>JANFAH010000035.1:0-683424 GCA_024663395.1 Pisolithus tinctorius
TATCTGCAGGCAAATGTACCAAGTACAACTACTGAGTGCCAAGCTCTAAGTAGCAAGTACACCCAAATTTCCTAATGGGGTAATACCAATGGGGTTAGCACTCCATCTGGAGTGTTTGTGGAGACCAAACAATTTGATTTGACTGTGGGAACCTTTCTTTTTTACATCTCTTCCTCTTACCACCACCATCTCAACCATGCCAAGCTTTGCCTGTTCCACCTGTGGTGAAACTCTTTCCAACAAGAAGGACTACAATTTACACATCAAGAAATGCAGTCCCAGGACCACCATTCACCTACCCCATACCAAACAGGTTTTAGCTTTAGAAAGGAATCTGGAGGGGGATTTCATCTGTTATTGCTCTCACAGTGGTTGTCCCAGGCCATTCAAGTATGCTAATAGCCTTAGGGCTCACATCCTGAAGGCTGGGACCACATGGATTGGTGATAATACCAAGGTAAATGTGGCAAATAATTTCCTTATTTGGAAATATCTCTGAGGATGTTAGCAGGGCAGTACATCCACAGGAAAGCTTGACTTTGTGAGTAGCTTTATCAGCCAGAAAAATAAGCAACCAGTTGCTTATCTGCCCACCACAGACCCATGGACAAGGTCCTGAATCTCAACCCAGCAAGGCAAAAAGAAGCTTGGTGTGTGATTTAGTGACAATGGACTGGGTGACAGATCACTTATGTTTCTGTGACAGGAGCATGCAAAGGAGAATGAGTTTGTCCCAGGTGCTGGTCCTAGCATGAGCAGGGCCATCATGGACTTGGTGTGTAGCCTACATTTCAGGCAAATAAGTGACCGGTCACCTATTCTGACTGTTGCCAATGTCATTCATTATAGGAGGACCATGATAGCATTGAGGATTACACAAATGAGGTGAGCACCATAAGATTACCATCAGTGAGAGCAAGGCAGTGACAAACATAACACTAGTCATCATCTGAAGACACCAGCAGATCGTCAGTCAGTAGATGATACATCCTTGCCACAAATACATACAGCACTGACCAAGGGAAACAGATATCCCATGATTTGGGTAGCATCCCATCTCCCCCACAAACTCATGGTTGGTTGGTTCAACAAGACCACATAATGCGTTCACCCACACCACCTGAGCCACCAACCAACACAACAGTAACTCCCCAGGGCTCACCATCAGTGCAGACCCATCTGGTGAGTATGGACCCCATGATAGGTGACCGGTCACTTATTTTTTGATCTGGAAGGACATCCACATGGTGTCACCTAGGTCTGAGAGGCTGGGCCCCTCTCCAAATTTGCCAACAGCACCACTGCCATCCCTCATGGTGAGACATGGTGATCAGTTTATTTTCCCAAAGCAAGACTCATAATTCCACAGTCAGTGATCCAATCTCACAATGAACCCAGAAATATGGCAACAACTTCTGCTGAAACTGCTACCCATACCCTGCCAGGCCCCACAAGTGGACTTTATCACCATCCATATCTGGATTCACTGGACCTGGCAGTGAATGCAGAGTTCCACTTTCTGACATGTCAGATCTGTCAGGTGGCATTGGCAACAGAAGAAGTCAGAAGCCATCTAACCAGAGTACATGGAAGGCCACATGCCTACAATGATGGTCAGTTCCAGTTGGCTATCAAATCATTGGCAACAGTGGCAGGACTGCCTGCCACCATCACTGGACCTAGGTCACTGGTCCATGGTCTGAAAGTCCACAATGGCCTGGCATGCAATCACTGCCCTTTCTTGTCAAGGTCAGAGGAACGGTTGCGGAAACATCACTCCAAAGACCACCCTTCCATTCCCAGGCCCAGAGCTTGGAGAGCCTGCCAGATTCAACATCTGAAGGAGTCATCTGGAGACCTGCAAGTATTTTGGGAGGTGGAAAATGCAGGAGTGGACACTCAACAGACACTGCAAGAGGACCTAGTCAACTCTTTTCTCAAAGAACTTGAGCCCATGCTAGAAGTGATCCAAACACCACTGGATGGTCGCATGGTAAATCCCTGGCTGTTGACAACAAGATGGCATGAGCATGTTGCTGGCCAAAACATCAGACAACTGTGCAGCCTGGTCTCCTTGCCCAAAGCCAAGGATGGGGACATTCCTGCAGAACTGAGGGATGCTGTGGATGCATACTATCAACAGGCCCTCTCTCTCCTAAATTGCACAGAAGAGCTTGTCCTCCAAAGATTGAACTCCCCTGACCCAACCAAAAGGTAAGCCAGACAAGTGCTCAAAAAATAGGCAACTGGTTGCTTATTTTTACCCATCCTACCAGTGGCATCTCCAACACCCCCTTGCACAAGCACCTGCACCAGGAAACCATGAAGCAATATACTGTGCCAGTGGTGGCTCTACTAGCCATGCTCATCAGACAAGAATACAGTGGACAGCCATTCTCTGGATCCAACTCCAAGTTGATGGAGTTGCTTGCAGTGCTTCGGATTGACCCAGAGGCCACTGAGGAGGCACTGCCTCTGATCCATGCCTTGCTATTTGAGATCTGGAGCACAGCATGGCAGCATCAAGGGAGCAAGGAGATTGTGGATCCCACAGAGAGGTGTCTGGCCCTACTCACTCTCAGAGAAGATGGTGCATTCAAGGAACCCCATGAAGTGACCACCAAGATAGCCAAGTTTGAGTACTGCATGCGCCTCACTTTCCTCCAGGAGATCCATCATCGTACTCAGTCAGAACCCCAAAGAGATCAGCTGGAACATTGCCTGGACATGGAGAACTTTTTTGTGGAGAAGACTCACTACACCTTCTCTCGCCTACGTTCCCTACAGCACAGAGCAAGTGCCCTGGCTTATGATACCATG
This sequence comes from Pisolithus tinctorius, assembly GCA_024663395.1. Taxonomy (NCBI): domain Eukaryota; kingdom Fungi; phylum Basidiomycota; class Agaricomycetes; order Boletales; family Pisolithaceae; genus Pisolithus; species Pisolithus tinctorius. The sequence continues at coordinate 2,821 of JANFAH010000035.1, forward strand.
AGCCTCCCCCAAGTCTGGTGGACAGACACCAAGACATGGCAGACCATGCTCTACAGAGGGGAGGAGGTCAGGTTTGCTGACCTTTGCAAGGTCTTCCAAGAGGTGGAAGCCAAGCTGGTCCAAGTCTGGGAACAGGACATCTTGATGGGACAAGACATCAGAGTGGGCTATGACAAGATGGCAGATGACTTGGTCAACAAGGATGTGGGCTATTCATTCTTGTCAGACTTGAGAAACCCTCAGCTGACTCATTGAGACCAATTGGTCAAGCGATTCCTTGAAGATGAGGGTACCTTTGCCCACTTTGCAATGATCAGGAATGGGGCCATCATATGGAACCAAAGCTCCCTCCAAGCATGGTTGAAGAAGTATGCGGAGATGCAAGGCCTCTTGTTGCTGCGAGCACAGATGCTCAGTGGTGCTCCAAGTCGTGGCACAGAACTGACAGCCATGACCTATCGAAACACACAGACACGGCCGACTTGCAACTTGGTGATTCTTGGCAGGCATGTCACCCTGCTCTGTCAATACCTCAAGACGACAGCATTGACAGGGAAAGACAAGCTGATCCCTCATGCCCTGGATGGCATCACCAGTGACATCTTGGTGCAGGACCTGGCCTTGGCACGGCCATTTGCAGAGATTGCAGCCAAGGCATGTTTCCCAGACAAGCCAGAGGTGGTGGAGCTGTATCGCAACCATGTCTTTGTCAACTATGATCGCCTCTTTGACTCAGAAAACCTATCTGGTATTATGAGCAAGCACACCCTACCCATCATGCACTTTGGTCTCACCATCAAATCTTGGCGACACATTCAAACTGCTTGGAAATGAAAGCTTGGTTGTGCAGTGGAGGACATCATGGACATGGACAGGGAAGACAACATAGAGGCTCTACAGGCAGGCCACAGTCGTTCCACAGAAAATCAGGTGTATGGCATCAGTGTCGAGACACTGGCTGGAGCTGCAGAGGACATCCTACCTGCATATCTTAATGCCAGCATGGAATGGCAAAAGCACTGCCATGTACCACTCAGTGGCCAGTGTACATCATACAAGGCAGCAAGGTCACCATCCATGCCACCAGCACCTCAACCAGGCCCAGGTGAAAATAACAATAAGTTGCCGGTCACCTATTCTGTGCCAATGGCAGAGATCCAAAGGGCAGTGGCAGATGCAATGGTTTCCAGACTACCTAATGCAATACCCGGAGTCTGGGGCAGACTCCGGAAAGTAGATTATTAAATCAGAGATTTCTCACCCCAACCTTGCTTTAACCTGAACCACCATTACAGAAACCCCCTAGTATGATGCGCCTGCATCTACAAAATCAGACCCAAGCGATGGGGGGATAGGCGTCAGCATCTTCCTAGTCAGATGCAACATAGTCATTCGATGGCACAAGTACAGTTGCATGACCACATCGAATTCACATGACGTGAAAGATTCCGAGGGAAGGAAAGATCCTTTGCAAGTTGTCAGCAAGACTTTGTATATGAGCAGGCTTGAGTGTGGAGTAGACCTGATAGAGAGGACTGCTGGGAATTCGCTGAAGTTCCTCTACCATTGGTGTCCACGTGAACGCATGCCAGAGGCGTGTCAAGAAGTGACAAGGCCGATCTTGACAAATCGAGACGAACCTTAGACGAACCAAGACGAACCTTAGACGAACCGAGACGAACCGGCAATATTTTCCCACGAGTACCCTTTCTTACTCGTTGTCCATTGCTCGTTTCCACCTATATAAAGTTCACCACTTTCACTTACAAACCTCGGTCGCTGTCCGCACTCAGGTGGTGGTTGAGTCCCCTTCTACATAGCTTTTGTCACGACATAGTACTTGTTGGCCAAGGTCCCTCAACTTGCCAAAAGTGCCTAATCAAGATGCACATTATTTGGCAAGCTGATAATATGACCTGTCGATTGTAGAAATGCCAAACCCTCGGTTCATAGCATCATTGATATGAACCATATTTGAGCGTATGACATGTGCAAGATTAACTCTCACCAGGAGGTCAGCTTTGGACAAAGGCTCCCTTTCTCCACTGCCGTTGCAATGCGAAGGTTTTGCACCTAGCATCTACCTGAACTCTACTGTTTTCGACCGAAACTGCACAAACCTCCTGTACTCTAGTTGGGGACTGACTTGGCCGTTTACCTACCTAGCGTGTACACCTTCCAACAAGGAACTGAGCATACGGATGGTTCGCATATAGGTGACGCTCTATACCCAGTGGCATCAGTCATGGTATTTCATAGGTACAGAGGCTCCCTCCAAGGGGGTGCCTTTTTTCTTCAAGTGCCCATGCCAGGCATATCAGAAATGCAAACACTTTTTTGTTTAGGCCTGCCATCCTATTGTGGGAACCCCAGATACTTGATATCAGGTCTAACTATGTGCCAATATACTCAGCAAAAGTACTATAGCATGTACAATTACAGTCCTAGCACCACAAGACCTAAGAAAATTTTTCCAGTTGACATTGTGTCACTGTACCTGAAGTATCCTGTCACAGCGTATGAGCTTTAAATATGTTTCAGGCACACATAGCACCTTGAAGGGGACACAATGGCCAGATAGATATGTCAAAAATTTGTCTTCTTTTTATTTTATTTTATCCCCCATCACACCTGTCATTATCACAAATGATGCATAAGGAAGCAAGGGCAGCAGAGAGTAGAAATATTGTACAGGGTTTGTACTGAGTTTACATATGAAATATCATTTATGTATTATACAATGACATGGTTGTGCAGCTGGACAAGGTAACAACGACACAGGTGAGTGGGCACGGGCATGCAGTTCTGTGGTCGTAACACATAAAAACGCGGTCGAATGTGAGCGGAGGTGTGGCAGTGTGGCAGCAAAATGTAATGAGGCCCATATGAACTCGAACACCCCATCATTTGTTCTCGAGTCAAAGGACAAACATTCTTCATCACAAATAGAGAGCCGGCTTACTCCTGGGATTTTATGAGAGTAGATGACGACTTCGAACAAAGAGCACATAGATATATAGCGAGATGAGTACAACGACCACGACACGCCAGGGGAGAATTGTTCAATGCAATTCGACAGACTTGCATGTGGGAACTACTACGAATAGAACTATGCTGACAACTTTCGGAGTCGCGACGAGCCACCCAACGTCCGAAGAGCATTGAGGCCATACTGATCGAGTTACTTGACTCGAGGTTTGGTTTTTCCCTTGAAGCGTTTTACTTATTGCCGATGGCAGTGCAAGGCAAGAGCGCTCGTTCGAGTTCGATTTTTTGCTTTGAATTTGTGTCATTTCACTTATGGCTGTGTTCCTCTAGAAGATGCAAAGCTCTAGGATTCGACACCAACACATTCCAGAATGAATTCAGGGTTTCTCAACCTCCACCGGTCCCCGACATCATAGTTCTGCCTGCCAACCAAATTCTTTGTGACCAGGTATAGGTCGAAGAGTGGAACAACCCATCTGGTTATGCATATCCTGTTCCTGAGCTGTCATTAATAGGCCTTCTATGATGGCATCCATATAGGTGATGTAATGTCGGCAGACATTGAGCAGCACCCTGGGAATCTGGAGGTCTGCAGCCCATTCATTGACCGCCATCAATGCTTGATGACGCCATAGAAATCATCGCACGTGTTCCTAGTAGTAAGATGGTATCTGCATCTCTTTGTCACCATCTATTTGATTCAGCTCAGCATGGTATACGTGGACCACAATGTATATCAAATACCCGGAACATCAAGGTGCGTAGTTTGACTCCTGTTCTGTACTATGTCCACTGACTTCTACGTAGTTTTCATGTTTCAGAACTCTGCATTCCGACACAGGTAGCACCTCCACACACATTTGCTCTTCACACACCTGCACCTAGCATCCTCGCACTGCCACATGCACCTTCGCCTGCACCCTCCTTTGCCAGCATGCCGCCAACTGGACAGTTTATCAACTTTGCAATCTATACTCCCGAGTATCCCCACTCCCATTGAGCTCGTAAATGCTACATGAACAACACTTACTCTCATTACAATGCTGCAACTTAATTTTTCTAGTATCCATGTTTTCTTCATGTAATGTTCTCACTGAATATTTTGTTTTAGTGTACGTGTTGCCTATCAGTATTTATCTGCAAGTTAAACAGCTTCCCATAGCTCTAATGTAGAACGTGCAAAGTTTTGGTGCTCCCACCACCGCTGCATTGTCTTCCATGAAAATAGATGTGCTGCTCCCAATGAAACAATGTCCTCAACATGATCTGCTTTTGCCCTCGCATGCCGACCATCTTTTTGCACATGGATTTCCGATGTATGGTATACACCTTCGAGTTTCTCAATATCTTTTTTTTTCGCAGGATCGGTGTGGGTGGACCCTCGACGTAGTGTTTGCATCTGTCATTCCATGTGCTTACAGACTTGCGCAAGTGTTGGATTGCAGGACTAATACATTTCATTAAGTCCCATGACGCATTGGGTCCCTGGACTTGGTGCGTGACTTTGATATCTCGAATGTTGTGTTCCTGTCCATGATCTATGGGAAAAAATCCGTTGGGACGTCCTGTCAGCTTCATGAGCCATCCTGGTGCTTGACAAAATCCCTTTACCTGCGGTGAGTACATTTCCTACAACGCCTCAGTACTATTGACTCACTTGACATCAGGGGGCCACTCCTGGTGCAAGCAAGCGAAAGAGAAGGTATGGCAATGTCTGTTCCATTATTCTGACATCTCCATTCCCAATTCCTTCATCCAGGTCCACATAACGCACGGTTCCACAAAATTGCCTGCCGGAGTATTTCATCACGCTCGTCTTCAGGTTGTAAGTCCATCCATTCAACAGCATTACTTGATGATAGCTGATTGACTATTTCTGTCGCTAACTTGTATAGATCTTCCGACTTCTTCTGTCGCAAATCAGCGAGATTTTTGGTCCAACTGACGATTCTCCAGCAATCACGGATATGAGCCTCAGTGACATGGTAGATAGCCTCATGGAGTTGCTGATGAAAGGGCCCCCACATCTGAACGGTATGTAGACATTTCCGCTCTAGCATAGTAAATGCATGCATGAGGCCACGTCCGGCATTTATTCCCAGGTATTGTTTATGCATGGAACTTGCGAACGCCATCATAAGGTGGAACCACCCAATGATGTATGGTCCTGTGCATGGTATTTGAGGAGTCCACGCAATCGTTCCACTGCCAGCTGATCTCCAACCCATACTATCACATGCTCCAGTCCAGTGCACTTCCTCTCATCCGTTGTATGTAGATTCAGTTGCTTGAACCACTCCATAATCAACTGATCATTCCCCTCATAGCTTGCCTCCTCGATATGAACTTTCCCAAGTATGTGCTGCTCAGAGATGGATTGTGGGCCATGCAGGATTTTTTCAATGGGGGCAGGTGGTAAAAAGACATCATGATCTTTATGCTGATAGGTTTGAAAATTGGATTCAGGAGATTTGACAAGATACTGAAGTACTTGATGAATGTCACGGGCACGTTGTCTGGCTGCATTCTTTGTCTCTAGCTGGAATATGTCATGTACAGTAAGGGGATGTTTTCTTCCCTCTGTGCGATGTTCTTGTAAGGCTCAGTTGCACAATGGGCATTCCAATGTGGCATTGGGCTGGAAGTATACAGTTCTGGCTGTACCAGAGTCAAAGTGGCTCTGCTTGTTGAGTCGCTGTGAAAAGGTGCAGAAAGCTATGTTCATGTTGTCATGCGAGATGACAAAAGGCATCGAGCGCACTTGCTGATGCACTTTCTCTAGGGCATTGGCAGAAATGGTGGTGAATGCGCGGACTGACCATTTGCGTGACATCGTCAGTCCAAATGCATGAAGAAGATCAAGTGACTTTGCTGATATCCCTTGCGCACAGAGGAAAGTGGTCAAGAATTTCTGCCAACAATTGTGGTGGTGCAATCGTGCATACATCAATTGGAAGATCATGGATAGGATGACCTGAGCAATGGCAATTCAGCCTATCAGTCTGTGATAGAGAAGTGAAGGACTCACAAGATCAGATAGTTTCTTCATATGTTTCCAATCTTGCTCCTTCGTTCAAGAGACCTTCTGCAGCAAAGTGCACTGAAGAAGTTTGTGGGGGTTGCAGAGGGAAACCCAGAGAGGAATCTGTAGGGAACCTCAGTAGTCTGTCAAGCTACTGAGGGACTAGGTAAATTTTACTAGAGTGTGGGTGCGCTCTAACAGCTTATGTAAGCGACACGATCACGTGCCCAAGTCGGAGTAAGGACAGGGGTCGTTTCACTCCAACACGCACAGCTTTGGCATGCTGCCAAGTGCAGGGCTACTTAGTTTTAACACTATGTCCTTGATGAGAAAGCGGGTGAGTCCACTATCAGAGACTTCATCCGACGGACACATAGCTAACTCCTGAATGCCTTGTAGCTCCTTCTCGACGACTTCTCCAACACATGAAAATGCAAACTCCTCCATCACTGCTGTGCTGCCTTGGCTCGTACATCTGTACTACAGCTCGCCCGTGGTGGACTTCTCCAGCATTCCAGGATGCCTGGTAGTTCTTTGCTCACCATTAGAGCAGTGCATTCGTACCTTATCTTCGCATTTACAATGCATTCCTGATCTCCCCAGCTCAGGAAATCCAAGAACAGTGGAAGGTTCAGCCCTACACTATCCATGCATGGTAGAACAGTGAGGACTTTCTCCGCAATGTTGCCTGCAAGCACTCCTTTCAGTCGCCGAGTATTTTCAATTTGAATTGGGTGCGATGGCATTTGATTTTGAGTGTTGTCTGTGTCATTTTCACTATCATCATTGAACATAGTGCAGGAGGGTATGTGAGGTGCAGCAAATGGGTCAACCTCATCATCGAAGTCGAACAGATTGTCGCCACCATCAATATCATAGTAGTCAGACATGTTCGAGGATGTTGATCACACAATCAGTGCATATATCAGTCCATCAGATGATGATCTTATCAGTAGTGAGGCTTAGTCATTCTAGCATGACACGACCCCAGCGCTGGAAACATCTGCTTCCCGTGTTCACCCGAATTTCCTATAACGGCTCGAGACTAGATTAGGATTCCATTTTCAGTGATGTATCTGAGGGTGGCTATTAATTAATGAGGGTGTATCATACGTATGCTTGGGTATCAGTGGGCGGTCAACCCTCTTGCACGATTCATGTTCAAAAAACCCATGGAATCAGCTTCCACCTTACTCGCTGGCTCCACTCTTCCCAATCTCTCCCAAAAGTTGCGCGTAGTATGCAGTCCTCGCGAAGACACCTTTCTCCCATCATTAGACTGGAGAAGATGACCAAGGCACTCCACAACGGTGCCCACAGTTCATATCCAACAGGGCAATGGTACATCATGGACCCCTGCGTGCCATAGACCAGTGTAATTCCAGCAAGCAAGACCATGGCGCCCATGTATGAGGGGTGTCGCACGAGGGTGTATGGGCCAGATGTGATTAGTTTGTGATTTGGAAGAATTGCAAGCTCGAATGTGAATAGTCGTCCAAGTGTCTGGTAGCACATTATATGAATGGACATCCCGATGCCAGCCAGGATGCATCCCAGAATTGCTAGAGGGGTGAACTCGAGTTTTTCGACACACGTACTGGCAAGGAATGTGCTTCCTGCCATCCTTGCAGAAAGCCGCATGATGATCAGAACGATTTCAGCGACACCCGCGAACAAATAAGAAAACTATATTGCATGTGTCGACTGTGAAGAAAAACCTCAGCAGGGAAGGGGAGAACATACCTGCATTGTGAACTTCATGGTGCCAATCATGTTCTTCTCTACCACAGACACCCTACGCGTTTCTTGCTTGGTAGGGGGGGTGGGGTGATGTTGATGAACTGAGCGCACGTTGCACCAAACACCCCCACAAGCCGGAGCAGTAGTGTAGTGGTGGTAGCAGACACCGTATCCATGGCTTTCAAACGAGCGTGTAAGAGCGAAAATTTTCAATGCTGAGACAAAGGAGTTTGTAGAATCTTGTTACCAATCAGCTTCTTTCTAACCCTAACCTGACCGTACCATACCAAAGCCCTATGGGCGCCCCTGGACGTACCACGTGATCCCCGACTCCCACGAATTGGGGAGGATTTTCACGGCCAGAAACGAGTTGCTCTCTGCAAAGTACGTTTATTCTGAAAAATTTGCAGGTGGCTGTGCTTACAGCCACTGCAAATTCGCTGACTAAGCGGAAGGCGCGCGTGCGAGAAAGTGAGGGTCGGGAGACTTGGGGGCTGTGCACAACCCTTGCCTGTTCGTCCGTACTCAATCCAATGCTACTGAAAGCCACTCTATGTCGGCCATGTAATTATTCACAAAGTAAATGGGTATTCTGCGAAGAGACCTGCCCAAATTTGCTAGATGAGTGGTGTTCGGGCGCGGGAAGCGGTCACGTGATTGCACCTCGCGTGCGGCGCTTGCGCTTCGGCTCGGCTGCGTGCATGTGAACGCGCGCTCGCAAAAAATTGGCACGGGCCGCCCTCCCGCCTGGGAAAATTTGCTTATCTGGCTGCAAATTTCCCGGTGCTAAGTCACTTAGCACACTTTACAATGGATTTTGCACTTTACTATGACGCTGCATCTGTAACATTAAACAACAAAAAAATAAAACAGCCGATTGCGCGACTTTTGCAGTACTGCTCTTGTGCAACTTTTTATACTACCCCTGCAATAATAACGTGCTTTCCGGACCCTGCAGGGTCCGGAAAGCACATTATTAGGTGGAACACAGTGAGTCTTGATGCTTTACAGATCACAATGAGAATGATGATGTCCATGCAACCACCACCACCATGCAAATGACAATGCACAGTGCATGGTATAATGGATGATGAAATCATGGAGGAACCAACTCAGTCCACCAAACCAAGATTACCCCTCCTCCAGTGCAATGTAAGAAAAGGATTAAACCTCAGATGGAAGATGCTTGGCATCAGTCTGGCCACCAGATGAAGTGGAACACGGTGAGTCCCGATGCTTTACAAATGACAATGAGAATGATGATGGCCATGCCACCACCACACACATGATGACAATGACAGCATGGAACATGTAATAATATACTCAATATTTCATCCAGAAATAATTTTTGATGTTTTGCTCTATGATTCTCATGTGGAAAGACTTTATATCTGATTTGATTTTTTGTTGAAAAATGAAAAGCAGAATGTTTCGCAGACGAGCTTTAGCACACAATTCATCATTGCAATACAATATTTGGGCTAAGTAAATACTTCCTACCCCTTTGAACTTTCTGCTCACAAAAAAGCAGATTGTTAATTCCGAAACAAAGTTTGATATATTGGAGAACTATTTCTGCTGAACATACATAATTATTTTATATGCAACAATTTAAGACTTTCTGATACCATTGAGAGATGATACATAGTGAACATGTAGTCAGTACAATCTCAACCTTGTTGTATATCATCACTACCCATTACCCACCAAATCCCATCAACCCCTGTGTGTCATGACACTCTTTAGAGTACTCAATAATCTCCCCAATGTCAACCACCCTAGCCTCCCTCGTGTGTTGTATCATCGGCTGCAATTCAATTCTGTAAAGTTGGGACATCTCCCTCTCTTGCTATGTATTATTAAATACATGTATATGATGCTGGCCTCCAGCAGTACTTCCAGCATCATTCCCCCCAATTTATTGTTGCCACTTTGTAATAATAATGCCCTCGGGGTATGTATATTATCTCGTGTGGTCTGGTAGAGATGAATCGTTGGCTCACAACAAGTGCAAAGGTGGCCCAGTCGGTGTGGACAAGGGCTTCAGTGCTGCACTGATGTTCGCGGGTGTTCCCCCATGTTTGTCAGTGTTCGTAATGTTGTATGGACCTAGAAACGTCTCTCTACAAGGTCAATGGAAATGGGGTCTAAGGGACGAACCCCCATTCTAAGTGGTCCAGCATCCAGCATCTTCGGAGAGAAGGTGGTCAGGAGGGTGCACTTGTATATCGTCCGATACAGTTCTTTTGTATTCTATGCAATGGAACGGACCTATTGGAGTCTGGGAGAGATGATTTGTGGACTCGAGACAAGTCGCAGGCTGGCCAAGTCAATGTGGACAGGGGCTTCAGTGCTGGACTGATGTTCACAGGTGTTCACCCGTGTTCGGCAGTGTTCGACATGTTGTATGGACCTGGAAACATCCCTATAAGGTCAATGGGAATGATGTAAGGGTGATGAAGGGTGATGAACACCATTTAAAGTGGTCCAGATTACTTATCGGAGAGAGCGAGGGGGGTGGGTCCACATAGCCATAGCCTCTATCAGACTATTAGATCACTGGGCCAATCACCCAATGTGAATACGAGTTGTCCTACCTACCTATCCATGACATTAGTAACATTTATGGCGTAGCTCATGGTATCATTATCGATGTGTAGCACACGTGTTCCATATTCGGCAGGTCACAAATCAAAGTTTGATCTGACCCTTCGATTGCACTATCGCTCACCTCCACCACGACAGACCGCTCGCATCCTACTCGAAATGGCATCATCGCAGTTTCAGGCTTCCACGATCCAGCCAATCTACCCGGTGAAAATGTTTCCCGTCAGTTTCCGCTTGGTCAAAGGTTCCAGCGCGATTCCACATGCTGGTGGCATGAGGGAACGTCAGGGTACTATTTACTTAGCTCCAAACGATATGTATATCTTTGGTAGAAGTGGTTGGGTTCGATGGGATCCCAAAGACGCTCTTCATCTTACTGTTGCAGGAGATGAATGCATGGTTGCACCTTGCCCCATCAATGGGATCCGGCTGCTGGCTAATGATACATCCTATCCCCACTACCTCACATCCATGGAAGTGGAACTTCGCCGAATCGGATTCCAACACCCCCCAACGAATGCTGACATCCTGCGGCTTGTGGGGATGCAATTTTCTGATCCCAAATCCAAATCCCAGGTATGTGTGCGATCTACAAAACTCTGAGGATACATGCTGATGATGACAGGATTTGGAGAAGCAGGGCGAAGGTGTCATTGGCGGGGCTCGAAAGCCACCTGCAGAGGCTACAGTCCCTATGCAAGAAGCTGGTAGCCGATTGCGGAAGAGAAAGGCAAGAGATGTAGGTGGGACTGGATCGAGGAAATTGGACGATGAGGAAGTCAAGGGTGCCCCAATTGCATCCACGTCAGCAAGCAGAAAGGGTAAAGGAAAGGAGGTGTTGAAACCAGAGGGTCACTGCACCACGAACGAGAAAAAAAGACAGAGGAGTAAGCACTTTGATTTCTTTCCTATTCCTCAAGGTCCTGATCGTATATACAGCTGAAGATGCCGAACCCATCGCTGAGCGGGTTCCTTTCCTCGATCAAATCACCTGCCCATCGGATACGAAGGTGATTGATTGGGAATCTTTGAATATAAGAACATATGCTCCATGGTTCAGTAAAGTGGTATGTAAATTCGACAGAAACTTCGAATCTAGGAGCTGATAAATGACGACCATAGGACTGTGATGCGGTCGAGTACATGTCCAAGGCCGCATCCGCCACCGAATACCAGTATGGACATGGGCGGACGATGCTAGTGGAGCTGAAGTATGATGGGGACAAGGGCTCACTCGCACAGCTAATCGCCAACATCAGCGATTCACTGTCGAGGGGATGTGCAGTGTTGGTCAGGGGATGGAAGCCGAATAATCCACCCCTTGACTTCACTTGTGAAGACATTCGCTTCTTCCGCCCGACGATATCACAGGAAGTCGTCGTTCAAGGTATGGATATCATCGTATCGCTAAAATTCATATCGCTAAAGGTAATTAGATGCATTAAAGCGTGCAGAGCAGCAGGAGGCAAAGGGGGGGCCAGACATGAGCAAAGTTTTTGAAGTGCTCAGCGGAGTAAAATTCATCGAGCTTGCAGACGATGAAAATACATGCATGAACCTCCTCGACTTTCCAAATACCCAGCCTGAGGTTCCCATATTCCTCAGGTATGTCATCGCTTGGAACTCGTATTAAGATTCTTTGGATGCTGAAGAATGCACCAGGCAACTATCCGACAATGTAAACGCAAAGACCATGACCATGAACGATGTTCATCTCCCCCATTCTGGTAGGAACGCGGGAAAATCATATTATGGCGTGCAGGCGGTCCTGGGGGATGTCGAACGACTTCGTGGATGGGATCTACTGACGCATGGGGGTTTTGTCACGTACCCTCACCATGATGCGGCGGGGCTATGCACATACATCACTGTACAGTCCGGCAGCAAGATATGGGGTTATTTCGACACCCCTGGAAGTCAGGATGCAAGCAGAGAGAATCTATTCAAGGCCTGGGACGATATTTTTGCTGACAACGTCAATCTTAAGTTCCGCAAGTATCCTCTCGGGACCGTTCATCTTCAACATGGAGATACTCTGTATGATTTTTATTCCCAATTCCCGAGTGCGCTCTTATGATTAATGACACCGGAACAGGATTCAGCCTCCCGGGGTTAACCACATGGTGTACACTCCACAGAATGGCCTCACATCCGGGGGTCATTTCCTTTCATATTCTACCATGCATCTCACGGAGATCGCAATCAATTATGACTGCTCAAAGGTCCCTGAAGGCGAACGGACCGTGCGCGGGCTGGCAGGCACTAACGCAGTGCATCCAGCGATACATCGCATCATCGTATGGATGGTACTGGCCCTTCCAATGATGGCGAAGGACAGAACGAGTATGTCATATGTCACATCTATAAAATACATGTTCCCAGCAAAGATTTCCTTCCACCAGGGACATTTCACCGCAGGCCATTGCTGGCCATGATTTCACTGATAGAGAGCAAGAAGGGAAAGTACAAGTCGGCAGAAGATGCAGATCATATGCCTGCCATGGATGAGAGGGATAACATGAGGAAAGAGATAGCCAATGAGTCGGAAGCGGCGAAGAAAATAATCTTGCATCTCAAGAAGGCCCTTCAGGTAACGGATGCCGAAAGGGAACTGGAGACGGGTTCATGGTGGGATCCTGGATCGGTATGCGAACTCTTCAACGTCTTCGAAAAATACAAATCTGCATAGCGTAGTTAGGTATATTATCTGATGCATTTTAGTTGTATTACCAGACATGCGATAGACCTAGGAGAGTCAAGGAAAGATCGTCAGTGCACTCGAAACAGGTCCCATGGTGTCCCAGTCAATGTGGACAGGGGCTTCGGTTCTGGAACGATTTTAGTTGGTGTTCGTCAGTGTTCGTCGGTGTTCGTCGGAGTTCGTCCTGCTGTACGGACCTGTGAATGTCAAAATAAGGTCGATTGATGTGGTCCTAGGGGGGATGAACACCACTTTAAGCGATCCAGCATGCTCCGAGGGGGAGTGGTCAGACGGGAACATTGGTATGTTATACTATGTATTTTATTTGTATTACAAGACATGCAATAGACCTAGAGCAGTCGAGGAAAGATGGTTAGTGCACTCGAAACAGGTCCCATGGTGTCCCAGTCAATGTGGACAGGGGCTTTGGTTATGGAACAATGTTTGTTGGTGTTCGTCGGTGTTCGTCGGTGTTCGTCCTGCTGTACGGACCTGGGAATGTCAGAATAAGGTCGATTGAGGTGGTCCTAGGGGGGACGAACACCACTTTAAGCGGTCCAGCATGCCCCGAGGGGGAGTGGTCAGATGGGAACATTGGTATGTTATACTATGTATTTTATTTGTATTACAAGACATGCAATAGACCTAGAGCAGTCGAGAAAAGATGGTTAGTGCACTCGAAACAGGTCCCATGGTGTCCCAATCAATGTGGACAGGGGCTTTGGTTATGGAACAATGTTTGTTGGTGTTCGTCGGTGTTCGTCGGTGTTCGTCGGTGTTCGTCCTGCTGTACGGACCTGTGAATGTCAAAATAAGGTTGATTGAAGTGGTCCTAGGGGGGACGAACACCACTTCAAGCGATCCAGCATGCTCCGAGGGGGAGTGGTCAGATGGGAACATTGGTATGTTATACTATGTATTTTATTTGTATTACAAGACATGCAATAGACCTAGAGCAGTCGAGAAAAGATGGTTAGTGCACTCGAAACAGGTCCCATGGTGTCCCAATCAATGTGGACAGGGGCTTTGGTTATGGAACAATGTTTGTTGGTGTTCGTCGGTGTTCGTCCTGCGGTACGGACCTGTGAATGTCAAAATAAGGTTGATTGAAGTGGTCCTAGGGGGGACGAACACCACTTCAAGCGATCCAGCATGCTCCGAGGGGGAGTGGTCAGATGGGAACATTGGTATGTTATACTATGTATTTTATTTGTATTACAAGACATGCAATAGACCTAGAGCAGTCGAGAAAAGATGGTTAGTGCACTCGAAACAGGTCCCATGGTGTCCCAGTCAATGTGGACAGGGGCTTTGGCTATGGAACAATGTTTGTTGGTGTTCGTCGGTGTTCGTCGGTGTTCGTCGGAGTTCGTCCTGCTGTACGGACCTGTGAATGTCAAAATAAGGTTGATTGAAGTGGTCCTAGGGGGGACGAACACCACTTCAAGCGATCCAGCATGCTCCGAGGGGGAGTGGGGGAGTGGTCAGATGGGAACATTGGTATGTTATACTATGTATTTCATTTGTATTATAAGACATGCAATAGACCTAGGAGAGTCAAGGAAAGATCGTCAGTGCACTCGAAACAGGTCTCAGGGTGTCCCAGTCAATGTGGACAGGGGCTTTGGCTATGGAACAATGTTTGTTGGTGTTCGTCGGTGTTCGTCGGTGTTCATCGGAGTTCGTCCTGCTGTACGGACCTATGAATGTCAAAATAAGGTCGATTGATGTGGTCCTAGGGGGGACGAACACCACTTCAAGCGATCCAGCATGCCCCGAGGGGGAGTGGGGGAGTGGTCAGATGGGAACATTGGTATGTTATACTATGTATTTTATTTGTATTACAAGACATGCGATAGACCTAGGAGAGTCAGGGAAAGATGGTTAGTGCACTTGAAACAGGTCTCGGGGTGTCCCAGTCAATGTGGACAGGGGCTTCGGTTCTGGAACGATGTTAGTTGGTGTTCGTCAGTGTTCGTCAGTGTTCGTTGGTGTTCGTTGGTGTTCGTCCTGCTGTACGGACCTGTGAATGTCCAAATAAGGTCGGTTGAGGTGGTCCTAGGGGGGACGAACACCACTTCAAGTGGTCCAGCGTGCCACGAGGGGGAGTGGTCAGACAGGAACATTGGTATGTTATATGATGTATTTTAGTTGTATTACCAGACACGCAATAGACCCTAGGAGAGTCATGGAAAGATGGTCAGTGCACTCGAAACAAGTCGTAGGGTGTCACAGTCAATGTGTACAGGGGCTTCGGTTCTGGAACAATGTTCGTCTGTGTTCGTCAGTGTTCGCCGGTGTTCATGGGGGTTCGTCCTGCTGTACGGACCTGGAAATGTTCGAAAAAGGTCAATTTAAATTGATCGATGGGGCACGAACACCACTTAAAGCAGCCCAGCATGCTCTGAGGGGGAGTGGTCAGATGGGGACATGGGAATGTTATAAGATGTATTTTAGTTGTATTACCAGACGTGCAATAGACCTAGGAGAATCGGGGAAAAATGATTAATGCGTTCCAAACAAGTCACAGGGTGTCCCAGTCAATGTGGACAGGGGCTTCGGTTCTGGAGTGATGTTCGTTGGTGTTCGCTGGTGTTCGTTGGTGTTCGCTGGTGTTCGTTGGTGTTCGCTGGTGTTCGTTGGTGTTCGTCATGCTCTACGGACCTGTAAATGGATTCAGGAGGACGAACACCATTCCAAGTGGTCCAGCATCATCTCTTAGCGGGGTGGTCAGCCATGCTGCATACACTCACATGTTGCTGAAGTCGTGTACCATGTATTCTACACAACATAGTATACTATGAGAGTCTATAAAATATTGTGTACATGCACGAAGAAGCTGTTGTTAACCTCTCAGTGTTTTCCATATAGTACTGATGTCTTCCCGTCGTTACGAGCGTATGGGTATCTTCCAAATATTAAACGGCGCCATATATGTCATCGTATGTGGGGGGTTATGCTATGCAGTATACATTAGTGATTGATCTGACCCATTTCTCGAACAGCTTTGCGAATGTGTCCGCCATGATTCCTCCGGTGTTGTTTATGTTCCAGAATAGCCAGAAGCTCGTCGTCGGAGTACGTTCCACCTCGTTGACAAAGTATCCCAGCCGTAGCTTTGGGCTCATCCCATCTGGGGCCATGATACCGATATCCATTCGACAAAACAATGACATGGAAGGTCGTGCGCCACCGACCCTCGTTTCTCGTGCGACTAGTTCTCTCCAGGCTTTTAGCACGAAGTTGTTGAACTCGTCCATCGCTCTCTGTCTTGTTTCGATATCTCCCCTTTGCGGATTCACGATCCTCTTCCTCCGTTCAGCGATGCTTAGCGACTCATCCTTCCTGTTGGCGAGATCCAGTTCTAAGTACGATAAGCATGACAAGAGTGCATCATACCATATTTTGCCCGCCTCCTCCAATGAAAGGAAACTTGTGACCGGGATTCCAGACCAGCCGCCATTGTTTAACCGATGTGTATGTGTGACGGACATGATCTGCCCTCCGACTATGATTACCCACCACTCCCCAAGAAACACCAAGCTTGGGATATATTGTTGGGCGATCCATACCTCGTCCGAGTCCTCGTTCGTGTTATTCTTGAGATGAGCCCAGGTGCGGCTTGTGTTCGGGGCGGTTGGAAGTATCACATGTTTGCCGCAGTCGCTGTGACTCCGCTTCAGGACGTAGGCATCGTCGATAGGGTCCCCATCGCTAATAATATGCATTTTCGGTACCTCCCATCTGTGGATAGCTGCAATCGCCTGCAGGTGTGCCAGGGTCTCCCACTTGACTGCAGCAGTCCGAACCTGATCTGGTGGGGGCCAAAACTGTACTTGACGGCTGAGAAGTGCGAAGTGATTTTCGTATGTGCGCAGTTCCATCTCGTCGAGGCCATACGGGTTTCCTTTGCATCTGAAGGCCATATCGGAACCATGCCTCCAGGGTGCAATTGTAATTTCATCACTCACCGGAAATCGATCGTGTAGTCGATGCCTCCGATTATACAGTCCATCCGTACGAGCTCATTCCATTTAGATTGCTGGCTGATCGGATCGAGTACGACGGCCTTGAAGTCTGCCCACTTCATGTACTTCAGCTTGAATGCATTACCGTCGTTGTACTCCTCCATGTTCATTGCCAACCAAAGCTGCGATGCATGCATCAGCAGACCGAACTGTACCTGTGGGTGAAAAGGGGGCCTACCCATTCACTGACCACCACCTTCACGCCGTCTCTGCTTTCCGATAGTTTGTATACGAATTTTCCGAGCTCCTTGATAACCTCATATTGGTGAGGTTTTATACAGCGGGTCGCCCATCCTAGATCTTCCTTTGCCTCGTTCTTGGATTTAACCTCGCGGCTTGGGTCTGGGATGTAGAGGATATCGAGTGGTGTATCTTTCGATGTAGACCCCTGCGAATGAAATGGGTATGGCGATGTGAACGAGAATGCTGATGGAGAGCTAGAAATATGGCTCTCTATTTCTCCCATTGCGATGGAGATCTTGAGATCGCCGCCGATCGCAGCCCAGAGGATGAAGGCCTAGAAGGCCAATATGGGCCACTATTATGGGTAAATGTACTTAGCCTGGATGGACCTGCACCTGCACATGATGCTGGCGATCCGGATGTGGACCTCGACGCAGAGTATGTTGACATGTGGATGGACGGACCGGGATCATTCCATCCTGGTGGCAAAGTTTCCCCATCTTCCATCACTATGTCCTCATCACCCGCAGTGGATGTTGGTCTGAGGATTTTTAGTTGCTGTGCTGAACTCTCCAGATATCGGGCCACTCACAGAAATAATGATTCCATCCCAGGATCCAGGGGTAGCCCAAGTCTCCTGAGCTCCCCTGCAGATTCGAATAAGGAGAGATGATCGATAAGCTCTCTGGGTAGCTTCTCGCGCTTTTCCAGATCGCCCGACATTATTATTTGAAAGCGCGATATATCCTGGACATGTATCCATGCAATTTAAGTGTGAATTGTGCGCTTTGGCATGCCGCAGGCACGATCCCCCTTCCTTCTTCCAAACACCCCGGCCGCCAGATTGACATACCGCGCCATTACAGGTATGAATGCAGACTTCATAGCCTGCCATTGCGACATGCTGTTTTTGAGCCTTTGGCATGATTATCTTCGTGTTTCAGTGTAGGTATATGGTACAGTACACGTTCTAATCGCCTCGCGAGGTGTGCATCTTGATTACATAAGCAATCGATGGCCATATAGACTAAGGATCATCGATAGATTGGTGGATCTACACTCGTGATGGCCACCCAGTACTTTCCATCCTCTTTGGGCTCTGTTAGCAAGTCCAGGATCGATTCCGTGCTGGAGAACGATCGTAGCGTGCGATTGGCTGCAGGGAACGAATCTAGCTGGACATCGCAAGTCATCGGTGACACGGGAGACATGGTCGCACAGCTCCCAGCCCATTACTATGAGCACCTACAAGCATTCTTCTGGAGAGAAAAGGCGATAAGGCTGGTACTCCAGTTCCAGGAGGAGCTCGAGGTTCAAGACCGCTCAAGTCTAATCTAACCTTGATCCTCGTTTATATGGACAGGGTCTTCACTCAGATTGTCAGGGAAGCCAAATCAACCAAGAGGGATGCTCGCGTGCCCGACTGGCGCAGCCCTACATTCGACAATTACATTCTGATCGAATATCACGTGGAGCGTCATGAACCAGAGATGGTCAGGGAGTATAGGCGGAAGAACAACTACAACATCAACATGCAGAGCATCGAAGACATCAGTAAGCCTTTCCACTCGATTCTCATCCCGTTCCGGTCATGGACTGCCATATCACATAGACTGGCATGCACACGAGGACACCCTCGGCGAGATCTGGTATGGAAGTGCCACTCAGTTCAAGATGGAGGAGAAGGACAAGACTCTGGACGTTGCACACAGGCTGCTGGATGTTATGGTTGAATTTTATGATCCCGTCGTGGAGGAGGATCCCGATTGTGAGTATCACAGACATGCCTTTCTTACAACACCGATTTTTATCTTCGACGCAGTTGGATACACGTATAAAGAGCACTTGGAGGAGGCAGGGGAAGTGAAACCGCTCAAGAGGCACATGCCGGGGCCCAGAGTATTCAAGCGGGTGAATAAGAAGGGGCCTGTGCTGCCTGACGACGAGGAAGTTTAGGGTCCCAACTTTGTAGATGGCTTTTAGTGCCCTGCCGCGTTTTCATTTCAATATACCGTATTTTCGCAGTCCACCCCACTATATATATATGTATTTTTCGATGACACGGGAATGCGATGTGGATACGGTAATGCGATACGTTCAAAGGCGGGTTATCGCAGACAGGAGTAACCCTGACCCTATGCCAGAAGTCCTATTTAGAATATATATGGCATGGTGTGCCGATCCTCTTCGATCACTTCGATCGATTCGATTAAGCCTCCATCGCAGCATGTCTGACTACTACTGGCAATGATCGCTCCCCACGATCACCCAGATGAAATACATTCTACAGATCTACTATCGATCGGAGGAGCTAGCAGATGGTACGATCCGGATAACATGCACGAATCTCAACGAGGAGATAACGGAACATCGCACCTTCATTCCCTCCGTCTATTACAAGGCTCTCATCCATACGCTCTGGAGGTATTACCTCCTCATTGATCTCCACGTCCATTTCAAGAGGAACCCCTACAAAAAGTACACCGAGTTCCGTCCACATCTCTTGCGAAACATTGTCCTCCTGGACAATGTACTCGAGGCTTTAATTCGCCCGTGCACGTTGATCGAAAGGAAAGATATCGAAGGTTTCCGATCGGCCAATTTCGAAGAATACCTTTGCACGGAATATCTCGTTGGGCGGCACGATCCAGACTCAGTTAACTACTTCAGGGCACGTTGCCCCATCAATATCGAGAGAATCAAGTACGAGTTTGGTGAGGCTTTTTATGGGTTTCCATTCCAATCCAATTCACTGACATGTATATCAGAATGGAGCTGGGATGCCTACAAGGAGCGTGTCCCCACAAGGTTTTATGGGGAACGATACGATTGGGATGTGGAAAATATCCCAGATGCTGACTTTACGATTCTGTTGGACGAAGCAGTCGAATGGTATTCATGGAAGCCGGACCCAGCATGGAGTAAGTCAGATCTCCTACTTACGCCCTGACAATCGGTTGATCATTTACATGGGCAGTATCTAAATGGGTCCCATGGGTTGAAATAGATGGGGTGGGTGCCAGCATGGAATCCACAGGCGATGCAGATGAGGGAAATGTGGGGACTGGAGCTGGGGATGATGAGGCAGGAGGAACTGGAGCTGGGAGCGAGGATGGCGATGTTCCCATGGGAGGCGTGGAGAACTCTGATCCACCTCCCTCAAACCAGGCGAGTAGCATGATGTCAGTCAAGTGTCCTGTAGCTATTTATACATTGATGTACAGCAGAGGCAAAGAGGCAGCGATGGAGATTCAGGCGTCCCCCGCTGCCTCGAGTTCTGCAAATCCTGCAGAGAATCCAGTGGGGTTCCGTCCCAGCCTGGCAAGTCTTTACTCCCGCAATAAGTAGCTGTATCTGTTGTATGGTATTTTCTTTGTCGAATGCATTACATTTCGTCTGGGTCGTGGATGTAGCATTGTGACGTTTCCCCCTGGCGTGATCTTGTTGGAACATGTTAACAATCGTTTTGCACGTTCTAACGACTGGATGGATGTGGTACATGTAATACATATTACATATCGTCACCGAGACTGCGTCACCTGAACATCAGCTATGGGCTTTGCAATCCTCTTTCCTGGCCATTCATCTCCTTCCACATCGCTGTCCCCCCTTCCTCGCTTCTGTACCTAATGTATTGAGCCACTGAAACACATAGGAGATACATAAAACGACTTGCCTGGGCTGTGGAAGGGAGGGAATGTTGCTCCTCCTCCCCCTGCTCCATGCTTTCGTCCTCCCACTTCACCCACCTAGATACTAGGAATACAAGGTCAGAATCAAAGAACGTGTCATGGCATGTCACTCACTCCACTGTGGATCGGGGTTCCGGCCATACCATTCCTCTACTGCATCCCATACTTCTTCGTAGTCATCATAGGGCAGCTGTTCGATATCCCAGTCGTAATCAGCGCCATCCATCGGTTCAGGGATACGATCAGAATATGCCTTCCAGTCTGAATGAAGCTGTCAGAGTGTATGATAACGATGAAACTCTTGGATAACTCACCAAATCCTTCCATTGAAATGCGCTCTATATTGGTCGGGCAATGAGCTCGGAAGTAGTTGACAGACTGGGGATCGTGCCGGCCAATCAGATACTCTGTCACCAAGTATTCATCGAAGTTTTTGGAACGATAATCAGGTAGCTCGGCAGGGGGACATTCAGGCAGGGGCGGATGAGCGATTCGATTACATTGTCCAGATGGACGATGTTGCTGATCAGAGTCGGTAGGAATGCCTTGTATTTGTCGCCAGTATTCTTCTCGAATCGCAAGTACAGCTCAATGAGGAGGTAGTACCTCCACAGGAAGAGAGTTACATGAGTACCATAGAATATGGGGATAAATGCCCGATGCGATGCAGTGATTTCGTCGTCGTTCAGGTTGCTTTGTTTGATTTCCATAATTGCCCTGTTTCCAGCACCGGATGTAACGTGTACCAGACCTGGGTGATGTAGTCCATTTGAGTATCCGTAGCTTTGGAGGGTTGCCAGTAGTAGTCAGACATTTTTTCGTGGGTCAACGTCAAATGAGAACGATGGAGTGGACCGATAAGGAAGCGCCGCACTAATATCGCACAGCATATACTAAAGTGGATCGTTGGCAACGGAGCATCCCTGACTTCAGCCTCTTTATATTTTGCTAGATCCACGATCACCACTGTTCAGCACATTCTAATCACCACCGATCACATTAGCCAGACTAACCAATGTGTTTGAAAGCTGTCGAACACGGTGTGTGGTGGTATATGTGAACACCTCCGTTACGAGCTCCTGGCCTCCCCCTGTTTATATTTCCCTAGAGCATGTTCACTATTATGTGTCACATCCTACCCGCCTGTGCAGATGTTATAATGATTATACAAGTAATAGAAAGCCGGTGAACACAGGTTGCGCTGGGATATAATGAGTTCCGGCGTACCTACTTCACTTCCTACTGTTGATATTTTTTTAGACCATGTTCGTCATCGTTCTATGCATTGAGGCCACATTTAGAAATGTCAGAAGGATGTTGGAAAAGTGGCCAAAAGCTGGTGAACACACATTCCAGTGGCATATGATAAGTCTGAGCATGACCACCTGACTTCCTCCAGTCGGGTTTTTGCTAGACCATGTTCGCCACCGTTCGTCATGTCTTACACGTCTTTACCAATGGTACAATGACCATCCAAGGTGGTAGAAACCTGACGAACACCTACTGTGATGGTATATGATAAGTTTGGTCATGACCGCCTGACCCGCCCCTTTCTATATTTTTGCTACACCATGTTCGCCATTATTCGTCATGTCCTAGACGCCTTTACCATTGTTTGTAAGACAATTAAAGGTGGTAGAAACCTGACGACCACCTGCAGTGATGGTATATGATAAGTTTGTTCATGACCGCCTGACCCGCCCCTTTCTATATTTTGCTACACCATGTTCGCCATTGTTCGTCATGTCCTAAACACCTTTACCATTGTTGGTAAGATAAATAAAGGTGGTAGAAACCTGACGAACACCTGCTGTGATGGTATATGATAAGTTAGTTTCATGACCGCCGGACCCGCCCCTTTCTATATTTTGCTAGCCCATGGTTCGCCATTGTTCGTCATGTCTTAGACACCTTTACCATTGTTGGTAAGACCATTAAAGGTGGTAGCAACCTGACGAACACCTCCTGCGATTGTATATGATAGGTTTGCACATGACCTCCTGACCCGCCCCTTTCTATGATTTGCTACACCATGTTCGCCATTGTTCGTCACGTCCTAAACACCTTTACCAGTGTTGGAAAGACCATTCAAGGTGGTAGCAACCCGACGAACACCTGCTGCGATTGGTATATGATAGGTTTGCACATGACCTCCTGACCCGCCCCTTTCTATATCTTGCTAGAACCATGTTCGCCATTGTTCGTCACATCCTAAACACCTTTACCAGTGTTGGCAAGACCATTCAAGGTGGTAGCAACCCGACGAACACCTGCTGCGATGGTATATGATAGGTTTGCACATGACCTCCTGACCCGCCCCTTTCTATATTTGTTAGACCATGTTCGCCATTGTTCGTCACGTCCTAACACTTTACAGTGTTGGTAAGAACATTCAAGTGGTAGCAACCCGACGAACACCTGCTGCGTATGGTATATGATAGGTTTGCACATGACCTCCTGACCGCCCCTTTCTATATTTTGCTAGACCCATGTTCGCCATTGTTCGTCAAGTCCTAAACACCTTTACCCAGTGTTGGTAAGACCATTCAAGGTGGTAGAAACCTGCCGAACACCTGCTGTGATGGCATATGATAAGTTTGCACATGACCTCCTGACCCCACCTTTCTATATCTTGCTAGACGATGTTCGCCATTGTTCGTCACGTTCCTAAAACACCTTTACCAGTGTTGGAAAGACCATTCAAGGTGGTAGCAACCCGACGAACACCTGCTGCGATGGTATATGATAAGTTTGCACATGACCTCCTGACCCGCCCCTTTCTATATCTTGCTAGACCATGTTCGCCATTGTTCGTCACATCCTAAACACCTTTACCAGTGTTGGCAAGACCATTCAAGGTGGTAGCAACCCGACGAACACCTGCTGCGATGGTATATGATAGGTTTGCACATGACCTCCTGACCCGCCCCTTTCTATATTTTGTTAGACCATGTTCGCCATTGTTCGTCACGTCCTAAACACCTTTACCAGTGTTGGTAAGAACATTCAAGGTGGTAGCAACCCGACGAACACCTGCTGCGATGGTATATGATAGGTTTGCACATGACCTCCTGACCCGCCCCTTTCTATATCTTGCTAGACCATGTTCTCCATTGTTCGTCATGTCCTAAACACCTTTACCAGTGTTGGTAAGACCATTCAAGGTGGTAGAAACCTGCCGAACACCTGCTGCGATGGCATATGATAAGTTTGCACATGACCTCCTGACCCGCCCCTTTCTATATCTTGCTAGACCATGTTCGCCATTGTTCGTCACGTCCTAAACACCTTTACCAGTGTTGGTAAGAACATTCAAGGTGGTAGCAACCCGACGAACACCTGCTGCGATGGTATAATGATAGGTTTGCACATGACCTCCTGACCCGCCCCTTTCTATATCTTGCTAGACCATGTTCTCCATTGTTCGTCATGTCCGAAACACCTTTACCAGTGTTGGTAAGACCATTCAAGGTGGTAGAAACCTGCCGAACACCTGCTGCGATGGCATATGATAAGTTTGCACATGACCTCCTGACCCCCCCTTTCTATATCTTGCTAGATGATGTTCGCCATTGTTCGTCACGTCCCTAAACACCTTTACCAGTGTTGGTAAGACCATTCAAGGTGGTAGCAACCTGACGAACACCTGCTGCGATGGCATATGATAAGTTTGCACATGACCTCCTGACCCGCCCCTTTCTATATTTGCTAGACCATGTTCGCCATTGTTCGTCATGTCCTAAACACCTTTACCAGTGTTGGTAAGACAATTAAAGGTTGTAGCAACCTGACGAACACCTGCTGTGATTGTATATGATAAGTTTGCGCATGACCACCTGGCCTGCCCCTGTCTACATTTTGCTAGACCATGTTTGCCATTGTTTGCCATGTCTTAACCACCTTTACCAGTGTTGGAATCGCTATCCACAGTGGTAGCAACCCGCTGAACTCTGGCTCTGGCGCTATAAGTTAAATTTCGGTATGGCCACCTGGCTTCCCCCCTGTTTATATCTTGCTACTTGCCCGCTCTTTGATCATCTGTTGACATTCAGTCATAATAACCAGTCGAACTACCACTACATGTCGATTTATCTAAGCATTCTTTTTCATCCCCAAGCCAGATTGATTTGCAAGTATCACGTACCCCTTCTTGACATTGATGTCGATGACCATGTCCTCCATTCTTTCCATCTTCTGAAGATGCAAACCCAAGTATGCTGCATCTGCCATGATCATCCGCTGTAATTGGCATAGGTGTACAATCCTAGGGATAGACATTGAAGTGCAACATACATGCATTTCATTGGTGGCTTTGAGATGTGAAAAAACATCGGTGACCTTCTGTCCATGCACCTTGCTGATCGCTCTCAAATTCAAGAAAATTGCTTGAACTGAAATACACAAGTCAACGCGCACGGAACAAGAATGATGATGCTGGACAATTTAATACCTGTTCGTTGATACCATCCGCTCCGTCCTTGCAACCTTTGGCCAATGATCGGACAATGCCAGGAATCGTTTTCAGAACGTAGCTACCTCCTCGCTATCGAGTGTGATTTGAGTTTGTGTATTGGTCGAGGTGAGCGGTTGGGCAATGTTAGATGGACCAGGCATCGGAGAAACCTCCCGCATTCCTTCAGGCAGTGTTCTGGCCGATGGTGCGCTTCCTTGGACTGACTGTCACGTTGATCATATCGAAATCATGGGCAAGCACCGTTTGAGGGTGCACGAGGATTTCTGGCTTTGCAGGAGCTGTGTGGTAATGAATTCTTTCGTCGTCGCCACCCCCCTTTCCCTTTCTGCTCCCTCCAGGATCCCTCCCAGATCGCTGGTTCACAGGTGGAATGTCACCATGGGTAGCCATTTCATCATCCCCCGCAGCCACTGGAAACGGTGTGGATCTAGGCTCTCATTAACAACGCTAGCACCTTGGCAAAATGATTCCAAGGGGAAGTCGACTTGTGATTCGATCATGTCTGAATCCAGCGGCGGAGACCAATGGGCTATCGTGAATGAAAGCGGTATATTCATATGTGTTTCCACAGCAGAGTACAAAGCAATCGATATTAATTACTTACGGGGAGAGGTCGACCAATCATCTGTAGCAAATCCTGACTAAAACCTATAGGCTGGTCGCCTTCCCTGTCGGGACGTGCAGCAGGAGGGTTTGGAGATGGTCTTTTCCGTTGGCCACCCTCTTCTTCGTTGCTGCCCTCTGACAGCCGCCGCTTCTGTGTCACAGCCAGCTGACATCGGATTGTGAGGTTCAGTGACGCCTGATGAGATGAAACACACTTGCCTGGTTTGGAGGAGGGGGGACATCGGAGTCCTGTTCCCCACCTCCATCATTTTTCCCCATATCGTTGCTGCCCTCGCTGCCCTCTTCTTCATTCTCATTGCGTCCTTCCCCCCCCATTGCCCCCTTCCCCTCCATGATCCTCATTCCCACCGATCTCAGCATTCGTATCATCTCCATGTGCCATGTCCTGGTCCACATCGCTCATGTTCTTTGGATCTATCTCCCCATCCGATCCCCCAGCATCTGTGCCCTTTTCTTCATCCTTGGAACCAAGCCCCTCGTCCCATTCCACCCACTGAGATACTATCGATGTAATCAATGTAATGTCAGAATAAATGTCATTGGATTGGAAATGTCACTCACTCCAAAGTGGGTCCAGTTCTTGTGAATACCAATCGACCACCTCGTCCCACATCTTCGGAAGGTCTTCATCAGGAACCGAATCTACCTCCCAATCATATTCCTCCCCAATGAAACAATCTGGGATCCAATCGCGATAACGACCCCAGTCCATTTCTGATGAGTGTATCAGACACCTGGATGATAAATGAAACCTGTATGATGACTCACCGAAGGAATCTACCAATCTCTCAAGATTGGTCGGGCAATGTGCCCTGAAATTGTTTACCGACTCGGGATCATGCCGGCCGATGAGGTATTCTGTCACCAGGAATTCCTCGAAGCTGGGACAGCGATGTGTTGGAATATCTTCTTCTTTCATACCGATGCTTGGGCGGATGAGGGCTTCGATGATGTTGTCCAGATGGACGATGTTTCTCAGGAGAGTGGGGCGGAAATTCGCATACGGTTTGCTTTGAGCCTTTTGGAAATGCAGATGTAATCGCATGAGGAGGTAATACCTCCATAAAAAACAATTTTATGAAGGTGAAATAGCGCCCGGGGAGCAATACACGGTCTTCAGTGATCTTGAGGTAGAGATTCGTGGACGTGACCTTCACCATGGTCTCCTCGGGATCTGCATATTCCACCTTGTATATGATCTGCTTGATGTAATCGATCTGCAGCGGTGTTGGGAGTGATTGTTGCCAGTAGTAGTCCGACATGTCGTTGAGATCGATCTCGAATCAGGCTGAATGATAAGGATGAAGATGAAATTTGTAGCAACACAGCATATCGCCTAAATCGGTCCCACCTTAATGAGGCCTTTGATCGGTAGCACGTGTATCGTATATTTCTGTCAACCGAAGACCGATCGATGACATGTGGTGGATTAACCGCATCTTCTCCTCTCATGCGCAGCCCATTTCAATGGCAATAGCTGCATAGTGATAGTAGCTTCTGGAGTCGTTGCAAGTGCCAGTGGAATGTGAAACACCATAAATCCCACCTCCTTGTCGATTGCACGACAGACCCCATGACTGCCAAACTTCAAATAGCATACAATGCATGTTGCTGTTGCTTCGGGTTGTGCCAGCATCTGATCTAGTGTATTCATCGTAGTGTGATGGGACTGGGACATGATGTTTCATTGGTCGAGTAGCTTCGCTGAATGGGAATGGAAACACTTGTAAATCTCTAGTCTAATGAATGGAGACCACCAGTTCCAGGAAAATCTCAGGGGGAAATCCCAGCACTTCTGGCAGCAGCATTTACTTGTACATGTACATGTGCAGAACACCCTATAAAGGCCATTATTATTTGACGCCTATGATCCCACTTCTGTGTCTGATGGACAATAGATGGAGACGTCTACCAAGTACATTGATATATATACGTACAAGTGATATCTTTAATGCCTTAGACATCCATCGAAGAGCGGTCAGATCCAGAGGGCGATGGCATGGGGGACTTATGCTTATGTTTATCTTTCAGCCTCTGAGAGGCTCTGCGCTCATTCACAGTCCCTCCCGCTCGTCTCTTGCCCTTATCACGTCCCTTGCCCTTGCTACGCACCCCACCACTGCGATGGCCTCCTCCAATGCTATCATCTCCCTCTCCCTGCGCCTTTCCCTTGCCTTTATCTGCAGCGCTGCCTTGTAGATGTTCTTTGTACGTGTATCCGACTGTTTCGAGTTAGAATTCAGTAGATGGGGAAGGAAAGTATCCCTGTGCTTACAGTCAGGGTCCTCATCCTCCACTGGATCATAGAAGTCCACCATCACGTCGATCAGTTTCCTTGCCACATCCACAGTCTTCATCTTCTCATCCATTTCGAACTGAGTCCGGCTCCCATACCACATCTCGCCCAGGGTGTGCTCATGGCGAACCCAGTCTGTGGTATAAGTATGTGAATGGCAGCAAAAGGTTACAAGGAAATCGAAACACTTACCAACCTCTGCAATGCTGGCGCGGTTGATGTTGTGGTCGTTGTTGCGTCTATAATTCCTCACCTGGGCTGGTTCATGGCGCCGCACGAAATATTCTATCAATAAGTAGTTGTCAAATGTCGGACTGCGCCAATCGAGTGTGCGATCTGTGCGTTTGACTTTCTTCGCCTCCACAACTACTTGAACGAAAACCCTGTTCATATATGCGAGGATCATGGTCAGATTCTCCACCAGCGGCTCTTCCACCTGCACCTCCCCCTTCTTCTTGAAGCGAAGCACCAGCCGGATCGCCTTTTTCTCTCCAGGTGAAAGCCTGAATAGGCTCATAGTAGTGATGGGGGAGCTCCACGATGACTTTATCGTCAGCATGGGTGACCTGGCATGGCCAGATGGTCCCTTCGGAGCCTCCTTCAGCCAACCTGACATGTCGATCTTTTTTCAACAAGGCTTTGAGATTGTGGATGAATCCGAGGGAAGACGGGTAGTACTGGGTAGCCATGGTAGTAGTCAAGATCAATTACATAATCTATCTTGTAAATGTAACTCCATCATTGATCGCTTATGTAAGTGGAATGTAAGGCAAATAGTGCATGTCATGCACCATATACATACAGTGAGACTGACCATGTCCAAGGCACGAAGACTCCATGTCCTGATAGATACTGTAATGGACCAGTTTATAAAACTGATCACAAGGTGGGCAGGTCAGCCCTCGTGCCAAATACAGTAGTATACCTGTTCAGCACCATTACCATCGATTCCCCCTGTAAAGTGGTCGGGCAGACTATCCAAAGTGTTGAAGGCTATGGAACACCGATCGGTTTCAGCATGACCACCTGACTTCCCGCTGTAGATACTTTGCTGGACCATGGGTTTACCACGACATCATTCAGACAGAATAAGGTGGTAGAAGCCTTGAAAACACCTTTCAGTATGGCCACCCGACTTCCCCCAGTCTACATTTCGCTAGACCATGTTCGTCATTGTTCGGCATGTCACCACAACCTTTACCGATGTTAGTAAGACTGCCTAAGGTGGTGGAAGCATGGCGAACACAGGTTCTGGTGGTATATGATAAGTTTCAGTATGACCACCCGACTTCCTCCTCTCCATATATTTGTTCTTCGTTGTTCTGCACATCTTAACCTCACTTACCAATGTTACAGGGTGATTTCAATATGGGGAAATCCTGGAGAACACAGTATTTAGTGGTATATGATAAGTTTCGGTATGTCGACCTGACCTCCCCCTGTCTATATTTTGCTAGGCGATGGTAGCCATTGTTCGTCATGTCTTGACCACCTTTACCGATGTCAGTAAGACCATCCACAGTGGTAGAAATCCGACGAACACTGACTCTGACAGTATATGATAAGTTTGCACATGACCACCTGACCTCCCCCAGTCTATATTTTGCTAAGCAATGTTCTCCATTGTCTGCCATGTCTTAACCACATTTACCAGTGTCAGAAAGGCTATCCAAGATGTAGCAACCTGAAAAATGCTTTCTCTGATGGTACATGATAAATTTGAGTATGACCACCTGAACCCTCCCCCCCCCCCCCCTTTCTATATTTTGCTAGGTGATGTTCGCCATTGTTCGTCATGTCTTAACCACCTTTACCAATGTAGGTAAGACTATCTACAGTGGTAGAAACCTGACGAACACTGGGTCTGATGGTACATGATAAATTTGAGCATGTCCACCCGACTTCCCCCAGTCTTTTTTTTTGCTAGACCACATTCTCCACGGTTCCCCATCTCTTAAACCACTTTACCAATGTTCCCAAGACTATCTACAGTGGTAGGAACCTGACGAACGCTTGTGTCAATGGTATATGATAAGTTTGTGCATGACCACCTGACCCCCCCCTGTTTATATTTTGTTAGACCATGTTCGTCATTGTTCGTCATGTCTTGACCACCTTTATCAATGTCAGTAAGACCATCCAAAGTGGTAGAAATCCGACGAACACTGACTCTGACGGTATATGATAAGTTTGCGCATGACCACCTGACCTCCCCCAGTCTATATTTTGCTAGGCGATGTTCTCCATTGTCTGCCATGTCTTAACCACATTTACCAGTGTCAGCAAGGCTATCCACGATGTAGCAACCTGACAAATGCTTTCTCTGATGGTATATGATAAATTTGAGTATGACCACCTGAACCCTCCCCCCCCCCCCCCCCTTTCTATATTTTGCTAGGTGATGTTCGCCATTGTTCGTCATGTCTTAACCACCTTTACCAATGTAGGTAAGACTATCTACAGTGGTAGAAACCAGACGAACACTGGGTCCGATGGTACATGATAAATTTGAGTATGTCCACCTGACTTCCCCCACTCTTTTTTTTGCTAGACCACATTCTCCACTGTTCCCCATCTCTTAAACCCCTTTACCAATGTTCTCAAGACTATCCACAGTGGTAGGAACCTGATGAGCACTTGTGTCAATGGTATATGATAAGTTTGTGCATGACCACCTGACCTCCCCCAGTCTATATTTTGCTAGGCGATGTTCGCCATTGTCCGCCATGTCTTAACCACATTTACCAGTGTCAGCAAGGCTATCCACGATGTAGCAACCTGACAAATGCTTTCTCTGATGGTATATGATAAATTTGAGTATGACCACCTGACCCCTCCCCCCTTTCTATATTTTGCTAGACCATGTTCCTTGTTGTTCAGCATGTCTCACCCACATTTACTGATGTAATTAAGGCCATCTAAATCATGTGGATCCAGTTTGCTGCTTTTGTCCATGATGCATTCTGCCTATTATGCCTACATGTGTTTTCCATGTCATAATCCATGTAGAGGGGCCAGGTGCGATGGTGCTGATGGTCTGGAAAATCTTTGAAATATCACATACTAGTGCATGATCACCCTGCTGCTCTTTATTCAGTTCTACCACAGCATCTGACGCTACCAATGCAGCATTTAGCCTCCTGATCATCACCCTGGCCTCTTCCAATTCCTTTCTTTCTGTTCAATGGCTGGCATTTGTTCGGGTCAGGGTTCTACAGCCAAGAAAGAGCCTACATCATATGTAACACTCTCTGCCTTCTGCAAAACAGAGGGAGCATCGATAATACACATATGACTTCTGTGCCTGTTGGATCAGGTCACTGGTCATATGATTTTGTAGAACAGTTTCAACCTCCTGTCTCTGCCTGTTCTGTGCTGCTCTGACCTCCTCCCACATACTCATCATAACCTCACCATTTCCCACCACACCACCCTCATTTCCCCTGCATATCGGAATGCACAGGACACACACCTGAATATCCTGCAGTGAGAGACCTGTCCCATTTAGGACTTCCTTTGCGATGTCCAAGGGTCTGGTGCTTCCCTTTGCGAGTTTCTGTAAACAACTGCAGTGGAACCAATTTTTGCAGGTTCGACAATACCGTTGTTCAGCTTTGTCTGGGTTATATGGTTTTTCACAGACAGAGCAAGCATGGAAGGGGCCCTGATGGGGTGTAGTTTATGTCAGGAGTTTTTCAAAAATCAGTGTCATGCCATTCATCCATACCTGGATGACTTGTTTACCATGTGTGCTCATGGTCCACCGTGTATACATATCCTTGGGTCCTATCAGAGGACCAAAACACCTTTCTGCACTGAAAGATGTGATGTCTGCTGGCGCTATGCTCTCCATGAGCTTCCAAGCTGTATACAAAATTCAGGGATGACTTACACATGATGGCCTCTGGTTCAATGATGTCATTGTGGTCCGATAGAACCAGCTCATTGTTGCCAATGTATTTTCTCATGCTTTTTGTGAGTGAGTCAAAGATACAAGGAACTCGACAACAGCCAGCTCACTTTTTGTCTCCTATATCGCTCCTGCTGTAGTACCACTGCACTTCAACCCATGCCTTCTGTATTGCATGTCAGAAGGGTGAACACCCACATGGCACTGGAAATCTCTTACATTACTTCTCTTCAACCGTTGGACTCTGATGTCCTTGATCACAGCATACCACAGGCTGCCATCGTCGCCATTTACAAAGATGCTAATTAAAGTTTCCATCAGCGAACGACATGCCCAGCCAGTCTTTTCTTACTTATCACCCCTTTGGAAGGTGTGGGTCATGTGTTCTGGAACTTCCTCCCTTCCATCCAGGATGTCTTCACCTGCACCGGTGAGGTTCGTCACTGGCTGGATGAGCTTAAATGACTGCTAGTGTCTAATCGAGACCTACCACTTAGCTTGGAGGATGATGGAAGGGAAAGAAAGGTCTTGTTGGATGGAGGGGCCATGTTGGGTTGAGAGGCGAAGTAAAAAGTCGGAGGGTAACCCGTGACGTCGCTTGCAATTCTCGGTTAGCCAGGGCGGACCCTGAAAATTTTTCTTTGGGTTTGGCGCGGCATTACGTGTTTGGGATCGGCAAAGAACCAACATTCCACCGCCATGGCACCCCAGACACGTTCCCAGAGAGCCCTCAGAGCTGCTTCCAATGCATCCTCCACTGATGAAAGTGAAATCAGACTTGCATTTGACAATGTCATGAAGGCCATTTCTCCTCCATCTCATCATTCAGACTCAGCATGCTCTTCTCCTCTGTCCCCATCCTACAGCATAATAATGGGTGGTCTCCTTGCCAGAGCAATGACGCCTCCAGAAGATCCAGAATCCTCTGTTGATGAGGATGAACTGAACCAGATATATGAGAAGTGCCAGGCCATGGTAAACCACTTGAGTGGGTCAGAAGAGGAGCATCAAAGCAATGCCTCTGACGATTCCTTTGTGAATGTGCATGGCCCATCAGTTGCACCATCACATCCACCCCATCAGGACTCGAGTCAGGAGTCAGGGGCACCTTCTGTACGTGATATCATCAGTGAGTCTCTTCTGTACTCTTTCTCTCCATCTGCTTACGATCGCTTCTGAAAGTGTGTTCCATGGCCAGGCCTACCACATGGGTGATGGCCTACCAGACCCTAGGGACACTCCAGCATGAAACTTGGATCGATGCCAGCATCCTCAACTTTCATCTCCTGTCCCAATGGTATGCTGTCCAGGGCAGGATGCATGTCCGCTATGCCGACTTGTTCTCTGTCATTCCATCTGTCAGTGGGGGCACCCATGCCTTACCAGATGCACAGGAGATTCAATTTTTTCATCAACGCCATCTCTTCAATTCCCATCCTGCCGATCCATCTGTTCCCATTGCCTTTGTGGTCATGCAAAACAGTCACTTCTTTGTTGCAGTCTTTGACTATTGGTTGAACCTTGCATTCATCCTTGGAAGGCGCATCGAACGTGTCCCGGAAACCCCCCATCCCCACTATGACCCACTGCGCGATGACTGGAACACATGGAATGGCCCTTTCTACTGGACACGCATAGCATCTCTTCACGGATTTGATGCCATCGACCCAACCCAAGTTGATGTGCAGGTGTACAATTGGTCACAGAACGGTTTCGACTGTGGGCCCATTGCATCCTTTGTCATGGAGTCACTCATGAGAGGAGGGCTATCTGGTGATGGCAGGCCTACCATCCACATCCCTCCAATTCCTTGTGGTCATCATCTCCGCCTTAGAATGCTTGTCATGGTGAAGGAGGGCTGTCGAAGGTGCTGGGAGGACTATCGTTACTTGTCTACAACCACCCTTCCCCCTGGCCACATATGGACACAGTGGGATGACACCGAAGCCATCGGTGAAGACATCCTCATGGATGTAGAAAACCAATCATCTGGAGAGCAACATGCTACCATCGTCCGTGAGTTGAATGTCATTGGGGCCAACTGCCTTCGCTGCCAAAGGGGGGATGACTCCGGCGACGTAGTGAACCCTGATGTGCAGTCTGATGGTGACTTTCCGACTGACACTGAAGATGAAGGTGAAGACCATTGTTTGCCTCTGGATGCCAAGTCTCAGCGTCTCAGGGATCTCCTTCGGCGCTACCCTTATGTGAGCAGGGCCAGAGCCAGGGATCGACTT
Source organism: Pisolithus tinctorius (assembly GCA_024663395.1). Taxonomy (NCBI): domain Eukaryota; kingdom Fungi; phylum Basidiomycota; class Agaricomycetes; order Boletales; family Pisolithaceae; genus Pisolithus; species Pisolithus tinctorius. The sequence goes on from JANFAH010000035.1 coordinate 37,326, forward strand.
CCTCCTCGGGCTGCCCATGGTCACCGAGTCGAAGGGGAATCCACTCCAGATGATCCCCTTGAGATCATCCAGCGACGCAAGCATGTCAAGGACTGGTCGGCTGGAACGATGTACCGTTTCCCACGTCCGACTCCACCGGTATACCTCCCTGCATTCCAGGGTCAACGATGGAAGCGTTTCGATCGCAGGTTTGATGAGTATGAAGGAGGACCTGTCTTGGAAAGCTTGCACCAGGACCGCAACTGCAACGAGATCGTGGAGGAGCCCTACTATCGGCCTGGGATGTGGACATCCTTTCGAGATTATGGCTATCATCTGCTGAGTTCCTTCAACCAGATGTTCTACTTGGGTCCCCCCATCAGATTGTCAGACCATATCCTCCAAGTGGGTGTTCCAGCTAACTACCAGTCTTCTCATCAAATCGGCGACCATGTTACTGGTGAGTGCTCATATTCTGCCCTGGTGCCCTCTTCTGATCACTTCATTACAGGAAATTACTCTCTCGCCCGGCAGGTGCCCCATCCATCAAGAGTCCATGTGGATGATGTGGTCATACTGGGTGCCTCTCAGATGATCGAGATTGGCTCGAGCACCTCAGAACGTCTCGTGAACACCTTTGTGAATGGGCGGCACGAGGATGGACGTCACATCTGCCTGGACCTGGAGCTGGATCACAAGTTGGTGACTCCAGAGGAGTTGGAAGTCACTGTGGACATCGACAGTCTCATATGGGTGACGCATTCCCTGCAGTTCAACACACCGCTACCCATCTACCTTGGTCCCATCGTCGAGGAAAAGGCTCCTATGCACAAGCACAATCATGTGTATGTCGACATCCTTGTGCCTCAGTCAGAGGCAGATTCCAGTGCCATCGGAAACCGTACCGAATGGTTGACCATGGCATTTCCTCTGTGTGGAGTACCTCACACAGTCTTTGGTGCCTTGAGCAACGCTGCTGGCACCATGAATGTCTACATTTGCTTCCCCAGGATGATCCACAGGGATGAGATGACACACAAGCGTGCCAATCGCATCCCAAAGGAGGTCCTCGACTTTTTCTGGGAGCATGTCCTACTTCCAGCGATCCGTGCACATGCAGATGTTTCGAGTGCACCATACGTCTCTCTCACTCTGAAGGAAGTGCAGTTCAAGGCACGAAAGGGTGGCAAAACCAAGAAGGCTGGTCGGCCAAAAGCGGTCCCCTTTTCTATGCAAGTGTTGAAGCAGATCCAGAAGACCATGGAAGCAATCATCCGAGAGGACCCTTCACGATTTGCAAACTATGGTTCCTTCTTCTTCGTCCTGGAATGCAAGGGAATCAAGTTGTGGACGAAAACCACCCTGTCAGGAGCGGTTCAAACGCCGGTCCAAGCTCTCCTCCATGGACTTCCAGCTCTGGATTGGTCCTACATGGTAGACAGGGCCAATGGGGAGCTCTTGGTCGACTTGGGAATCAGCATTCACCCCACATGTGACGAAAAGCTTGTGGGATTGTGGAGACTGGATGCCCTGGAAGCTTCCTTTGGGGCAGGTGGATATTTGCGAGGAAATGCCCACCACACTTGCATGCTTGGACGGTATGGGGGGATCCAAGCAGAGATGTCACAGGAACGAGCGAGGCAAACTCACATCGCATTCAGAAGTGCTTATAATCTGGCCTACGAGGTGATCCGACCCAACGACAACAGCCCCACCTTTGTCATGGACAAGGATGCTTATGCCCTGAACAACGACTTCATTGGGGAATGCATGCAGGCCATCAACATGTATTCTGGAGATGCAAAGAAGAGGTCATATGGGGTGCGAGACGAGTACAGGATGAGTGGGGCTGCGGTGGAGCAGGCAATACTGGTGGTGCCACAAAGGGTGATGCATTTGCAAGCTCGATCATGCTCATATCTGATGCTTCCATCTTTGCAGATGGAAGAGCTTTTAGCCTCCAATCCCATTCTCTGGATCCCAACCAAAGTCTGGTTGGAATTTATGGCTGGACGCATCAGGGCCCTCCAGTTGGCTCAGATCTCTCTCAAGGAACTGGAACCGCCCAACCTTGGGATTCTGACTGGCATCATCTGCCACATGATTCGGTGCACGTCCACCACTGCAATAATCCTCAACTTCCATGTGAGAGAGTCCATGGCCCTTCTGCAGGTCTCCAGGGTGTGTGAGCGGTTGGGAATGTTCTTCCTTTTGGACCTAGACTTGCATCATGTCCCCCATCTTCCAGAAGTTCAGGATCATGATGACCTGGAGGTGCTCAAGCTGATGGAGGGAAAGTTGAAGAGGGGTGATGGACGACCTGCCTGGCCAAGGATTCCCCCTCTGGATGAAGTGGAACAATTTCCCATTGGCAGCAGACCGACATGGGCCAAATTGACAAGGACCATCCAACTGCAGCCTTGGTTGATCATGCAGGACTGGAAGTGGTCAGCCCAACTGTCCAGTCTGGGGCCAGTGGTAGGGAAACTTTTTGTTCTGTTTACCTGTCAGCTTTGGATCCAGTTGGATGTGACTTGGCTGACAGGTTCAGAGGGAAAACCAGAGCCAACATCTTTGGAAGATGCCATTCAGAGTTGGACTCTGAACCAGACCTTCAGGACGATACGTGCCTGTGAATTCAAGGCCTGCAATGCAGAAATAGCAGGGAGTGGAGGGGCTGGTCGCCGACAGTCAAGCTTTGCAGAGAGGGTCAACCTGTTTTTCCCAGGACCCACAGTGGGACAACCTTCACGGAGGTCACCATGGAATGTCTTCTGGACGAAGCCTGGCTATATTTGGGAGTATCACCAGGTGATGAAGAACAGGACACCTCTGCAGGAGTTTGAGGTGCTGGACCACCTTGGCAGGATATTTTCTGTCCTTCAGACATTACCTGATGCGACCAAAGGGAGTGAAAAGAGTCCTGGGAAGACATGGCAGGTGGAGGGTGAGAAGGTGGTTCTGGTGACAAATCCCAAGTTCTACAAGATCGAGGGGATCTCCACCGAGAAGGAACAGCAACAGGCCAGGAGACGAGCATCTCGAGTGGTAAAGCCCAGGAATGCACTGCAGATGGAGCTCCTGGAGCATGCGGGATATGACGAACTGCTGGCTAGCAAGGCCCTCATCTTAGAAAGGCAGAGGCTGAAAGAGGCACAGACTAAGAAGTCATCAAAGGCAAAGAATGCTCGAAAGCCTCCAGCAAGAAGAGGCAAGGCCACCTCATAGAGGGAAGCAGAGGGATGGGGGGGGGGAAGGCAAGGATATGGGTACAGAGGGAGAAAGTGATGAATGCAATGTTGAGATAGATTGTGGTTCCTGTTCCTGTGGAACTGAATCCCAGTGTTGCCTAGTGTAGTCTGATCAGGTAGCAACATGTTTGGCATCTTGGGATGATACCTGGCCCCAAGGTGAACCCCCCTCTTCAGCTTCACTCCATCAAAACAATTCCAGATCAATCCAGCTGTCCATACCATGCCTGTGCCACTTGAATGACATGGCAGGACCATTTGGATCACACCAGAAAGGACCCTATGTGTCATTCCCCTCCTCTTATCCTGTAAAGTTTAGCAAGCATGAAAGCTTGTCAGGAATGGTTGTCCTGGAGGGCCTGAAAGTCACAACAGATGATGACAATGGTTGCAGCATTCCTAGGTGTCAGAATATCCATGTAAGATATGTTACCCCCCCCTCCCCATGTTCACTCCATCAAAACAATTTCAGAGATCGATCTGGCTGTCTGAACCATGTCTACCCCATCTGTATGACATTACAAGACCATCAGAATTGTGTTACAAAGGTCCCCATATTTGTTTCATCGACATACCTGATCCCCTCCTCATACCCCAGGGATGGTGATCCAGTAACATCAGGAGGGGGTGCCAGCTTGCCAGGGATGGATGTCCTGGGTGTTATCAATGCCACTGAAGACAATGGAAATGATTTCCAGCCTCCCAGAAGTATTTCCAAAGAGATACCACTTTGTGGTCTGACCATACTTCTACCCCCTGTAGATTTTTTTTCCGACCGCCAATTTCATTCAAATTTCACCTGGGACATCCCAATGGACATATCTATCGACTCCCAGCATTATTTCCCCCAAATTATGGTCGGGAGTTTGTAATTATAATTCCCCCAGGGGCTGTATAGTTGAGGCATGGGCCATGCTACTTCTGGCCATCCAAAATGGCCATTGGTTTGGTAATTAGGTGTGTGGGAAAGAGGTCACATGACCACAAGGCTGGCAGCACAGGTGGCCATTTTGGATGGCCATAAACACTGCATGGGAAGCGGTCACATGACTTCAAAGTTGGCAGTGCGGGTGGCCGTCTTGGATGGCCATAAACACTGCTCAGGATGTGATCACATGACCATAAGATCAGCAACGCAGGTGGCCGTCTTGGACGGCCATAAACACTGCGAGGAAAGTGGTCACATGACTACAAAGTTGGCAGCATGGGTGGCCGTCCAAGACGGCCATAAACACCGCTCAGGAAATGATCACATGACCATAAGATCAGCAATGTAGGTGGCCGTCTTGGACGGCCATAAACACTGCGAGGGAAGTGGTCACATGACTACAAAGTCGGCAGCGTGGGTGGCTGTCCAAGACGGCCATAAACACTGCTCAGGAAATGATCACATGACCATAAGATCAGCGATGCAGGTCCGTCTTGGAAGGCCATAAACACTGCAAGGGAAAGTCGGCAGCGCGGGGTGGCCGTCTTGGACGGCCATAAACACTGTGAGGGAATTGGGACTATAGAACCAGCAATGCGGGGGGCCGTCTTGGACGGCCGTGTGCATTGTGGGGGCAGTTGTCACATGATGGTCTTGGCCGGTATCATAAGCGGCCGTCCAAGACGGCCATGCAAAAGCACTGACAGCTCTGTCACATAATCCCAATACCCATGGTGCGAGGTGGCCGTCTTGGACGGCCAAACTCGTTGCGAGCCGCCTGTCACAGGTGGCCGTTCATGATGGCCACGTGCGTGTGGAGCATTTCAGTGACATGACTCGATACCTGTGGTGTGGGGTGGCCGTCCAAGATGGCCAACCACACTGTGATGGGACATAGTCACATGATCATGACATCCGCAATGTCCATTATGCACATTGCCATGACAGCCAACAGTGGAGTATGCAGGTCAGGTATGTAGGCATGTGACATGCCAAGTTCACATGGTCACTCAGTAGTGAGCTCACAGTTGTCATTCCAGGATTACTGGTCAAGACATAAACCATATCAAATTGTCATAACATCTAGAGCTGACAATGACATCTGTATACTATAATTTCACTTAGGATTCAATCAGAATCTTCTTCCTCTTCCTGCTTCTGGAGTAGTTGGCTTATATACTGGGGGAATTCCCTAGTGAATTTGTTGAATTCAGCATCCACCTGAAGTCCCTGTGGAGGCGGTTGCAGAATGGCATCCAATGCGGGTATCTGTGGCATGTAGCCCACGCCATAGCGCTGGTCAAGTGAGCTGTATGATTGTGCCCTGTTGGTGACAGCAGATGGAAGTGGCCAGGGAGAATGTGATGATGATGAGTGAGGAGTCACCCGACTTGATGGTCCCGGACTGGGAGTGTGATTCCAGAACAGGCTTGGCTGTCGCTCAGCGATCCTTGTGTCCTCCTCTTCCTCTTCTTCTTCCTCTTCCTCTCGCCGAATCGCAGTGCTTGGTCCAGCGTGGCGTGCAGTGGATGCTGCTTGATAGTCAGGTCGGTCATCTTCCTCTTCCTCCTCCTCCTCTTGCTGAATGGGAGACCTGGGATCTGCAGTCGACACTCCTCGAAATAAAGATCTCCGGTCATCTTCCTCATCCTCTTGCTGTATAGCAGCCCTGGGTGCAGCTGGTAGTTCATTGCCATCCTCATCTTCGCCCTCTACAACATCAGCTGCATGGTGTGCAGCAGGTGTGACCCGCAAGAAAGGTTTCCCCAATCCCAGACGCCTGGCATTCGGATTCAAGGCGATCTGGGGTCCCGCTGGACGGTGTCCCTCAGGCAACATAAACCACCCCCTGCCTGTCATAGGCCTAGTGCACCATATCCTATCTGATCCAGTGAATGGGATCCACACCAGAGTATTGAACTTCTGGCGAATGGCTGCTTGCACTCTATTGCGGGATTGGACTCCAAGTGAGGCAATAAGGTCGAGCCATTTGTGATAATATGTACACTTGCGGAAGTTTTGTCCCATGGTGGTGGGCAATTGAGCAGGAAAAAGGCGGTTGAAATGGAGGTCCCATTGCTGCCCTGTGCAGAATGTGTACTGTGCTGCAAAGAATGGAAGGGCAAATGATCGATATAGGGTCTCGGTGGCTTCTTGAGATCGCTGCCGTGGGGGAATGTTGGTCCAACTACCTTCCGAAGCAGCTTTCTTGTTTGGAGATTCCTGTAGCAGATCATAAAAGAATTGTTCCAAAAGAACTTGGACCTGAGTCGCTGTATCTTCATCAGGCCCATCAGCATCAGAAATGAGCAGTTGCACATCACGGTTTCCACCTCCATGTCGAGCAAAGTGATCAACATCAGGCCCTCGCATTCGCTTGGCAGGACGGATGGTGACATTTTCCAACAAGTCAATATTGACCTGAGGGAGTGGTCGATCAGCTGGTCTGATATCCTGGATATGCAGGGTGGGGCGTTTGGAGCGATTGGAAGTGCGATGCCGATTCGATAATGTCCGTGGAAGATCATGATTGGCCACACCCATGATTTGTCGAACTTGGGGGAGAGTGAGCCGAAATGCAGACTGGAATGCCTCATCGGAGATGGCCTTATGGTAAGGCAGGCGGAAGGCACCACTATTATCTGTGACAATGTCACAGACAAAGTACAGCCCAGCTTCATACATGAGTGGCATGATTGCATCGTCATCTTGATCTTCAAAGCCATCATCATAGTCATCATAGTCTGTGGGAATATGTTGGCAAGCTTCTTTTGCCAACAGGAGGAATTTCTCGTTGGGTCGACGGTGCAGGCCATTGATGATCCAGATCATGAGGGCACCCAAGCCCAGAGCACAGTCTGATTTTCTGTCTCTGAAATCACTGTGATGCAAGTTTTTGATGACGATGTGGACTGCAGCTAATCGGTACCACTTGAACCACCTAACACAACCAAGAATAATTAGCAATTGCACCAGCATGCAAATAATTTACACTCACCACCATGACTTAGCAGGGAGAGGCACCAAACAATACCGCAACAGTCGACTCGGGATGGTGGTGAGGGCTGAGAGTGCCTGGGAGAATCCAACTCGAACTTCAAGCCGTGCACAACCCTCCTGTGCACGTCCACCCTCTGAACCACCAGTACATTCGAAGAGGATCTTGCTCATCTCCTCAGTTTTCTTGATGATGGTTTTGAGATTGTCAGTGGTGAGGAGAGATGTGGGATCCAGTGGGGTAAATAGACCTGGATGAAGCTGGTAAGACATAGTCTTCTCTGTTGTGTAGGCCTGAATGTAGTGGACTTCGTCATCGTGTCCTTTCCTCCCAGGCACATATCGAAAACCAGTGAGGTCTTTCAGATGCATCATGTGATCGATGTGGAATGTAGATTTGGTGACTATTGGGTCGATGACTTCCTGATCCAGTGATGGGAGACAATGGGCAAGAACAATTTCATGCCCAGTTGCACGCCAAGTGACAACCTTGTCATGTTGTCCGAATTCAAGACCAACGTCGATGTACCAGCTGTCTGGATCAATCCTCTCCATAAGAAGCACATCAGTGAATTTTTGGAGGGCCAGATCTCGATCCTGTGCATCAAGGGGATCATGCACAGTGGCACCCTTCCACCCTCTGAATTCATGAACAAAGTATGCATCTCGAAAGTAGGGTCGCAGTGTAGCAAGCTTGGTGAGATATTCCTCCCCAAACATGGGCAGTATATGGGCTGGGATATCGAGAGAGCCTTCGTGGATGATTCCTGTTCGATCACGATAGAGGCTGAGAGCTGAGGAGTAGCTAGCAGGCCAATGGGATGCCATGTTATGCATGTGCCTTCGCACAAGTGGACGAAGGCATTTATCATACACAAGTTCGAGATCGTGTGATGGGATAGCCCTGGACTCATACTTGCCGACCATGCGAGGCAAGAACACTCGAATCACGGATCGATTGGCAACCTTGCCCAAGGAAAAATTGGGGATCTTGTGCATTGGCAAGTTCAGCTCTCTTCCCTGTTATGTAGGATTTGGTCAGACATGGACTCAGCTGCTTGGGACATAGGCAGGCACTAATCACTCACATCCACATAGGCCTTGGCCTTGAGATGATTATCTGACTTCAAAGTATATTTGAACGGAGGGATGGGAGTGAGTTCCAAATGATTGGAGTAAGGCAAATCATGTGAAATGCCTATGAGGGAATCATAGTCACGAGAGACTTCATAGGGCCTGCGGTCTGGGAGGTTGTCGCAGGCGTTGACAGTGATGTGGCCAGGTTCACCATCTGGTTTGCGAGTGCGACCTGCAAGCATGAATCTGTAAAACTGCTTGGCAGCATAGGCCTCATCCCTGGGGGTGGCTGCATCCTCCTGTAAGTTGGCATAGAGCTCATCTGCTTGCATGCAGAACTCATGGAAGCTGAGCTGGGTTGGGTTGGCTTCTCTGTCATCGGGATAACGACGGCCTGGACCTTCATCTGGGTCAGAGAAGTCATCATTGAACTGGTTGCCACTGGACATAATGGAGGATGGTGCTTGGGTAAAGAGGGATGAAGGGAGGGAAGAAACAATCTCAGATGTGATGGCCAGGTATATATGCTGGTTGGGGTCGCATATCAGTCGGTTAAAATTTTCAGCACTACATCATATTTGGATTAGCTGGCAAGAGCATCTGCTTAGCGGTGTCACATTTAGCTCAGGGTTCGTTCCAGTGATGAGTCATGGGGCAATGCAGAATACTAAGTGAATGAACACAGAAGGGAATGCATTGGCAGATTCCATTGGATGAAAAGATACATGAAGATAAGGAGGAATGGAATGGGGGCACCAAGTATTAATGATGGGCACCTTGCTACAGATGTGTGAATCAAATGGAATTTGGAATCGTCGCACGCAAAATTTAGGATGGCCTTCTTGGACGGCCAGTCGGGATGGAGGAGTGTATATCGCAGAATTTGGAATTGTGGCACAGAAATTGAAGATGGCCATCTTAGACGGCCAGTCGCTTCGGTGGCATGAACGTAATGGAATGTGGAATGATGTCGCAACAAGATTGATAATGGCCGTCTTGGACGGCCAGTCGCTTCGGGGGCCTGAACGTAATGGCATGTGAATGGTCGCGCCAAAACTGAAAATGACCGTCTTGGACGGCCAGTCTCCTCGGACGTGTGAATATAGCGGGGAATGGAATAGTGGTACCAAAAGATTCATGCCGGCCGTCTTGGACGGCCAGGTGCTACAGACATGCGAATGTCCATGGGGAATGGCATGTCACACCTACTATTGACGAGGTGCAGCCTGGACGGTCAGTTACTACGAACATTTAAAAATCTTTGCAAATTAACATGCTTCAAGTATGCACGATGGCCGCCTTGGATGGCCAACTGCGACAAGCATTCCCCCTAATCCACACAATCAACACTGATTTCCTTCCGCACACACACCATACTTAGTCAGAGAATGTAAGGCATTCAACTTCAAATACACATAATTTGGCGACTGCCCACGAATATTTGGCCGTCTTGGACGGCCGTCACATGTGGGGTATAAGACCATGACGTGAGATAACCATGCGGTGAGTGCAGGGGGTGGCCGTCCAAGACGGGCTAAGTAATGGAAGGGGTTACAGATCACGTGATGATGGCATCTCTCATGGCCTGTTGGCCGTCCAAGATGGCCACTGGCTGTGAGTTGAGTGCGTCACGTGACACGTGCCCCAGAGCACCGATGGCCGTCCAAGACGGCCATAAATTGTTAATCAGCTGATAGATGATAATAGTATTAGCTTTCCAATTCATTATAATGTCGTTGCCTGCTGGCCGTCCAAGCTGGCTATTGGGTGAGTGAGTCACGTGACAAATCCCCCCCAGTACCGATGGCCGTCCAAGATGGCCAGGCATCGCTGATGTGAAGTGAGTGAGTCACGTGACAAATGCCCCATTCTACCGATGGCCGTCCAAGACGGCCAGAAATATCTGATCAGCTGTGTCACGACAGCATTAGCTCTCAATTCATTGTCATGTGTTCAAGGTTTTCGCTCACCACTCATTAATCTTCTGATCTAGTGTTCCACCCAACTGTACCTACGAACGAGTGAGATCCGGTGTAACATCCCCCTCACCGATCCATTTAGCTTCGTGATACACCAGGTGTTATACTCCATTAATAATGCAAGCCGATGTAGCTTCTGATGTTAATTGACGAAGAGAGCGCCGTATATGGCAATCACGCCCTCCAACAGAATTGGGACACATACCATCGCATGCGATTGGCTAACATCTGCGTTGTCCATTCACAATGCTAGTCATGCAAAACAAAACACAAGGTATGTTATTCGTCTACATAGTCAACATACCACAAAATGACACGACTGACGAAAGGTATAGATGAGGGGGGAGGGATATGCAACGTAGCGAATGCAATATGTATGACGTGAAATAGCGACAATGGCATCATTAAAACCACAGGCGGGCGAGCAAACTTGACGACGACGATCACGGCTTACCCTGGCGGCTACCTCTACTGCCTCTGCCACCTCTAGCATTCCTTCCGCACTTTGAGGTGGGTTTGGAGCTGGCACTCCCGTCCTTGTTGGTTGACAAAGAGTGGCCATGGGCAGTACCGCGAAAACCTGATGCGGCTGTGCTCGGACCCGCGGATGATTCACCTGGATGCTCTGGGAGTGATGATGGGAGGGGAGTGAGAGGCGATGAGGTGGGAGACTGGAGGTTCTTGATTGCGAGCGCTTCGTCTTCGTCAGGATCGTTTTGGCCTCCCGGTGCCTGTAACTGCGCCAAGATCTTGTCGACGGGGTCTGTCGTGGTAGTGTCTGCGCCGACCTGCGATGTCGGCACAGTTGCCGAGCCCTCGTCAACCTGCATCGCCGCTGTGACCACCGTGAGCGACCCTACCATGGCTCCGACTGCGGTCAGGGTGCCACTCCGCCTGCGCTTGGGCCGTTTTTCGGGAGCTTCGGGCGAACTCACCGTGGAACGCTTGTCGCCAGTCTTCTTGCTGCCCGACGGTTGAACATCATCCATGTCCGATGGGACGTCCAAAGACACGGCGTCGCTCCGCTGGGGCTGTTTTCCTTTCGTGTCGATGGCAGCTTTGGCGCGGGGTTTGGATTTGCGCTTGGGTTTGGGACGTGACGGCTTCTTTGGCGGTTCGTCGCCGTCCCCGTCATCGTCGTCGCTGAGGGAGGGAACGGATGAGATCGACAGCAGGCCCTCGCCATCGTCGTCGTTCTCAAACAACCCTTCTGTGGGCGGGACAAATAGATATTAGAGACCAATGTAGAGCGCTAGCATGTACTCACTGATTTCATCCGTACATCCCACGAACGTGGAGTGGAGTTGGCCTTTATCGAAGGATATATTGTTGAGGAAGACGTCTGGGGTTGCCAATGCGATGAGCCGGTAAATGTGGACTTGCTTCTGTTGAGGATACCAGAAGATCCTCCCGTGCAGCTGCTCGTCATCGAGTGCTGACCACGTAGTATCCTGTGACGTGAATGAGTTGTTGTTGAAAATCTAGATCAAGATGTGAAAGGCTTACCACAATGACCATGATGTTTGCGCACGCCAGGTTGAGGCCCACCATCCCAACGTTAGAAATGATGAGAACACGATGGCCGGTGGTCCGCGTTGACGTGCGGAAATCATCCAACGCAGCCTGGCGCTTCTTGAGCGTCATGGTCCCATTCAGCTCGATCGCTGCGATGTCGTATAAAGCAAGAACCTGCAATTTTGCCTTAGATATAAAAATGAGGAGATTGAGTATGGACGTACGTCGATCAATGCCTGATTGGATGAAGGGAACGCGGAATAGATGATGATGCGGTCGTCATCGCCATAGTCAGTCTCATCGGGAACGCCATCGGGAGAGGTGATGAGGGTTTGACCATCGTCAGCCATGGTCAGGGGAGCGCGGCCGTTTGAATCAAGATGGTGGCGAACCACCTGACCGAGGGTATCCAGCTTAATAGTCTTCTCGCATTGCCAATCTTCGAGTGACTCCAGCCGCTTCCAGTGCCCGCCATTCTTAGGATTGAGCATTGGATGCAGCATCGAGCGGCGGAATTCAATATAAAAATTCTGACAAAATTACATATCAGTATAAATTGACAGCTGCACGGCAACGAGCGTGGCTGTCTAAGACGGCCAAAGACGGTGAGGTGTGTAAGTAGATTGTTGCGTGGGCTTACAGGGTGCACTGGCCGTCTAAGACGGCCATTGCGCGTGGGTACTTAGTGAATACGCACGCAATGTGCGACGTTGGCCGTCTTGGACGGCCAACTGGCATGAGGGATTACAATCTCCCACGCCACATTCCCACGGGGAGTGTATGCAGGTTGGCCGTCCAAGACGGCCATCTGCAGATGTGGCATGGCGATGCGGATTCCCATGGATGGTGCCGTCGAGGATGGCCGTCTTGGACGGCCAACTTCGATTGACCGCACCCATAATAAAATTGAAATTTCCACTCACCTTGCGGGTGTCCGCACTAGCGATGGGGTTCTCCTTCACCAAATCCTTCGCAAAGCTCCTCAATATGCCCATCTCCGCGTCGTACATCTGCAGCTTCAATATATGCTCTTGGTAGGGCCGCATGCCAAATAATTTGTTTCCGCCGAAGTCCACAGAGTCGATGGTTCGACGAATCACGTAGTATGCAAACCGATCGCGAATCTTGACCATCCATTCGCGGGTGACCTCCGGGGATAGCAAATCCGGGGTATTCTGGTTGCGGACGCCGATGAACACGCCACGTATGATACTGCCTTCGACGCCAGCCTCACGCAAAGCCTTCGAATCTTGGCGGTTGGCGCGATTAATCTCCTTATTGAGCTCCAAGAATTCGCGATGGTCATCAAAACCGGGGATACCCATCCATTGCCCCATGATGTATAAGTCCTACGCGTCGTCAGTGGAATGTTCGCGCAGTTGTTAATGCTACGTACCTGTACCTTCGTCGTGATAGGCGTCGCTGTCATGGCAATGGCACATGTGGCCCTATCCTTCAATCCGCGGAACGCACGATGAATCTGGTTATGTTTCCGCGCACTGTGTGCCTCGTCCATGATTACAAGGCAATATTGTCGGCCATAAACGGTGAGCGGGGCATTACTTTCGAATTGGGTGCCAGGGACGGCATGTCCGGCCTTCTCCTTGATCGTCTGTGGCGTGAATACATTGATAGCATCATCTTGAATGGCCTGGCACGAAATCAGTGTATCTGGGGGTCATAATCCACCTGACACGTACCGTCTGAGTGGCGAGAACGATGCGTTGGCAGAGGGGTTGCTTGCTCGCTGCGAAGAGATCAGTCCACCATGCACGCCGAGCATCCAACCATCCAGTATATGGCATTACGTCGAATGACGATGGCGACAGAAAACGTCGGATTTCGCTTTCCCACTGTTGTTTGAGGTTCACCGGGCACACGATGACATGCGCAAGGTCAGGGATATTGCCGTCTGTTGTGCCAAATTTGCAACCCGCTGGACTTCACTCAGGGGATGGCACGCATACACGAATGAGATGTGACATACCGAAATCACCAGGGAACGTTCCCTTCAATGTGTAAGCCCGTCGATAATACGCAAGGCACGCAATCGTGCCGAGAACCTGTAAAGTTTTCCCCAGGCCGACACCGTCCATGAGTAGGACTGGCTTTCCCTCAAATGCTCACTCGAGCATGCGATAGATCCCGACCAACTGATGCCACCGCGGCTGCAACGGTTCGCGCTTATCGGGCATGTTCGCAAGCCACGCTTTGCCCTCCTCTGACCAAGGATCAATCAGACCGTCAGGGTCAGTCCAACGCTGGAAGAAGGGTAGTTGCCGATCGGGGAAACCTAATTTGCGCCATAACTGTTCCTCGGTGACCTTCGACAGCGCCTCCACTCCTTCTCTCCACTCTGCATCGATGCGGTCATCGAGATCGAGTTTGATGCGTTCAACTGATTCCGCGCTGTCGAGATCTTCGATAGAAGCCATTAGTGCTTGCGTGATGGCGAGGACATCTTCTTCGGACGCCAGACTCAGTAGAATGTCGCGTAGACCTTTAGGCAGTTCTGTATATAATTGACTATGAGAGTGGTATGATAGTGTTGACATCACTTACTGTCTGTCGTTTCGCTCCCTGGTTCCTTGCGTATGACTCGCAGCATCTCCACCATATCTGCCAAGTATTGTTCGACACGAGCGCGACGGTCCTTGTCATCGTACCGAACATATATTTTCAATAATTTCCGCAGGTCCTTGATGAACGACTTGATTTGCGCAGGTGTCGGCTTAGCGCCTTCAGCGCTGAATGCTATGAACAAGAATATCTGAGACCAAATTATTGAAGCCACGATCGCACTCACCAATCCATGATTGGGTTACCATTTCATACAAAGAATCCATCAAGCGTACGTCACGCGACACCGCCTTGCGGTACCGATTCCAACTCAAACTCAAGATCGTGCGGCAGAATTTCACCACCTCCCCTTTCAGGAGGCTACTTGTCCCTAGGAACGCCTCGTCTCCGAATAATTTTTGTGCGAGTGGAGTGGCGCAGTCGTAGATTTGTGCGGCCTCGGCATTGGGTAACTAGTGTGGAATACTGATTAATGCCGGATGATTCGTGCGAGTGCCTACTTACAGTTGGTGTCTTGAAGTCATGTAGGATTTGTATGGGGGAGCGACCAGCAGTCTCAAGCACCTCGTCGATAATTCTGTTGATGCCCCACTGCCCAGATCGTTTACTGACGAAGGCGGCCCAGGCGGTGCGGCCTGCGGAATCATTATCTGCATCCCGCTTGGCGATATAGGCATCCTGTGCGGCACTGGCCATGCCCCACACCGTTGTGGCGAATGACTTGACTTGGTTCGCAACTCGAGTGGTCCACTCGGGCACGTACAGTGAGGGTGAATCGTCCGGCGCGTTATCGACTGTGGACCACGGCTCTCCGGGAATCCTGGTCAGTGCTTGCCATGACGCCACACTCCATGGAAGGCCTTCGCCGCCGAGCGTAAGAAGCGCAGCTCTTAACGATTGAGTTGGCATGCTCGCTGTGATCGTCAATGGATATCACAAATGAGAGGGGAATGGTTGGGGGTGAGAGAAGAGAAGGATTGGCGGGAAGGTCAGAAGCAGGTCAATACTTATACCCTCCACCATGTGTTTACCTCATGGTGTGCCATTGGGTGATCCGCGAACGCTGCCGTCACCATGATGTGCATGTGCCGATATCCATCGATAACATTTCTGCCGATGATCTGCCGTGTACTCGCCGATTTCTCACATGCAATTCCACCTTAGATAACCTATGATAATCTAACATGCTCGTGGGATATATATGTTTAGTTCCGGATGTGGCCGTCTTGGACGGCCAACGGGCACACGGACTAAATGTGACGTGGTCTCGTCGCCTAGGCCTCTGTGGCCGTCCAAGACGGCCACTGGCACACGCACCAAGGGTTGACGTGGTTGAACGCCGATTCGACGTCATTGGCCGTCTAGGACGGCCGACTGGCACAAGGACCGAGAGTGACGCGTATTGCACGCCGATTCGACGTCATTGGCCGTCTAGGACGGCCGACTGGCACAAGGCCCGAATTATGGAATTGCATGCCATCCAAGATGGCCAGCTGGCAGACGACGCCACGGTCATGTGATCGCATCCTCGCCGACACGGATGGCCGTCTTGGACGGCCAAGGGCAGACGCCATGCATGTCACGTGACACGAAGGCTGCTGATGTCGTCGGGCCGTCCAAGACGGCCATTCCGGCACAAAGTGTGTATGTAACTGGATGACATCATCACATCATGTAGTGCACTTGGCCGTCTGATGCAGGCAAATGCGAACGGCTTCCTCACATGACTTCGACACTCATCCCACACCCATTGACATGGCCGTCAGACCACTTGTTCGTCCAACCACAACTCCGTCGCAGGCGACGACTTCACCGACCACCACTCCCCTTCCCCCCAACCATGGCATCCCAGAAGTGAAAACACTTGTCCTCTGCCGTGCATAATCTACCACAGCCTACCCTCAAATTGCCCTCTGTTCTCCAATGGCTTCGGTCCTTCAGCTTTCCTATCAGCAATCCCCACCTTGACCACAACAATGAAGAACTACGGCGAAGACGTCACATGTTCTTCATCTACATCTCACTATGCCCCAAGTATCTTCGGGCCAACCATTGAACTCCCCCCTCGACGAACTCCTTGACTCGTGCAACACAGAGACACCATCCACATCTTCTGCATTGGACACCATGCAAGACCTTCCAGGTGAAGTACATGCACACCTGGATTTCGACACCCCGGATTGACACATATCCCTATACGGCCAAGGCCTTTCTCCTACCATCCTCCAATACAGGCGCGACTCCTACATCCAATGCCCGCACCAACTCGACTCCTAATGTAAATACAGGCCCTGCAAATCCCTGCATCTCTCGTCGCCCACCCCAGCTATGGTCACACGCGCTCATTGGACTGCCCAAACTAACCCCAGTGCTGGTATGACTCATGCTAAACCCAGTTCTAGCCCTGGAACTCATGGTTGTCCCGCTTTAACAGTCAAGGCTTCCTCACACCTAACCCAGTCCTCTACTGGTTCTATTGCCACTGCGTTGAGTGTGCTGGGGGGTGCATCAGGCGGTGGATGCGGTGCGAGCGCTGTGAACCCTCCAGGTCGTAAATAGGTGCGTCCCCCTGGCCCTCTCCGCAACTAAATCTCAACACAGCACAAACGTCAGCGCCCCAAAACCATGCGGTCTGACCATGCCGAGCGACACCCCACTACTTCCACATCCCACATATCCACCCATACATCCATCCACGCATTCACCTCTTCCAACACACACGGTAGTCATAGTAGTGCTGGCGCACGGGGTGGGGATCATATTGGAGAGAGCCCACCCGGAACTGGGCACACAAATACGCATGGGAATCACAGCGGAGGAGGCAGAGGCAACGTGTCAGGTACGTTACTTTTCTTCCTCGCTTTCAATGGGATATGGGTGGTGTTGGTTTCTTTGTTGTGGTGTTTCGGAAGCAAGATGTTTTTTTAAGGAGGTGGGGGGAGCCTGACGCTGACTTGTTCATTTGGGTTCATTCATTAACAGGATCATGCTGGTGACGTATGTGCCCAACATGTTCAGCTGGGACGAATGGGACGGCGCAATGCTATAACTGTCATACAACCGTGACACCACTCTGGAGGAAAGACGACGAGGGGAAGACCGTTTGTAATGCATGAGTGATCAGCTGTTTGTTGATCTCCACAAGAGGGATGATTGACATACACCTGTGGTCGGTTCCGGGGTATCGTAAGTCTTTCCTGTCTTGTCTAGTACCATGATGCGATGAAATTTGGACAGCTACACATTGCATGGCTCCGCTCGGCCTATATCTATGAAGTCTGACATGATATGTAAACGGTCCTGCCATGATATGTCTGCTGCCGCAGCACGCCGATCTGTCGCAGATACCCATGCCTCTCAAATGTCCTACATCAATGCCAGTAACACAATCACCATCGCAATGTGCGAATGCCTGGTTCTAGGTCATCTGGGTCAGGCACGACTTCGGCGTCCAGTTCACCTGGCCCGAGTTGCTGTGCTTCTCCAAACATAGATACAAATGTTGGTGTTCATGGTGTTGGTGTGCACAGTGTGGGTGCGGCGGGGACAAGTAGGTCGGAGTTGATGGGAGCTTTGGGTGGCGACAACGTCGTCTCTGGGTATGGGTCCATCTCGAATCTCAATATGCCCATGAACATGAGTAGCATGAGTCTTGGAGGAGGGGCAGGAAATGGAATCACATTAGGCGGGATCCATATTGGAGGTGTCCTAGGTCACGCCTACGCAGGAACTTTTGGACATCATGCATACCCTGGTTCGTATCACCCGGATTATCTGTCCTCCCAGTTTCACTTGGATGCCACTCTTCCATTTTTGGGTGTCGACAGGATGGACGGAGAAGAGAGCCCGGGAGCCACTGCTACTGGCGGCGGTGCTGGAGGAGGAAAGGAAGGAGAGGGAAATGGGGAGGCAGATGCAGATGAACACAGAAGCTCTAAATGCTGCTGCATGAGCACCGACTCAGCAGGCGAACCACCTTCATCAGCGGTTTCATGCTCATCGTATGCAGAGAGCATGACGTCGGCATCTACTGCCCCAACCTCGGCGATATCTGGTCATTCAAAGCCAGGCTTCGAAACCACATGGCCATGTGCATTTGCAGTCGATGTCCGCGCCGGGTCAAGTTCAGGCGCAAGCAATGTCGGCGGGTACGCCCCAGTCTCAGGACCAGGGACAGAATTTTTCAGGGTCACACTCACAAGGGCATGGTCATGGACATTCCCAATCTCTTTCTTTGCTCCTGCAGTCGTCTTCGTTGGCAAATGCACATGGTCAGTCACACTCACTCTCCCATTCTGGTATCTCGCATTTGCATCCACAGTCATCCCTTGCAGCAGCACATGGACTGTCATCCTCTAGCTTGCTTGGGTCTCACGCGCACCACGTTCCTCCACATCCTTCGCAAGCAGCCTCACATCACCTTCTCGCGTCTCACCATGCGTTCTCTTCTCACTCACGGAGATCAAGCATGGATTTCCCATTTTTCACTCCTTATGGTGTGTTCCATGGATCAGTTTCAAACGCGTTCTGGCATCCTCCGATGGTGATTGCTGAACCCGATCAGTCCCCTCAGCCGTTCCATTCATCCGCCGGTGTTGTTGCTGGATGATTGGCCGACCGGTGGCGAGGGTGGGTCGTCATGACCGGGTGCTGCTGCTGTTTCCTCGGCAACTTTGGTTTCTGGTGCGTCTTCGGAATCTATTTCGGTATCCGCCCTGAATGATGGGAGTTCCGGTGGGGCTGGGTTGTCTTCCTCCAATGCTGGAGGTGTGGCAGCAACGGCAGGAGGGTTCTTGTTCAGTGCTGGGTTCCATCCACCAATGCTGTTACCCGAGGAGGTGAACCTGTTTGCGACATATTTTCACCCCCCGATGTTGTTACCTTCTGAAGACGGAGACGTACAACAGGAGGGAGGAGATACTACAGGGTCTTCTGCTACGTCACATAGCGAGAATCAACAACACCGACGGAGAATGGACGACGGTAGCCAGCAAGATAGGCAAGAGTAAGGCCGAGTTCACTCCTCCAATACACTCGGTTTCGCTTGTTTGCTCACTTTGCGGACGCCACATTCTCATTTACCTGGTCACGATCTGCGGCGTTGAAGTCATTTTCTCACTTTCTTTTATTGTACATCTCTTGGCTTTTTTTTTTGTGGGTGGGAGTAGACGGCATGGCAATCCAATCAACTGAAAGCAATGCATAACCCGTGCGGTTTTTTCTCTCCTGCTAGTGAGTCCTTCTTGCCTTCTCTAGTACCGTGATGCAATGAAATTTGGGCAGCTACCAATTGCATGGCTCCACCTTGGCCCATATCTATGGAGTCTGACGTGATACCTAAACGATCCCGCCATGATGCGACCTGCTGCCGCAGCCACGGCGTGCTGATCTGTTGCAGATACCCATGCCACTCAAAAGTCCTACATCAATGCCAGTAACAATCACCTTCGCGATGCGTGAACTCCTGGCTCTAGTCCATCTAGGTTACGACTTCGGCGTCTGCTTCACCTGGCTTGAGTTGGTCCTGGTACCACTACATCAGGTGTGTCAGGTGGTTGGCACAAGGGCTACGAACACTGGATTGGGGCGGGTGACCATAAGTAGACCATAGCAGTTGCAAAGTTGGATCATTTAGTCCACAGTCGCAACTGTAGGCGCTGGCTATTGCTGGCAGTGGCCGTCCAAGACGGCCAGTGCGCACGGTATGTGGAGAAGGGGTGACATGATGATGAGGTCATTGTTGTGCATGACCGTCCAGGAAGGCCACGTCGGATGTGGGATGTGGTCACATGACCAAGAGGTCTACTTTTGCGCATGGCCGTCCAAGACGGCCACTTCGGCTGTGGGGATTTGGTCACATGACCATGAGGGCCGTGTGGCACATGGCCGTCCAAGATGGCCAGTAGATGCACACTGCTCGCGCATGCATATTGTGGTTCTTTTCGTATCATGCCTGCCCCGGCGCTATCATCCCACAGCATCATACAATGTTATTGTGATTGTTAGTAGGCGATTCAACTCACTACGAACCCGATGCAGCAATGCAATTCTGGCATGTCTTCAGCATTCATGCAAGGTCATTGTGCATGTCAACCAATTCCTTACAAATGAGTAACTAGAACATGGCCGGCGCCGCCGGCAGGCACCTTGTTTACCACGCTGGAGCGCAGTCACGACCGATGGGTTTTGCCGTGCGGAGTCAATTGATAGACAGATGCGCGGATGTCGAAAAAAGCGTCTCATTTTCGGGCTGGAGTGACCTTGTAAACAAGGTGATGAGTGATTTATGTACACACGGCTGACACGGTCTATGTTTCGACAGAAGGGCAGCGATATAGAGAATGGCCGGCAAAGTATATACTGAAACACAAATGACATGCAGATGAATAAGCTCTACTTACGCCTATGAGTACCCTTGCTTGCCTTCCCACCCTTGGTGTTGGATGTCTTGCCGGTATTGCCATCCTTGGTAGTGCCCAAATTACCCCCATGTGCAGCACTGCGAAATGCAGGGGCGCTTGTGCTAGGACCTGCTGATGGCTGGCGATGTGGGATCGAGTACGTAGGCTGGGGGTGCACCTGGAGCTGAGATTCATGCAGAGGGGTGAGAGGGGAGAGTGGGGGAGAACGGGACCTCCGGAGGTTTTTTTGGGCCTCCGCGTCGTCCTCATCCGGGTCATTTTGACCGCCGGGGGCGTGGAGTTGCTCCATGATGTCGTCCAATGGGGGTACCATTGGAGAGTCCTCACTGACATGCGAAGTCGCCGGTTCCGGTTCTTCCTGTACATGCATCGCGGCTGCGGCATGCGTGAGCGATGTCACCTCATTTGTCGCAGCAGCGACAGTGCCGCCACGCTTGCGCTTGCGCTGCTTGTCGGCACCCTCGGGGGAACTGCCAGGGCCGCGTTTCTCGCGTCGGTGGGGCTGCTTCTTACTGCGCGGCTTGCTCCCCGGCGGGTCGATGTCGATTGATGATGCTGCGTTCTCCTCACCTTCATTTTCGGATAGCTCCGCCTGGCGATGTTTCCCTTTCCCCCAACCAACAGGTGTCTGACGCTGTTTTGGAACGGGTTTACTACGCGATTTCTTCGTCCGTGCGCCATCATCATCACCATCTAGGTTGTCGTCGCCGCCATCAGATTGAGTCGAGGAAATCGACAGTAAACTGTCGTCGCCCAAACTGTCATCCTCGAATAGTCCCCCTGTGGTCGGGTATTGAGGTAGTACAATTAGCTAGGTAGTAACATTGATAGATTCAACGCACGAATGTCGTCTGTACATCCTATGAAAGCGGAGTGGAGTTGCCCTTTGTCGAATGAGATGTTGTTTAAGAAGACATCGGGGGTGCCGAGTGCGATGAGCCGGTAGATGTGCACTTGCTTTTGTTGTGGATAGCGGAAAATTCTGCCTCGCAACTGCTCATCGTCCAGCGCAGACCACGTTGTGTCCTAAGATGCATATGAGGATGGATGAACAGCGCCGACGAATATCTGAGAAATTTACCACAATCACCATGACGTTGGCACATGCCAAGTTCAAGCCCACCATTCCGACATTTGAGATGATGAGGACACGATGTCCTTTCGTGCGCGTCGAAGTACGAAAATCATCAAGCGCGGCCTGGCGCTTCTTCAGCGACATCGTCCCATTCAGCTCGGTAGCCGCGATGCCGTACAAATCCAGAATCTACAGAGGGTGTGAGATACTCATCAGCGAATACACCCACACACTTACATCGATCAAAGCCTGATTCGACGATGGGAAGGCGGAGTAAATGACGACTCTGTCGTCCTCACCATAGTCGGACATGTCCTGCAAGCAATCTGGAGCCAGGGTGAGGGTTTGACCATCCTCGGTCATCGTCAAGGGCGCGCGGCCATTTGAATCGAGGTGGTGGCGAACGACGTGTGCAAGGGTATCCAGTTTGATTGTCTTCTCCTCCTGCCAATGAGTGAGTGAGAGTGGCTTCTTCCAATGACCACCATTCTTCGGGTTAAGCATAGGGTGTAGCATAGAGCGCCGGAATTCGATGTAGAAATTCTGAAACGACAGATGCATCAGGACAGGTTGATACAGATGGTGTGGAGGGACAGATCCGGCCGTTGGGGACGGCCAAGTGCAATAAGCCCTACAAATGCGTGTAGGGCACGACTGGAGGCGAGTGGCCGTCTTGGACGGCCACATGCCGCAAACACTTGCAATCACGTGAGCGTGTTGGCGCACATCACATTGGCCGTCCAAGACGGCCGTCCCATGCGGCACTGGTTATGTATAAGTTCCCACGGCCAATGCCATCGCACGATGGCTGTCCAGGACGGCCATCTCGACCCGAAGCGCATGGAAATAAATAAATGATGCCACTTACCTTTCTGGTATCGGCACTTGCAATGGGATTTTCTCTGACCAAATCCTTGGCAAAACTCCTGAGTGCTCCCATTTCATTGTCATACATTCGCAGCTTGAGGGTATGTTCTAAATACGGCTTCAAGCCGAATAGCTTGTTGCCGGCGTGGTCCACAGAGTTGATCGTCCGACGAATTACATTATGCGCAAACCGATCGCGTATCTTCACCATCCACTCACAAGTAACCTCTGGAGACAACAAGTCGGGTGTGTTCTGATTGCGGATGCCGATGAAGACGCCGCGAATGATACTGCCTTCGATCCCTGCCTCGCGCAATGCCTTCGAGTCTTGGCGGTTGGCACGATTGATCTCCTTGTTGAGCTCCAGGAACTCGCTATGGTCATCGAAGCCGGGGATCCCCATCCATTGTCCCATAATATATAAATCCTATCAGAGCATTTTAGTGGTGATGGGCCAAGTGGGTCACATTACATAACATAACATACCTGAGCTTTTGTTGTGATGGGTGTTGCTGTCATCGCAATGACCGAGGTCGCGCGCTCCTTCAGTCCACGGAAGGCTCGATGAATTTGATTGTGCTTCCGTGCGCTGTGCGCCTCGTCCATGATGACTAGGCAATATTGTCGTCCGTATAGCGTTCGGGGGGCATTTGTCTCGAATCGTGTGCCAGGGATGGCATGGCCCGCCTTCTCCTTGATGGTCTGCGGGGTGAAGACAGTCACAGCATCATCTTGGATGGCCTGACATGATGATAGTGAATAGGTGATGGGGTGAATGACAAATTATTCACTTACTGTTTGAGTTGCAAGGATTATCCGTTGGCATAACGGTTGCTTGCTGACTGTGAACAATTCTGTCCACCACGCGCTGCGAGAATCCAAACGACCGGTGTATGGAAAGAGGTCAAAAGAGGCTGGCACTAGGAAACGTCGGATCTCGCTCTCCCACTGCTGCTTCAGGTTGACGGGGCATACGATCACGTGTGACAAGTCTGGGACATTACCGTCTGGAGTGTTGAATTTTAGACCAGCTAGAACACAATGAGGGGATTGCAGAAATATGACAATGTGATGGACTGACCAAAATCTCCTGGAAATGCCTTCTTCTTCGCGTAGACATACCGGTAGTAAGCAAGACATGCAATCACACCAAGCACCTGAAGGGTCTTCCCCAGTCCCACTCCGTCCATCAGTAAGATCGGCTTGCCCTCGAACACACGCTCCAGCATACGGTAGATTCCGACGAGTTGGTGCCATCGCGGTTGGAGCGATTCCCTCTTCTCCGTCATATTTTGAAGCCAGGCCTGGCCTTCATCTGACCAAGGATCAATCATTCCATCCGGGTCGGTCCATTGTTGGAAGAAAGGAAGTCGCTGATCGGGGATTCCGAGCTTCTGCCACAATTGCTCATCGGAAAATTTGGACAATGCCTCGACCCCTTCCTTCCAATCTGGCTCGATCGGGGCATCTAGATCGAGTTCCACGGGCTCGACAGATTCGGCACTATCGAGATCTTCAATTGAGACCAGCAGGGCTTGGGTGATGGCCTGGATGTCATGTTCACTTGCGAGACCGAGTAAGATATCTCTTAGATTTTTGGGAAGTTCTATAGATATTTCGCGATCAGTGGCAACTCATAATTCGGACACGACTTACTGTCTGAATCCTCGCTGCCTGGTTCCTTGCGAACGACTCTCAACATTTCGACCATGTCCGCCATATATCGTTCCACCCGAGCGCGCCGTTCCTGGTCGTCGTATCGGACATAGAGTTTCAATAATTTGCACAAATCCTTAATGAATGATCTGATAGCACTGGTGGTGTGGGTAGTGCCCTCAGCGCTGAATGCTGTTAAAGATCACGTTGAACTCCATTATATTCACATGCCAATTGTCACGCACCTTTCCAGGTTTCCGTTACCACGTCGTAGAGTGTATCCATCAAATGTACATCGCGTGCGACCCCCTTACGATACCGATTCCAACTCAAGGTGAGAATCGTTCGGCAGAATTTGATGACGGCCTCCTTCAGAAAGCTTCCCCTGCCTACGTATGCATCGTCCCCAAACAGTTTCTGGGCAAGTGGGGTCACGCAGTCGTAGATCTGCGCAGGCTCGGCATGAGGCAACTGGATCAGTGTGATATTACACTGATTAAGGTGGTGATGGTTATACTTACGCTCTTTGTGCCCAAATCGCGCAGCATTTGATTGGGAGCTCTGCCGGCAGTCTCAAGGACCTCATCGATAATCTTGTTGATGCCCCATTGAGAGGACCTCTTGCTGACGAAGGTAGCCCATGCGGTGCGCGCTGCTGAATCTTTGTCTAGCACACGCTTGGCCATGTAGTGGTCCTGGGCCCCGACAGGCATGCCCAACACCGTAGTGACGTATGCATTGACCTGTGCGGCGACTCGGTTCGTCCACTCGGGCACATAGAGTGAGGGGGAATCTTCAGGAGCATTGTCGACTGTTGACCATGGCTCCCCAGGAATCCGAGTGATTGCCTGCCAAGATGGCACACCCCAAGGCAGTCCTGCCGATGAGAGAGCGAGCAAAGCGGCCGTGAACGACTGAGAAGGCATTGCAATCGAAGTATATCTAGAACAGAAGTACTGATCAGTGGAAGTGGAGATGGTGAGTGGGAGAAGAGAAGAGAAGGCAGGAAGAATTGATGTGAAGTGCGTTCTTATAGTCCAAGCCTTGTGTACGTTACATGATCATGCCAGCATCAACATGTTGATCCGATGTATAGTCGCGGAGTTTCCAATCAGATCGATAATCGATTGATTGCATTTAGTCAAATCCTAAAAAATCAGGTTGCATATCGGATACGATCATGAATAGCATTGCCGGAGCTGCTGAGATTGAACGATGCATCGCAGAGGGTGCATGGCCGTCTTGGACGGCCACCGCCATGCGGGTCTCAGTGTCGATGTGACAGCACGTTAACGATGGCATTGACCGTCCCAGACGGCCAACTGGCAATTGACCCTATGGACAGCTCGGACTAGATTACTGACAGTGATAATGAGCAATATATATTGTACACTGGTACGGGTCAATACTCTTTGGCCGTCTTGGACGGCCACCTGCAATGGAGGGTGTAAATCATGTGATCGACTAGTGGAGGTCCACCTCTGGCCGTCTTGGACGGCCATCCACATATGGGCATGTCAGTCACATGACCGATGTGCCCATGGTGAGGGATGGCCGTCTTGGACGGCCAACCGGTGTGAGCGCACTTCGGTCATGTGACTTGCCTACTGCAGTGCAGGATGGCCGTCCAAGACGGCCACGCTGCATGATGGAGGATGCAGTCACGTGATCATGAGCCCGTCGGGCTGGTGGCCGTCCTGGACGACCAAAGCTGCCATCACATGATCGCTCACCCTTCCTCATGATGCAATAGGGGCTCTGTTACCATATATGGAACCCCAGTGCCCAAATAGGAAGTCCATGGGGTTAGGTGTAGGGTCAGCACAGCCCCAGGGTTGGCCGAAAAGTCCACCCTACGGGGGCCCATAACCATGTAGCAGATCTTTCGGTGGTGCCGCATGTCATACTGCAGCCCCCTTCTCCACTCCACATATTCCCTCCATCCATCCCCATCCAGATGTGGGCATTCTCTGATCCCATGTCGCTCCATCCCACCTTCCCTCGACACTCTGCACAGACTGCAGCACCCCTCAAAACTTTCCAATGCTGCCAGTATTCTGTCCCCCTCTTCTAATCGTTTCATCTCTTCCTTCCCTTGTCGCTGTCTTGCCTGTACCACTGCACTGTCAAAGCTAGTCTTCAGAGTGCCTGGTCTTTCCATCAATCGACCCTCCATCGATTTCATAGCCTGTTGTTTCAGTCTTGCTGTCCCAGCAACCTGTATGTCCAGAGGGTCGTGTCCTGGTTCCTCTAGGCAGACAGTGCATTTCTCCTTTCCATCCTCCATCCAACAACCTACCCCTTTGCTGTCATTGAACAGTGTCATCCCAAACCTCAGGCATCTCCTTGGCCCATAGCAATACAGTAGTTCATAGATCGCCCATCTGGCCTCCCCTTCCAGCCCCATGGTCTGTATGTTGGGTAGTGTCGATGTCGGTGGAATGATCGTATAGCAGTTGGCTGCCTGCCCATCTCGACCTGCTCTGCCCTGTCCTTGGATGTAGTCCACCATGTCAAATGGTCGGTCCATGTGTATGACTGTCCGCACGTGAGGGTAGTTGTTCCCAGCGCTGAAGGCAGTGGTCGCAATTAGAACCTTGGAGAATCCCTTGATCCACTGTTGGTACATCCATCGTCGGTCCTCGTCAGAAGTCCCCTTGTCTCCATTGTAGAATGGATATGCTGTCATGTGCGATAGATGCTGACCAGCTGCTATGGATGTCACAAACACCAAGGCTCTGTCCCTTTCTTCCCAGAGTGAGCCTTCCTCCTCCAACACTTCTGCCACTCGTCGGGCCATGGAGTGGACTGCCACCCTTTCCAAGTGATACCCCAGTTCTGGTCGGTCTGTACTTTGTCGGATGACCTCGGTTTGCTGCACCAGCTGGAATGTGGTCTTCACCTCCTCCATGCTCCAACTTGGAAGGGTGGCGCTCAACAGCACTAGCTGCATCGGGATGCTTCGTAGTTGGTGGATGCTTTGGAATGCCATGCGATAGTCTTTGGACATCAGTGGAATGTGGGCCTCGTCAAATATCAGCCTGGCCACCTTCTTGCTTTGGTTCAGCATCGCCAGGGCAGACCTCCACTGTGGTGTCAATGCCCTGTCTGCTGTGACTAGAATCAAATTGGTGGATGAGCTCAAGGGTTTGTCTGCTCCATAGACTTGGTATGGCACTCTGAACTCCTCCAGTCGTCGTTGGTAGTCCAGCATCAGAGAATTTAGAGGCAAGACCAGCACTGTGGCTTCCTTTGGTTGCACCATGCTTGGAATGATCGCCAGCATGGACTTGCCAGCTCCAGTACCCAGCACTGCTACCAGGTCTGTTTCACCTTTGAGTACTGTTGCCATGCAGACATGCTGTTCCTCTGATTTCCAACTTGCTGATGGGTTCTTCAGTAGGCCCTGCATCTTTTGCAGTGCTTGATCCAAGGTAGCTGACTGGCCACTTGTCCTGGGTTCTGCAGACTGGACTGTGAAAGGCCATGTTAGGGACTCATCTACTGGCAAATGTTTTGTCTGGTCTTACCATGTATGTCTGTCTGCTCAAGTTCAATGTCGCTGTGGTCCCAGATAGGCGACCGGTCGCTTATTCCAGACTGGGCCTTGGCTAGAATGGATTTAATTTCTGACAATCATCTGACATGGGTGTTACCAACCATGACTGGTACTCTGCCCTTGCTCTTCCTCCCTCTCCCTCTCCTTCCCTTTCCCTTTGTCTGTCCTCTCTGATGGACCTCCTGTGGTGGATTGAAACACCTCCTGCAACATTCCCTTCAGTGCAGGCATCAGCTTGTCCATCACCTTGGTCGCAATCTCATCTGTGGATGGCAGTTTGGCCACCACTGCATCTACCATGGCCTTTTGGACTGCCTCGGTTGGCATGGAATAAGCGACCGGTCGCTTGTTTTCCCTGGGCTCAGGTGCTGGTGGAGCAGCTGGGGATGGGGGTGGTGATGGGGGGTGTGCCTGTGCAGTCTTGTATGATGTTGACTGGCCACTGACTGGCACCTGGCAGTGCCTTTGCCATTCCATGCTGGCATTGAGGTATGCAGGTAGCACATCCTCTGCAGCTCCAGCCAGAGCTTCCACACTGATCCCATACACTCGGTTTTCTGTAGACCGACTATGGCCTGCCTGCAGGGCTTCCACATTGTCTTCCCTGTCCATCTCTATCACATCCTCCACTGCACAGCCAAGTTTTCGTTTCCATGCTGTTTGGATGTGTCGCCATGAGTTGATTGTCAGCCCAAAGTGCATGATGGGAAGGCTGTGCCTGCTCATGATCAATGACAGGTCCTTGGAGTCAAAGAGGCGATCATAGTTGACAAAGACATGGTTTCGATACAGGTCCACCACCTCTGGCCTGTCTGGGAAGCATGCCTTGGCTGCAATCTCTGCAAAGGGTCGTGCCAAGGCCAAGTCCTGTACCAAGATGTCGCTGGTGATGGCATCCAAGGCATGAGGGATCAGCTTGTCCTTCCCTGTCAATGCCGTGGTCTTGAGGTATTGGCAAAGCAGTGACACGTGTTTGCCCAGGACTACCAGGTTTCGTGTCGGCCGGGTTTGAGTGTTGCGATAGGTCATCGCAGTGAGCTCTGTGCCACGACTTGGTGCACCACTGAGCATCTGTGCCCTCAATAGGAGCAGGCTTTGCAGCTCTGCATACTTCTTCAACCAAGCTTGGAGGGCACCCACATTCCATACAATACCTCCCTGCCGTACCATGGCAAAGTGGGCAAAAGTTTCCTCATCTTCAAGGAAGTGCCTGACCAGTCGGCCTCAACTGCCAAGCTCTGGATTTCTGACATCTGACAGGAAGGAGTAGCCGACATCCTTGTTGATGAGGTCCTCTGCAATCTTGTCATAGTCCACTCGGATATCCTCACCCATCAGCACCCCCTGCTCCCAAGCCTCTACCAGCTTTGCCTCTGTCTCTTCAAAGACCTTGCAGAGATCTGCAAAGTCCACCTGCTCCCCTCGGTAGAGCATCGTCTTCCAGGTCTTGGTGTCTGTCCACCACACCTGAGGAAGGCTCATGGTATCGTATGACAGGGAACTTGCCCTGTGTTGAAGAGAACGTAGACGAGAGAAGGTATACTGGGTGTTTTCCACAAAGAAGCTTCCCAGATCCAGGCAGTGGTCCAGGTCCTCGCTCTGGGGGTCTGACTGTGTGCGGTGGTGAATCTCTTGGAGGAATGTGAGTCGCATGCAATACTCCAACTTGGCTATGATCCCAGTGACTAGGTGTGGCTCCTTGAATCCACCATCTTCCCCAAGAGTCAGAAGGGCCAGACACCTTTCTGTGGGGTCCACAATTTCCCTCTCCCCTTGAGGCTTCCATGCTGTGCTCCAAACCTCAAAGAGCAGCTGGTGGATGATCTGTAAAGCCTCTGGTCCTTCCTCATCCCCCATGCAGAGCACTGCAAGCAGCTCCATGATATTGGGGTTTGACCCAGAGAATGATCCTCCAGCATGTTGTTGTCTGATCAACATCGCCAGCAGAGCAACCACTGGGATGATGTATTGTTTCATGGTGGCCTCATGGAGGTGCTTGTGGAAGGGTGTGTTGGAAATGCCACTGGTGGATGGGAAGAATAAGCGACCGGTCGCCTATTTATGAGCTGGCATGGCTGCTTACTTTTTGGTGGGGTCAGGTGAATGCAATCTCTTCAGGACCAGTTCATGTGTATGGTCTAGCAGGGAGAGGGCCTTCCTATAGTATGCTTGCACTGCAAGCTTCAGTCCAG
Source organism: Pisolithus tinctorius (assembly GCA_024663395.1). NCBI lineage: Eukaryota > Fungi > Basidiomycota > Agaricomycetes > Boletales > Pisolithaceae > Pisolithus > Pisolithus tinctorius. The sequence continues at coordinate 67,403 of JANFAH010000035.1, forward strand.
GGACATCCCCATCATTGTCCTTGGGTAGGGAAACCCAGCTCCGTAGCAGTTTGACATTCTTGCCAGCAATGTTCTCATGCCATTGTGTTGTCAGTAACCAGGGGCTCACCATGCGACCATCCAGGGGTGTTTGGACCACCTCCAGTGTGGGCTCCAGTTCTTTGAGCAAAGAGTCCACCAGAGCCTGTTGGCCTGATGGCTGACTTGGCCTTTCTGCATGATCCTCGACCTCCCAGAGTGCCTGCAGGTCCCCTGTGCCTTGCTTCAGCTGTTGGACTTTGCAAGCCCTCCAATTTCTTGGTCGTGGTTCCATTGAGTGATCTTTGGAATGATGTTTCCTTAGATAATCTGTTGACCTGGACAGAAAAGAACAGTGACTGCAAGCCATGGCATCATGGACTTTCAAACCATGGACCATTGTTCTAGGGCCTCTGATGCCAGTGGGCAACTTTTCAGCCACCTCCAATGAGATCAACATCAGCTTCAGGGTCATGTCACTGTAGGTTGACCGTCTCCCATGAATCTTTGCTAGATGACTCTTGACATCCCCCACCCCCAATGCCATCTGACAGACTTGGCAGACCAGGAAGTGGAACTCTGCATTCACTGCAAGATCCAGTGAACTCAAAAACTCATTGGTGATGAGTCCTGGAGTCTTGGTCAATGACACCAAAGATGGTGCAACGTCACCAGTGTTTTGTTTGTGGGCTTGAATTGCAGACTGAAGGAACTTGAGTCTAGTTGCAGCAAGTTGACTCTGATAGACTCACTATGAGAGATGGTAATGGTGATGCTGGTGCTTGTGGGGATTTGGGGGGAGGGGCTGACTTGTTGGCTGTAGGTGACACCATCCTTACATCACCCTGGAATGGTTTCCCAGTCCATGGATAAGCGACCGGTTGCTTATTTGTGGGGAAGCAATGACACTCACTGCTGGTGGTGGGGGTGAATGCATGATTTCATCTTGTGGGATCAACCGCTGAGGAGATGGGATCTTCCCAAAATCCTCTGCTATCTGTTTCCCTGTTTAGCACTGTGGGGTATGGATAGACAGATGCAACACATCTACTCACTGGGGATCCAATGGACCTGTGATGGAACTGGTGTGCCATGACCATCCATCATCCCATTGTCACCAATGGCCATAAGCTTGGTACTCACATCTCCACTGTCACTCTCACTGATATCTTCATGCTATAATGACATTGGGCAGAATAAGCAACCGGTCGCTTATTCTGGCTTGGGCCAGCCACTTACCAAGTCCTTGCTAGGTCCAGCTCCAATCCCTTGTCCATGGGTCTGTGAAGGGCAGATAAGCGACCGGTCGCTTATTTTTTTGGTGGATGAAGCCACTTACCAAGTCAAATTTGCCCATGGGTAGATTACCCTGTTAACATGTTCAGAGTTGTTTCCAAATAAGGAAACTATTTCCCACCACTGCTCACCTGTATCTCTGGCCCCTTCCATGTACTACCAGCCTTCTTGATATGAGACTTGAGGTTGCTGGCATACTTGAAGGGCTTGGGACAGCCAAGGGCAGAACAGTTACAAATGAAATCACCCATGTCATTCCTTTGCAACTCAATGGTCTGGTTGGTGTGGGGCAGGTGGATGGTGGCCTTGGAAGAGCACTTCTTGCTGTGAGCTATGTAGGTACTCTTGGTGGAGAAGGTGTCTTCACAGGTGGCACAGACATAGTTGGGCATGGTGGGGTAGATGGTGGTGGTAAGAAGCAGAGATGTAAAGGGGAAAATTTCCCACAGTCAGCTTTATTTATTTGGCTCTACCCACCCTAAACTACCCAATTGGTGTGTCATCCCCATTTGGATGTCCAAATTAGGCAACTACCTTCAGCCTGGTCAGTGGTTTTCTTACTTTCTGCCACAAGTCAAATAAGCAACTGGTCACCTATTTTGCAGGCAGTCACAATGAGTGGCTGTGTTAGTTGTGTTCAGTACTAGTGTCTGACTTGTCTGGATAATCAGCTTGTTCTTCCCAGCTGTCACTAGGCACTCAGTAGTCAACTGCCTTCTTGCTACTTCACTTCCCTTGCATCCAGATAAGCGACCGGTCACCTATTTTTCAGGCAGTTGCAATGAGTAGCTGTGTCTACTACATCTTTTGGCAATCTGCTTTTTTGCTAATCAACTGCCTATCATCTTCAATCCAGATAAGCAACCGGTCGCTTATTTTCTCTGCTCTCTGTGGCTGTGCATTTCCTTATATGGAGGTTGCATTCAGTGGCTGTGTTGGTTGCATTCACTCACTGAGGTTTCATGCAGTGGCTGTGAGGTTTCATTCAGTGGCTGTGAGGTTTCATGCAGTGGCTGTGCAGGTTTCATGCAGTGGCTGTGCAGGTTTCATGCAGTGGCTGTGCAGGTTTCATGCATGAAACCTTCCATATAAGGCAGGTTTCATTCGGAGGCGAGGGTGGAGTCCGGAAAGTAGATTATTAGGGTTGCACTCTCCCCATTTGGTGGTTGTGCTCACTGACTAAAGGTTGCGCTCTCCCCATGTGGTAGTTGCACTTGCTGACTAAAGGTTGCACTCTCCCCATTTGGTAGTTGTGCTCTCTCCTGTAGCACAAGATACATGTATCTTATGAGCAATGGAGGTTGCGCCCTCTCCATTTGGTAGTTGCGCTCGCTGACTAAAGGTTGCGCCCTCCCCATTTGGTAGTTGTGCTCGCTGACTAAAGGTTGCGCCCTCCCCATTTGGTAGTTGCGCTCGCTGACTAAAGGTTGTGCCCTCCCCATTTGGTAGTTGCGCTCGCTGACTAAAGGTTGCGCCCTCCCCATTTGGTGGTTGCGCTCGCTGACTAAAGGTTGTGCCCTCCCCATTTGGTGGTTGCGCTCTCTCCTGTAGTGCATGATACATGTATCTTAAGAGCAATGGAGGTTGCACTCGCTGACTAAGGGTTGCACTCTCCCCATTTGGTGGTTGCGCTCGCTGACTAAAGGTTGTGCTCTCCCCATTTGGTGGTTGCGCTCGCTGACTAAAGGTTGCGCTCTCTCCTGTAGTGCATGATACATGTATCTTAAGAGCAATGGAGGTTGTGCTCGCTGACTAAGGGTTGCGCTCTCCCCATTTGGTGGTTGTGCTCGCTGACTAAAGGTTGCGCCCTCCCCATTTGGTAGTTGTGCTCGCTGACTAAAGGTTGCGCTCACCGACTAAGGGTTGCGCTCCAGGTAGGGTGGGGCATCCTTCTTGGATCAGGTGGATAGGAAGTAGATTATTAAGAATTCCCCACTCCCTTCTAGCTTTATTCTCAGCTTCTCCTTCCACACAGCATCCCTTGGGACAATCCTAGGGAATTCTCCCTTCAGCCTTCCCCTAGTCACATGCTTCCCTGAAGTCATGTCCCACAACAGTTTAGATTATTAGGCTCCATAGCAGACAAGGTTGAACATTCACATACCTTTAGTCTGGAACATGAAACAACTACCTTGTCATATTCATTTCAGAGCTGTTGTCAACATCGAAGTCAATGTAATTCATTACCAGGGTACATTTCCCAGGACGTCAGATGATGATGGTTAACAGGCTCAAAGAACTCGTAGTAAAAGATACACCAGACACCATATACATGGCGGGTACACCGAGTATCAGTTGCTGAATCCGAACAGGACTACCCCTGTCGCGGTAAACCCGTACGGTTGTGTTCAAAACAGAACATACAAGCGTGGTTACCACGCATAGCCGCAGATAAGGACATAAGCGTAGACGACAAACAATAAATACCAGTAGAACAGACATATCACGATTTTAATAACCACGGCTTGTTGGCGCTCGTCCAGTCGTCTATAATTTTCCAGAAGTGCGCGACGACCGACTTGTCAATGTGTCTGCGGTGTGGGTCGATCTGAAATAAAGACATATCGTAGTCAGACGATCCCAATAACTCGAGAAGATAGATGCTGGAAGAACCTTGAGTTCGGTCACGTTCCAGTCCTTAATTTTTGGATTGGGAGGGTCATTAGACCATGTTACGTATATCCCTTTGACTGTCATCGTCATTAGAACATAACAAACGGCAAGAAACGAGACAACATCAAAACGAAGTACATACCATGATGGAACAACGTCCGCGGATCGCTCCACTTGTACGGTCGGAACTGCCACGCCTGGCCTGTTGTCATCACGCACACGACACGCTCCCATGCATCCGCTCCGAATTTTTGCAGGGCGTCGGTACTGTCGACGACGAAGTACCGTTGAATGGCTCCGCCTGAGGGCAATGCAGATGTTGTCCCGGACACGGTAGGGGGGGTTCGCCGCCGGTCGATGTGGAGAACATCTTCAGCACGTGGGTTTCCTGCTGATGCGGCACGTTCACGCGCAGATACAGATGTTTCAAAACTGGTTACACACTAGTTTTATCGGCTGTACGGGTGGGAGGCTAGGGGACCTACACGGATTCTTGTAGGAAACGCTTCACATTGTACATTGTTATCAGCGCTGTAGGAGAGGAGGATATCATGATAATGGGGAACATATTCCCTGCGGAAATACAAAAAGATAAAGGTTCTGTTCGTAAGGCTGGCTGTAAAAACATCGACACTTACTGGCTTTGCGGACCTGCATGGGTGGACCAGCAGAAGGAGAGGGAACTGGGGCTGTCCCTGGTTTCGTTTCTCTCGACTTCTTCAATTTCTCGCCATAACTCGCAAGTAAAGCTGAAAAGTTCTGCGAGACCAGGTTACCACCATGCGGCGCGACGAGCAGAGAACAATTGACCCACGTTGGGCTTTATACCCCTTAGTACCGTGTTCCTGTCCCGAAGCTCGACCTCGTTGATCCTGATCCTTTTCACTACCTCCAGATCATGAGAATCAGGGACGTAACGCCGTTTCGAGGGCGATTCCAAGTCTGTAGTATGGGGACGTCCAACTTGCTTGGGTGTTGATGATGATGCAAGTGCTGCAGCACCTGGACGAGGCGGGGTTCCGGGTGGAGTCGTCGAATCTGTAAGCGGCGGACAAGTATGAATGTAGTGGTGCGTGTTGGGATGGTGAATCATATACATACCTGCGTCGAGTGGCTTTATCCGATCCGAATCTGCCACTTTCCCTTCTAACCATTCTACTACGTTCTTTCTCTCTGTCACGCTCACGAACCCGACTGTCAACCCGTTTTCCCTGGCCTGCTTCATGTACTCGGCACCTGGAGCGTCACGGAGAAGCCATGCCAGGTAAATAGCTTCAAGTGTGTAAAAGTCGCTGGGTAATGCTGCATTGGGCACGCCTGGTTTCGCATACCGTGTTGGGGTGGTCTTTTGGAGCGACACTGGACCAAGCGAAAGGTGAGTCGCGTTGAGGAGCGTTGAAGTGGGTTCGTCGTTGCTAAGGTATGTTATGTGTGACTTGGACTTGACAGCGTGCCTTAGGGCAAGCAGAGCGTCGCTCGTCGTCATTGTCATCGACGTCGACTTCGTTGAGTGCAACGTCCAAATTGACGCTGGCGCAGGAGGAGGTGGAGCTAACAGCGACAAACAAGTTCTGATCACGTGTAAGATTACATAATGCACACGCAGCTGCAGATATTTAATCTTGAGCTCAGGGACAGGTTGCACGAGCCGTGGACGATTGGCAGTCGTAATGCTGTATGTATCTCCAGATCCTAGACTATGGAAAACGCTGCGTCCAAGATTGGCCAGGACACTTGATACCTTTGCGGAATGAAAAGTTCAGCCAGGCGAACAAAGATTCCATGCGTCGTAGTTGCTACACATATACTACAGTGGGACTAGTTGTCTGCAAATTCCTTCTTCACTCTCCCATAAGCTTCTTGCCATAGGTGCCAGCGTAATCCATGAGCCACCTAGTGACCACCACCAAGGCGATAATGAAACGTCCGAATCGTGCAAAGCGAGAATTATAGCAAGACAAAGCTTGAAAGTAGAAAAGTGCTCACGGACAGAAGCCGGACAGAACCAAACGGAAATTGACAGTTGGATAAAATCGAGAGCATGGACGGAAAAATGGGAGAAGAGGGTTGTTGCTAAAACCTAGACGCTACAAGCATACAAGTAAAAAAAGGGGTGGAAGCATGAAGGGAGTTCAACACCATCCTCATCATCACCGATAACGAAAAGAATTGTCAGCATACAGCTCCAGCGTCTAAGAAAATTAACAAGATCACAATAGGATAAGAGTAGGCGTGATCATATAATTACTCAATTCAGCCCGATCAATCTAACGAAACGAACACAGACAACATACCTGAGGGTCGTGAGTGAGAACAACACCATCGTCTACATGATTCATGAACGGGCGACGAGGAAAGTAGAGAATCATAGGGCCTATAAACCGGCATCGCCCACGACAGTGCGGGAGAGAGGGGATTTGACATAATCGCGTGTCACAGCTTTCTTCCAAGGAAGCGGCCTCGAAGTCTCGTTCCTGCGAAAAACCATTTGAGCAACGAGCTGTGCCATGCTAGCGATTGGCTGCGGTCGGCATAGGCAGGATGATTGTTCCTGTTGGTCACCGTTCGGCTGGCAATCGCCTTTGCTACTGCTACCGTCACCGCTCATGCTGATGCAGTCGACGCTGCGACCGCCCCCTGAACCTTTCTCCTTCCGACACTTGACCACCTTGTCAGGAAATTTGAGACAAAGCAGTGCCCCAATTTCTTTACTACGCTCGGCATCCCGTTTCCTTCCTCTCTTAGCCTCCGCTCGCGTGGACAGGCGAATTGCATCAGGTAGTGTCCTCTCACCAGTCATATACCTTCTCCGCATGTCAAAGAGTTGCGACCCTTCCGGGGGCAAGTCTGAGAGTAACTTGAGATCGTCCGGCGACGGTGAACGGACGGCGGGTATGTCTTGGGGGTCGTCAATGAGTAAAAGCGGCTCCGAGTCGTTAGGGACGTAGGAGGGGTCGAAGGCAATTGGGAGGAGGCTGTCGTCAGTGTTAGCTCCGGGGAGGCCGAGTAAAGGATGGCTAGGGGAGAATGATGAGTCTCCTGACGAGTCACTCATCTGAATGTCCTTGATGTCGTCGTCCTCAGGTAGGGAAGTATGACGAGGAAGTGGCGAGGAAGGGGCTTCGAGATCATCGGCATACAACAGCGGGGACGATATGTATGGCGGGGGGCTCTGTACAGGCATGTGATGAATATCGTACGACGACCAGTGTAGGCCGACGGGACGGAGCTCATCAATCTCAAGGAGCGAGGATGGTTCATCATCAGACATGAAAGGCGAGTCTGAGGCAATGTTAACGGAACCGGGGTTTTCAATTCCTAGCAGCGAAGATGAAGCATCAGGTATGAACGCAGGGTCCGCATCTGCTGAACCAAAGGCTGTATTGGAAGACGAAAACACTTTCTCTCTGAACGGTAACCAAAACGATCGGATGTGACCAGAATCAGGAAGCGAGTCTGATATGAAACCAAGCTGAGTATGTTGGCCCGAAGGACCCTGCGAATCCCACGTCGGAGAGATAGGTGAAAGGGGTACGTCTGTGTCAGCAGTGGACTGCGACGATCCAGACGGACTGTCAAGAAGCTCATCGCCATCGAAGTCGCGGCCGGAGTCTTGGGCCTCTTCCTCTGTCAAACGCACGTCCGCTTCACCATCCGAATCGGGGAGATCGAGGGTGGAATGAGGCAACGTCGGGGGTGGGGTGAGTGGCCTATGGCATGCGAGGTCCTCCCGACGCATGACGACGGGGGAATCCAGGATGCAGGGTATCTGGGAAGAATAAAAGGGTAAACACTCGCCGATGTCTTCTGGTAATGAGGCGGTAGCTTTTGAAGATGGTGGGGACGGGTATACTTTGGTTGGATCACTGAGAAGGAACCTGGTGGTGCCACCTTGTACCGCGTGGTTACGGGAAAGACTGCTACGAGAACAATCTGAGTCGGAGTACAACGCGATGAAAGGGGATTTGTCTATATCACCATCACCCCAGGGATGGGAGGAGTGTGGCGCAAGAACGAGGGCGGGCAGGGAAGCGAACGAGGCAGACTCGCGCAGACCTGGTAATTCGTCGAGATATATGAGGGAATCCGAGGGTGAAGTAGCCATGGTATCCGCTGTTCCGCCTGGTTGTGAAACCCTAGAAAAAAAAAGAATGGAAGAAGGGGTCAATATGATGATTAACTCGAGACCAAAAGCAGTTTTTTTGAAAAAAAAAGAAAGAGATAAAAAGACCCACACATCAAAAGCAAAGGATGATAATTAGTACATCGCCTCAAAAGCAAGCAAGAAAAGGAGAAGACGAGCAGAACGACTCCAAAGCGGATCGAGCCTTGTCACAGGCCGTTTTGAGCCTCGTGTTGGAGAAATGTGGCTGAGCAACGGCAACGTGCCAGTCGGTGATTGCCTTTGATGTGCACGTCAGTCTCATGGAACCCTCAGCTCGACGCTCGCTTCTTTATCTGCATTACATCAAATGGGCTGATCGTACAGATGATCTGATAGCAACTAAATCCTTGTGGGTATCCTCTCATTCGTTGGGTAATATCGCATCAGCTATCATGGGCCTATTCTCCGAAACCTGACAAGACAGCGTCTCTTCACCTTCTGCAGCATGAGGCTGCAGCTCGTGTTCTGTCACCCCTCTTTTCGACAGGGCGTAGGCCCTACATGCTTCCACGCTCATCTTCAGCGCCGCTTCGTCGTGGCTATGTACTACCACGTTGAACCCCGGAAAATTGAACTCCATTATCTCCTTCACCTTCGGCAGCAACCCCGCGTTAGGTGCGTACGTCCCCGAATTATTGTCAAACACAAGTTCCCACCCTACCGCAGCATCGGGGACGTCGTCAGAAAAGTTCTGCCACCCTCCCACAGGTCGTGGGTGAAACTCTCCACCATACCGCACGCTCTCAGCACAGTTGCTGTGCAGCGCGTGTTTGGAAGCAAAGTCAACGAAGAATGCCGCTCCCGTTTCGGAAAAACGGAGCGTATCGTCGTTTGCGGAAATGACGTACGTATAAACTGCAGGCTTGACACGATGCGCATAGGATTTCGATCCGTCCGATGCAGCATGCACACCCCCACACATCATGCTCAAGACTTCATCCCGATTGCTAATGACTCCAAATCCGTTCGTAATCGTCCGCGCGTACAGCATACGATGTCCTGCCTGGATACCTGAACGCACTGCAATTGAGGCAGGTCCCTGGAAGATGGCTTGCGCAGCCTTGTGACTGCGATTCCAAGATTGCACCAGATCCCCGAATATCTCGGGAACACCCTTGATGTAAACCTTCCATGTCCTGTAAAGGCGTGTGTCTCTCAGGTTTGCCAGTGCTCCTACGGTGAGTGAGCTGTGGCTGGAGTAGTGCACTGGCCCGTCGAACAAGTAAGGAAGACGTTCAGAGCCCTCGCTAGACGGTGAAGACTCGATCTGTCCAATATTGCGATGTGATTGAGTGTAGACCAACCCCCATACGCAACCATGAGTGAGTCGTACCTTGAGCCAGAACGTGCCTCTATTTTGCATATTCATTGGGCCCTGTATCTCCACCTCTTTCGGTCCTGGGGACACGGAGGTATAGAATTTGCCGATGTAATCATCGACAGTCGCCCCGATGTCTTTGTCACGCAAGAGGACGAACAACGTGGCAGACACGGGGACATTTTTCACCCTCCATATCTCGTTCCAAACTGGTGATTGCGTGCCCGGTTTGACGGAGGATCTAAGGCGACTTTAGTCTCGTTGGTACAGTGAGTACGATACGCCCTCGGCACTTGCACGTATGAGAGTTTGTCATCCAATTTTGCAACGAAATATGGATCCGCCGATCCAACGAGGTCCATTCTTGGGATTCCTGAGGCACCAATAAACTACATAAACCCATGAATGATCAATGAGCGCTTATAGCGATACAGCACGACAGGCAGAAGCGTGGCCATAGTCATACCCATTACAACCGATCACGAAGCCGTCAAACAGCTTACCTGAATCACAAGGTCAACGTGCTTGATACGGATTCCGAGCTGATCCGTGGCGACCTTGATACGTTGAGAATGTGCAGCAACCTTGACCATTTGAGCGGAGGCATGTGCGCGTTCGACGATATTTGCCACGCATTGCATGGGATTTTTCAAATCGAACATGGCTGACCGCTGGGCCCTGACAACGTGATGAACGTTGAAAAGACGAGAAATGGCTTGCCCTACTAGCCTGGGACAACCCCAAGCGCAGGGTTAGGGTTTGCATAGATGAGGTGGCGCAGACACTTAATAGTACTGACTTGTTAGATAGAACGTCAACGCAAGACGAATTCAGCGACAGTAGGGTAGACAACATCCATCTCTTATCTACTAATTGTCTTGTGACGATACTCTTGTCGAAGGAGCGACGGCAATCGATTTCGTCGGACACCGTGATGGACTGACGTTCTCATCTGGCTCACAGCCTGGCAAGCCACGTTCCTGCCGTATGTAAATGAAAGGCCGCACCACTGTTAGCATTGCATTCGTCACATTTACTCAGCGAACTCTCGGAATCAGTTGATCCGTTCTGTCGGAGCAAGGCCTTGACGCTGCAGAGGAGAAGGTCGTAACTACCTAGTTCGTTCAGGCTCCAAGTCCTTGGTCTGCTCATTTGCTTCTGTTTGCCTTGTGTTCTTGCAAGGTTAGGTTTTCAAGTTTCGGTCACACTGCGTGTTTACTCGAGTCGTGCTATTCAATGTGGTCTTGTTCTGATACCCAGAGCAAATGCTTGCGATCGGAGAATGCCCATCAGACAAGTATCGGTGACGTCTTCAATATGTGTCGCGAAGATCTTAGCAACCTCTGCCATCCAGGGGCGTTCGCGTGAGTTGAGTGTCCTCTCCAGGATTTAGGCCGACAGTATTTTGTTTGACCTGCGTTCTCCGTGGTTAGAAGGGCTTCTTCGCCAGAATGGCTTCTGGCGTGCTAGATATTACGCACGATGGCGTTCCTCACACAGGGGATATAGGTACATTCACTCCTGTGCTACGATCACAATTAGCGGAGGTGGGGGGAGTAAGTCTTCTTCGAAGTTTACATTTCCTCCAGTGAAGCCAGTGGAGTGCGTGGATTCTCTGGGCTGGTATATGGACGTCCTACAGTAAACGGTGGAACGCTGAATAGTAATCGTGGTTCGTTAGCGTATGTACGGAGGACTGGATCGTCAGGAAACACGGAGGATCTAACTGATGCGCAGATATGATCTATTTTCGAAGTGTCCTCAATAAACAACACGATTAGAATACTTCGATAAGTGAAGGAGTAGCCCCTTAGCAGGCTCCGATGGTGGTCTGTCGTTCTCCTTGGCTGCAAGACACTAAGGTTCTCGATGCCGCCGAAAACTTCATTCACTCATTCGTTCCCACTGGCATAATGTATGTAAGTGCTTCAATTCTGGAGTCACAATAGCACGGATCAGTGATTTCGAGCCCATAAGGCGGCACATAAATTTAATTTTATGGAATCTGGCACAAACTTTCGAGTGGATGGAATGGGATGCCATCGGGAGGGTGGGTAGTAGGCAAGGTTATCGACCAGGAATTTGTCGCCTCCGTCTCAAGATAAACAAGTTTTGACTAATCTGTAACTGTAGTATGTCTGACTAAGCACCACACAGGGTGTCTCTCTAGTCTACTACTCTCTCCTATCCCTACTGCTACACCAGACTGAGTCTAACGGACTCAAGGCAAAAAGGATTGCTCACAGTGACCAGGATCAGGGATTAATCGATTAGCGACCACCGACACCGTCCGCCCTGATGTCAGCGACACTCAGCCTGTGTGCCGGAGACTCTTCCAACCATTCTGGTGCCACACTCCCCGACATCTCCCTTGGATCACTTGTCTCTGGAGTATCCACACCAGGTAAAGGTTTTCGTGCGACGTCATCACTCTCACGCACTACCGCACCATCATCTGCATTTATCTCTACACCCTCGCCACCGATCGCAAATCATGCCACTCCAGGACTGGGTAAACGACTTGGGGCGTTTGGCTTGTCGGGTCGAGACGAAGACGACGGTATAGACGATGGAGAAGGGGAAGCGGACGCGGGGGGTGGTGGCTTTTTGGATACTCCCGCCACGAAATTGGACGGACCTGAAACGCCTGTTGCAAGGCGGAGAGGGCGGGGGAATGCACCAGGCAAAGGCGTCACGCTTACTCTACGCGATCAAGAAAAGGTACGACTTTAAACGTCGTTCGTCTTAGTTCCAAACGCTCTGATACTCATCACGACCATCCTACCACTATATCTTCGACGGCTTTGTTTATGAAGCACATCGACGCATTCAAAAAGGAAAACTTTAACATCAAACTCAGAGTCCACTTCCTCGAAGAACGACTCGCTCAGCTCGCCCCCGATCAGGTTGACGCTGCCCTCAAACAGAACGTCTCTCTCAAAGTCGAAGTCCAGCAACGCGGCCTTGAACTCAAGAAACTCAAACGGCTTGTCCTCGAGCTCGAACGCGAACTTGAGCGTACGCAACGAGAACGCGAGCGAGTTACTTCGTCCAATTCACGAGGGACTGAGAGGGAGAAGGAGTTGGAAGCTAGGTTGGCAGAACGGGAAAGAGAACTAAGAGAGTTAAGGAAGGGAAGACTGAATACTGCAGATGCAGATGCACTCCGCCAGGCTGAGGTGCGCAATGAGGAACTGGAAGAGGAACTGGAAAATGTTCGGGGACTATTGGAGGAAAATATGGAAGAACTCGAGCAGTTGAGAGAACTGGTAGAGAAGCGGGGCGGCGGAGACCAAAATGGCACCTGGTCACGAAGGGTGTCGTCGTTGGAAACGGAGAATGAACAGCTGCACGCGAAGATCGAGGAGCAAAACGATCTACTAGCGCAGAAAGAAGATGAAGTATCTGAATTCGCTGATGAAATCGAGAAACTTCATCTCGAGTTGCAGGAATTCCAGAGAAGGTGCGAAGCTGAATCCCTCCAGCGATCCTCATCCCGTGCGCAAATACTAGAGGAGAGAGAAGAAAGGGAAGCCGTCGAAGAAGACCTCAATGCCGTTCGTGACAGATTAGCAGCGACGATGATTGAGCTTCAGCAAAAGGAGGACGAGCTGGAAATGAAAAACAAGGAAATCGAAGAGCTTGTTGTTGACCACGAACGTATCGTTGGTGTCGTAGAGGATGAATGGAGAGGTGAAGTTGAGGAGGCAAAGGCACAAGTGGAAGAATTGCGTGACGTGCGTATACCATTATCCCCTAACTCACATTGTCTTGATGGCGTGTATGATCTCAGGCTCTTGCAGAGCGAGAGACAGAGTCCAAGGAACTCCGCCTCAACATTTCGGAACTGGAAGCCAACACCAACGACTTACATGCCAAATTTGAGGCTACACTCCAACATCTCGAGAAAGAGGCAGAGGAGAAGGATGCCGAACTTGAAGCTGCCAACCGTGAAATTGAGAAACTGGGCGAACAGGTATACCTTCTCGAAGTCGACAACGATCGCTTAAAGGAGGAACACGTTCGGCAACTAGAAGACGATGCGGTCGAGCGTGAACGACTAGAGGCGCTCGCTGCTGCTCTCAAGGAGGTGAGGGTTTAGATTTTAGATTGGCTCTCTGATATATGTCCTTCCACCATTACAGAAAGTCGGTACACTCAAGACGCAGCTACAAGACCTGCAAGACCTCTACGAGCAGACCTGCACCGACATCCATGCACACAGATCTCGCCAAGAAGAGCTCGCACGACACATTGAAGATCTCGTCACTGAGCTCAAGTCCGAACGCGTCGAACGCGAACGCATCGAGCAGGCACTTTTCCAGGCGGAGAAAGACTTTGATTCTGAGCTCCGTCGCGAGCGGCGGACACTTGAGAGTAAAGAGACGGCGTTGCGCGATGCGTTGGATGAACTTGCCAAGGCGCAGACGATGCTTGAGCACCGGGAACAGGATCTCAAGGCTGTACAGGATGCCCTCACGGTGAATGAGGAAGCGTCAAAGCGACTAGGAGAATCCCACACGACAGCCAAGTTTTCCCTTCAACTCGAAGTTGACAGATTGAGGCGGGACGTCCAAACGCTCGAGGATGCGCTAACACGCACGCGACAGGACATCGCAGAGCGAGAGGGCACAATGCGAGAGCGCGATGCGACGATTGATAAACTGCACAATGAGGTGCGCGATTTGACTACGCGGCTGGGCAACCAGACACAAGCGCGACTACACCTGTCCGAGAAGCTAGATTGCGTGCAGTCGAGTCTTAAGACGACAGACTCAGAGCTTGCCACGTATAGAGCACGCGTAATTGATCTCGAGGGTCGGTTGTCCAAAGATCAGAAGCAGCTTTTGAATGCGGAGGCGCAGTATCGGGATCAGCTGACGGAGAGGAACACGTTGTTGTTGACGATTTATCAATATATGGACAAGATACTTGGGGTGGACAGAACACCGGTGCGATCTCTATCCATGATAACCCTAACATTTCCACGCTGACTCGTCCCAGAAGAAAGGTAACCAAGCCGAGACAAAGCCGTTTACTAATTTCAGTGTGTTCCACGACAACCTTATTACGCGGCTTAAAGCGCTCTCCCAGATCCAGCTCGACTTTGACAAGCGCGCCAAGGAAGCGGAAGCACGTTTCACAGAGAAGATGACTGAGATGCGAAAACAACTGGATATGCGGTGGAAGCAGATTGACAAGTTTGAGTCGAGCGTCAAGGCGTATGCTGAGGCCAAGGCTACATGGCGGCGCAAGTATATGGCCAAAGAGGGTGAACTCGAAGTGCTGAAGGTGAGTCGAGTCGTTGCATCTGGAGTTACGCTGTCGACTCATACCCCTGCGTAGGTCACCAATAACGAGCTGGTGCAGCAACTCGCGACGGCGAGACGGCCTGTTCAGGGTGATTCTCAAGAAACACGGACACTTCTTTCGCGCGCGGTCAATGCGGAAAAACGACTCAATGTGATCCAGAACCAGTTATTGCAGACAGAGGAAAAGATTGTTGCGATGAATCAGAAGACGTCTACGGCCGACGCAAAATGGGAAGCTCGCGTCAAGGAGTATGAAGCCCGTTTGAAAGCCGCAGAAGAGAAGTATAAACGTGAACGGCAAGGTAATAAGGAAAGGGTGTTAGAACTCGAAAACCAGATAAAGTTTGTCTTCTCTCTCTCTTTCGCTCGGGACAGCGGGAAGCTGACGCGGATTATGCTATGCAGGAGTCTCGAGCGCCAGAATGAATTGGCTCAGAAACGGAACGCGCAACTAGACTACGTGTCTGAGACGGCTAAAGCGGTGGGCGGTGGTGCCCGAACGCGATGATAACTTGACTGTCACAAGTATGAACTTATTATTCGACGTTTTATATCCGTCGAATATCAGCTTCGTTCTCCGACTCCGGTGAAAGTCGACCATTTGTGCTTAGGCTGATGTTTCATGTCGATCATGGCTCCGCTTTCATTTCGCTTTCATGCTCTCAAAGTACTTTTTGTAACAGATAGATAATTACATACCGTATAGTATCATCGTCTACTCGGAGCAGATTTCCAACTAAGTATCACTCTACAGACTCAGCGGAAGCACCACAGCACAGCCCCCCGACGTCAGACCCTAGTCATTATGGTATATGCAAATAGTCACAGTGATGAACCATGCCGATCGCATTTTCTCAAAAGCCGCAGAACGATGGCTACTGAAGAAACGCCCCTACTCGCTGACGAGCAACAGCCTCTCACTCGTAGCGATGGTGGTGAGAGGGACGTATACGCCCGCTTCAGCAAGACGGAGAAACGAATCATCGTAATAGTGGTATCGTTGGGTGGTCTTGTTCCCCGTGCGTACTACATAATACCATCAGTGCCTCCGACTTGTGATTTGTAGCTAAACTCTATGGTACGTGTAGTCTTCGTGGGTGGCTCGTTCGTTCCGTCTATACCCCAAATCGCCAAAGATCTGCGGGCCTCTGGAGCAATAGTAAGGTAATCAGTAATCCTTCCTTTTCTCAACCTACTGTCATTCAATTCAACTGTCCTCGACCTGTACACCTCCACAGTTTGGCGGTCAGCTTGGCAGTACTTGCGAATGCTTTCGGAGGACTCGTTTGGTCCGGCTACGCGTCCTTTTGTATGTCATCCTACTTCCATCATTCATTATCCGATTCGTTAATTCTCCTTTACCAGATGGAAGACGACCAATGTATCTCTGGGGAATGCCGTTGATGGTTTTGGGGAGCATTGGTTCCGCATTTTCAACTAACATCGTAGTCCTTTTGTTTTGGCGGTTCGTTCAAGCATTCGGGTGTTCTGGGGGCATGTCTATCGGAGCAGCTGTCATCGGTGACATATACCGCCTTGAGGAGAGGGGAACTGCCATGGGAAGCTTTTTTGGTGTAAGTGTGCGTCGGCATGTAACCAACATCTGTTGCACTTCCTCTCTTCAGGCTAGTCTGTTTGGACTCGCTGTGTCCCCCTTAGCCGGGGGTGAGTCCTATCTCGCTCATCTTAGGGTATCTAATGCGAGTACTTGCATAGGTACTGCCGCAGAGTACTGGTCGTGGCGTGGATTCCAAGTCGCTCTAGGTTTCTGGGGTCTGATCCAGATGGTGCTCATGTACTGGTTCCTTCCTGAAACTGCACACCCGGGCAAGCGAGGTATAGACAAACTAAAAGACAGAGATTCAAGAAAGAGGTTGGTATTGGTAAACCCATTCCAGAGTCTTGGCATGCTCAGGAGCCCTATTCTAATTTTGGTTGTAAGTGTTTTCGTAGCAGCCCTTGGAGATCATTGACCGGGTATGCATCAGACGGTGGCAAACACATTTGCTCTCATTACAGATTATGGTTCGTTGCTTCGTGTGTGCATGGGAATACTCTAATCGGTTTTTCGCCCTTAGTCCTGCTGGTTCCACTGGCTTACACAGTAGTATGTGGTACCCTTTTTAACTTACCGGTCGCCTATACAAGCTTTAGGGAGTTCGATACAACATCAAAAGCGAAACTTGGATTGGAGCATGTTTCCTTCCTAACGGATTTGGAAATATCCGTGAGTTTTTTCTTCTAGTCTACACTTGTTTTATAATCCATTTTAGTTGGCGCGCATATATCTGGGCGCTTGTCGGATGTCTTAGTCAAGAAATGGAGAGCGAAACGAAATGGGGTTTGGTGCCCCGAAGACCGGCTACGAGGCGTGTATATCGGCGCTTTATTTCTCATGCCACTATCTGTGGGCCTTGCTGGTCTCGTGATGGCATATGTCGATGGACCGCTAGGGCTTACTATTACCCTAATATGTCTATTCGCGAATGGCGTGGGAGTACGTAACTTTCCATCTTCTGTGAATAGAGAAAAGAAACTCACATCTACATATTGCAGGTTGATATGGTGCTCACGCCGAATGGTTCGTATATTGTTGATCTGATGGGTGCACGGAGTGCAGAGGCAATGGCGGCCCTCACGTACGTACTCTCCTCTGCACATACCTCATGCTGGTAACACAAGATACTATCAAATAGTGCCCTGAGATCTCTTCTGCTCGCCCCACTTTCTGCTTTGATCATACCCTCTATCGATTTGCTTGGTATTAGGGCAACTAATGCCCTTGCCGCGCTTCTGGCACTCATTGGATACTTGTATGCAGATGTTCACTTTCGTTTCTTTGACGTGCGTTTCTGACGGGTTATTGTAGCATCTTTTGGTTGACAATACGATACGGTGACCAGATGCGAGCTTATGTAGATGTGGGATACGCAACTATAGAGAATCATTAGGATCGTGAAGGCCCTACATAGAAAATAGCAAACCGTTTGCCGACCTGAAAAATGGTGTGAATCGACTGACCTGACTTCGCTGGGCACAGCCACGGCCCAGTAAGAGAAGCGTTTCAGCATGGGCGGCAACCTCTGTTGGCAGGGTTCAGGGGGCAAGAAGGCGTCTGCATTCGTGTGACTTGGTGCGAAACTGACATAACATTGCGAAAATAATGGAGTACAGAACGTCCAACAGAAACTTCCAATGACAGGTGGGGTCGTGGTATTACGTAATATGCAATAGCCCTCTCGATGGATTACACAGTTACCACCCATATTGACAGACAAGGTTTCTAGCAGTTCACAACTCTATAATGACCCGCAGCGCCGCTTCCGCCGAACGTGATGGTGGCGAAGGTATCTTCCTCAAGGATGGTAAACCTGTTCGGTTTTATTTCCACGAGAGCGCCAAGGAAGGTGTTAATGGGATCACGGAGGACATTGTGGCAAGTTAAGCACAAATTCGCTCCTTTGCTCTCACCTGATGTCGTCGTATCTCCCTAGACCAATGGCGGCCTGGTCGTCAAAGACGACCGCAATGCAGATGTTGTTTTAGTGGATGAAGAGGCTGATGTCGATATTATCCGACGAAGGTACTACTCGAGCGAAGAGCCCCACAGACGCCGGATATTTGTCGAGCGCCGTGGGTTTGTGCGGCGTTGCGTGCGTAATGGAATTTACGAGCATTACAACCCCCACCGGAGAGAGGGAATGCCTGGTCCCCGACCTTTGATGAACGGCGGACGCGTGTAGGTGTTCATCTTTGTCGAAGCATTTCACTTGTTTTAATTTATCAATTGTCGACCACCATTTTCCCAAACCATGCTTGCAGACGCGTTGATTTTACACGAGAGGATGATAAACATCTCGCTTTTTACCTTGCTACCATATTCCCGGTCGAGGAGGCAGGTGGCCGGCTGGGTAACGTTCATTATAAAGAACTTGTACAATTGGTGCGTATAATGTCCTACTTTCCTCCTATTTATGCGTTATGTTATGTGAGATTGACTACTACGCACGGGAAGGCACAATACCCTGACTATAGTTGGGCAGCTCGCCATACTTGGCATTCGTGGCGTGAGCGGTATAAAAAGAATAGAGCTTATTTTGATCCGATGATTGCAAAGGCTGCGGATAGCTTGCAAGATGGTCATGGTCATGGCCACGAGCATCGCTCGCGAATGTATCGGATCCGTGGCAAGCTACTCAACCTCGAAGGCGAGGATGAGGAGGAAGAGGCAAGCGCCGGGGAGAATGCTGCCGGAGCTGCACGAGAATGCTTGCGCCAGAATGAGGACGAACTCATTGCTTTTCAAGCCGAGGAAGAGGATCCGCCGGGAGGGAAAACGATGGTTGGCGCTAGGGTTCGGCTCCCGGGGAAGCATGGTCGTTCAGGGTCTGACGCGCACAATTATGAAATGGTGTCACCAAGGAAGCGAGTGCGCGTGTCTCTACCTACGTCTTCTAAATCCCAAACAAGCCGCACGAGCGATATCGAACGCGGGCATCGACATGGTGGACAAGAAAATGTCCTCGACATTGACAGGGATTCGTCACGATCATTGCAAAGTGAGGAAGATCTCTTTGGTGGTTATGATACACCAGAGTAAGCATCTATTTCATTTTCTCCTACTGTATCTAGGTTTCTGACGACATTTCGAAATTGCAGTACGCCTGCACCACATTCTCCTGTGTTGAATGGGATCGAAGCCACACCAGAGTTGACACAACGCACGTTGGTCGGGTCGCCCCATGGAACAGCACGCAGAAAGGAACAGGATATTTCACGTACATCAGGGCCGGGGCAGGAACCACCCCCGACTTCGCAGGTAACCTTAGTTGCAGCGCAAGAAATCACAATTGAAGAAAAAAGATGGCCGGAGGACGTCAACGACATAGCACAAGCCCGACATATTCAAGAGGTTGCGAACGACGATGCTCGAAGTTGGAGCGCAGCCAGCCGTCCTCGACGACGCGGAGCGATACCCGAACCTCCACTGGATGCACCTGCTCGCAACACCAGAGCGAGGTCGAAGTCTGCTGAACCGCAACTTGTTGTCCGGACTGCTGGCGGAAGTAAAAGCAGACGAAAGGGCAGACGAAAAGAATTGGAATTTGTACCAGAAGATCAAGAAGCACTTCCAACGTTCGCAAGGGGTCAAACTTTTTCTGCGAAGGACATATTTGAGGACGAGAGGATAGTGGAGGGTTTGTTGGAAGGCGAAGCAAGCAGCATTCTAAGCAGCAGTATCGAAGAATCACCCCCATTACCCCCTTTCCAAGACATTAAACTCGGTGGCGATGAACTGTTGGATCCGGACGATGCAGAAACTCACGACAATCTCCAGCAATCATCCCGCCCATCACATCCTCCAGAAGAGAACGATGACGATGCTAAATTCTCGCAGTCCTCTGACGATTCTATGCTGAAAGTTCAAGAACATGACGCCGAGATTGAAGAGAAAATGGAAAGACTGAGGCGTGCACGGTTAACCCTGCCTATACAGAATACTCCCTCAGACGCTCGTCGGCAGCCGCGGGGGCGTAGCGTCAATAGCTTCCCCACACCTGCCACCCCGAGGCGTGGTGAGCATTCTCAAAAAGTGAGATTTCCGAGTCCTGGAACGGAAGCGAGGGAGGTCATAGATCGGAGGAATCGGGAGAAGAGGAAGCAGCCGTATATCCCACCAACGGGGTCGCGGGCTGCTGCGCTGCTGCAAGGCTGAGGAAATAATAGTCATTGTGTAATAATCAGAGGTAGGGTTAGGGTTTATGCACGGACCACGAATTTTGTCACGTGATTTCCCTTAAATAAACTCAAAACTCGCCTACTCGTTCGAGGCCAGCTTCACCGCAGCGAACTTCAAACTCGTCAAACATTATCATATTTTCACTTTCTAACAGTACTTCACTTACTGGTATCCATCTTTTCTTCATCGTGCGGCTGTAAACCCAAGTTTTATCGCTGAAGGAGATGACTAATGTATCCGCAGGCTCTAAGCGGCCGTGGGAGGGACATCATCACGGACCTGAGTCGCCTTCTTCGTACAAGCGGCACCGAGGAAGGGATGAAGGTCGTAGCTGGCGAGACGTGCACCTTCCTCCGCCGCGGGACAGGCGAGGGAGGGATGGTGAGGATAGACAGGATCATAGGTCTAAGGACCGGGATTGGGCGCGCGAACGAGATACGAGGAGGGTGAGCGATTATGCCAAGGAGAGGGACCGACGAGATGGTCGAGAACGGGAGCGCGAACAAGATAGAGGCAAGGATTATAAACGCGGGGAAGATGGTCGGAGGGACGACCGTCGCCGACGCACGCCAATCCCTCACAACAAACCCTCAGCCTTGTCGAATGGTAACGTTGCTACTGCTCAGGTCCGACCAGATTCTGATAAGGAAGAGGGCGAGTAAGTCTTGTTTCATCTGTCATATCCTCTCTTGTATACAGTTGTGCGTTACAGAATTACGCCCCGTCCGTCGCCTCGCCTGCGCTCTGTTACTCCGTCGGTATATCCTAGCGGCAGTTGGCCATCGTCCGTATCGCCTCTGCCTCAACGGCTCGAACTGCCCCAGCCACCGCAACCAGTACCAGAGATAGACCTCGAACTAAACACGCCTGACAGAGAAGAGGCCCTACGCAAAGAACGTAGAGTCCGGCGTCAGGCCATCTTGGCCAAGTATGCTGGTGTTGCGAGCGTGAGCACTCAGGGTGTCAGCCCCAGCCCAGGGCCAAGCAGTGCGGTCCAGCCGCCTCCATTTGTTTCTTCGATTTCTGATCCTCAGTCTAAACCCCACAGTTTTCCACGTGCTCCCGGGGACGCGGGAGGTAGTATAGATAATATCACGACTGAGAATAGGACTGCTCGTAAGTGCTGTATTTTCCGGTGAATTTACCTTGTAACCTGAGCGTATAGGGAAACGTGACTCGGCGTCACCGGAGCCAGAACCGGATATGTTCGAGTTGGCGAAGGACGAGGAAGATGCTCATACGAAAGCAGCGGGTTCAGATGAAACGGGACTTCAAATCTCTGCTGCCGATTACGATCCCAGCTTGGATCGCCGTGAAGATGAACAAAAACTAGTATTCAAGGATGGCCGTATAGAGACCATAGAAGAAGCAGAAGAGGAAGAAGATGTTGATGATATGTTCGCCATAGGGATGACAGACGGAAAGAAAAAGCAGGCGAAGAAAGTTGTGGTACGTTAGGAGCTATCAGCAATCCTGCATTGCTGACTCGTTCCATAGAAACCTGCTGTTGCACCGGCATTGATTACCACGACTTTAGACTACGCGTCAGACCCAGAGGGATATTATCAAATTATTCTCGGTGAGCAACTGGATGGTGGTCGCTATCAAGTTTTTTCTTCGCTTGGCAAGGGCATGTTTGCCAACGTCGTCCGAGCCCGCGTCTTGCAGGATGCCGGGGAGGGAGGGAGAGAAGTTGCTATCAAGATCATAAGGAGTCAAGAGTCAATGTGCGTAACACCTCTTCATTTCTAGGTGTCCTGGCTGATATCTTCTTTCGTAGGTATCGTGCTGGGCTCAAAGAAGTGCAAATTCTAAACAAGCTCAGACAAGCTGATCCGGATGACAAGAAGCACATTGTACGTTTGGAGCGGACGTTCGAACACCGTGGTCATTTGTGCCTTGTCTTCGAGCCGATGAGGTTAGCCAACTTGAGATGACTTTTGTTGCGCAGGCTCACACTTGATCAGCATGAACCTTCGGGACGTTGTCAAGAAATTTGGCAAGGATGTTGGCCTGAACATTAGGGCTGTTAGAGCTTACGCGCACCAGCTCTTCCTCGCCCTCGGTTTGCTTAAGAAGACAAATGTTATGCATGCAGACATCAAACCTGACAATATTCTGGTGGGTATTTGCTTACCCCAACCTCGTCACCTCATTGACGGACCTAGGTGAACGACCAAAAGACCGTTTTGAAATTATGTGACTTGGGTTCGGCGTCCGACGCGTCTGAAAATGAGATCACGCCATATTTAGTGAGCCGCTTCTATCGCGCTCCGGAAATCAGTGAGATGTATCGCGAATTACCATGCTGCGTTGATATCTCACGTATCTAACAGTTCTCGGAGCCCCTTACGATACGACTCTCGATATGTGGTCTGTTGGGTGCACACTTTATGAACTATACACCGGCAAGATCCTTTTCCCTGGCCGTTCCAATAACCAAATGCTTCTGCTCATGATGGAGCTCAAGGGAAGGTTCAATTCCAAAATGATCAAAAAGGCCAAGTTCGGTGAACTTTATTTTGATGAGATGGGTGGGTTTGAAAGTATCGAGACAGATCGTGTTACTGGGGCTGTAAGTCTTCTATCTCACTGTTTGCTAGAGTATGTGGGAAGCGCATCTGACGACCTTGTAGAATGTTACTCGCAAAGTCCACATTCAAGGGCCAGTGAGGGACTTGCGTGCACGGCTCATGCCACCTTCATCTGTCAAGTTAAAGGACGACGAGACTAAGCTTCTAGCATCATTCATCGATTTGTTGGAAAAGTGCTTGACGTTGGATCCTGCTCGGCGGACTACACCAAAGGAGGCACTAGTCCATCCATTTATAAGAGGCTGAGATAGCAGGGCTGCACCTCACTTTGGCCTTCTCGGTAGTGTTCACCCGTGTATTTTTATACATCCTTTTACTCTTTGATGGGTTATCTCAGCTGACTGCTGGTGCGAATGAAGTGACGCAAGGCATGTTGCATCAACCGTCGTCAAGAGGTATGTGATCTACGTGTCTAACTTACATATGTTATGGGAGGCAGGTGTGGTGGTTTCTCCCAACTACGACGTCTCCTGTTTCGCTTCTGTGAGTGCGAAAGAGGGCGAAGCCACAGCGGACTCCCAAGAACACGATATCGAACGGTGAAGCTAAGGTGTTGATACTTGCAACATACGGTGAATTGCTTCCCTTTCTGACTTGAAGGGCTGCGCATGGGGAGTCTGGGGAAAGGATAATGAACTCGGGCTCAACCTCCTGATCGTACAGAAGACTGCAAGGGAAGAAATACGGTATGTGTTCGGAGATTGCGAGGGTTGAACGCGTCATGATTTGTTGCCTCGTCACGACGCAGCACCAGTAGGATAACCTGCTTGAATTGATCTGTAGCCTCGCAGAGTACAACTCGGCATGGAGGCTGATCGAGGCTATAACTTGAAGGCCCTTCCGTTTTCTATACAGGGTATATTCCCAGCCAAATCATTCTTTTGTAGTATGCTGACGCAAAATTACTGTAAACCTGAGTTCAGACGCCAGGTGGCATCGATTATCCCCATTCCAACTGGTGATTAGTTCGGTTATGTATATGTAAGGATGCTGTTGAATTATCAACTGCAACAAGGCCTCTCAACAAACATGAATCGTTAGTGATTGGTTGTTTTAAAAAGCGAGGAAAGTATATAATTACAGCGAAGGTATGCGATGATATGTACGCGTACTATATGAGTGGCATGATGTTGTATCCGTAACCTTGCTACTCTGTCAATAGTATAAAATAATCCTACGAAAGAATACCACCATAAGGCCATTGAGGGTCATAAAAATCGTCATGCAGCAAGGCTGTGTCGTCGTGCGTCGTCAACTTCAGGCGTCGTGCGGAAGTTGCTGCCGCTCTGAGTGCTTCGGCGCCGACTGTCAACGTTTACCCAGTGTGCTGAACTAAAACCGTATTCGGCGTCTGCTTGAGCACCATCGCTTTCGTCGTCGTCATCGTCAAGTGGCACATAAGGCCGGGACTTTCCACGCTTTACAGGTAGCGGCGTTAATGAAGAGCTCGATGAAAGTGGTAGCTTAGGGACGGATGCCTTGGATTCGGAAGGCCCGCCTAGCCCTGTCTCATCACCTCTCAGACTGGAAGAGATTCGTTTTTTCGGAACCGAAGTGACCGGAGGAGGTACAGGATCAGGTTTCCGCATCTTGCTGGAAATAAGATCTTGTTAGTGATGACAGGACGCGGATAACTTGCTTGGATTACTCACGTGTTTAGTTTTGGTTCGGCATAGTTGACGCTCTTGCGTACCCTTCTCTCGCGACCGTTCGCAAGAACTTCGGGATCTAAGGTCGTTGCTGCCTCTTGCGGGATTGGGCTAGAACTGCGGGGGGATGGCAGCTGAGATACTTGTGGCGTGGTCGCAGGAGTGGTGAATGTTGACAAGAAAGTCCTTGAAGTAGCCGCCGAAGTTGCTGCAGATGTCGGCACGGCACCCTCATCATCCGGAGTGCGCTGTCGGTCGCGATCTATAGAGGTCAGCGTTGACAACGTCAATGAACTACGTACAAGACAGTATACGTACCAGATGTATTGATGTCTAATGGGGGTAACGCGTCGCGACCCCTAGGCGAGTTCGTGACGTCCTTCAGCCCTGATAATCCATCCTCGCGACGCCTTTTCCTCTCCTTTGTTCTCGACGAGGAGCCGCCATCTGTGTCGTCGGGAGTAAGCTCCCTCTCTACCTGCCGTGACTTCTTCTCTTTTTTCTCCTTCCTCGGCTTTGGCACATAGTCATTATCGTCCACCAGGACCGATCCCTGATCCATCATACTCTCGGCCCGTCTCTCTTCATCATCTTCAGCCAGTCCAGCTTGCCTACGTATAGGAGATCCGAATGCGGGGCTGGCAGCTCGGGGGGGTATCAACCCTTCCGGTCGTTCCGATTGCATAGATGTGCCAACATTGGTGTTGACGGATAACAAGCCACTCTGTCTTCTGCCTTTGCGTCTAAGAGAGGCTTCCTTTTCCATGAAGTTGACATGAAGAGGGGCCGGTAGTGGTGGCGTGGAGTCACGACGAGCATCTACAGGTAAACTGGACGCTGTCTCCCTATCTCGCGCAGACCGATAAGACTTAGAGGGAGTGGTAAGAGAATTTTTCTTCATTTGTTCATCCTCTTCTGATGCTAATTCGTCGTCCTCAATGATCCCAGCAATGTTGGGAGCGCGGGAGAGTCGTGGCATTACTGGGGAGGCATTCGGATCGAGGACGGGACGACGAGCCTTGGGGACAGGTTTAGATGCCAGATTTGGTGAAGGACCAGAAACCATTCCAAATGACTGTCTCAGTAATCCGAGATGTTTAGAGAGACCGGATGTCTTAGAAGTGAGCGGTTGTCAAAACCAACATGCCACTACGATGGAACGAAGGGGAACATTACCGCAGCCTCTGCATCTGCAAGGATCTTCCGCGATTTTTCCTGCTCCTTCTTCAATTGCGCAGCAAGGGCGATTTCAGAAGCTCTGAGTCTGAGGTTCTCCACGTAGAGTGTTGATATTTGTGCCTGAAGTTCTTCAACCCGTACACTGAGAGTGGAATTAAGTCTGTCGATATGTCCCCAACGTCAGACCTTGGACGATTGAAGGGACGCAGATGCAGACTCACTTGGTGATGTGCTTGTTTGCAAGAAGGAATTTCTTCTTGACTGCCACCGAACTTTAGCTCCCCAAATCGCAACCCTCCCCCTCCCCGATTCATATGGACCACTTACAGTTCTCAAACTCGGTCAACGCATCGTTCTGCCTGTTATTCAGCGAGACCTTTGAGTCTCGCCTGCTCATCGTGAGCGGCGTCGTCGAGGGTGCGGCCGTGTATGGCAGTGGCTGTTCGTAATTGTGGTCACTCCGACCACGCGCTGATATCGAACGGAGGTCACGTGGTCAAGAACACTCCATTTGACACAGGTGTCGCCCCGTGTTCTTTGAGCTTGCCTTGTATGGCGAATGCTCCATTACTGCAATATAGTACTCATAAATCAAACCAGGTATACAGGGGCTTGTGAAGCAACACATGTCAAGTTCCCGGTTCCTCATACGCGTCATCAACCGTATTCACGTCCTTTAACCAGTTGTTAAAGTCGACATCCTTCTCCAGTAGTTCAGTGACACGATCGACATGCTTCTCTATGTTAAATTGAGAGCTGTACCCCATCCCCAAGGGGTCACTGCTCGTAGGGCCAAAGGCCTTTGGTCCGTTTTGAGTAGACGTGTGGGGCGGTCGAAAGGTGTCGGGTTCATCTGCAAGACAAAGAATGGCGTTTTCCGGGGAATGTAGTAGTAAGTTTCGGTTTGATACGGGGGAAGCGGATGGGGACGAGGCATGTGAGGAAAAATATGATTTTGTCGGTGACGGAACTTTCGGAGTAGTGGATCCTGCCTCGACTCTGTGCGTGGAAGCTGGTGCGGGTGCTATAAATGCCTCAGAAGCTGCAGACCGTCGTGTCTCGCCTGGCGGTGCTTTCCAGACGTCCGCCTCATGGGCGGGGGATCGGGCAACAATTTCATCTTCAAAACCAGCTGGGGGTGTCACTCGGAAGGGAGCTGTCCGTTTCTTAGTCTGTGTGGTGGGGGGCTCAATCGGAACATCTGATGGAAATGGATGAAGGGGATGCAGTAATTGCGGAGTGTCAAATTGTGGCGAATGGGATAACACGTTGGCTGCACGGGGTTCTTGCCCGATATGATCTTGCACGGGAGGAGTCGACGGAGATGGCGTTGACGATGACGGTGGAAGGGGCAATATCGGTGGTGGTTTCATTCTTGCTGAGAGTCCTGGTGCTCTTTGCGGAGGAGTCGAAGTACTTAATTGCGACGGGAAGGATGGCGGAAGATATGGCTAATGCGACAGCAGCGGGAAGTTAGCAACGACAATGAGTATAATACAGAACGCCACACCATTTCAGGGTAGTCGTTAATCTTCGGCTTAGTGCCAGCCGTAAGGCCTGTTTTACGGGTGCCGTTGGAATCAACAACCACGATTTTACCACCGCGTGTATCCCCGACATCACCGGTAGATCTCTGGGCAGTATATGTCACCCTCGAATCCCCGAGACCCACGAGATTGTTGGAAACAGGATAACCAAGAGGGGGCCTCCTTTCCCCCTTCCCATCAAGAGTGCCGGCGGCTCGTTTCACAACGGGAAAGTTGAGTGAAGAACTGGTCTTCTCTCTAACTGAAGGTTTCCCCTTTGGGACCGAGCTGTCGACGTTCGTCTTCAAGGGCGCCTGAGGCCGTTCGAATTCCGGCACAGAGCCTGGAACGATCGTCGCCTGCCATTTGCTGACCTTCTCTTTTGCCTTCCGGATTGTCTCTTGAGACACGGTGGATACACCCTGTTCGAACACCTCATCTTGACATGGCATAGTCGAATTCGCACGGGCAAGATTACTCGCGCTAGATTGTTGGAACGCCGGGACGCTACGTCCTTGTTGCGACGCCGCCAGCTTCTTTAGCCTTCTGGCTTCCTCCCTTTTCTTCTCCAATACAAACCAATCCTCCTCCGTTTCTGGCAAGATCCATTCCACATTTTCTCCAAGCACCCTTTGACCATCCCCGGAAAGTGGATGATAGCGACCTTTCACACACCCCATCCTCAATTGTTCGCTTAGATTCGTCCACAAACCATTAGACGGTTCACCCTTCGCATCATAGAATGCCTCCCTCACCCTCTCCCTCAAATGGGAGACCCTTTCTTCGAAATTTGGGGAGCTAGGTCGCGAAGGGGGTGACAACTCCTCGCCTTGAGTCGAGAGAAATAAGTGAACGTCGCGTAAAACATCAGCGTATCTTTGTGTGTTCTGTGCGGAGGTGTATGAATTCCTTCGTGAAGGATTGCCCCGTCCACGGAGAGAGGGAAAAACAGGCGTATATAACGACATTTCGAGTCGCAAACCTTATCGTGACTGAAGACACCAATGATCGATCTGCGATGGCAATTCACAGAGCCTAGATATATGGGAAACCAATCGTCAGCCCACCATTGAGCCAGAAGTCAAGACGTTCGCCGACCTACCGGAATGCCTGTAGTGGTCAGGTTGCACCAGTGAATCCAACGATAACGAACCATTTGCCACAATGTCCCAAATAGCATGTAATTACATAATCCCAGCCTCTCAGCTTCCTACCTTCTTACCACTATACCTGTAAAATCGATGGACTAGCTTTGTGCTATGTTCCACTCAGGCCTTTTCTTTATGTATGGAGCTGAACAACTTGAAACACGAGAATTTCCAATGTGGTAACGTGCTTCTGGCACAGGTGCTCATACTACCATTCCTCAATCATGCCGTAATGTAACTATCGGCACATTCTCCAAGGCCGTGAAGGATCAGATCGTGGCACGCCTGCTCACGTATTTCACCAGTCACAGGAATTGATGCAAGAAAGATCACATGAACGATGGCGTGGTGGTCAGCTCAGTGAGATCACCGGAGTTTACTGGGCATCCCAGTGGGTTACTTATACTGCTCACTACTGCAATAGTTCTTGGGGAACGTATTTAGGATGCCCCCGATATCTGTCTCCGAACTACGACAACGATTTGCAGAGGCATGCAGTGTCAGATCTGAAGATCTGACAAAACTACGAAGTACTGCTTGTCCAAGGAACAGGTGAGCTTATACACTCACCTCAGCACCGTTTCCGAGCATGGGTGCCAAAGACACTGGTATTCTTTGGGATGGTGGAATCTAAGTGAGTTGACTGGAGTATGAATTCAAGGCCCGTGTGTTGCTGTTGCACAGGGGGTGACATGGTAGCGGGACACCGGGCACCGTGGTGGAACTCGCACTACATCAGCATGTTGATGGGGGGCGAGCGTGACAAAGAACCTGCCCACCAACCTGCACGGAGCAATACCCCTTTTTTTTGCCCACCAGAGGGATCGTTGGCAGCCATGGTTACCCAGAACAGACACAACAATTAATCTTCATTTCGTCTCTATCAAACGTTTAGCCCGGCGCTGCTCGTACCAATCACTGAACGGCTGATCTGCAGGCGTGTTCAGACAAACCTAGACACACCTTTTTGAATATCAACACAGAAATGTTATGACTACAGTCCACACGCAACGAGCTGGGAGAGAAGGCATTGGCTTGATATGTGGTAGTGTCGGACAGGAACTCAGCGAATGAATTCATCCTTAGTCTCGGGCAGCACTGACAACATGTTGCAGCTCTCACGGATGATCAATAACGGCCCCATCTGCGCGAAGTTCAAACCGTACTTATATCTCATTTTGGGGATTTCTTTGCTTGTTCCACTCACATACGAGCAAAAATTCTAGGTGGAATCTGACAGAAAACAGTCTAACGTTTTGGAGGTAGTTGCAGAGGTTATCCCGCTTGCAGGTATATATTTGGAGTTCTCTAAAAAGAAACAAAAAAGAGAATCCCATGCTACACTACTCTCGCTCCTTTGATTTATCGTGCCAATTCACCTACGCGAGGGTACACAATCGATATACGGGCCGGTTAACCCAAACACGGCAGTGACAGACACCATATCAGCCACCAGTCTTGCCGCTGGTGCTTGAATTGTGCAGGTGTCATGAACGCGGACCAGTGACATAACCACAATCACTGATGATGGCGCGGATTGGCAGGGTAGTCAACTCATGCGAACGTGACTTTCTTGCGTGGTGTAGTTCCTGAAGGTCCTGGAATGGCGACTCTCGCCGTTGATGCACGAGCCTCATCCCACTTCGATCGTTCTTTTCGAGACCTCCCCTTTTCCTTTTTCGACCGTGCGCGTTGTTGTGCGATCATCGCCTTAGCCTTTTCCTTGATAAGTCCAAGCGTGCTGGTTAGCGTACATTGGAATGGATCAAGCCGAATCATTGGATTACCAGCCTGCTTTTTTTGTCGTTTCTACGATGTTGACGGCCAGATCGACTTGTAGGTTCCTAAGCATATGTGTGAATGAACCTCCTTGCCATCACATCGCGCCGGACCTACCTGTGTCTGGCGGTGCTTGTCTACCTTTCGCAATGCCTTGCCCTCCTCTGTATCAGCTATCGATAGCGCTAGGCTAAGGCCATCCTAAAGGAGGATCTGTGTTCGTAAAGAACCGGCGTGGTGGCGTCACGTGTAACGCATACTGACCATGCCATGCTCATAGAAGGTTTTCGCTCTCTTCCCCTTTTCCAGGAGTTTTCCTAATTTCGGCATGATATTTTTGTCCTTCAACAAGCACTGCGTTGAAAGAGCCAGCTGGAGGGTATTGCGGGGAGACAGTAAGTATTGAAAAAAGCATTCTTGATTAGTCAGCGAATGGATGCCTCGGATATTACGGATCCGATGTCGGCTAACCCCGGCCACTTCGTACCTCGCAGCCTTGCGCGCAGTATACTTGAGAAAGATGAGCTATGATTATAGCAGCTCTTCTGCGCACCTCTCAGATGGTCAGGGGTGATATCGAGATATTTTGCATCCACAATGGCAATTTCTTTCTAGCGGATTTCCTTATTTACCTTCTCTCACTCATCCCGCTCGTCGTGCCGGAGAGTAGCCAGGGTGACCACACGCAATATTTTGTAAGTGGCCATCTTTCCACCGGTCATCCTTTATCCATATTGGTGACACGTCGCCGAATTCATTCTCAATGAATGCTTTGTGGCATGATGGGAAGAAGAGTATTATCTGCCTTTCAACCTCTCGGCTCCTTGTTCCTTTTTACGATCAAACTTCCTCGACTACACCTTCCGAAACATCCTATCAATTCACTCAGAGCGCCAATTTCTCCTCGACGAAATTGGCAACGGCAATCTGTACTCGTCGATACATTTGGTCTTGGGGACCCGATCTCTGGCAGGTAATCGTCCCGATCTCGTTCGAAACCCAATAAAAAGGCGGCCAGGAAATGTATACCCTCCAATCTATAACCAGTCCTTCACGCCTACTAGACTCCCCTGTCCGTCCACCCCACAATGTGTCGCTGGAGACAGTGAGTCCCCTGCTTCCCCTCTCTTCACGCGTTGCTCACGACGCGCTACGCTTCCCAGTGTCCGTAACGTCTACTTAGCATGTGGTCATGCTTTTACATTGGTACGTACAAGATCTGTCAATGTTCCACGCGACACTGACCAGTCCGTAGCCAGAGGAGCTTGTCAGTTCACCCTAACGAATCTTGCTCAAACACTCTTGACGTTCCATTCAGATTGTGTGCGACAGCCGTAACTGCAAATTTAGCCCAAATCATCCCCGCGATTGCGCCCCTCCAAAGTGTAAACAAACTTGCTGGCAATAGTACGTTGCGGGGATGCTTCTAGACAATTTATGATGTCGCTAAACCTTGTATCTCGCCGTTGTTCGCCCTTATTTTCTCACCTATGCACCCTTGCCACGCCTTCAACAACCCATCGCGATTTTCGCTGCGTAATTTCTGCTATACTATTTCCCAATAACCTCCAATCACTCAGCCGCCAATACCCTCAACAATACTGTACTTCAGTCACGCCTTCTGCCTGATCTATCACTAACGCCACGTTTCCTTTAGCGCCAAATATAAATAGCATGTGCCCCACTTGTCAACAAGCGGCATCGAGACGTTGAAAGGGAAGGAAGGGTTACCAATACATATTATCCTCCACCGCTGTGTTTATTGCGCTAGCAATACTTCCGGTACAGAAGCCTATCTCTTACATTTGCCTGACAGGAGATAAGTTTACACACGCTGCTTGATCATTCCTGTTGTCATATCATATCTAGCTTGTTGATCGCCATGTTCGTTCTTGACTAAAGGATTCGTGTATGTACTACAAACTCTACCGAGCATCGGTCCACAGCATGCATCACGCCCTAAGAGCTTAACGGAACATATTTTCTTGACATGCCCTCGTGGCATTGTCACACGGAGCCAGCAAAGGTAACTCCATTTTTCGCGGAGATCAAATGGGAAAAATGTGTTGCCCATGGATATGACAGTCGTCTCAAGTTACTACCAAAAAAAGCTTTGCTTATGCGGTCCTGGACACGTGGACGATAATTAGTCCTGTTGGCTAGGTAATTAAGGGTAATCTCCAGGGGTCCATGGAACATTTAGCGAAGGGCATCTATGGCGAGGCGGGATGAATTGATTAGTTGCACGATTTGGCTTTCCTTTCGTTCCGCACCGAACTGTCCGGCCGATATGTCGTCTCTAGATATTAAACCTTGGCTCGATGCAAACGAGGTCTGTTTGAGTGTCCACGCATTCAAACATCCGCGTTTAAATGTCTGATAACCGCCACTATAACTCACCATGGCCTACGACTCTACAACTCTAGCCCATTGATTTCAACACCGCTATATGGCCTTCAGCCACCCTTGGATCCCGGCGTTGTTCAACCGCCGAGGGGAGAACCTGCCGAACTGGATCTAGCTCCGTTGGCGTCCGTTCACAAGTCCGCCGGCCATCTGCTCGCCTGGACTTATAAGAAAGTGCGTCTTCCCGGACATGAGCCGAGGGGGTCACGCGCCACTCGAGATCTTCCAGCGGTAAAAGAGGATCACCTTGCCGAATCTCGATATGTGACCAAGGGGGTGTCATGACCACGAAGGTGCGCGGCGCATCATTAATTTTCCAAAGGAAAAGATTTAATTGAGTATTGTTCATATCGTTGCTTCCCTGCATCACTTGAAGAGGAAGAGAATGCGATATATCATCCATTCACAAGCCAAAATGAACAGGCTTCACGGGTAACTCCTGTGGCGAGGCATTGGTGCGTATCATTCGACCTAACAAGTCCGTGTTTGATTCCGAGGATTTATGACTGTGTTTGTATATTTGGAAATTGAGGCAGGTGGCATTGACGCTGGATTGGCGTTGGTTTGCGTTATTACCCTGCGACGGTTGAAGTGTAACCCACAACTTGAATAATGAGAGGCGCTCTGAAAGATTGTGGTTTGCAAATGGGGAGCCTAACCGTGACTCTGGAACGGCGCAACCGGCCTCCGCATAGAATATAATATCCATGAGAACGGGAGTTTACCCAGTGGGAAGCCTCAGGTTACTGGTAGAAACACCGCGGAGAATAAAGACGTCCGGTAAACCGGCTTGCATCATTTACTTGAATAGTGAGGCGTAAAGGGGTGCTGTTGTTTGTTGTTTCCGGAACAGCTTTTGGAGCACGTAAAGCATTAGATACTGTGTCCAGACTACTTGGGAACATTTTCGTGTTCAAGATGAAATCGAAGCAAGCTTCCAAGCAAAAGATACCTTAACGAGTGCACCTCGCATCCCCGGTTTGTTGATTGGACGGAGGTGCCCATTGGCTGGGGGCTGCCAACCAATTCACATACATAAATATCCTTGTGGGAATCACACTAGACCGCGGGGGATAGGCGTCACACAGACACGCAGTTAAAGTTTTTGCACCCGAACGACGCCCACCCCGGCAAATAACGTACTGTGCACCTGGCTGCGGTGCGTCAGTAATGGAAGACAGACATAATGATCAAAATCACTTCCTTTGATCAAGAAAACCCGCCGGTGCGATGAAGTCATAAGTGATGCTACGGCTTCCTGCTTCGTTACATTGACCTTAAAGACTGCACGGATGTGAAAACCGCACCGGTTTAACAAGGCAAAGGATGAATGCAGGGCCAAAGAATGCAGAATTCGAACATGACCTCGGTAAGGAAAAATAACTCCTTACCGGACGTCGAGAAAAGCCGGGGGATGAGCTTACGAAGGGGAAGAGCGGTAGTAACAGGGAGCGGAGTTGTTGCTCCTTCTACTAGCACTTTGGGACCATGCAAAGAGTGGACCCGGCTCGTACTACTTAGTACTTAGTCATTGAGCGATCCGGGAAGCAAGACGGCCTTCCATGAAAAACAAAGTATCCCCGAGTCCCACGATAGTAAGGGAGGCCCGAAGATTTTCCTCTGCAGCAAACGTCAAGCACCGGTGTCCCTTCCGCCATTGAAAAGCTTCGTTGAACAACAGCCCGGCGTCAAAGACAATATTGAATATTGGAAAGGCTAAATCGTTGATAGGGACCGAATACTGTAGCTACGCCTGTCACGTTCACATACTGGCGTGTCCCCCCCCATATGCATCGTTGTCTTCAAGTGAACGACACTCGTCAAGCCTTCCGCTTCGCCAACGGCCTAGCAAACCCTATGTACACCAGCCAGGATACCCTGTACCGGCGCTTGCGCCGTAGCCTACGATTACTAAGTACTACTGCCGGAGCGGAGAATAAACAACACACCTGCCCAGAGACCAACCTCCTCCGTGAATTGCAAGGGTGTGGCTAATACGTTAGCCCCTCACCTAGTAAAGAGATTCTTTGATATCTGGCCGCCTCGAAGGGCTCTCGGTTGATTTGCAATGGCCGCAGAACAGGACCCCTTACTGCGGCCCAGTACCAGCTATGACGACCAATCCTTTACCAGCAGGACTGGCTCAAAACTATCTGCGAATGTCGGTCCTCTAGATATATCCAGGTCCACGCGCTATGCCATATTGGCTGGTTTGTGGTCAGCCACCTTCCTATCGGTTAGTGCGATCTCATGCTGTCGGGAGTGTTTTGATGACAGACTCAATTGCTTATCAGGCATTGAACAGTATGTTTGTTGCTTCCCGCTCCCATTCTGTGCTGACGCTCTTCCCTCCGGAAATGTTAGCCACGCTCGTTGCGACACGTATGGATTTTCCGTGGTAACTCCAGGCTCCTGACCCCTTGACTCAAATTATTTCCGTAGTAATCCCGTCCATATCATCGGAGTTCAACAAGTCAAATGAAGCAAGTTGGCTTGGAACATCGCAAGTAGCTCTTCTCACTCCCCTCTAATTACGTAAATGACGTTAGAATGAATTGTTTTCAGGTACTTGCTCGCAGTGTGCACCTTTACCCCACTTTATGGGCGTCTCTGCAATGTGATGGGACGGAGAGGCGCAAATCAACTAGCCGTTTTGGCCGCGTTTCTGGGAACTGTTGCTTGCGGGCTTTCAAAAAATATGGAAATGCTTGTGGCAGCGCGCTTCGTAAGCTCTATCCTCACAGTGCGACACGTTGCTGGCGTACTTACTGAATACGCGGTACATAGCTTTCTGGCATGGGTGGCGGAGGAATAATGACGACTACGACGTAAGTCGAACTGTAATGCCTGATACGCAATCAAGGCCGACGACACGTCTAGAATCATCTTGAGTGATATGTATAGCATGCGTGTGCGCACATCATCCATTCTCTACTGCCAGACCGTGAAAATTTGACCTCCAATTCAGTCCCGAGGTTTGGCGCAAGGGTTCTCCAGCGTGTTCAGTGGAGTGTGTTTTGTTAGTTCCTTGTTCTACGGACCTGCCACTGACGCATTCTGAATCAGCTGGGTATGGGTCTGGGTGGGCCATTAGGTGGCCTTGTTAGCGATCAGTGTGTATCCATGCTCCAATATTCTGCACCAGTTCATAGGTCAGCCAATCAGATTTGGGTGGCGATGGGCTTTCATTATGCAACTACCGCTCTTTGCCCTGTCGCTTACATTAACAACTTGCAATCTGGTTTACGCGACGCCGGTGAGCGCCACTTCGACAATGATTGATTTTGGTCGTTTCATAACTGCGAGTAGGGTATGGGAAGGAGTGCTAAGGATGTACTCAAGAGAATAGATTGGGGCGGCAGTATTACCCTCCTGATTGCAGTAAGCCTTTGTGCTGACCTGTCAAGCCTTGAGCATAAAGTAATGGTCTAGGTCGGATCATTCTTGGTCTTCCTGAGTGTGAAATTCAGTGAAGATCTGCCTGTGAGTGCTGTCTGGTGTCCCTTTTAGTCCACGACATTCATATCACGGTCACAGTGGTCGGACCCTTTGGTTGTCGTATCGCTTATCCTCGGAATCGCATTCTTGGTTGCCTTCATTTTGGTCGAACTCTGTGTTTCCCCCGAGCCGGTGCTCTCTCCTGCCCTCCTTCGCCAGTCAGTTCCCGTGGTCGTCGGAATTAGCAACTTCCTTGTTGCGATGTGCAACTTTTCGGTCATGTATTTCTTTCCCATGTGGTTCCAGACCGTCGCCTTGACGGGTGCTTCGACAGCTGGTAAGTCATCATTTGTCGCATCTATGGAACGGCGACATTAACCGTACACAGGGCTTCACTTACTTCCGAATAGTATGGCTATGTCATGTGGTTCCTTGTTCGCTGGGCAAGTATATGTAGTAAGATTGTTGATAACCTGGTTCATAACTGCCAATCAGTTACATGATGCACCGTACAGGAAGATACAAAGTGATCAACATTATGTTCGGATTCTTTCCGTTCGTTGGCAGCCTTCTCATAACCTTTATCCATGAAAACTCGGGACCGTTACAGTCCTGGTTGAGCATCGTAAATCAAACTAAACCATATTCTATCCGATCGTGCTGATGGCCAGAGTAGATTCCGTTAGGATTTGGGAATGCTGTAGTGTTGCAAACGA
Organism: Pisolithus tinctorius; assembly: GCA_024663395.1. NCBI lineage: Eukaryota > Fungi > Basidiomycota > Agaricomycetes > Boletales > Pisolithaceae > Pisolithus > Pisolithus tinctorius. Next base: position 104,300 of record JANFAH010000035.1, read on the forward strand.
CACTTGGTACAATAGGCATTCGTTCGTTCCATGCGGTGCAAGTGACTGACGAATACCCTCCTTGGCGTCAGTTGCGCTGCTGGCACATCTTCCAGGTTTGTCATTATATTCACTTACTCTCATGTGCCAGGCGTTAACCGACGGGCTTAGATGATTTAATGGCAGTAGGCACTGGATTTGGTCAGGTTTTCCGATGGTTAGGTGATGGCTGTTCTTGCACCTGACTGTTCGACTGTTGGGTGCTCACACTTCTGCGGCGTTTAGGTCAAGTCAGCGGCGTGGCAGTGTCATCAGCCTTGTTCCAATCCAAACTTGATTCTGAGCTGCGTAAACGGATATATGGACCTGATGCTGCGGGGGTGGGTGCATTCTTATTCCCGCGCCCATTTTCCTGTGATATATGTATATTACTCTTTTCGCCCCTGCACATGCTACCAAGTGGTGACATGCAGTTAAGAGCTATGTGCTTAACAAAATCTACTCCACAGATCATTAACAGCGTTCGCCATTCTGTCACACTAGCGGCTAGGCTTCCGCCGGAATTACAAAGAGCGGTGCGGGATTCCTATGCCGTTGCGCTCCATGATGTGTTTGTATTTGCTACGTGCTCGACGTTGGCGGCGTATATCGTTCGGTTACCGGTGCGTTCATTTTTGCTGTGATATTGAAGGGCCTGATCTGGGGACTCGTAATTCGTTCAACATAACTTGTCGCGCGATGTGTGCCCTATTGGAAGATACCCGGCAAAACTCTGGAACATGGGCCCCGTAAGAATCAGGACCATGCCGAAAATAGTGTCTCCGCAACCGGTGACGATCGTAACGAGTTGAATATCCACCAAGACGACGAACAACCTGCTCGGATGTTACCGGACATCGAGTCTACAAAACATACAACGGATACAATGTCCAGTACATCCACGGACGGTGGCCGGAATTAACTGTTTACACACAGATACAGGCGGCGGAAGATATTTGCTTGTAGAGGAGGATGGTTACGATATAGAACTGCATATTCAATGTAGTACATACCTACCATAGCTATCTAGGCGCTCATACCACAAATCCAAGATTTAGTTGGTTCCGTTCCGTTTCCTCTGCCAGTTTGGCTTCAGGCACAGTATCGCTTACGAGTCAATGACACAGTTGATTATTCTTATTTCTTTTGCTGCAAGGGTTTCGTCTTGACTTTTCCAAACCGGTCAACCTCGGCCCTCGTCGATTGAACGATACTACACGCATCCGCGATTGCATTGCAGGTCCTGCGTACCCATCGTGCAGCCCATCTACGTAGCATTCCAATAGTTGATGCGACGAGACGAGCCGAGTGAACTGAGATAGCTGAACAGTACAGATCACTAGACCGATCAATCATCGATCAACACACGATCGATCCTGTTCTCCTTCCGCGGAAGTAAATCTCGTTAACGTGCAAGGCGGTGCATCACATACAATGTATTAATGCGAGTCGATAGGGAAACCAGAACCATAAAACCAAACCGATTCCCACACTGGTGCATTCCAGTCAAAATGCTTCAAGAAAGGGGATGGGATACCTGGGGACACGAAGAGTAGAGAAGAAGACAAAAAAAGAGAAAGAACAAAAAAGCTGGGGAAGAAATGAGGTGCTACAACGTTTTTTTTCTTTGAGAATTCCTCCGTTCGCCTTCGACACAGACGAAAGTGACAAGAACGTCTCCTGTGATAGTCAGTCCATGTGGTGTGAAATGGAGAAGGCCAGGGTTAGATCGCGTGGATGGCGTATAGGTCGCGGCAGGTGCCTGCTTGCTATCGTTACTGGCCATCTTTTTTTTTTTTCATTTTTTTGGGTTGACACAGTGTTGTGGGTGGGTAGCAGAATGACATCATGGGCGCGGTTGGGCGCGTAATTCAAAAACCAGTGCAGGGATGATCGGTAAGCTGATCGGGACCACCGATAATGCCTTACTTACAAGCGAAGATCCGTTGTCGAAGGACCACTTATACGATTGACCGTTGAGAGCGGTGAACGTTCTCGACCTGATCGCACAAAGAGAAGATAATAATTAGTCACTCAGAGGCTGGCAAGTGCGGAGACTCACGATCCCCACAGTTTACTTTTGGCTATGTGTAATTCGTGTCCGTGGGCGATCACGGTACCGGGTTTGCCAGACTGCCATACGATACGGCCCAATTCGCCTTCGTTTTGGCCATTAGGTGCCACTTTTAAGACGGTAGTGGTGAGCGTCCCTGTGAGCGCATAGCTGGTGGTGAGCGTCTCGATCCGATAAACCACTCGACCCTCTGGCGAGATGAGAGTGGTATTAAACGGATTGTCCGTAGCCAGGGAAAAGTTCATTGGCCACAACTCTTTGGGTTGCAAGGAGACAGATGTTGTCTGCAAGATTTTTTGGCAGGGCTTGGGGGACGGTAGCGGGTAAGGTACGGCCGTAAGACTTGTCCCGGAATTTTAACCAACATGAGCAATAGAGTTGGGCCCTCTGGGAGCCCTGTTATGCCGAGAGAAATGCCGGATTCTACCGTGCTTGAGCGCCAGCGGCGTGCTCACATATCCGAGGGCGATTTAAAAGACGTCAGAGAGATGGCCTGTTCTCTGTCATTGCTGGCTACGACCTGCATGCGATAGATGGTAAGTAAGGGTGTCGTTAGACCCTCTTACTGATTTTTTGTGTATCCCTTGAGGCTGGGCAGAGGCAGTGTGCTATCTGCGCGCCGATTGGTGTGGGAAATGGAATGCCTTCTTTCGGGTAAATGACTAAGTCGGGGTCTCGATAATTCTCCGAGATAAAATACATGGAAACACCGGGGACCTATCATACATCCGTCTAGTACTGATAACCACAGCAAAATAAACAAGGGTCCGGTATACTGTATCATTCATCCCAAGAATAAAAGAACCAGCGAGGTGCACATGCACAGCAGGGCATCTGTGCACGGCCCATGAGTGTGACGCAACGGACCACGTGAGCGTAGATACCAACCTCATAGGTCTTCGACGCTTGTCATCGTCGACAGTCTGCTACGTCTGTACGTCCTGGGGCCTCGGTTTGGAGGGAGCCTCCGACCACACCGCCCCGTCGAATTACCGCGATTTAACAGAATGCCAGCTACAGCCTTTAAGCGTGCCTCGTGGTCCTGTGCAGCCGCCCTCTGTGCAGTTCGTTGTCGCACCAAGGCATCCAACGAAGTTGTACGTGGCAACTTGACCGTGAAAGGTGACGGCTGAGATGCCACGCGGGTCCGCGCATGGGGGATAAGCTGCACTGCACTCAGGCTCAAAGAAGGATCGTTGTTCACAATTGGAACAGGGACGACGTTGGCATCGTCGAATGGTTCCTGCGCTGGGAAATTGGTGAGCTGAGGAACGTAGGTGCGCGGAGCAGGGGGCGCTCGACGGGCTTCAACCGTGGGCATAGGTGGGCGCCGAGGAGAAAGGGGGAGGACATGAGGGGAACTCCAGCCGTCCTTCGCAAAGCCTAGAGAACGTCTGTCTGAGAAGATGCGATTATCCATTACGACGCCAGCGTATGAAGATGAGGGTCTACAGTAATAAGAAGACAGCGATGGAAGACCGGCGAACGAGCCATGAATGGTGTGGATTGAGAAGGCCGGAATGGACATGATATGATTAGGACTATAGGATCGTATTAGCAGACGACGACGACAACGGCCAGCGAAGGAGGTGGGAGTGCAGGACTGGCTGTGTTTCTGAGCGCTGATTTGCTTATAAACTGTCCAACAACATCCATTTCCTTTTCGGGTTACAACACTGTGTGCCTCTCATTGTTCTCGACTTTTTGTTCTTCCGCCACGTTTCCAGCGACTTTGTACTTACATACATTCTCGCTGTGAACCTAAGTTAGCAAGATCAGGGTCTTCCGAGATACCCTCGGCGAGCTGCCCAGAAGTCTATTCAGACGCCGGGTACCCCCGGAACCGATGCATGCTGACATTGCATCTGCCAATCTGCGAGGTAGGTGCTCGGTGCACCCTGCGCGTAAACCCAGGTTGAGCGGCTCGACCTTTACCGCAATCACTACATCGGCTGTAAGGTGGGTGGACAGGGGTATGTACCATCAAGAAGCATTGCCTCGAGGCGTCGTATTCTAGACCGTGGCTGGAACGTGCCCTGTCAGTGAGGTGTTGCAACATCACTTGTTGATAAGAACTGCAGAAGCTGCCGATTGCAGTTCTGAAAACGCAAGGCTCCTAGCTTGGAGAACAGAGACTAACCCCTGGGTTTAGCCTCACCCCCTGTGATGGCAAGCAACCTATTTACGGTAATAACGTTCCGTGTCGGACATCCCCCATATACTGCCGGTCCTGTGAATATCCCAGGCAGTTCTGTCGCTGCCGTAGGACCCATTGGCTGCTGATGGATCCAATATGAAGAAGTGAATGCTTCGATAGAAGTGCATCTGTGCCTGCAAAGTGTCGCCTTTTCGGCATGTATCTCGCATTGGCGTCATCCTTTAACTCTTTTAGACCAGTCCTCGCAACTTAACTTAACTCCCTCGTCCTTCGGTGCAAGTTATGTTTGACACCGGTAGGTAGGAAGCGTCTATATGCGTGGAGCAGACCGTAGCTCTTGGCTTCTTCAAGTGGATGAAGGTACATCCGATATTACTCTGCCACGACCCTAACGCTGAATCTCGTTCACATTTGCCACACCATAGCACCACCATTAAATCGGCTGCTAGAGACCGTACGCCAACCCTGATGCTCGTATATTTACGCAGTTACCCGGGTATGTTCTACCCCTGGTACACCGACTTATGTCGTTCAAAGTAGGAATTTTACTGGCACAGGCTAGCGTTTATCCTTAGGTTGGGATGTCGGATCTATGCTCAGTATTAGCCTCTGGGCTGAAGTCGGTTCACGTACAAAAGCTCATCTGCAAGGATGCGCCATTGCCGTTTCTTGGTATCAACATTACATTCTGCGCCGAAGCCCGTGTGTGAGACGCACTTCCACTGCAGAGCGTTGTGTTGCTCTTACTGGTTGCAAAACAGACTCTCCAGAGAGTCCTTGGACACCGTTAAGTTACGAATGGTCAACGGCAGCTCATCCGGGGATTTAAATTGCAAGGTACGAGGTGACACTTCCTCGTTCTCATCGATTTCACCTTGCGAGGTACGGCCAAAATATTAATTCGACTGATGCCAGCTGCTCACAATATCCTTAAAATGCACGGGGGAATGCCATCACAGATTGTTATTTCCTCAATCTCTACGTCCTACGGCCGAGTGTTCAAGCTCAAGCTTGACCCAACATCATGAACTTATCTGACCACGCAGTCTATCGAGCAGACTGTATAACTATGGTTACTTGCATCAGCGCCAAGGCGGACAGCTGAAGCACGACAGTCTCAAACGGTCATATTTGGGCTTTTGCTTGCCATCGGTTCGGTATGCATTCGTCACGGCCTATCGGACAACCTTCTTATCATGTGATGTCGTGTTCGGTCAAGGAACCGGGAGATCGCGATGTTGCGCTGCAGCGAAGGTAGGTTGATGCTCCATAGCTGCGAATGAGACCGGATGCTTTTTCAAAATTTCAACAGGTTATTTACTGGGTATGCAGCAACAAGGGCTCCTGGTATCAATCCCAGGTGTTATCTGTCAGGCTATCGCAGTCAGTAAGGCAGTTCGCGAAATTAGGACAGGTTTCACTCGCAATTACTGTGTGAATATATGATAGTTAGCTCGACATACGAACGTAGGAAACGGAAATGGAATGCTAATCCACCGGGGCTACTGCCATTTGATGTCGAATTATTCCAGAATGCACAACTCGTGCGGTCTTTCGCACACTAATGAAACGGACCACCTGCGCTTGAGATTGCAGAATTTCAACTGTAATACTGATCGACCCAAGCCGGGTCGTTTCTCGAGCCATGAGGCAAGGTGATTCAGAAACTTTGGGCCATCGCTGCCTCTCCAGGTGTTTCCAGTATAGAGACTCTGGGTGTCCCGAAAACAGCACCGGCGTCACAGTCGAGCCATCGGGAACCAAAATGACAGACAGCAGAGAATACTGAGCAGATAACCCCCGCCTCCGATTTATTCCAATTGATCCAGTCACAAAACGCCGAGCGGCCGATATCACTGAATCTGGAGTCAGAGCTGGCAAAGATATCGATATCGTCTGGGGAATCAACCCACTCGCTTGGGCAACACTCCAGGCGACCCTGGGAGCCACGATTGCTTACATTAGCACGTGGGATGGGTCACATTGCACACACACTTCTTCAGCAGCGGAAGATGGGTGCTGTCGGGGAGTAGGTCAAAGGAGTTAGTATCAATATCACCAGCAAGAGAGAGACCAAACAGTTGAGTTAGGCAAGAAGTATGTTTAAAACAATCCAGGAAGCCAAGTTTGACCTTCGTCGTACAAGTCACCAAAATCCAAATCCGACGCTCAGGGTAAAAGGTACCAGGAAGTCTGTTGATTCGATGAAGGCACCGTGGAGTTGCAGATACTCTTGGCGAGAACAGTCTTCGCTTGAAACAATACGAGGGTGCCAGGTTCTAATTAGTCCAACAGAGAATTGAGGGTATAAGAAATGGTGACGCGTGTGAGCAGAGGGAATGTCAAATCAGAAAGCCTAATGAAAGCGAGGTCTTCCCATCCTCAAAGGCAAAACTGCGCCAGCAATGAGCGTGGGCGGATATGATATCGAGCAACCCAAAGAATTGTGTCGTATTTGCAAAGCCACGGTCCGGAGGAAGTTGAACTCCTACGCAAATGCGTTTTCACCAACGCCTCACTCGTCACCCCTGGCCGGTTTGACCTCTATCGTAAACCACAGGGTTGGCAAGTCCAGTACCAGGGTTCTCCAAGGACGAGAAACGACTGCCAAACATTTCTTGTAGTCGAGTTGCACGGTGGGTGGCCTTGGAAAATCTGCTGGGTGGACCACAAGCTCAAAGACTCGTAGAAGTAATTCATTGGGAAAGCGTTTGATGGGTAATGTGGGCAATCGTTTGATGAGTTTCTCGACCTTGGCTCTCTGAGCTCGAGCGGCAACTCGGACGCTGCACAGCTGTTCTAGGAGTTTCTGTTCTTGCTTTTCAAGCGCAACCAGTACTACTCGGGCTGCCGCGAGTTTGTTCATAGTTGAATCCTGTGAGTCTCATTACATTGACTTGGTTGAACGTGTCAAGATATTTATAAATACTTACGCCGCGTAGCACCAAATGAGCATAATAGTTCGCCGTCACCAACCTTGGACAGGCTAAGTCAGTTTATTCCGGAAAATTCGCAAGTCGCGAGTGATTATTACGAAGTCGGTGTCTGCTGCGGGAATTGTCCCCACGCGCTGGAACTACGGTATCCAAAAAGTGGCAAATCTAATTAGAGTCTTGGGATATCCAATCGACCTATATACACATACTACATAATGTTCGAAATAGGAACGTGGTATTATCGAGCTATATGATAGCAAGGGGTGTTACATATCCCCTCGGCACTGACGAGGTCCCACCTCGTGTTCAGTGCTCCTTCTTGCGGTGGTTGTGCAAGCTGGTCTTGCGCGAAAAAGTCTGCCCGCAGTCGGGGCATTCGTACCTCAACTCCAGATGTACCTCGAGTACGTGTCGCACCACGCATTCTGTATTCATCTGGTCGGTACAACCTACCCAGCAGCAAGACATTCTTGCATTACCACCTCCTCTAACACCATGTGCCCTCAAGTGGGCAGAAAACTCATTCGGGAAGAGCACAGAGTTGCAAGGCTCTCCACAGACTATCCAACCACAAGTGTGAGGCTGTTGGTCACGAGGAACAGCAGCGTAATTGAGCAACGCCTGCTCGTCCTGAGAAGAATCAGCATGATGCTTCTTGAGATTGCATGGAGATCACCTCGGAAGACCAATCATCGTTGTATGTGTCAGTGGCCTGATAGTAAGACATGTTTGATGAGTTGTGAAACCGAAATTGTTGGCACACCAGGACTACTGCCTTCAACCATATATACGTTCAAGTTCTGGTCGACATGGGTCGATAGGAATTTGGTCACAACAATGTACAAGTTCTTGCCAGTGGTCAGAGTCTCCATGACATCCTGTCGTTGGCAGAGGAGACCATTTGAACTGCTGTGGAAAATGAATAGGCCCTGTAGTTAGTTTGCAAGGATCCCGAAGTTTGGGAGCCTGACGTTACGCCACAAAGGGCCGGGATGTTCACAACAGAGACAAAACCATCTGGCGCCCGCTGTGAAACATCCAGTACAGGATCTCACATAGCCGTGCTGCAGACGGAACCGGGTAATAATTCATCCGGAATATTGGTAGTCGGATGACTTCCGCTGCCATGTGTGTGTTGGGGCTGCTGAGAGACGCCCTGGAGGTTTGATGCGCCGAATTTTTTGGGGATCAAATCGATGGCTCTGTAACCCATCAACCATTGGCAGTTAGTGATGGATAAATGAAGGCATGGGTGAATCAAGATGTGTGAAGTACCACGTACCCAATGTGCAAAAACACAGCAAGCCCTGCAAATGGCACAAGTGCACAGTCCGATCTCCACTGGTTGGTATTAGAGTACGCACGCACGCAGATAGGTGAGAACATTGGAAAACAGACGTAACGTCGAGTAATCAAAAACACCAGAAGACAGGGGAACGCATTTGCGACTGTTGAATATCATGCCGCCTGCAACATAAAAAAAGCCCACTAAGCGAAAAGCTGTTCCACCATGAAAACATGCACTCATAGGGCTAAGAGCTCTTGCTTGTATATGACGATGTCTGGGGTGCTCTGGAATAAAGACAGTGGCTTGACGGACAACAGGAATATAGGAGCCCATAGTCAAAGGAAGCTAAGGTAGATCCGATTGCACCAACGTGGACGGAGACAAAGGGACGAACCAGCCACCATGCAGCAACCGTCACGGCTGCAAATGTTCCTTGTTGCCGTGAACACAAAATAAATATCTGTACTGAGTTCTGGGACCCACCAAGGCACAAGATTCATAATCGGAGCCCCGCGCCACCCACACAGCAGATCGCAGTTGCACACGTTACACCGATTCACCTAAGATATCTTTCAGCGGTGTTCACTCCAACTCGACCACGAGACCAGTTTTGCTGTGCATGGAACCTTTCCTCACGAGGTAACCCCAAGCGATATTCGTCCCGGTCGGAGAACCCACGAATTGGTTCCATGTCATTAGCATGGTCGGAGATAACTTCATCGAACAAAACAGAAACCTCGTGAGCGTGACTGTACTTCGGGTCTTGTCAATCCAACACCTCACCCATTGGCTCTTCATTCTCATTCTCGATAAATCGAAGGTACCGCTAGGAGGGTATACGGTGTTTGCGTGCTCCGATGTAGGGTCTAGTTGGCCAGAAGGGAAGGCCGAGTTCTGCGGCCATGCGTATTGGGTCGGAACGCTTTGAGCACCGAAGTCGGCATGCGGAACGAGTCCCTGTGGTCTTTGAGGCTGACTCGTCCTTTGTGTCGCTCCTGCCGCCGAGCGCTGACTGCACTGCTCCGGTTAGCGTGAAGTGGGGTGATGAGATTTGATGGCTAGGCGAGCGCCGACGCCATGATTGACGGTTAACCTGGCACCAATCCAACACTAAGCTAAGTAGACATCGTTAAAGCTAAGACCAGCTTTGAACTCGAAGGAATGAGAAGATTGGCTCTCTCAGGGGACTCGAGAACTCGGAAATTCTGAAAGGAAGAAAGTCAACTTGTTGTCGTTGAATCCAAATCCGCACCTTGCGTCACGAGTCCATTATCCGCCCCCTTCCGCCTGGCTTCTTCCCTTGAGTCCTCACCATACGCCCTCACGAGTACTTGCGGCTGGTACATACCTACGGAGCCTAGGGCACGCCCCTGCGTAGAGAACGTGTAAACAGTGTTGTCCATCTGAATATTTCGTACTAAATGTCCTGTCTTCAGCGGATGGAGGAAGGAGAGCCCTTCGAGGGTGTGTAATGTTCCTACAGGTTACGCTTGGCCTTCTACGTACCTCGTTGAGCTGGCGTGTCCAACATGCCTGCCGGAGAGCGCACTTCACATGTTGGCTTCCGGTCGTCGGGCGATCATCGGCCACGCCTTCTGACAATAGCAAGGCAAACAAGGCTGGCATACTCATTGCGTGTTTAATCGTCTAATTGAACACGTACTCAGGATTCCATCGTCCCACGTACACCCCAGCTTCAGGCATCCCTTTCTGTGTATTACACGGATGCGATAGTGTCGTTACACGCGAGCTCCACGTACTGAATCGATCGAGTTGCTTTTTCACTTTCCGCTAATGAAGAACCGAGAATGATCCAATCGTCACCAACGTCCAGCCAGACAACTCGACGGCACCTCGGACAAGTGCAAATCCTCGTGAGTCGTGACACCTGCATACTAGCAGCCAACGCTGACACCGGCATATGTAACTCTGCGTATGTTTGGGACATATTCTTCGCTTTGTTGTCCGACAGACGGACCCGCTTATGTATCACGCACATCACATACTCCTAAACCCGCAAAGAATACTGACCAACATTGGCTTGGACTATCAGGTAGGACTGGAGACGGGTGCCTCGTCCAGCCTTTCCGTCCGGTGACCCTGGTCCGACTTCGGTTCATTTGTGGCGAAGAGCAAAACACCGTTGGATTCCTCATTACCACCACAAAATGGAGCAAGTATGTTCGTACGTCCAGTGCCTTAATCCTCAAAGCTTCATCTTCCCCATCACCTGCTTTCCAACGAGGCGTCCTTAAGTACCCCAAGCTTTCTCGGTGTAAAATCTTCAGAATACCGCGGTCAAGTTTTTGATGTACCGGTACCTCCCTCTCCCACTTTGCCCTCGCAGCATCAATAGGGAATTCTATGCATGCATCGCCATCTGTTTCTGCCTCCTTGTGGGCGGTCCTCTTAGCACCCGCGGGATCCATATCAACATGGATGAATTTACGCTAGCCCTTCAAGTGGTGCTTCTCCAACTGGTCTTCGTTAGTTGCTGGTGATGACGAACCCCCTCATTGATCAGCTGTACGGACCGTCGCATCTGCATGTGCCCCGTCTCCTATGCCCTATCTTCCAAAGCCTGACGAATGCCATTCCCTTCATCAGTACCACGTGTAGACGGTCTGTCGTCAATTAGGGTTAGGCTAACCCGAAGACAAATAGCCAATTCCACCTGTCACAAACGTCCAGCAAATCTTCATACTGAGGTGGTCTCTTTAGTTTCCAGATCCTCTTCAGCGCTGAGGTTATCGCTCGCTGTTGACGCTGCGAGGAGGTTGCAATCGCATTTCAGGTTTTGGTAGAGTAACCTCAACAAGGGATCCACGAGGCATTACTGTTAAGTAGTGTTTCCTACCCCCGTCCCCGCGTGTGACGTTGATCGTCCCGATTAGGAGAGATATTTGCCATGATATGCTCGGATTACTTACCGGGACAAAAAGACCTCAAACAGTAGCAATGTGGTTTCTTAGACATGCTGGCTTCGGGAAGCGCAACACGCGCGGCATTGAATTTTAGCAGCTACTTTACACGTTGCATGAGTAGCAAAAGCATAATGTAAAACAGGCCTGTCTACGCGAAATAATAAAAATATGAAAGCAAAACAAGAAGCGGTGCTGGCAGAATACATAGCCTATGCATCGAATCTGCACGTACTACATAACAAATAAACAAGTGAAGGAAGGGGGTACTTGCGTATACGAACTGACACGCCGAGATAAAGGAGACACCAATTCACTGCACGATACCTTGGAGACGAAGGGAGAATCACGCATTCATAACCTGCAGAATTGGATCATTGAAAACTTGCAGCCGGAACGAAAAAAAGAAGGTTTCACTCACCCTCAAAACACGAGGCTCTTGAGCGTAGTCGGTATCGTCCTGGAGGCTCAAGCGATTCTCCGCGGGAATGGCAGGTTGGCCACCCTCGTGGGATTGATCTTCGTTCTCAGCAGCATAGTACTCGTTCGCAGGGGGTGGAGGTGCCGACATCCGGTGTTGATTAGAGAGGGGGGGGCTCGGGGACTGTGGAGGATACGGCGCCGGGACGTAGACACCATACGGGTCAGACGCGTTGGCTAGCACGCGAGAATTGCTGCGTTGAGGGGGGTTGTACCCTGGCTGAAGCGGAGAGGGATGGCCACCCTCACTGGAAGTTGCATATCCATGGGAACGACCACTCCGGTGGGTATTCTGGGTATATTCGGAGGGCCTACGATTGACGAATGCACCGGTGCCATTATTGGCTACGGCAGCTGCACCAGTACCAGCTAGGCCAGCGGCCTCGAGGATATCTTGAGTGGCTGTACTACGTGGGTACCGGACGTTGGCCACGGGGTCATTTAAGTCTTGAGGGTTGGGGCCGGCAAAGGCATGATAAGGCGCACGACGACTCGGTTCGCGAGCTAGGTTTCCAGCACCGACGCCAGCAATGCCCGGTGTACCAACCTCACTCTCTTTCCTGCTTCTGGATCTCTGGAAGGCAGCAGCTCCTCCACTCGCAGCATTCGGGGCGGCTGCGTAAGGATCAAACTGGGACATCTCCGTCATTCCGAACGATTCGACAGGGCGCATGGGAGGCTGTCCGAAGGTGCCATGGCTGTTGTCTGAGTATCCGTAGCCGCCACCGCTGGGGTCGGAATAATCATCGAACGGGAAGCGAGTTGTCGCCGCAGCATCGGCAGCTGCAGCTGCGATCTCTTTATCGAATTTGATGGCACGCCGCCGACGTATAGCGGTAGTCACGATGAGGATGAGGAGTGCCAAACCAATGAGACCAACAACGGTAAATACGCCAACGACAGCACCAGTATTGTTCCAGAACCTGTAATCGAGAAATTAGCGGATAGAGCATCCAACCGTAAGGACACTTACGAGGTTGATCCAGAGGAATTGGAGCTGGACGATGTAGGTGTAGTCGTGGATGTAACGACAACTGTGAATACGCTTCCGCCGGAGGTAGTCTCGACCTGAGTGGTGGCAGTGACCGGGATTACGATCGTCGACGTGGACTGCGAAGAGGATGCAGCAGTCGTTGACGTTGTAGTACCGGTAGAAGTGATGGATGAAGTGGCACCATTGGAGATAGAGGAAGTCGCTGTCGTCAGCGAAGAAGACGCACTCTGAGAAGCTGACGTGAGCGAACTGGTGGTTGGAGCTGCTGAAGTGGTTGCGGCAACCGAAGTGGTGGAAGGCCTGATAACGATGTCAATATCGCAATAGCACACCTATCTGGTTTGAAGCCCATACCCGGCAGCAGGAGCGGAAGTGGAAGGTGACAGATCTGTGAGTTGTTGTGAGTTCCAGCGCTCTATCACATCAAGCCACACATGTGAACATGCCAAGACTGACTTGAGGTTGGAAGGGACATCTCTGGGTGGAATCAAAGGAGTGACGGGTATTCGGTGACAAAAACGCTAAATGCTCTGCACCGCGTTCAGGACGTCAGTCTAGTGGACGACGACGACGGTCGGACGAACAGATGGCTTTTATTTAAGTTGGGAGGGTATAGAACGCCGCCATCGGACCAAAAAGTTTTCCCCATCTCACCGTGTTATGTAAGCACGGGGTATTTCCCTTCCCTCGCAGGGTTGGGCTTCGTTCGAGCGTGTACACCTCGCGGAATGAACTGCTGACTACGTACGGCCAGCGTGGCACGGGGAGATTCCAGTTGTACAAAAGAAGCCACCCTCAATCGTGTTTTCATGTTTTCCGTCATGGTGATGTTTCTCCGACTGGCTCGTTCTCTCGCTGGCGTGTCCGTCCCCTTCGCTAGCTGAGATTCTAACGCAGTGCAGCAGTTGTACTGAGCGTCATGACATCGACACGTCCGCGTACAAAGCTGATACCATAGTTTTGTCCGCCCTGGCGAAACAAGGAAATCCCTCGACTCCGTCTGGCCAGGACCATCTTATGGTAAGCGAAATAATTCTTGCGTGTCTTGTGAACCGAACTGAAAGTCGGGTGTGAATTCGCCCAGATATTTAGTCAGTCAGGCTGTAGGATGCCTTGTGCGTCGGCATATCCCTTTTCAGGATCGTTGTGGACTATGCCTTCGAATCTTTGAGAGGTCAAGGTACATGTAGCCTGCCTCGAGAGTACTGGTCGTGCATCTCACTGCAGAGGTCCCGCGAGCGTGTTATCGAAACATTCACTTGTACTCGACCTGCGTAAGGTGCTTGCCCGCTCCCTGCCCTAACATTTTTGAAGAAGCAAAGTAAACTCACAACGGTCTTGCAAGGCCGAGGGAGCAGCGGCCAAGAGAGCTTTCCAACCCGTACGATGCCTCGGAGACTTGGTGTGTTTACGGTATATTGTACATATACACATGTACGCGTAGTAACGTCAATAATAGCGGAACAAGTATAAAAGAGAATCCTAACGAGCTAGTGCGCATCCAACTTTTATGTAACGTAGGTAGCCCAAACCGAAAACACAAAAGCGTGTATGTATTTATCGGTGAAAAGCTAGAGTTCATTTTGTACTTAGATAACGAAAGGGACGGAACGGATATCTTTGAGCACGCGAACGAGGGTGAGGAAAGGAAAAAAAAAAAAAAAAAAGTCACCGATCCTGTAACCCAAAGAATAAAACAACACATTAAGACATGCATACCGTTAACGTCCGAGTGGAAACAAAACGTCCGATATCGCGAAACCAAAACACCGCCTCAGTCAAGCCTTCATTCCAACTGCCGCTGAGGAATATGCATTCGTGACTGTAGGTGATCCTCGCGTCTCCCGTTCGCGTTCGCGGTGCTGCTCCCGTTCACGCTGTTGTTGCTCATGTCCCCCTCCGAACTGTTGATGGTGGTACGACTGTTGGGCCGACCCGACGTACTCCCTGAACTGTGGTTTGAACCCGTACTGATACTCCGGGTCTCCTCGCCTCGATAACGGGGATGAGCTCCATGCGGGTGGTGGAGACGGTGTAGCTGCTGCTGCGGTGGCTGGAAATAGCCCTGTTGTACCGCCGGGTGAAGGCGAGGCACTGAACTCCCTCCGAACGCTTGCAGATACCCCTCCCCCTCCTGTTGTTCCGCTTGGTCCAGCTCCACTCCCTCCTCCGGGGATGAACCCACCGAACCCGAAAGACGCCTGCCCACTGGTGGTAGAGGATGTTGCTGGTGATGTAGCTGCTGCAACTGCTGTCGTCTGAGTTCCTGCGCGTATAGTTGATGCTGCTGTTGCAGCCGCGCTTGGAGGTGTGGATGCAGGGGATGGTGCTGCTGCTGCTCCGACGACTGTGGAGGGTGTAGATGGAGATCGGTCGACGATTGCGAGGGCAGATGCGGAAGAGCACAATCCGGAGGATGTATTTGGCCTCGAAGCTCCTCCCCCTCCACCGATGGGTGGATTGCCATTCCCTGCTGACGGTAAAAATGGGCGAGCTCCTCCATCGACATGGACATCGGCGTCATTGCAGAGTTCCATGACGGTGAGTCGTCGAGACTGAGGGCGTGACTCGGAGCCATAGTCATAGTCAGTTGTTGTAGGTCCTGCAGATGAGGACGATGATCCTGGGAGTATGGTGACGGGGAGTTCCCGACGTGATGTTGTTGCTGGTGGCGGAGATGAGTCATCATGGTCGAGTCCGGAGAAAGGTCGTTTTCTGAGGTTGGAGGAGGGTGTGGATTCGGAGAGTGGCGGAGGTTGGAAGGAAAATGGTGAGTCGTTGTAGGCAGCTGCTGTAGGTGATGCAGGTTCTGCCTCATATGAGGCTGTTGCTGCTGGGCCGAAGGGGACGTTGTTCCGGTAGTGGTAAGATCCGGATGTCGCGACTGCTGCTGCTGCTGCTGCCAATTCTGTGCTACGTCCATAGCTTGGAAGGGGAAGCTCTGAGTGTTGATGGGCCAATCCAGGTCCTCCAGGGTAAGCAGGTTTTGATGGGCCAAAGAAGGCTGCTGGAGCTGTGCCTGGGCGACCTGCGGTGTGAGGTCTTCTTGGGAATGAAGACGAGGGTAAGGGAGGTACGTGTTGTGTGGGTGTTGATGTTGTGGTTGGTGGGGGTTGTTGGGATGATAGATGGGGGATGGATGCGGAGACGACTGCTGCGAGTGGCGGGAGGGATCGAGAAGCGGATGATGGTTCGGTTGTTGATGATGTCGAGGTAGCGCCTGCAGTTGGTGGGCGGCTGGCATCGCGTGATGGGGGGACAGTGAAGCTGAAGGAGGTAGTGCCGGAGGAGATGGGGAGAAAGGACTGGTGCTGGTGGTAGAATGTGGAAGCAGAGGATGCGGGGGGGACACGAAAGGACTGGCTGGAGTCACGAAAGGAATGGTTGTTAGGAGGCCGCGGATGGGACGAAGTCCAACCGGCGTCCGTGCTCCAAGAGTCGGTATACATGAGAGTGTCGGTACCTTCGTATCCAGTGCTGGTACCGGGACGGTAGTGGAGCGGAGGGACAAAGTCTTCTTCCTCTTTGATAGGGTCGTGTTGGGAGATTGAGGCGGACGAAGAGGCGGCAGCAGAGGCGGAGGCTTGGTTGAGGGTCGTCTGGGAGCGTTTGCCTCTGTTCTGGCCGGCTTTGTTAGCGGCAGCCATGGAAGCGTGCAAAGAGGTGAGGTCTCGCATCATACGTTCGTTTTGATCCTGCTTATCGGCATGGACGGTCTGGGCGTGCTGGCGGAGATTGTCGAGACGGGAGAATTGTTTTGAGCAGTGGCAAGTAAAGGGGCGTTCGCCGGTGTGTTTCCTGAAGGAGAAGGAGAAATGAGGAAGGGTGATAGACTCGGGGGTAGGCCCTACCTGATGTGCCTGGCAAGATGCTCGCTTCGGCTGAAGACCATTCGACAGTCGCCATAGCCTCTGCACTGGAAGGTCTTTGCCGGGGCAGGTCTGTAGCGTTTGTTGACGCCGACGGGGTTTGCAGTGGGAGGGACGAGAGGGGTGGCAACGAGGGCAGCAGCCATGGAGGAGGAGGAGGACTCGTCTTCGTCTGAGGGGTGGTCGTGCTGTTGCTGTTTGACTGGGGAGGCTGCTTTTGAGTCGTCCATCTGGAAGAAGCGACGCGACCGTAAAAAAAGAGCAAACGGGCACTCGGGTTTTCTAATACGGGACGGGGGGGTGCCTGGATTCAACTCACCTCCCCCCTCCCTCAATTAAGGCACTCTCTGCGTCGGACTTTGGATCCACCCGTTCGGTTCCCAGGCACAGTCCTCCCCCACTCACGGCACCGCATATCACATCACATAACATAACACAACATAACATAAGTCATCCCTTTGTTCGGCCCCATCCTGCTGTCCGGTGCTGAGCGCTGCCAGACCAGTGCCCGTCCAGACTCGCTTCGAGCCTAAACCACTCTAAAATTATGGCGTATGCCCTCGGGACATTTACACTTCCCAACTCGGAACCTGTGTCATATAATGCCGCAGCGCCAGCGCTCCTTTCTGAGTTCTGTTGGCCCGTCGCCGCGTGCCCGTGTCCAATTCGTATTATAGCCATAACCGTCAACTCTCAGCCCTGCGAACGTAACATCCAGCCCGATATGACCGAGGCTCGCAATCCACGGTAAGGGCCGGACAATCGACGTCAGCCCATAATCCTGTCCGTCTAGTCGATCTCTCAATCCGGTCCGCCATCATTGGCATCGCCCGCGCGGGGCTGGGTTTGTCCGAGATGTGCACGAATAGTCATATTCCGATGGGAACAGTCGGATGGGGAACGTGTTGGACCGGTTCAGCGGCTGTCGACACGATATCCAACCAAACCAACATTATGCAACCATCAAATCGCAGCTTATACGTACACAATAAGCTCTTCAGGTATTCAGGCACCAAGCGTTCATCAGGTACTCTGGGCATTGATCGGATGGAGTCGTCATTTTGCATTGCGCGGGTTGATCTCGTCTGATGTGACTGCCTGGGTCGAACTCGGATGGTGAGACAAGTAAAGACGCGAACCCCATCGCCGAGTACACTATCCTATTAGAATGCCGTATCCATGAGGCGAATAAGCGTCAGGTAGACACAAACCCTCTCACCCACTTCCTATCGGACACGGACGACAACATTTCACCCCGAGCTCGTCGTACCTGAGGGCTCGAACAGACTATCGTTCACCCTGCCAAGTCCAAAAACCAGCGCAAGGTACGACACGGATCAGCCTCCGTATGTAACGTTTCCTCGGTCCTGGGACCTGATTCGCGGTGCATCATAGTGGACTGCTTCTGCTTATGGGACAGGATTGGTGTCTGCTAGAACATTATCCGTTATTGTGCTAGTTCCGGGCACTATGGTTGCCTACCAGTCACCGGATGATCCGCATACAGTGCATATGCTGATGCCAAGCCCGACACCGTCAGAGGTGTAGCTAGACTCATTCCCAATTCTCACTCGTACAGCATTCCAGCCAAGGCATTCGTTTGAAGTGGGGCTGTGAAAATGCAGCAGTACGTCGTTTCAACACGTGTCCTGCACTTTGATAGTCGGTGGGAAGAGCCAAGGCTGTTGCCATTACCATGTATGGAATAGGTTTCGATCAGCCTGGGCCCTGGATCTTTCCATAACATCAATGCAAAAATCACTGTTGCCAAGAAGTTTCTCCTTCATACCTGTAAGATTAAATCCTTTTCTGTTTCCTTCTTAAGCACGGATATGCACGTATGCGAAGATGAGCGAAAAATGTGACATTGCTCCGGTCCAGCCTCAAACCCAGGTATGATGTGTGTGTAACAGCATAAGCTTGATGAGAAAGCTGCGATCGTATCGATAGTTGGCATGCTGAATACACCGAGATCGATCTGAGTCTCTGCCCTCTCCTATCGATCGGACCCACCACCTCTATCCACTCGGTTCGCGACAGCTCAACTGAACGTGAGGCAACCAGCGTATGCCGCCATCAGCGGAGTCTCGGTACCTTAAGAATGTGACCAGTGATTATGAGGTCCGAGATCACACAATAATCCATCAGTCAGGTTTCAGGAATTAACCTCTGTACTCTTATACTGTCAATATTCACTGCAATTCAGAGGAGCCTTCAAAGACGCTTCTGAGAGTAGTAATCACAATTCCAATCATATCACATAGTTATTCCCGCTGGTTCCCCACACAGGAACACGGACACCCTTCACGCCCGGCGGCTCACAACTACATCCGAACAGTCCCTGATCAGAGGGCTAATGGCGCGGAGTGTCTGTGGCTTACCACCTGTGATTATGTAGTAGTCTTTACTGGTAATAGTGTGATATGATATGATATAGGTGACGGCCGAATGACAGCAATATTCTCAGACCCACATCTCAGACGGGCGACGGACGCCGACGAAACGGACAGTGGGTGACCCGTGACGTGTGGGTCCGTGATTCGTTGATTTTGGTAATTGCGAAATATATGTCAGGGAAGGATCCATTTTTTAATGCGTTCGGTAAGTGGCCAGATGCCGGTACACCAGCCAGCTGCTGCTGCTGCAGCTTGCTACTATCGATATCAGCATCAGCTCCTTACACGCGGATCAAAGAGTACTACAGAGTACTGTACCGTGACAATACAATTACCGTTGCGGCTTATCACATCTGCTGGCATACCAACAGACGCAATCAACCCAATCAGAGTCCAGATTGTGATGGTGGTGAGATTGTATCATCCTCAACTGTCATCAGCTGTCATCATTATCCGGATATAGCCGCGGTGGGACACATACTATCGATTGGACGGCAGGCAGGAGTAGAAGTCATAATCGCTGTGGGCACATATACTTGTGCAAAGTATATATGAGTGGGAGATGGAGGTACCTCTCGCGGCAGGCGATCACTCGTGTGACTGCGCTGAAATAATTTGGCAGTGGCTCGCTCAGGAAGTTCGCGACGGATTTGGTTATAATGCTCGTTTCGTGGTAATAGTTCCCGCCACTGAAACAGGTTGGATTAAATCTGGTGGGGCGAGTGGGGTGTCGAACCACCCCGAACATCGTTGCAGAAGTCTGTTTGTGTATGTCCTAAGTCACCGGTGTGGAATGCACGCACCTGTGTACTTCCGCGTTACATATTGGGTCGCCGACTTTCAAAATTTTTTGCGCAGACTGAATGGAAACCATCGCCAACTGAATCCGAGTGGCGCGCACCTCCTATCTACACAACGAGGCTCAGGTCTGTGTTGTGCCTGGTCGTCGGTCCCTGATATAGACCGAGTCCCGGCCTCACTCACCCACAATATTTCCTATCGCGACCTCAGCAGATCCAAGTGCTTGATTGAAAATAGTCTGTGCGGTGTTCTGGCGCTGGCGCTTCCTGCTGTTTGGGACGGGATCAAAATGTTCTTGGCAAGGTGGCACGGGATGTCTCAAGGGGTAGCTGTAGTAGGTAGGGCAGTGCAGGAGCTTGGTTTCACTTACAGTGTCCGGTAAGGCCGTACTCACCTCACCTACGTTGAGCGCTGCGACAATTGTGCCCCAATGTGGTGCATTAGTGGAAGATTTCTGGCAGGTGTAGAATAGGCACCGGCACTATAAGAAGCGGGGTGTAGGTGTGTATTCGGCCCATCGGTAGCGTGGCACTTACGAACGAACGGGGCGTGAAAGGACGCGTGGTTTTCCTTTGTCTTTGGCAGTGCCTGAACAAGTGCGCCACACACACTGACCGGAAGCGCGATGAGTAACGATGCTCGTATATGTAGCGGTCACTTCTGAATCTAGACTACCGCACTGGTTGGGAAAACATCCGCCACACATCGGCCGCACGGTCAGGTGACTGAGGTTGAGGATCGTGTATACAACCCTGGATGCGAACATCATGTCCTGCACGCACGACGTGTGAGTACTGTGAACTTGACGTTTTTGATCGTTCGTGGTTGTAAGACGCCATTCGCCAAGACATATACAGTCGCCAGGAGCTGAAAGACAACCCTGCACTGAATGATGAATGATGGAACGGACGAGAATAGGTGAGGATTCGAAGCCGCGAGGACGCGACGGAGTTTGTGAAGAAGGTTCGGGAACGGTCGAGAGGCGATTGCCTGTTTGGTCGATAGACAGAAGAATGTGTCAAGTGTCTGTGACTGTCAGGGAGTGGGATCTTACAGGGTAGTTCTAATCCCTGTGCTTAGATAATGAAAGGCTGGAGTAGTAAGCATGACATGCGCAGACTATGATCAGGTCTATGATATGACCTTGAAGGTGATTTCAACGTGAGCACTGGCTTTGTGTATTCCATAGACGGGGCAGAGAAGGCGGGTCCAGGTGAAGATAGATGGCGTAGTGACACTCCCAGCTCGCTGTACGCCCATTGTTCTGCACATCGCGGAGAAAATTGCATTCAGTACTAGATGTTATGATATAACCGAACTCCGAGCACATGGCTCGGACCCCAAGGGTGAAGTGTGACAGATTGCAAAGTGAATCAGATGATACTCACCCTCTTTCTACGGAACACGCTGAAAGACAGAGCTTGCGGAAGTGGACCATACCCTCAGTGACTCAATTCATGCAAACCCAGTGCAGAAGGGCGACTTGCGCAGCACGATTGGCAATGGAAAGGGGTTTTTAGGCTCCTTGCCTGTTGTGCAGGCGATCAGGTGGCATGACCTGCTGACCGCGGTAGCGCTCGGAGGTGTTGAATAGGACAAACAACTCTTTGTCCCCCTGAAACCTCTTCCCGAACCCAAAGACACCAGGGTCGAGGGTTTTGGTTTTTCCCTTTTGTGCGGAATTGAGTGTCCGGCCTGCAGGGGCTTACAATATTTATTAATGTCTCCGCCAAATTCGGGGTACCAGAACGGCGGTAATCAACTTACTTGTTTGTTGGAAGCTCAAGAAGGTGCTTATTTTTTTCTTCAATAAATCTCGGAGGGATTCATCAACATCCTTCAGGAACCAAACACTTTATACTATCTGGGCGGTATAAAAATGGTCTGCGGGGTCAGTGCGATCGCTACAGCAGCAACAATGTGCGCTCATAATGCCATCTCACATGAATATCTGAATAATGATGTGCTTGGCAAAGCCAAAAGTGCACGGGGAAGAGAGCCTCCAATATTTGGGATGAAACTTGACAGTTGTGGACTCTTCACCGATGCGGGTAGACAGCGTGATATCAAGGTTGTGGTGCCTTGTGGGGATTGATGTTTGACAAGATCGCGGAAGCTCAACGAAGGTCTTGTTGGAGGGAAAGGAAAAAGTCAGCCCCGCGAGGCACGTCAATTCAGCCTGTAGATCAGGTCCCGGCTGAAATTCTTCTCTCAGGAACACGACGAATGAAACGGAATTGTCCAAATGACGACTCGGAGACTCGGACGACTCAGCGCCGTCGAGAGAGTCTGGACCCGTTCCACTTGTGGATAAGTCTTTGTTCAACTTACGTACCACTACGCGCATGGCTAAAGTTGTTGTTCAACGATAAGTACACGCGACTGCACTTTTTAGGCTGCCTTTTCTCTTGTCACAGATCGCGAGGGTCGCCGACTCCTGCGCTGACTGGAGTGAACGCACTGATGACAACGCATCAGTCATGGGAGGCATTCCGTGGGGGGACGCAGTTGTCAAGGTAAATTCCGATTGGTGGCCAAATGCACGGCTTATCTCCCTCATAGAACGTTCCGCCAAAGGCTGGACCAGATATATTGCATATACGTACTGCATGACCCGCTTTTCTTACCATACCGTTACATATGAGAGGAAGGCGACCCTCCAGTAGTTTGGCTGGTGATCGTGATCCGTGGGGGGACATCAGTTGCTGCAGCGGAACTCGTCCTTTTGTCAACCATCTCTCCGACAATCGGACGGTGTTCTGGTGAGTGGTCATGCGGGCCATGCAACGCACATGCCTGGCAGAAGAACTGCGGGTTGCATTTCTTTTTATTCTTATTTTTAAAATCTCCTTGGAAAACTCACCTGCCAGGGCACTGTAGGCCTGTCCCGACCAGTAAATGATTGCGGCGTTCTTCGGGACCTCTAGCACAAGCATGACGGTACTGCTAGGTCGTAATGGCAACTAATGTACGGACGGCTACGCTACATTCAAGGTCTCTCTACCTCACTCCGCATCTAAGGAATATATTTCTGAATGATGAAGGAAGGAGGCCGCCAGCAACGGAAAATGGTAGGAATACGAGAAGAGTATATAAAGGTAGGTTGGTGAGCGTGGCGACCAAACAGCGATGGTTGGTGGCCGGATAAGAACCGCACACAAAGGACGTGACGTAATACTGGCTGGGACTTATAACCACAGTGATCGAGGAGCCGAAGCTATCAGGTCAGCGAAGGAAAACAGTTCTAGAAAATGCCCATAGTTGCTCTGCCCAAGAAATGGCGATGAAGCAGTAAGATAGAACGCAGTTGGAAAGGGAATCCAGTTACACCGGGTAATATGAAGGAGGAGAGATCCTAGTTGGCTGGAGGTTGGTCTATCCAGACGGTATGAGTATAGGGAAAGAAAAAAAAGCATCAAGGGAGCGAATGAAACGGGAGGGGGGTCCTCATATTCTTGGATGTGGCGGGTTCGCATGATCCTTTGATGACCCAGGAATGGGCACTGGTGGAGCAGACAGGATAGGTGGCTGGTGGTGTTGACCCAGCGTCGACGACTTTTGTTTATCCTCCTCGGCATTGTCCCCGCTACCCTCGATACCAAGTTCAGATTCCTCGACGGGTTTCATCGCATCTACCTCGGGTTTCCCAACTGCGGGCAGTCCACCTCTACTCCCACCATCGATACTGTGGTCCCCACCACTCCCTGACGATGGACCAGTCGATGAGTGTAACAACCGCCTGCGTCTAGATTCCTCCTCGTCGATCCTCTTTATCGTATCGAACTCGCCCTGAACCACTATCCCCTCCAACCACGAATGGGTAACCAGATCGCCTGCTTTGGCTCGTTTGTCAGGCGATAAGTGGAGCATAGGGTTCAAAAATGCTGCGATGGCATCGGCTTCTTCCTTTGGAAATAAGTACTTGTCATGCAGAACTGCGTCGAGCGGCCAGAACCGGAGCTTGTTGATATGCCGGAGTTCACCTAACACACGAATACTCGTCATTATTAAGTTCAGGGTAGTATAGCGTCATATCCACTGCAAGGCAGTGAATAACGTACACTTTCGATTGAAAAACTCGGGGCTGTATTTGCCCGAAAGAGCGAACGACCTCGGGAACTCGCCCATGAGTTCCATGATTTGAGCGATATGGTCGTCATCTTTGCTGTACCGTGTACCCGACGCTGGGTCAAACAAGTAATCGCCGCCGGTGATGAGCTCAAAGATCTGCAAGGCGCGTGCGAATGGATCAACATTCTTTGAGATAGGGGAGAAAGACATGATGACATACCACGCAAGCGACGCTCCAAATGTCCGCGCTGGTTCCCCACTTCGCACCAAGGATAACTTCAGGACAGCGATATTGCCTCGTTTGGATATCGTCCGTGAAGTGGTGTTCTACCCACGTAGCTAGAATCATACCATACGAGCGCATTTCATGAGTATCAGCGACCCCATAGAAAGGTCTCATGGATAAAAGGTAAAAGAAAGATACCAACCATTTCCGAGATCTGCAATCTTAACCGTAATTTTCTCCATGCCTTCGAGAGCGCTGGACACGGAGGAGGCCATACTCTGCTTCGCAGAATCGACTGACATCATCGACGTGGATAGCTTAGGATCTACAGGGCCCATATCCCCCAGAGGGGCAACTTTGGTTTTATGGGGTTGTATGGGCTGGGTAGTTGACGATGAGGGGGGAACTGACGTTCCTGGTGGTGGCGCCATCTGAGTCAGTAGCGACGGCCCTGGGGGGTGAGCCGGGTGTGGTGTCGACATTTTGCTGAATCCCGGATCCAACGATACGTTGGATATGCGTTCCGCCGCGATGTCCGTCGAATCGGCTCTCTTATCCAGAGGACCGAATGGTGACGCTGAGGAACCATCTTTAGCTATGGAACTCGATCCGTAAGAACCAGGTTTGGAAGTTGCCTCGCCGTCTATCCTGCTCATTCCGAACGAGAGTTTGTCGAGCATCGGGCTGGTACCGAAAGAAGAGGAAGGTGATGGGAGTGGCTGAGAACCGGTTATGAAAACTGATTCTGAACGTGGTGTCTGGTTGCCACCTCGACCTTTCGAAGGAGGCACGCCAATAAGTCGCGGGCCTTGGGAGGGAGCATTTGCTGAGGCAGCCAGCTCGGCTTGGATGATGGATTCAACGTCATCGATACAAATGAGAACGTTTTCTGGTTTCAGATCTGCAAAGGAGCCGGTCAGGTGCATGTGCGGCGCGAACGTGGAAAAAAAAAACTGGAACACACCTGTGTGTATAACCCCACACCAGCGGTGCATGTAATCGAGCCCTAGTAAGACCTGTTTAGCTATCTGCTTCACCAGATGCATTGGGACTCCTTTGTTCTGATGTCGCTTGATAAGACCCAGGAGGTTCTCGCCAAGCACCTCAAAAACCATGCAGACATGGGTACCATTGGGACCCTTGTGTTTGAAGTGATCAAGGAAAGATATGACGTGCGATCTGCCTGGATGAGTTTGAGATGGAGATAATGGAGGATTTGGATTTTGTGGTGTTGGTTCTATGGATGGTGTCGAGGAAGTGATCAATCGTTGTAGAAGTTTGATCTCGTCAAGTGCGGTTTCCGTGTACCTGGGAGCGGACTTTACGACTTTAAGGGCGACATGACGGTTCGTCCTGATTAGAGTGGTCAGCTAAAAAAGAGGGGAGTGATAAAGATGTGGATGTGGGGGTGATAGCTTACTTCGTATCTTTGGCTAGCCAAACCGTGGAGAAATGGCCCCAGCCGAGTTTTCTGACGACAATGTATCTACCGTCGGAAAAAGTATCGCCAATGTGGACGGGATGATAGCCTCCCTTGACGTAGTCCTCGTAGTCCTCTTCGTCTTCGGTCATCATGGATTGTGAATAAGATGAATAGGAACCGTGAGACATTGTGTCTTTCCGGGTATTCTGGGGGCGGGAAAAACGATAAGTGGGTTGTCTAACCAAGTAGGGGGAAAGAGGAGCGATAAGCTGTTTCGTGATAGCGGCGAGAGATAAGCGTACCGACCTGATGGATAATCTTCTAAGGAGGTCTATTTTGCGACTCGGAGTCTGGTTACAGAGTAAATAGTTAATACAGCTTGGTTAGTTCGTAGAACGGTGTCTACGAGACGAGGGACGTGGCAGCGCGGGCAAGCAATTGGTGTTTGGGCGAGTCGTTGCTGAGGGATATCCATGTGCGACCGCCCGGAACACGCGCTTTCCTTATCGAGTAGGTTAGGAAACATATGGCAACGAGTTGATTAGTCACCAATCTCTATCCGCCTGCAATATATTTGAGATCTGACAGTTCGGGCTCCCTGTGGACGTGGACTGGTAGTGGGGCCCCATGTAAAGTGTACGTTACAGCCTGGTAGGTTTGAATGCACACCCAAATTCGGGGGTGGTGGTTAGTAGCCATGTGTTCGACTCGAGGCTCTCTTCGTGACTTACGTCGTGGACCAGTCAGCAGCTTTCAGGAACGCTCTTTAAAACGCTGAGTGTAAGTCGAGATTCTGCACCCAGTCTGTCTGAACCTCGTCAATTCCTTGACGGACAAATTTTCTCAACGTCTATATTTCATCGCGCAGCACCCTCTGGGCTGTCTTAGATCGTTCGCTGGTTGAGACAGCCGAACGTCCACGTGTAGAACAGGCTTCCGGCGGTGTGTGCATCAGTGCATGGCGGCGATGAACCGAATTTACAGGCATCAGGAGAACGTGATCCATTCAGACACTCCTCCGAGTATGGCTGGTGAGTTCGGTTCGAGTCGCTGTTGAAGTCGGTCTGCCGACTGGTTCGTTTGTTAGCATACGAGTCCCAAGGAGTGTATTCTCTACAGTAGTACTTAGATCCTCGATATTGTTGTGGTACTTGCGTCCGCGTACCTACCTTTTATATAATTCAAACTCTTCTGTGCCCGGGCCCCGGGCTCCTGCGTGTACTCGGATAATCTGGATACCAGACTAGTACCCGGAGCCAAGCTTCACATGACAACCACGAGAAGATCCGAACCTCGAGGTCTGCAGTATGAATTTGTCGCCCCTACTCGTCTCGTCAAAATGACGGTAGGGTCCCTCAACGCAAACATTTATCGTAAGAGTACTCAGCATGTAAATATATAGTACGACTAACTAGAGTTCGATCCAGTTACTGTGTCGAACTCGGAACTCACAAGGTAACATACCTATCTGCGCTTTCTACTGCCGTTTCAAACCGTTTGACTACGCTTTCAACGGACAGCCGTTCCTGATTTAGGGCCCACTGTGTTGAAACCAGCCTTTCGACTACTTTTAGTTTTCCCTGTATGTGCAAACACGTGGCACACTACTACCGTCACTAGCAAATGAAGCTCTCAGACGACCTTCGCCATCACGAAACGTGTCCAATCTTCTGGAGTAGCTTCTGATCGATGCGTCAAAGCAGTTGTGTCATCGTGGCATCGATAGCCATGATCTATTGACCAAGTTCCGCGAATGGGTGGTGACCAGGCATGCTCCACACACGTGTTGCGCCATGGTGAACCTTGCCCACCCACCTTTCATATGTAAGAGTTAACCTAACCCCCGTGGCCAATGCCATCATCTCGTCATCTTATATCATACTTCGACTTGTAATAGTGTCGTGCGCGTGCCCGCGAACACTCGCCAACGCTTCTTTGTGCCGAGCACACGCGCGAGACAGCGGTTCACGCCTCGGGGATAAGAACTGTACTTGGTCGCAAACCTATTCTCATCGTCTCGCTTTCATATACACGAATCACTCACCACGGGCTTGAGGCTCGCCATCGGTTCAACATTCAATGTTGTCGGGGGAACCTGAAGATGAGCGAAGGTGAGAGCTCCCCTCGTGTTGTGCTCAGCACTCTTACATATCTACTTGGTTTGGGTCGGGCTCCTGTTGGACAATAATGCGATAGGGCTACACCACCACCCCAGCGCCGCCATGCCGATCTCGAATCCGACCAGTCATCCCCGTCAATGACCTGCTTCGGAGCCACTCCCGACGGTGGCCGTGCACACCAGATTCCCCACCGCCGCAGGTCTAAATCTGCCTCCAGACACCGCTCCCATACCACAGAAGGCTCGACTAGCCACTTTCTGGCGCGCTTGATTGCTCAGGATGAAGAAGTTAGAGAGGTTAACGCCTATCTAGCTGTGGCCAATGAACGTGTTGACGCAGAGACGACACGTGCCAACAATGCTGAACGCAGGGCACTCGATTATTTCAGTAAACTTAAATTAACCACAGAAAGCAAGGATCGTGCCGAACAGGAGGCATCACGATTGCGCGAGGAGCTCAAGCTGTACAAGTTGCAGCTTGAGAATGCACAGAGAGAAATCTTTCGGGCTCAGGATATTATTAACCAGGTGTCTTCCCAGCGGTACGAGGCGGAAGCAGAGGCTGCGAGAGCCCGAACGAAGGCTCGGAAACTTCAAGAAGAGAAACTTGTCATGCAGGCACGCGAGGAAGGTCGTCGACAAGGATATCAGGAAGGGTTGATCAGGGGTCGCAGCTTAGGCTATTACGAGGGTAGGACGCTAAGGGAGCCTGCAGAAGAAATAGTTCCGAGCCGGTTCCGCCCCGCCGCACTTTCTCACGAGATCGATGAAGTAGACCAAGATATCGGGCGTGAACCCGACAGGGCTGATGAACGTCCCGTCCATGTGCCACAGCGAGAACGTTCGCGCACTTCTGCTCGTACCGATCGGTACGCATATTCTACCTTTTGTATATCACTCACGCCAACAAGCATGTCTGTTCATCCGTAGCATGCGCCCAGGGCCTGCTCCCCCTGTACGTACATATGACACCGCGCGACACGCACCTACGTTGCCCATTCCAACTGTGGTGACACCTATGCGAGTTCATTCACCATCTCACGAGGCACGTTCACCGTCTCCGCAATCGGATGCAGACGAACCAGAGACAATTCGACCCATTCCAGTTCGCCCGAGTGCGACCGCTCCGCCTCCGGACGGATGGATCCCGAGGGCTGACCCTCGTACTGACTTCATATCTGTTCCTCCTCCACATGTTCTTTCCCCTGTCCCTACTTCACCTAGTATTGCTGCTACAGATGTGCAAGAAGGCAGGGAGAGGGGTGAACCGCCCCAGAACTCAAACCAATACCCGCCAATCCGGTATCGCGACTACGCATACCAGCCACCGATGTACGCTCCAATTCAACGTCCGCGCACCCCCTCGATGGCATCTCGTGCATCGACCCACGTCTCGCAATATGATCTTGTATCCGCCCCGGGAAGACGTGCAACTGAGACCCCGTTACGGTACGAAATATACGGACGCACAAGGAGCGGCAGTCAGCCGACGACCCGTCCAGCATTTGTGAGGACAGATAGACATATACATCCGAGTAGAGAGAATTATGTGGAACAGTGGAGGGCTGATCCGGAAGTCGTATCTACAGCGACACCGTCAGGGACAGCCTCTCGCTCGTATGTGCGTGCCTTTTCTTTTCTTCTGTGCGATTCTTTTTGTGTGGAAAGGAGTGCTGATGGCACACTAGGCGGCTCCTCCTGGTCCTCCGAACTACCCTTCAAGTTCGCAATATCTACCGTACCAATCTCGACCACCCACCTACGATGGCCGCTCGCACACGCCAATCCCCACTGAGTCAACTGCTCAAGTTCAACCTCCACCTGACGAACGCGAACGAACTATGAGCCGAGACGAGTTACGCCCGCGGCTTCGACGGCGTGAAACGTCGAAATCAAGCATCCCGAGTATCGTTGTCGAGTCACCGGTAGGCTAGGTTCCATTGTTCTCTTATTACATCTACACTCAACGACCGACCACTTGACTTTGACTTTCACACGATGGTTGGGGGTGGATGGATGGCGGGGTTTGGAAATTTAAAAAAATCGCCCTCCGTTGATTTAATTGATTTTTCTTTCCTTTCCGACTTTATATTCGAAAATCAACGATATACTGCGTTGCTCGGTGAAATCCAATCACGATTCACGTTAACCACGTCTGTCCAAATCAACAACACAAACCGCCACCAAACGACTACAGACGGAATCCGGATCGAGCGCCTCTCAAGGGGTAATCGGCAATTCTCCACGCGCACCGGAACTCCTAAGCCCTGAATCTGCGCATCGCGCATTACCGAGGGAAGAGCAGGCTGATACTGGACAGGAACAGCAGCAGCGTCATGATGCGGGTCATGCTGCACATCAACATCAGAACAAGCATCGGGAACGAGACGGGGAACGCGAAGATCCGCGACAACCACTATATGATCAACGAGGACAGTCTGACCAACGATATGATTCACGACACGACTCACGACGACATGATGAGCGCAATGATGCCCAACGACATCATTATCGCTACTACCCCCATCAACCACTTTATTACCCGTATTCACCAGCTTTGAGAGCTGAGCCGCCGGTTGGAGGGAGTGGAGTAGAAGGCAATAGGAATCGGGGCGGAGGAGGAAGCTACCACTATCATGAGGGGAGTGGTAGTGGTAGTGGACATGGGAAAGGAAGTGGTGGTGGCGAATATGAACCGGCACCTATACCAGTCGGAGTGACGTATCCTGATCCACCTGTCCGTCCTAGTACGTCGTCGTCGAGAAGGCATGGCGACGCGCGGTTGGAGCAGGAGAGGCATAGGGAGAGGGGGGGGAATGAGGATCGTGAGAGAGACGGGGAGCCGGAAAGGAAGAATGAGGGAAGAGTCCCCGAAGATGTGAGGTCCCAGTCTCCAGCTCCGCTGCAACGTCCAATCTCGCTATTTGATGAGACGGATGGTTAATGCGACATCTGGCACGGGTTCCCCCCCGTATGTCCCGTCGTTGGTAGGTGGGTCTTGGGTGGCGTATGTGGAATGATGCTTTGTTGTTCGAATCTGCGGTTGGCATGTATTGTCTGGGCACTCCAGCACTCGTATTCTGGATTTGCTATTTTCTTACTCCACGCTGGCACTTCGCCATTGGACTTGAACATCCTCTGTTTTCATACTTGCTTTGTTATCACGTTTCGCGCACTTATTGTATCATACAGTATCCTAGCACTTGGGAAGGATAGGGAGGGGTATGCAGCCATCTACAATATAACGAAAGCTTACATGGGTGTTATACGCCCTCTATCCCGAATCTTGGTCCAAATGTACACAAATTCCTTTTCCGGAGACCTCCATCCCACCACAGTACACTTCATCACCTCGCACCACGTTCAACCCAAGCCTGACGAGCACGAGGGGAGGGACAAAGTCACATCCTCACGTCTCCATATTTCTTTTCCTCATACACTTTCTTCATCCTTACCAGGATCTTCTCCAGCGCAGTAAGCCATACGTTCAGCTCTTCGTTCAGCTTGTCGGCTGGGACCGGTGGCCCACCCGCTGGATCTGATGCAAGCTTATCGTAAAAGGTCTTACGGTAGGGACAGGCTGTCATTGCGACCTGTTTTCGAATCGAGTCATATGGTATCGCATCGGATCCACTGAGTTGAGAAAAGGTGGAATGCAGCAAAGGAAGAGACAAAGCAGAGAACGGTGGGAAGGAACACCAAGAAAAACACCACGCACCGCAAAAATCCCTTTGACCACAAAATTATGATAACCCTTCAAGGTCTTCTCATAGCCTTCCGTGAATGCTTCGGACAGCTTCGTTTGGATGTTGGTTTGAGCTGCTTGTAAAGCCCGGAAGGTGAACGCTAATCCGCGGAGGAGCCACATGAGACCTCCTGACGCGGGTTGCTTTTTTTCGGTGGTGTGTTCGGTGAAGAGGAGGAGTTCCAGGGTGGAGGATTGAGAAGGATGAGAGTTGTACCGGGTGCGGACTTTCTGGCGAGATGTTAGAACTCGTGTGCGAGTAGGTGTGTGCAAGCGACACGTACAGTAATATTCCCTTCGAGATCGTCCACGACGGGCTTGAACGCGGGGTTCTCGAGGAGTTCTAGTGTTACATTATCACAATATCATGCGATGCGATACGTTATGATCGTTCCATCCCACCCGATGTGATGCATCGCACAGAGGTGGGATCGGGCACGACACGCAGTTTTGGAACGATGGATAGTTTGGGAACAACCTACGGGTTAGAGACAGCGGGGTACGTGATACGCAAGACACACGCACTAAACAGCTTGACAACCCCCTCAGAGGCTTCGAGGAACGCGAGAGTGTCAACTCCATCTGCGGTGATGGGGACATCGGCGAAGGACTGTTTATCGTTTCGAGTCAAAATGTGTACCGTCATGTCGCATGACGATCGAAGAGAAAGAGGACACACCCTGACGGATTCGAGGAACGGAGCCATGATTATCGACTTTTGATTCGAATTTTGTTTGGTCGTTGGGTTTCGCGGTCGAGTCGTCGAGGACGTTCCACTGAGCTATTTATAATGGACAGACCAGCACTTGATTATCAGTGGCTCTGCGTGACAGTTATATCTTTCACTTGCAACCTCCTACATATTCAATCCATCTTATGTAGCCTTGATAGTATTCAACCATTGTGCTACATGACAGCAACTGAATATCAGGGAGGTCTGGAAAATGGCAGTGGCACGCTGTCGCTGAGAATACCGCACGTAGTCCATACATCGCAATTTATTTTACAGGATGATGCTGAGGCATTTGGAGGGCTTCCCATGATTCTGGTAGTCACGATCAGTCTCAAAGCAAGCTACTTGGATTGACTCCAGCTGTTGAAATCTGTGATAGGCTAAGCATTTCATGTAAAACTCAGGAATTTGCTGGTTCCATGCACCAAGTTGAGGTCTACAACAGCCAGAGCCAGCTGCAGAGGCTCGTTCCAAATTTTATGTACCACTGAGCCAAACACGGTCAAACTCGCGTTCCGACCGCTCTCGAGTCGTTGACAGAACCAGGTTAATAGACGAAAAGAAGAGGGAGTAATAACTGAAGATGCCTGTTCCATGGGAAGCGCTGATTCCATTCGGTATGTTCCTTCTGAGAACGTGTAGCTTTGTGCGAGTGGGCTAACGACTTGTTATTGCCTCACACTGGTCACCCTACGCGTATGCTATACTTCGCCGTGATTCCACACTAACGTCTTTAAATGGTGCTCGCGGTACTATTATGGCGAAATGGAACGACGCGAACGACCACAGGCCTGCTCACTTCGATGTTCGCAGCGGCGGGCACACTCTTTAACACGTCTAAGATGGCCCAAAATCAAGGAAAGGTGGGTTGGTTCGGGGTCTGTCATATCAGAAACGCTGGATTGATGGGACATTTCATTCGCTCGTTCTCCCCTCGTCCATCCGTTTTGACCTACCCTCACCCGTTCATTCGCTCATCCGCTTGCTGTTGGTGTTAATGCTGGCGGTGATTTTTCCGACACCCTCGACGTCCGTAGCCCGTTCGGTACAATATCGACGCATGGGACCAGATGATGATGGAACGGGATAGACGACTGACCGGACATATCCGCGGCCAGAAGGTGCGTATTCTTTCATCTCTAGCTTTCCTCCTTTCCCACTCTTCCCTTCTCTTCCTTCCCGGCGATTGCACACAAACGAACGAACAGTCCGACCCAACACCCCCTGAAGGCTTCGAAACCAGCAGCGTATGGTATACTCACGGCTATTCTGCGTCGCGATGACTATGTGGCTGCAAGTCAAGCGCGAGGCGGGTATGCGGGACATATGTAGCTTATCCCACCCAACGTTCCTACGTGTAAATCCCCACCAAATTCGACTTGCCCGCGTGGAGGGGAATGCCACTGATAGCAGTGCCAACATTTCTGAGGATAGTTGCATCCCAAAATATCATAGGTGTATTCAGAGCACGAGAAAAGACATGTCTATGTAAACCCAAGCTCAAAGTCAACCAAGAGTCCCAAAGCTGGTACCATAGCTAAGCCAAAAAAATGGTGTCTAGTAAGCCTATCTGAGTGCCCCCTCCTTCTACAAATGGTTGTCGTAGGCAACGGGCACCGTCCTTACATTGTAAAGTGTTGAACCCCAAACGGGTCATGAAGCTGAGATTGGGAATATTGACCTAGACAGTGCTATTCGCGAACATGAGGTACGTGTCGGACGTCAGTCATGGGACGTGGGACAATGAAGGAGGGGATATCTGCGGCAACGAAAAGATGAAAAAGCCACCCTACTTCGGGTGTTAATCGTTTGAAAGATCATAGCCCTCTCCGTTCTTTACGCCACGGCGGGGAAACGAACGCAAGTACCTTTGCAGCGTCGTGAAGGGAGGAGAATAACGTGGGTGAGGTCGTGTGAGTTGCAACATATGTGGGGTGTCGGACGTAGAAATGATTGGACAACGTGAATGGAGGAGGGCCTGATGCAAAACGCGGGTATTCGGATATGCTGTGGTATGCTGCGATGGGATGCGACAGAGTCCCGCAAACTCTCAGAGCCAAATGTCCAAGAACATCGGAGTCTAAGCCGTATTTTGACTTCTCATCGTGCCAACAGTGGTAGTGGTCTGTGCATATACTTACCGAACGAAGGGATGTCAGTCAGATTGAAATCCCATCTCGTTGCATCCCATTATATCGGTGGTACTCTCGAAACCTACCCCTGCTCCGGCCGTCACGTTCACGCTTCCACTTCCTACGTTTCCACCCACGCTCGGTGAGCCGCTGCCCACACCTACATTGACGTTCCCAGGATTCGAGCTTGTGGTTCCCGAAACAGTCGCACTCGCAGCCGCACCCATACTCATACCCCCAGACCCTGTTGCTCCTGAACCTGAACCCGCGTTTGGTGCCCCAGTATGATGTCCCCCGTGCACTCCCATCACGCCTTCCTCCCTGGGGACGATATCAATCAAAAAATCAAACTGGTCCGATTTCGAGAGGGCCTTTGCGATGTCGGATCGTGAGAGTGTTCGCCGTTTGTTGGAGTCTGCGATGATGAATGCCCGTGCTGTAATTTCGGAAATAAAGACTATGGTGGGTGGTGGTGTTAGTGGTGGGTTTGGAGAAAGAAGGTTTGGTGGAGATGAGAAACGAAAGGAGACCCACTTTCGCATGCTTTGCAGAAGAGGATGGGTGCGTCTGCTGCGATCATCTATTTCGCAACGTATCAGCACACATATACGTTCCCCGTAGGTGGTAGAGGAGACGACAACACGAGCAACTAGGAAGGGAAAGGAAAGGTGGGACCACCTTGACATCTGGATCGCTCTTCATGACCTTTTTGATGCGTGCCAACGGCAGCGGCGGATGCCTATAATCTGGGGTTTCTTGCTCAGCAGCGTCGACCTGCCGTTGCCAGAACGAGCGAAGGAATTCATTGAGAGGTTCTCCTGGCTGGACATACGGCGCCTGCGCAGGTGGGGACATTGTCCGGATAGTGTCCTAGTCAATGAGGGGGTGGTGTAGGGGTCGCTGGGAGGGCGGTTGGGATGGAGACGGCGTAGGACTCAGGGAAGCTGATAGAGACTGACCCTAACCCTAAGCTGGGGTCTCGCCGTGGGAACTCGTTCCAACTTCCTCGCCACTCTGTCTCATCCGTGTCTCGCCGATTCCACGACGGCTGCGCCGATATACTTACGCTGCTTAAGCCGTGAACAACGCGTGTTGTCTGACGTTGCTTACTACCACTTTATAACTATAGATCTGTCCGTTCGGCTACTCTTCAACCTGGGTAAACCATAAAATAGGTGCGTAGATAATGCGAATGTTACGGTGAACTAGGGGTACTAGAGCCCACGCTTCATCGTCACGTCATCTGGTTGCTCATTCTGGACTCACCAGCGTGGCACGGGAATAGACAAGACATTCTCTTCTGCCTTCGCTTTGAACTGTTGTAAGTGTGCATACACACATTGCAGTCAGAATCTTATCGTGGTGGGACCTAACGAGTGTGTTCGGAACCTACAGTGATCTACAAGATATCAGTTGACAGTTGGTAAGAATGATGAAACGCGTCATGAGTTATTGCTGAGCCGAGAGTAGAGAAAATCGTGCCCCAGGTTTGTATACGTTCTCCGTGAGTTTTAGGTCAGTATGCCCACATTCTATATACATAACGGCTGTTTTACATATTTAACCTTGCATTACTCTTGGACAATAGCTCCTCAACTGATCATTCATTCAACGCGCCGGCTGGTCGCGAAGGACGATGAGTGCCCTCCGATGCCAGTTTCCACCATTTCCATTTCCCCCACCCAACGCCTCCATTCTTCCTTTTTCCCAGTTTGCACCGCAAGGATATGCGCATGTCTCAGCACCCAACGGAGACACGATTGAAGTAGATGCGTTTGCACAGCTACCAACGCTTAAAATTGACACTGAGGAAGAAGCGATAAAGAAGAAAAAGGAGAAAAAGAAGAGACGATGTGCAGGTCGATGTGCGGATGAGAACGGGAGAGTTGTACCATGGTGGGAGGAGTGGGAGATGGGGGAAGAGCAAAGAGGACTTAATTTTGATCCGGTGGGAGGGTAAATGCTTCTGCTGTCTCCTGTTGGAGAGTATGATCCCATGGTTTGCAGGATGAGCTATCGCGATCGAATTCATCTCGCCGCAGAGGATTTTAGGCTGGGTCGGACATGGCCTGCTCAAGGTGTTAGACCAGTCTGGGATCGTGTACGTCTGCCCACTCCATGGTTTCCTCTCGAATATGTGCATAGTGTAGCATCCTCACATCTGCACAGTTCAGACTCTACATTGGTTTACTCTCCAGCATGCCTGTGTATTGCAGGGCCAAAGCACAAAAAGGCAATCCGACCATTCCGTATGATCGAGATGATGCAGAAGAGGACGAAGGGGAAATTCCAAAAGCTCACCAAACCCATACGCCCTCTCAAGTAAGCATGTCAGACGCAACGAATGCACTGACATCGACCGTCCAAGACACCCTTGAGCAAGGCTTCCAGCCTGGTAAATCCACCCTCCTCAATTTTGATGACCCCACCAGCACAGAACGTGTTCGCCTTGATGCATTCATAACTTCCATCTCTAAAGGCACCAAAATCTTCCTCAGCTCGTATCTCCGTGAAACGGGTCTCATATGGACTGAATCCAATCTCTTCGTCGCACCTATGCTCCTGAGATTCTTCTTCAAGTTTTTGAAACGTACGGGCGTATTTTGGGATTCGGAAGAGAGGGTGGGACAGGAGGTGAAGAATGCAATTACAATCGCAGAGAAGGCGGTAGTGGAGTTGCCGATCACAGCAAGGCTTGGGAGAGCAGTTCCGGGTAAGGTGGAGAGTGGATTTGTGGGACTTTGGGGCAGGAAGTGCACTGGAGTGAGTATGACTGTGACATCGGAGGCGGGTGACTCGCCATTGCCAGAAACCGATGAAACAATCAGAGTGGACTCTGTGGACACCACCACCAAAGATGATGACTCATGGATGGACCCCCCCTCTCCGACGCTCTTCCAGATCCTAGGACCAACAGCACTCCCTCTTGCATATATCACCACTATTATCGAGACAGGAACGAGGAGGATCCGAGAGGTGGTGATGCCTGGTTCGCAGTCATTGGAGCCTGTGGAGTCGGCATTGGCAGCAGTGCAGAAGGAAGGAGAAAATGCGGCAAGGTACGGTCTGGAGGAAGCCCTTGAGACCGGGTTTGCGATGATCATTCTGGAACCTTGGGTATCCTCGGAGGACGAGGTAGAGGATACATCTGAGATCGGGAGGCCGACTGTGGGGTGCACAGTTTGTGATGTGCATTCATCCATTGGGATGGAGTCTGGGGATGGGGCCAGAGTGACCTCAAAAGGGACAAAACTGCCTCTGGCCCAATGTCACCATATCCATGCACATGATCCATACACTGACATGATAAATGTCCTTGTTGATTTGGAAAATGTGGGATTGTTCAAGGAGGGGATGGGGATTTATGGAACATGGGTGCAGTTGAGGAGAATAGAAAAAATGAATTCAGATGGCATAGTTATGGGAGAGGGTGGGAACAGAAGAGATTTGGGGTATTGGTACATTGAAGACTTGACAGCTGTCTTCCCAAGCTTTCACACTGAAGGTGATGGTGTACTTGGGGGGTATCAGGAGGGAGAATTTGGTGGTGAAGATGGTGGAGATGACTTGTACTGATGTAGACAGTATGGAAAGCCAGACTGCTGCATTCTTTGTACACTAGTGGTGTTCACAATCATGTGATTTATCCACTGTTTCCTGGCCATGAGAAACACGAACCTTCCAGATCAAGGTCATTAAATGGATTATGATGTCAAGCCAACCTAATCTCATGCCTCACATGTCATCATCACCATGTCTCATCTTAAATGCATTCTTCTGATAGCCAAGGCCAAACTGAGGATCACCTAGTACTAGGGGCAGATGTTTGCCAAGGAGCTGATGCATACTCAGCATAGGGCAGTCCCAGTGGGGAATACCTCCACTGAATCCCTGTGCTATTAGCTACATATCTCGCACCTTCATTTTCGCGACCCTCTCGTTTGGCCAATTGAGGCCTAGAGCACATGCCTTCTCACACTCTCTCCTGACCTATATCCATACTAGCCTTCAAAACAGCACATCAATTTATCAGTCATGCTACTCCAAGAACACTTCTCAGGCCAGTGAACTGCAAGGCACTGGTGACTCTGCCAATCATCAGCCCAATGAAAATGATAGCAAGTCGACTCACTTGAGTCACATCATTCAAAGCTGGTCCTCCAGGTGCAAACTCCAGATGGCAAGTCGTTAGCACACACCGCTATGATGGACTCGTGTGCCATTGTGGTGACATCTGGTTTGCATTGGTACCCCTGAGCAGTGAAGCACGGGGAGAACTTGGAGCAATGTCAGAATGAGTATGTGCATTCCCATAAACAGCCAACTGTGCCCATCTAACCTGCAATTTTGTTCTAGTGTTGTATGCTGACAAGGATTACTGGCCTGGCTCTAAATAACTAGTTGATCCGACGCAGAGTTCCGCAGGTGACATTGGAATTTGGATAGACAGAGGCAATACATACTGTATGCTCGTGTGACAATACCATGCTGGGGAATGGACCACGATGGCCGTCGAGGGGCTGCGGGGTTGGGAAAATGCGGAGAGACACCCCATGACGTTTCACCGAGGAACGACGGTAGCTGACAAGACAAAGCAAAGTCCATGGGGGATTCACCTCGAGAGGACTCTGTGAACGGCTTGTCCGGTGGTCTCTGTGCGTTGAATACCAGGTAAATTCTTTCCTAAACTTACCGTTGAGACAAGGTGCTCAGTGATGTAAAACCTGCAGTTGATGGGTGTCTCTGATGGCCGCGAGCCCCGAGAGCTACACCTGATCCTGGATGCTGACCTCCAAAAGAACGGAATTTCGCATCGACCGAAGAGCAGCGCTCTCCCGGCAATGACATTAATTCGAATATACTATAATGGTTCGAGATCTTCAGGCAAGAGATTCTGAAATACAACGTCCGAAAAGCAGTCCTGTGTCTTGCATGTAATCCCGAGACGTACGTGGTGACCAACATTATGGACTGTCGGATGAAACATTGTAGACGCGAATGTCAAGACCTGGCAAACCGAGGAGTCTACTGCTGACCTTTCTCGTGAGGGAGGGATGCGTGCGGCCGGCTGTCGGGATTGAACCATTACTTTGTGCTGAACCAGGTAGCGGCGGCGGTTCTGAGCTGATGCATAATAGAAAGCCATGCCCTGGAACGTCAGGCATGATTATGCATTTTCGGTGTCCTACGTCTTTCCTGAACCCTCGGGACCGGTCAAGTTGTTGGAGTAGCCTGAAGACGTTCTTTCAGCTCGGCCCTGGCAGCCTGGCTGTAATGTGACCCTTACGGATGAGTAGATACTCGTAGATACTCTATGCAAATAATACTTACGGAGTTGTTGGGATGGTGCTCGAGGACGACGCGGCACAAGCACGGGACTGGCTTTCTGATAAGCTGAGTTTCTAATAATCCCAGCTCAAAGCCTAAAGGTCAGACTCGCTCGCTCCTTCACCAAGATACTCCTCGGCCAACGATGTCCAGCGCCCCCCAAATCAACGATCCTGATGCACTCGTCCTCTCTCCCGATCCTTCACACGTAAGTACAAAGTAAACTCGGAGATAAGATACTTAGTACCGTGATTGTAATATCGACTAGCCTGCAAACCTCATCCCCGAGCTATGCGCTGCATTTTATAAACTAGGATGGGTCACTGGAACGGGTGGCGGAATCTGCATCCGCACGGGGTACCGTATATTACCTGCTGTCGAGCCCCATACTCATGGATTATCACAGTGACAAAGTCTACATTGCTCCCTCAGGTGTTCAAAAAGAACGCATCGAACCATCTCACATGTTCGTCCTTCCTTACCCGCAACCCACAACGGACCGCATCTTCCTCCGCCGTCCAGCGCTCAATCTCAAAGAATCTGCCTGTACCCCCCTCTTTTGGAATGCTTTCGAGCAACGAAACGCAGGCAGTTGCATCCATACCCATTCCCAGAATGCGGTCATGGCGACGTTGCTGTGGCCTGGTGGTATGTTCGAGATTTCACACCAGGTGTGTATCCACACACATGTATCTGATTGCCAATTCTCGCTCACTGCGGAGTGTATTGGGCGAATAGGAGGTACGTAAAAAATCACTAATAATATGGCTGTGTGATATATATGCATCTCTACAGATGATCAAAGGCGTCCGCAGAGGTGGCAACGGACTTGCATTATCCTACCTCGATACTCTTAGAGTTCCCATCATCGAGAATACCCCAAACGAGGAGGATCTCAAGGACAGCATGGCAGAAGCGATGGAGAGACATCCTGAAGCGGCAGCCATCCTTGTGAGAAGGCACGGTATCTACGTATGGGGTACGTCCAGCTATCCCTCTGCCGTTCTGTGGATCTAATGCTGTGGATAAAAACGGTACTTATGAATACGCCCTTCAGGTGATGATTGGCAAAAGGCCAAAACTCAGACCGAGGTTCGGTGCCCTTTCTTGATGTGACTGTATCTGATACGTGTTTGACACGTTTCTATAGTGCCTTGACTACCTATTCGAAATCGGTGTCAGAATGAAGTTGGCTGGTTTGCCCACCGTGTTGAATTAAACTGTCCACGCATTAGACCTTTTTTCACTTGCTGTACATTCAATCAAGACTTGATTTCCGGAGAATTCATGTCTTCAATGCTGTAAACATTGCAACCCACGTTGGTAAGCACAAGGCTGTACCAGTTTCTCCTGTGATCGGAAACAGGGAGATAAACGATCTTCCACTATGTGCGATCACAATACGTGTCGCTCGTATAATACTCTTCACGCAACCTTTCGCCAATCTGTGGCGGCCCTGTTCCGCCGATGCATACCTACGTGTGTACTATTAACCGGTCCCCCGTGTGATCAAACCGGTGAGCGGACGGTAACAATCGTAGCTGCGGGCCGGGGTCACCGGCCACCCTTCGCTCTCTGCAGGGTTGCGGGGGCATCTCAGAAGTGCTAGTCCTGATAGAACCCTCGTTGTCAGCGCAGCACATCCCCTCGCGCAGGTTTATTTCTTACCACCGATGCTCCAAATTCAGGCTCCCTCAGCACGCAACACTCATCATACTTCTGCCCAATCCACCGCCCTAGCCTCATCTCCAACAATACGCGCCCAAACCCGCACACCTACTATACATCTCCGTAGTTGGGAGAACCGACTCGACAAACTATATAGCAATTTCGAGACATCCAACTCGTCATTGCATGCACCGGCGAAGGAAAACTTGGAAGCGACTAGACTTTTCGTCGAAGGAAAGTGATCTGAAAGCTGGATGTCTAATTCTTCGAGGAAGGGCGGAAGAACGATATGTCCGAGGGCCATCCAGACCAGCACGGTCTAGAGTGTTACCAAACCCACCCGTCATAACACAGGAGGTAGAACAAGAAGCGCCCATGGGGGTCAGGAATTAGCTAGTTAGACTAGAGTAAGGTGCGCAGGTGCTGACCTCTACTGACGGATACTTCTCGGTTGGGAGCCCCGTCAAACGGTCCACCGGTATACCGGCATGTTCTGCGACACGCAAAACACCTTCTAGGTCAGAAGCCTATTCACAGAAATTAGCATCGGCAGACACGTGGAGATGATCGTAGATACGAACCGATATGGATGTAGCAGACTGGGAAGCTAATTCAGACGCCTCTTCAGGCTGCATGTTTGTACCCCCGGCATCGCTGGTTAGACGTAGTTCCAACGTCCTGAGCTCTCGCACGTAGCTTGTAACGAGCCGTAACAAAGCAAGATCGGGGCACACTTCACATAATCTGAGTGTCCGAACCTGTGATGCGGCGGGCAACGTCATTTCGAGTGCAGCGACAACAGATTTTGTCTCCATAGGTGTAAAACTACCACTTCGATCGTCAACGCATAGGGCGTCGAGTCGTGCAGAGGTGACGTTTCGATCCGTAATGAACGCGTGTGCAAGGTGCAGAGGACCCTCGTATACTCTCAGGTTGGGGACCGTGGTCGGTGAGAAAGTGCCGTCGGGATAGTCGAGCGTCGAATCAGGGGCGAGGAAAAGTGAGTC
The DNA here is from genome assembly GCA_024663395.1 of Pisolithus tinctorius. Taxonomy (NCBI): domain Eukaryota; kingdom Fungi; phylum Basidiomycota; class Agaricomycetes; order Boletales; family Pisolithaceae; genus Pisolithus; species Pisolithus tinctorius. The sequence continues at coordinate 146,687 of JANFAH010000035.1, forward strand.
CAGCCGTGGACACTGACGCAGGAAACCCAGGAACTGAACCGACTGATGACGTTTGACGCGTATTGTCAGGCGCGTGAGGAACGACATCAGCACGGTTCCCCATGCAGCAAATAGGGCAGACGTCCATCGGTCATCTGCAATGACTGCCCATTCCAAATGTTCGGGAGCAACCAAACATAGTGCGTCCCTTGTCACTTTCGCGTCTTGGTAATCCCAAGCACTTACTACCACGAAATTGCGCAGGGGCAACTGAACAGGGACGGTAGAGGTTATCTCGCAGTCGCTAAGTTCCAACGTACACAGGAAGGAAAGATTCTGTAGAGACATAGCCATCCTGCCGTCGATGGTGACTGCATTTAAATTAAGGGCGCGGAGGGCAGTGAACATACCAAGTGCTTGACGGAATAGCGCGAGGTAAGAGCTATACGTCGCACTGATGCGTGGACTGCGCAGACAAGTGCGATATCCGCGTTCGATGCCCCTAAAGTTGAGTCGACGCACAGTGCGGTGGATATCGGATGCAGAGTCGTCGGTGATGAAAGAACGTAGGACTCTGAGTGCATCTTCTAATTCGACCGGAGGCCCCCACTGGAAATCTGGATTGGGGACCGACCAAGAGAGCGTCTCAAACAACGGGTTGAAGCAGATTCGAGCGAAGAATCTACAGACGAGACGGAGCTGTTGTAGATCCCTTTTGGATACGTAAGACAGACATTCCCACCACATCTCGAGAGGGGGGGAAAGGTATGCGACTGGCATTGAAATAGTGGATGAAACCAAAGTGCAAGTAGCGGGCGGGTCTCTGGAGGTGTGGGGCACGTGTTACCCTCAGATGTGACTGCGGGGTGAATCTGGGGATCGCAAAAAGACGGTCGTAAATGTCAGCCCTTTATCCAGCGGAACGAGGGAAAAGAAGATGGAGACAATAGGTAATATACAGGGGGGACAAGTGGGGTTGGCCGCCCATCCAGGGCATCACTGATATCAAAGAAGGGAAGACTCGAGCTCAAGGACCGGCCAATATTGATGTGACAAAGATCATGGGGTCTTCTGCGCCAGTACTTGGGACAACGGGGGTATTGACTTAGTAATGTCACGATTACATAATAGATGATACGTATAACTGTCTTCGGCATACGCCGGAGACCATAATTCCCCTGTGGCGCAAGGTTCCAATGCGTCGCAGCCCCTCCCTATTAGTTTCCTCGCATGGTGCGTCCTGTGTGCTAAGAAGCATCTGCGCGAACTCCCGAGTCCAGCATCCCGTATTTGTGACAATCGCCGCCAAGGGTACTGGTTGGCCGCGGCCCTCGTCGGCGTTGCATGTTACATACGTGGTTGGAACCTATCAAAGCCCCACTATTGCCACAAGAACCTGTGGTTGTTTGTACTTAGGACAGAGACGACTTGCTGGAGCGCGGTGGTAGCGGATTTTCAGTGGCTGGTTGCTCAAGACAATTCAGAAGAGGTAGAACAGTATTTACATACTATCATATGCACCCCTGCAACATATCTGATGATTTGCATTGGGTGCGGTTAATCGGTTAAAGCTGTAATATGTCGAAAACGAGTGAGTGGATGCCACTTGTACGTAACAGAGAATGACGTGCGCTGGTGAGAAATGGGACAGCACATGAAACACTCAGCTGTTGTCTCAGTTGCGGCCGCCAGCTGGAGGGGAAATACATTCGTAATGGGGGATGCCTTGCGACCTGCATCTTGTAGATTGACATCAGTTTTAGTGGAGTCGCCCATGCATCGTCGTGGCTGCTCGTAAGAGGACAAAAAATGACTTTGTTATTTTTCTCGGAAATATTGCTTCGTTCGCAACCACCACTAAGTCCCCAAGCTCGTTCGCTAGGAACCTGTTGTCATAGAATTCACCAGAAAGCCTTGCATAGTCGTAAGCTATTTCATTTTCTGAGATACTGCGCATGCCGCACCGGAGTGAATCACCGCCCAGGGTAGCCACGGGCTCCAGTTGGTGTTAAATTTTGCCTAGCAGAAGTTGCCGTTTTGACGAAACGACTGATGTCGATCTACGACAATTGCAAGCAGTCGCGCACGTTGGTACACAAAAGCGATCGATGTGCCATTTCAGTAGGGCTGCGCATGATCCTCGACCGGCGGTTGTGTTGAACTCGCTCGTAAAGAATCACTGTGGCGGGGGGGCTGAACACAGGGGTCACTAAGCCCCATTTAGACATGCCAACAAAGAGTCGTACGATTACGGGACCAATATTAATGGTGGAAACGTTGGAAGCATCACCGCGAACTCCACACCTCTTCTTCACCAACAACGGCAGACGACTAGCGACTACAAACAGGCTATTAAGGCTTGAGAATGCCCCAAGTACCATTGACATGCACACAGACGGGCCAACCCGTGCCAGACTACCTCGTTCACACCCTCGACGGTAACTTCGTCGACGGCTCAGGCAGAACGCTCCTTCTTCGAGGTGTAAACCTGTCAGGATCGTCGAAAGCACCCGTCGGCCACCCTTCGTATGCACTGAAAGACTTTTGGGAGGCGGGCGAAGCTGGCAGCGAAAGTTTTGTCGGTCAACCCCTCAATCTCGACGACGGTTCAGCGGACGAGCACCTCAGACGACTCAGAGGATGGGGATTTAACATGCTCAGATACCCAATTACTTGGGAGGCACTCGAACACGAGGGACCGTGAGCAAACGCTTCTCTCTCTCTTCCTCGTGACGATGCCACTAACACCACCACCCACAGTGGAAAGTATGACTATGAATTTATGGACTATACCGTTCGAGTACTGCGAAAGTGCAAGGAGTACGGGTTCAAAGTTTATGTGGACCCTCACCAAGACGCGGTACGTTTGTGATTTTCGCTCTCCTCTCCCACACGGCACCGACGTTCCCCCACTTAGTGGTCACGCTTCTCAGGAGGGTCTGGTGCACCATATTGGACACTCCCAGCGTGTGGTATAAACCCTCGCGCATTTACAGCGACCCAAGCAGCCATCCTACATTGCGAATACCCATCACCTCTACCAGATTTACGCGACCCCGCATCTCTCCCCCCCATGATCTGGTCGACAAACTACGGCAGGCTAGCTTCACAAACCCTCTTCGCTCTTTTCTTCGGCGGCCGGACTTTTGCACCCAAATGTATTATCGATGGCGTCAACATTCAGGACTACCTCCAGTCCCACTTTACACGCGCATTCGCTATCCTTGCTGAGCGCATACGCGACGCAGGTGGGCTGCTAGATGAGGTCGTCATCGGATGGGACGGCATGAACGAACCTGCCGAAGGTTTCATCGCCTACCCTGACCTAAACGTATACCCTACGGTCCAAGGCTCCACACTCAAGAAGGGAAGCGTACCTACTCCAGCTCAATCGTTCCGCCTTGGTATGGGTCAGGCGCAAACAGTTGACAATTATACTTTTGGCGCATTTGGCCCCAGACGCGATGGTACTGTCACCATCGACCCTAACGGTGTTAGTATATGGGCAGACCCCGCGGACGAACCGGGAGGCGTACACCCGCAGTGGAAGTGGCATCGGGACCCCCAGTGGAGGCTTGGTATTTGTGTGTGGGCGTTACACGGCGTATGGGATGTTGAGACCGGTTATATTCTCCAGCCCGATTACTTCTGCCATCTCCCCTTGTCTAGCTTGGCCACTTCCTGTTCTGCAGAGCCACAACCGCGTGTCGAAGTCGATTTCCTTCAAGATTTCTTCCTTCCACAAATCACTTCTTACTTCTCTGCCATCCGCGCTGCACATCCAAATGCAATCGCGTTTGTGCAAGCCCCCGTATTCGCTGTTCCACCGGAAGTCCCCGAAACGCTTCTCCAGGGGCGTGCATGCGCTGCCCCTCATTACTACGACGGCCTGACCCTTCTCTCTCGTCACTGGAGTTGGTATAACGCCGACGCTCTGGGAATGATCCGTGGAAAATACTCTAATCCTATCTTCGCAGTGCGGGTCGGCGAAAAGGCGATACGGGCTTGTATCAGGAACCAGCTTGGCGTGCTCAAAGAGGACGCCGTGCAGTTGGGCACGCCTCCTCTTTCGGCGGTTTCTCCGTCGGCGCCGCGTTCGCCTTCGCCCGCGGTGCGAACGCGATATCCAACCATCATCGGCGAGATCGGCACGCCATTCGATATGGACGGTAAAGCATCGTATGAACCCTCAAATCCTAGATACGGCGACTACCGCCCTCAAGAACGCGCGCTGGACGCGAGCCTATCCGCTGCCGACGGTGCGAATGCGCTCAATTACACTGTGTGGACCTACTGCACGGATAGCACGCATCAGTGGGGTGACGGATGGAATATGGAAGATTTGAGTCTGTGGTCCAGTGATGACCTGAAACGTCGCATCAAGTCTACGACCAGCATGGGCATGACCATGAATGGAGGGGTGGGTCTGATGATCCCTGCTCACGTATCGAGCGCGACTCTCGCCACGCTACGTTCCCCATTGCTGCCTTACACATCGGTTTCTGAACCGGCACACGTGCGTCTTGCGTTCTTGAGGGATGGTGCACGTGCAGTGAGGGCCTTCTGTAGGCCATGGCCCATCAGCACTGTCGGGGTACCAGCCAATATCGAGTTTGATATTGGTAAAGCGACGGTAAAGATCGTGGTGAGTGTTAGAGCGGTGGATATGCCGCGTGTATATGAGCAGTTGGGTGATGGCGCGGAAGACGAGGACATAGGAGGTGCCGAGGAGGATAGCAAGAAAATGAAGGGTAGCGGGACGACCCCCGTTTATTCCCTAGAGAGCGAAAAGACATTTGAAGAGAAGCCGAGTCCACTCCCGACTGAGATTTTCCTCCCACTCGTCCATTTCGCCTCGGAGACCTGCGTGTCACGCTCACTTGTGCTCCGGGAACAGACCTTACCCGATGGAGATGTCGATCCTGATATGCATGGGATTGGATGTGTGACGACGGGGACAACAACGCCCAACGCGTATACGGCATCTACGGCGACCCTCCCATTGTCCCCGTCGTCATCGGATCTGGTGTCTCCCTCCGAGATACGTATTGTGAACGAGGCGTATGATGTGACTGTGAAGATGTCCGAAGGCCGTGTCGAGCTGTGTGAACGCACGCAGATGCTACGCTGGTTCCACGCCGTTCCAACGACACCGGGGGCACAGAAAGAGGTGTGGATAGAAGTGAGGAGGACGGATGGTGCGATCAAGTACCCTCAGGGCGCAGGTGCATGTTCGAGGTTGGTCGGATGGATGGAGGGACTTTGTGGTGGTGATCTGAACCCGTGTCCCGAATCGTGCATTGTCATGTAGGGATCCTACAGGTGATGACGCATGCGTGCATGGTCGGTGAGGGGAGGAGTGCGCTATTGTATTATGCTAATGTCTTTGGGACGGACGGTTCAAACAGATTCCCCTGTAGCATTAGAGCTGGGTTCATGGATATAATAGTGTACCGTCTAGATAGATGAATGATAACCATGGTATGAACCTACGATATTGGTATCACGAGGGACCCGCCCCTGGCGACGAGGCAGAGTTCACATCTGAAGAGGAAAACGGTGCTGACCCGACAGCGGGCACGTTCGTGCTTTCCGATCGGGCGGGCTGCGGAGTGAGGTTGACTCTCGGTACCTTGAATGGTGTGTCCTCAAACTCAACCCAACCACCCCTCAGCCCAATCTCGACGACGCGTTCCATGATCCTCTGCAGCTCGTCGTTCCGTTCCCGTTCCCCCTCGAGCTCCTTCTGGGACTGCCTGAGCTGTTCCACTGCGTCGCGTAACGAAGAGACGGAGGTGGCGAGTTCGTCGAGCCGGTCGTCCACGTCGTCTCGTCGTCTGGATTGTGCTCGAGAAGTGCGGAATGATTCTCCAACGATGAGTGCTGCGGCTACGGCGAAGAGGAAACCTTCTGCAAGTGCGTTTGCACCGGTTTCGATTGCGCTGGACGTACAGAGTTGCACGAGCAATATGAGATGGCCATGTCCGTAAACAAGTCAAGGTAAAAACAAGGGAGACGAACCGGGCTTCGGATAGTGGGCGAACATGTGCTCGTGCAGGTTCACCGAGGATGTTCGTACGGAGGGACACTTCAGCAGTATGCATTCCCTGTGCCAACGAAACACACAGGTTCCGAAATGCCGGATGTCTGGACACGTAGGTGATGACATGACGGTAGATGATTAGACTACGACTAGTAGGATAAACGAGTTTGTTACTCACTGTTTCGCCTGGTTTTTGAGCTGCGAGGATATAGGTTTCGCGATCGTCTGCGTGGGGGGACTGGTGTGTACTGGTTAACTCTTTGTCGAGTTCAGAACTTACCCGAATGGCCAGCGTTGCAAGCTTCACGGTCGCCATCGTAGTCACAGATGCTTAGACTATTCGGATTGGTGGGCCACTGTCAAAACTCGGGGTTGCAAGTGGCAAGTCTCGGACCGAAGCGTCGGCACTGTGTAAGGATTCGGCCCGGCACCGACGGGCCTCTGTCTCCAACCAGACTCTGAGACTGTGACAGCTCCACTCGTTTCTCTCATTGATTTTGATCTTGTTTTTCCCGAATGCTGACGCTGCCATCCGACCCCGTCCTCTACAGTATAAAGGGCCTATGTGTGGTAGGGCATGGCGATTCCTTTTCCTACCTCGAACAATACAGACCTATTAGTCTGGAAACTGAGCAGCCCAGAGAAAGATCCTTTAGTGCGGTGCCGCCGTTACAAGTCGAGTGTCTTTGCATTGGCGTCCATTGCCAGCACTCTCGGGTCGACTTGAACTAGAAACGCGACTAAACTTTCATCAGCGGCTCGTTGGCGCAATTCTGTAGCGGAGTCCAGATATCCTCTTTGCCCGTTAAAGAGCTGCAGGTGACTTTTCCAGCACCCAAATATCCAGTGTGCGACGCTGAATATGTATGTACTATGAATATCCTTCCACAGCAATTCGAACGGCGCTGCAATGAGCGAACTCGCGGCAGCGCGAGCTGAACTGGCACGGTTAAACGAACGCGAGCAGGAGCTACTAGAAGAACTTGGCAGGGTGTGTGCCACTGACCAGGCGCAGGGGAATAAGGCTCAACGGTCCCTTCAAGCAGCAGAGGCTCCTACCACCCATTACCCGTCTTCCGTCTACGGCATTTTTTGATATCATATATCGCGTTATTTGTGATACCGGTCCCGAACCCAATCCGCGCATCGCTGTACCAAGAGGCAGTTAGCCAGCGTATTTCGTCGCTGGAGAGATACCATTCTGACCTTCGCCAATCTCTGTAACAACCGTCGTGGTACACCCTTTTTGGTCGACTTCTCTCGTCATGGCTCATGTTGATAGAAGCAGAGATTGCCCTCTCGATATTATCATAAGCATTGGGTCTTCTGTTGATTAGCTTCAGTTTATTCAAAACTTCCTTGGCCTCGTTCTCACTCGTGGGTCTCAGTGGCACAACCTCATTATTTGGGAGAATGATGAAAAATGCGACACTCGTCTTATCGACATCTTGTAGTCCATGAGGTTTCCTGCTCTGAAACGCGCGGAAATCTCTGGGGAAACCGTCTCTCAATATCCGCCATTTCTCACTTCCAAGTATACTCCTACTCTCGAACGTCTGGCACTCCTGGAAGGTAACAGAACAAACCAAGCTACGGTTTCTACCAACCTCAGAGCCTCTATTTTCACTTGACCGGTTGCATGTGGGTGTCACAACTATTGTCATCCTTGCTTCTATTTCAGTGGTTGAGGGAACTCGTCCTCTCCGGATCCGGTCAGGAGTGGCCAAAACCCGAAAGTGTTGACTTTCCCATTCTTGCATCTCTGACACCCACACTCCTTGAGCCGGCACCGGCATTGGCGGCTATGGTAGTTCCCAACCTTGATCACCTCAAATGTTCCCCCCCAGACTCCCGTAGCTGGGCACACGTATTTGTGAACGCTTCCAGAGCGTTTGCAAATGTTCGATGTCTTTGCCTTTATGGTGCAAATGACAGGTCCCCCTCTCCAACGACACGAGTAGTCGACACTAAGGCTGTGTGCTTGGCTTTTCCTAGCGTTCGACATGTAGAACTGCCCGCCAGTGAACTCTTTGCGTTTTTTTAACAAGGATACTCCTGCTGTCTATCGGCCACGTCTTGAGGTGCTGACTTTCAAAGGTCTGCAAGCAGGAACAATGCCTCAAGGCCTCGTACTTTGGCTTTGCAAACGAAAGCCCGGGCAGCGCCCTTCATTACATGTGACATTCTCTGAATTTCGTATGCCTAAAGGTGCATCCGACGGTCTTTGGCTGGCTCCTCTGTACAAATACGTCCGTGGTCGTTGTGTGCTAGAACTGAAGGACGTTCCTCCGAACACTGCTGTGAAGGCACTTCCCACATCACAGAAAGATGGCTGTGCGAACTTTGCAGTCATTTCACGGGCAGAACGCATCGGACTCGTTTGGAAACCGCGGTGCTACAGGAGTCTTCATTGATGAAGAGTTCGAAGGATCGGCGCTCGTTGTTCTCCCACCGTTGGAAGTCCGCCGGACACTGATAACAAGATGTCCGCGACCATTACGGTTGAAAAATCTTAAGTATGAGCTGTGGGTGTGGCTCGGTGTAGCGCTCCAGGATGCTATCAAGGAACACTAAACACATTTGGGTTGGCATGATCACCTTTCCTTCCGATAATAGTTTTACTCCAAAACCTGGTTCAGTACTCCCTACAATGTAGTGAAAGTACTCGCCCTCCAGTATAGCAAACCAAAGCCGTCAGAACATGCTACCAATCAATAACCCATTGCAGCAGCACTGCATGAAGCCCGAAACGGCGTGATGCTTCCATTGATATTAGTGGCTACCATTCATCGATAATCACAGCTGTACTGCTTTCTTCGGCGACGTCTCCCCAGCGACGATGGAAAACAGCACTGAAGTTCAGAGACATACGTGTTTCTACATGAACTCAATCACTTTCCTCGTGGGCTTTGCTAAGTATCTAACCAAGCACTGTTCTCATTGCGAGTGTGTAGGTGGAAAATTGTCTGTTCAAAGTTCCTAGGGAACCATTTGAACGAGAGTCGGCGGTCTTCTGTGATATGTTTGCCTTGCCTCAAGGCGATGGCAATAGCATCGAAGGGCTGAGCGATGAACTGCCGGTTCGATTGTTTGGAGTCAGCAAGGAGGAATTTGAGGAGCTGCTAAAAGTGCTGTTCAACAGGTCAGCAAGCAGCGTCCCGCGAATGATAAGTCTGAAGCGTAACAAGGCATCCTCTTTTGCAGACGACATGGCCGGCCGCCTTGCTTGCCAGACACAATCGAGCAGTGGACATCTGTCCTCAAGTTGTCGACAGCATGGGGCTTCCAGGAAATACGCGCGGCAGCTATCGATGCCCTGATGGTTTTGGACGTCAGCGCCATCGACAAACTTGTGCTAGGCCGGAAATATGACATTGAATCGCGGGAATGGCTTTTGCCTGCTCTGAACGAACTAGCGCAGCGGGCTGAACCAATTGGGTTTGAAGAAGCAAACCAGATGGGCTTCGAAACTGCGCTGAAGTTGGCTTCTGTACGGGAGAGACTCACACTGTCAAGGGCAACACAACACAACTACTATCGCAATCAGGACATGCTAGTTGTCGGGGTCTCCAGAGATCACGCTGCCCAAAGTCTCGATTTCTCTGACCAGATAATCAGTACATTCGGTTTGTACACACCAGCGACGTGTGCAGTTTTTGAATGGGATGGCGTAGAGGAAATCTAGAAGGGGCTGTAGGCAACTACAGGGTGTAAGTAAGTCTGTAGTAGACTAGGTAACAAATACGTACTCACCCTCAGTGGTACTCTGGCAAGCTACTAACGAGGCCGGGTAAATTTTACTACTGAGTACTGAGCTCCACCTGAGCGAAGCGCTCAGGATGTCTGTCGGCACTGCCACTCTTGGGTCGATTTCGAACGCGACTTTTCATCAATCATATAATCAGCAGCTTGTCTGTAGCACAGGCAAAGCACAGGTCAGATGTCCTCCTCGTCCACCATCCCAGGGGGAAGCCGCAGGTGATTTTTGCGGCACCCAAACGTTCAGTGCACGACGCTGAGTAACTTATCTATGTATGTATTATGAAATGTCATACAACGCTAGCAATTTGAATGGCGCCGCGATGAGCGAACTCGCAGCAGCACGAGCTGAACTGGCACGGTTCAAGGACCGCGAACAAGAGTTACTAGAAGAACTTGGCAGGGTTCACATCGCTGCCCGGGAGCATGTCCTGTCTAAGTATCCACAGGCTCCAAGTCATGCCGTTGGAGGTTGAATCGGAGATTAAATTTCGGCGGAGTGGATTCTCCGCCTGCTTGTTCTCACTTCAGCATGGAACCTCGCAAGATGGAAGTACTCAACTGTTGGCACTACGGCACCGATCCTGACGTACTTTTCGAGGTCGAGCTTCCAGGGCTAGATACTACTATTTCACGCCTCCGAGAAGCTATAAAGAACAAAAACTCTGTATTGTTCCACGATGTGGATGCGCACCAGCTCAACCTCTACGCCATCTCCGTTGCCCATGGTGAAAATTACTATGACAAGCTCAAGCAATGGGATCTGAAGGGAAAAACAAGGCTCAGCTCACGAACGAAATTGTCCCAACTTTTCTCTGACCATGAAAAAGCCGAGTGGTTCATCATTGTCCATGCTCCCACCGTTGGTGCGCTTTTATTACAGTTGACTAGTGTTACTGTCGTGGTGAACTTGGCTTCTCAGCTGCACGGACAATTGCACCTGTTGTCACCCCCAACATGACCCTTTATTGCTGGCTGTGGGGTGACCAGACTATTGACATCTTTCCCGTCGAGATTTCAAGCACACTGGGTGTTGGAGGCCTCAAACGGGCCATAATGAAGGAGAAATCGGCGGCTCTTCACGGCGTGGATGTGGGTTCCCTTGTTCTTTACAAGGTTTCCCTGCCATGCAATGAGGACCTTAGGCGAAACCTTGAAACCTTGGAGCTCAGTCATGATCAGGCTATTGAATCATGGGAATTCTTGTCTGATATCTTCGCTGATGTTCCTCCTCACAAGCATCTTCATATAATCATCAAAACACCTTCCTCTAGTGAGCCTGATCATCCTCGTCTCGGCTTCTTTTGCCGTCGCTGGCAATGTGTTTCTTATCCTTTGCATTAGCTCAATGGCATTCGCCCCCCTCATTAATGTCACTCCCTTCACTTCCGCAACACCTCGTGGCAGCACAGCGACATGCTTTCCTTGCTAAAGCCAAGCCAATGGCCCCGTCATCCATTGCGGATCCCAGGGAATTTTCTAAGTTCCAAGCGATCGGTGGCCGGACTATTTACTGCAATCGTCCTGCCGATGCTGTGGCCGTCATTCCTCCAACGTTGCTTCACCCGGTATTTGGCGACTTCCTTGATGACTGTGACATGGTTGAACCGACTCACGAAGATAATTCTCTCGTGATGGGACTGCACAGTGCAATGTCAAACTATTATGATCTGGAATCAGACCGGGCTGTTAAAATCCGTGAACTGTTTACCAGGTGGGGCCTAGCTTTTGTGCCCTCCGCGACACGTCACGGTTACACGACGGATGGGGATATGCGCGAGGGCGAGTATCGCTATGCTATCGCCGAAATCAAAAATGAAATGGGTAGCACGCGAGCTGATCCCTATAATCTAGCAAGTTTTTACTATTTGGAGTTTTCGAGAGAGTACGCGGGGGAGATGACGTCGTCGTCTTTACCTTGCCTTGTCATTCTTCTTGTTGGTCTGTTCAGTTTGTTCTTGCCACTTGTATGCGTCATGGATAACCGTATTTTCAACCAGGACCGTTCATTATGTTTGCAGGAGCAGCGTGGAATGATCGCCCCGTCGTCCAGCCACTCTCGTTCGTTCTCCCACTCCATTACCATCCAACCGATACCCATATGCGGGTCACAGTGGCTCGACACCTTAAAGCATTTAAGAATGCTATTGACAAGCTCAGAGGGTATTATCAAAGACTTTTGCTGGATAATAACCCATCCAATTCGCACCAGTCCCAACTGTTTCCGTATCCCACCTCCTTCCGATCTCTTCAGAATGCAACGGAAGAATTCCAATACACATCCCAGTACCCAAATAAGCTCGTCTTTTTTGGTACTCTTGCAGGTCAGCCTATCTGTATCAAATTTGTCCGACATTATTCGATGGCTGCCCACCGGTTCTCCGCATCACTGGGATGCGCACCAACCCTTCACGGTTTCAATGCGCTGCGTGGTGGATGGTATATGGTGGTGATGGATTTACTGGATGGTTACGTGCCACTCTGTGATGTCGATGTCGCCCCACCTCCTTCGGTTTTCACTCATATCAAAACCCACCTTGATCGGTTACACAGTGCAGGCTATGTCCATGGTGATGTTCGTAGTGCCAACATTATGGTGTTGCGATCTGACATGACAAAGTTCATGTTAATCGACTTCGACTGGGCGGGAAGTAGTGGAAAGGTGATGTATCCCCTCAATGTCAACAGAGAAATCTGGCGGCCTGCCGACGTGGTTGATGGGGCTCCCATCGAAGCCAAGCATGACATAGACATGCTGAATTGCATAATCATGAGTTTCAAGAAGGGGGAGTAAGCATTGTGAGGATGCTCAGGTATGGAGGGAGAGTGCAGATGAGTGAGGAACCAAATGTCCACTGAGTCAATGTGTGGAAAGTTGGTAAAAACTAACCAAAATCATCATTGGATGACTTTCTGTAGGCTGAAATATTCATGAATATAATAAATTTGAATAGATTTTTCTCTGTAAGGCAGGTGTGCTGCAATGCTGAGCTGTGTTGTACAGCAGATTAAATCTGAGTGCCCTTGAATAAACCTTAATCTGTGAGGAGGGGGTAGACCCCCCAAATAGATTTTCTAATGAGGAATAAACTCAGGATTACCATATTGAGCTGCTACTCCTACCATGCAACAGTTATGTCAGCAACATGTCCATGTTGCCTTTTGCCCTCCTGCAGCTATCCATGCTCATCAATGTCAACAGAAGCCATGCATGGTGTGTACAAACCATATTTCACAGACATAATGTTGTTATGCAACCCATTCCAGAGCTCCTAGTGCTCAGAGGCTATCATCAGAGCACATGGTGTGCAACAAGAATGAAAAGCAACCCTGCCAACTCTGATGCCACAAATCAATGCTCATGAGGTGATTCTGTCCATATTCCACATGTCTCTAACATTTTTTCTTGTTTTTAGTGAGACCACCATTTGTGATCATGACACCTATGTCCAGAGAATGCACACTGCACAGGCAGGATGGCAACCAGGCACTGTTGGTACTCTCAACAGTACATATTCCTTGTATTTATGCTTTCTAGCCCTAGTATCTGGTATGTAGTCTTACTACTGAAGAATGTAAGACTGTATGGTGCATAGGAGTACCAGAGATTTAAAAGCTGTCTGGCTTGGGAGAGGTGAGCCCATGCTCTGCATTCTGTTGCAACTGGCTGCCTCACACTACTTCTATGGCTGCTACTGGTCAGATTTCCAACCCACCTATGCCATCTGGTGATATCAAGTATGATGATGGTGGAAATTCCTTTGTGCATGATTCAAGTGGTACATAGATCCCACACCCTGATTTCTCAAAGGTATGTCTGTTATGATTTTGTGCAACCACATAGTCACTTTTAATTACAGCAGCCTGTTCATCATGTGCTCCAACTGGATCACTACCAAGCTGCCTGCACCACCCAAGGGCCCAGTGAGCCCATTAAACATGTGTTTGAGGTCAGTGTACATGCAATTAAGGTTTCCAGATTCTGAACAGCAATTACAGCACCAAAGCATGCATCCAGGTGGTTTGTGGGTTCCATCAATGTCACCTGCAATTTTCCAGCACCAGCCCCTGCCTGCCATAGATCCTGCATTCATGCCACTCCCATCTGGTCAAGATGATGATCTTATTATTCTGTCCTTGATTGCCCAGTCCCAGGGGAGAGCTGCTTCCCCAAAAATTGCTGGCTCACATTGCCCTGGCAAGGGTGGTTCTAGTGTAAATAAAAGTAGAGCATCTAAGGGAAAAGAGAAGGAGAATATAGGTGTGCCAAGGTCAAAGAAGTGGCAACAGGATGTCATTGACTTGGATGATGAAGAGGAGACAAAGATGAAATGTGGCCAGCCTTAAGGTGCTGGAAATTACTCCATTGGTGATATGAATGTGCTAATTGAGTATGTTAAAGAGGAACTTCCACTTGGACAACAGGGATGGCAGGTTGTCACAGCCAAGTTCAATAAGTGGGCTTTGAAGCATGGACAACCTGATTGAAAGACAATGTCCCTTGAGACAAAGTTTAAACAGGTGTGAAATAGGTGTCTAAGTCTATGGTCTATCTCTCATGTAGTTCTTCAGCTTGTCAGAACACCCAAGCCAATCAGAACAGGTGTCTGTCCCCCTGAGGTCTTGTGAGCCCATCATGTTGGTGGTCTCATCAATGAGCAGGCAGGAACTTGTGAACTGAATGATTCTGACTTTGAAGATGTGGCTGAGAAGCCTGACAGTTCTGATGAAGACAGGGACAATGTGAAACCTGATGGAAATACATCTCATATGGTTGTTGCTCATGCAACTTGGACAGAAGCTCCCTCCACTTGTTGTAACACATGAGGTGTTGCTGCTGCTGAACTGATGTCTTGCCTTTCTGCCACCTTTGATCCAGAAGTTCAAAAGGCATGTGATGAAGAATGCAGCAATTGTGCCCTTGTGACCACCCAGCACTTGACACTTTCACAGCAGCTCTGCAATGCACAGGTGACAAATGATAAATTACACAGCAAAATATTTGATTTTTGCAATGAGCTGTATGAGATGCAGCACAAATATGATCATGCTCAAATGTGATATGAGATGCTTAAAATGACAGGTACTCAGCATCATCAACCAATCAGGATGTATCACAATCAGCCCAAGCACAAATGCCAGGGATACAGGTGGTTTGCAGATGGTGGCAAAGTGATTGAATGACTACCAACAGATGAAGAAGAAGCTAATTGGAACAGAGATGGGTACCATGCCTCAGATACCATTATGAAGCCAGCACAAGTATGTCATCCACATGAGCTTTAATGCTGCAAACTAAACAAAGTACAGGTAAAGAAAAGTTCTCCTTTGGGGACAGTTCCAAAGTTGAGTAGTGCTTGTAGTTACATGCACTGCAGTGTCAAGTGGAAGCAAGAGACTGGATCCTTCCTTGATCAAAAAATAGCATATCTCTAAACCCTGTCCATACTTCTATATCTTCTTCAGTCTCCTGCCAATGCTTTAGATATACTGATTGGATTTGATTGACTCCAACCTTCTCTGCTTGAACATTGTGAAGTCATAAACAAGTCTCAATTAGGTTCCCATGCTTTGCATCATCATTGATATTTAGTGGCACTCAAAGTCTTCCAAATGAGCCTTGAATGGCTTGCATGCCCCACTCTGCAGTTTGTTGGTATGAGAGTAGTTCTTGATTAAATACTGTAGCCTTGGCAATCTGGTCAGCTGTTCCCACAACCTGTTGACCCTCTTTCAAAGGTGTGCAAATCTGCCCCACAATGTCTGCTGTGCCTCAGGGGAATGCAGTGTTGGCAACAAGGTAAAATCCATCTAGTGTTTTCCTCCATAGTGTTCCATATATGGGTACAGGTGACAGCATGGCTTTACAAGATGTTATTCAGATATTGGTGATATCAAGTTGGATGACCTTGTGAAATCATTCAAAATCAGGAAACCAGAATCAGGTTCTTGATACCTGATGGGGTTCCTCTGAGAGCAGAATATATGTGTCCAGGAAAGACATGTCTGGCAGTCACTCCACCATGTCAGTGGGCTAAACCAACACTTGTGGGAAAGTCACACCATCAAGAGGTGGAAGTACAAGGTGAAATGGTCTAATGCACTCTGGCATGTTGACAGCCATCACAAATTAATACATTGGGGAATTGTTCTCCATGCTTTTATTGATGGATATTGCAGAACAGTAAGGTTTCTACTATGTTAACATGCCACCCAGTCATGCATTATTTTTCTGAAGGTCACCAAGCAAGTACTAACAACTGTGCATCAACTGTCCTGCAGCTACTAGTCAAAGCTTGAGAGAGATATGGCATGTCATCTCATATTCAAGGTGACCATAGTGGAGAAAATATTGATATTGCAACATATATGGTGATGAAGTGAGGTGCAAACCATGGGTCATTCTTGTGGGGCTCATAGGTGTTTGAATCCAAGTGTACTATATGATAGATGATATCATGCTTTTGATGCACACAGATCAACCCATAACACATGAGTTGAACAGCTGTGGGTTGAAGTTGGAAGCCAGTTTGTGCAACAATGGAAAGCTTTTTTCATGAGGTTAGAATGGCTTCATGGTCTCAATCTTGATAAGCCTGGTCACCTCTGGATCTTGCACACCCTGTTACTTGTTGCAATCAATGATGATTGCAAAATATGTCAGAGTGAATGGAATCTCCATCCAGGATGGACAACAGATGGACAACAGGCAACAAGAGTCCTCAGGTGTGTAATGCCAGCCAGTAGTATGCTACTTGGCAAAAATTTATTTATCATCTAGGATTTCCATCTTCTGAGTATTGCAACACATGGCATATACAGTGATGAACCTGATGGCATTGACCTGAGCACTGCTGATGAACACCCTGCTCCAATGCATGACAAAGTCCATGAAGACCAAAGGCAACATATCTGTCATGATGCTGCATGAGTTTCCCCACAGATCTCCCCATTTATATTGGCTGATGAAGAAGACTTCTTGCAGGTACTGGAATTGATAGTGAGTGATGACATCACACCAGAAGGCTATGGGTTACTGCCAGATGAGCTTGATGAAGCAGATAGAGAGATGGTTGATGTCACTCAGATTGGAGTCTGTAGATCACAATTCTTTACTATATCCCTGACAGATCCAGTTTGAGCTGCACAAGTGAAGCTCTGGGCTCAGATTGCAGAGTTGTTTTCTGTTTTTGATGCTGCAGGTAGAGTCCAGTAGAATTGCTATTGAAATAGACATATTTGCTGCAACACTGCTTAGTGAAATTACAAAATATCATTGATCATCCATCCATAAAACCATTCAGACAGATCTTTATGCTTTCTCACCACTAGTCACCACCCTGCCATCAACTGCTTATTGGTAGTGAAAGTACTGCCATGACTTCCATGACAACAATAATGGCATCCAGTGCTGCTGTGACTTCTTCTCTGAACCCACTGATCCAGCAGCACTGTGGGTCTGTCATGAATGTGGCCATGGATTTAGCAAGCCTCCAATTGCTTGGGTTTCAATCCAAACCTTGCAAACACACACACACAAGGTTCAATACCACAATTGCAAACCAGAGCTTCAGGATGGTAGAAGGTTCTCAATGCATTCAACAGGTGGACATTGATGACTATCATAAAATAAGAACAGCCTTCCCAAACCAATTTTGGGAAAGTGAGTCTTGCCACTGAAAAAGGGGAGACCCTGAAGGGCTTCTGTGTGCTGGGGCACAGTACACAGCTTAAAAGAAGATGGCCTGGTACTAAGGTGAGGGCTGAATTTGTCATCACAATTCCATAGGAAATAATCCTCATACATACCTGGCATAGTGACAAGCATCACAGGGCTGAGCATTATCCTGCTGTCACACACCAAAGGTGTTTGGTGACATGGACATGGATAATGCTGATGAATGGAGATGAAAGACTAGAGCCCTAATGCAAAGAAAGACAGCCAGGAACATTGGCAGTCATCCATCACACAAGAATGAGTCATCAATGCCAAAGAAAAGAGAAGGAAGCAAGTTAAGCACCTATAAAAATTCTTAGCACCCATGTACAGCATTCTGGTTTTTGATGTATCTCCCCCATTTCTGCAGATACTGATGCCATTCCCACCCACTTATAGTGCTCAGCCATGTGATCCTACCTTACAGAATTGGGAAAGATCCTCACACTCCACATGTTTCTACAGCACTCCCTCCAACAGACACTCATTTTGGTAATTCTTCTGATATGGCCAAATCATTTTGCTTCACATGGCAGGAATGCAGTGGACCACTGGAGGGCCTTACAGCCCAGGCTGGTGGGGCACTCATACACCCAGGGAGCAGGCAGGGTACAGGACCCCATGCTGATTAGATCAATTAGTCAAGCATAGTGAGTGCTACATAGGATGTAATCCTCAACACACTTAATCTGGAAAAAAAATCATTTCACTTGTCCCCTTTGCTAGGGACCATGGCTATGTACAGTGGCTCAAAAAAGCATCCCAATTTTGAGTGATTTTGGAAGGATTTGAGATTTATG
The DNA here is from genome assembly GCA_024663395.1 of Pisolithus tinctorius. NCBI lineage: Eukaryota > Fungi > Basidiomycota > Agaricomycetes > Boletales > Pisolithaceae > Pisolithus > Pisolithus tinctorius. The sequence goes on from JANFAH010000035.1 coordinate 164,985, forward strand.
AGAGAACCAGTAGGAATCAGTTCCAACTCCTGCAGAACCAAAAATAGTATGAACTGGTGCCTTGACAACAAGGGCTAGTTCATATAATTTGGTTGCTATGGCACTGAGATATAACCAATTTAAAATGACATGTCATTGGGACACTTTTTTGAGCATGATGTTGTCAGTCATTATTTGGTAAATAACATAAGAATTTGACAACTTCTGAGGGATTTTTTGCTTCAACCTTACCTGATTACATAATGTACATAATTCTGAGCCATAAAAATGGCTTGGGTCCCACTCAGTTAACCCTACTTCACCATGAAATGCATTTTTGCCTCATCTAGAGCAAATATCCATCTTCTTTCTGAATCTGGCCTTTCTGCTGATCAAATCTCCTCTAAAACTGGTCTGGGGAGCTCTACTGTGACCAGGGTCATCAAAGAGTTCCAGTTAGATTAGGAAAACCTCAAAATGGGACATCCTTACCTGCTTTCTTCCACTGGCAGATGGAAAATAGTTGTTAGTGTGACCTCAAGGAGAACTGAAAATGCCATTCAGGCCACCCATATAATGTGATTGGCCCTTTCCTCTCCTCTCTCTTCCAAAACTGTTTGCAGTGTGCTCAATTTTGCATCCCTGAAGGCTGTAGTCAAGCAGGAACATTATCCTGCAAAGGCTTTCCTACCATTTTCAACACAATTTTCCTTCCTATCTGACCCAAACCTATTAATCTTGGGTCCAAGTGACCAGATGACCCTATTCCAGTCCTCCAAGGACAAGATTTGGTGCTTAAGAGCAAAGGCAGGTCCCTGTTGGCTATGCTTGCCAGATGAGTGTCCCCTCCTGCTTGACTAGAGCCTTCAGGGATGCAGAATTGAGCACACCAAAAACAGTTTTGAATGTGACAGGAGAGGAAAGGGGAGCACTTATTATATGTGTGGCCTGGATCTCATTTTCAGCTCTTCCAGAGGTCGCACTAGAGACTATTCTCCTTCTGCCAGTAGAAGAAAGCTGGTGAGGATGTCCTAGTTTGATGTTTTCCTTGTCTAGCTGGAACTCTTTGATGACCCTGGTCACAGTAGAGCTCCCCAGACCAGTTTTAGAGGAGATTTGATCAGCAGAAAGGCCAGATTCAGAAAGAAGATGGATATTTGCTCTAGATGAGGCAAAAATGCATTTCATGGTGAAGTAGGGTTAACTGAGTGGGACCCAAGCCATTTTTATGGCTCAGAATTATGTACATTATGTAATCAGGTAAGGTTGAAGCAAAAAATCCCTCAGAAGTTGTCAAATTCTTATGTTATTTACCAAATAATGACTGACAACATCATGCTCAAAAAAGTGTCCCAATGACATGTCATTTTAAATTGGTTATATCTCAGTGCCATAGCAACCAAATTATATGAACTAGCCCTTGTTGTCAAGGCATCAGTTTGTACTATTTTTGGCTCTGCAGGAGTTTGAACTGATTCCTACTGGTTCTCTCATAAATTGTAAATCCTTCCAAAATCACCCAACATTGGGACACTTTTTTGAGCCACTGTATATTTACTAGGAATTCCTACTAGCTTCCATCCTGAAGCATCCTGGTACATCCCATCCTCATCCACCCCCTCTCAGCCCATCCAGCTTGGACAGCACATTCTTTTTGTCAGTACGACCTCCGGGAGGACGTTCTTTGGTTGCCTCAGGTCTGTCATTTGGTTAGAAAGGTCTTGTGTGGTCATTTCAGTCTCTCCAGTCCAAGAAGCATATGGATCCTTCCTCCATTCTCCCTGCAACATCTTCATACCAGTCTCTTCCATCATTCTTCCAAAATTGCAACAGCCACAGTATAATTTACTGTTCTCCACTCTCCCTGATTGCATCCATGACAAGTATGATGCACATCTTGCCCTCTTGTTGCAAGATACAGCAGAGGATGCTCCCCCTCCATCCTCTCTTCCAACAGAGTCTCATTCATGAAGTTTGTATTTGCTTCACTGAGAGGCCAGTTGGGGGGAAAATGCAATGCCCTATGCTCTTGTCACCCCACAGACCCCCAAAGCTTGACCCCTTTTGACCCCTGACTCACACTGACCCCTTTTGGATGTACTATATTGGCATCAGATCAGTACTGCCTCTCTGTCATCCCACCTTGGCCTAGAAGGAATCTCTTTGAGATGTGACATGCACAGCTTCCTCCTAATGTGATTCTGGTGTGCTTACTTGGTTTCTGACATAGCTTGACTCATATTTTGAAATTCTGACTGTCCTTGACTCACCTATTGCCAAAACTTACAATCCTTTGACTTTGCTTACTGATTCTTTGCCTTTTGGCTTATTTATCCTTACCAATGCTCACCAATGCTTTCTAAGTCTATTACCCACCACTTACAATCCTTACTTATCAGTTACCAATCACTTACCATGTTACATCATGGAATGTCATGTGGACAACTGGGGGGCAATTGTCAACTGTGCATCAACATGGACAGTGGCATGTGCTGCTTGTATGTATATTGACATTGCTGTTGTTGGCAACAATGCTGCTATTAGCTATGACTTTATTTGGTGAGAGTATACACTTGAGTGTGTGACTGAGCAGAATGATTTTAGTGATGGGTCAGTGTACCCTAGAGGGCCTTTGTTGGTATGTTGTGCAAGCTCTGTTCAGGAGTTTGTGGAACAGTACCCATTCCTGGTGCTAAAGGATTTGAAATCTATCATGGACCATCACAATGTGGTTTTGCATGGTTGCTTGCACCATCAGATGTGTGTGGATGCCCTTTGGGGTCATGAATGTACTGCTACTTGTATGATGCTACTATATGTACATGTTTTGACAGTTAAAGCATGCCCAGCAAGGAAGATGCCTTGCTCCAGTACTGCAGGCAGCCACTTCATTGGATAGCAGTGTCACAGACACCAAAGCTGTGCAAAGAAGTGTTACACAGGCTTGATAAGAGCAAACCATAACAACAAGAGATGAGGAGCCCACAGCTTATCCCCCTATCAGAACAATGAATGAAAAATTAGACATTGTCTGTGATTGGCAGAGTCATATGTCACCACAGAGTCTTGAAGAAGGAGTCTGCACTGTTTGTGCACAAATGTTTCCTTGTAACAAACTTTCTGATATCTATCCATCTAAAGAAATACTTTCCATACTACAGAATGACTGGTTACCTGTTGATTGTTGCCTGCAGACATACAATATAGAAAAATATTGCAGTGCAATTCTTTGCCCCCACAAGATGTGTTGTTTGTCTGATATTGCTGAGGTGTGGACATGTACTGCTTGTCACAAGGTGTCATATACCAAGAAGCCACAGTTCGGTCTTAGGTTCTGAATGCCAGGTCAATGCCGAACGCTGAAAACAAGGTCTGTTCCTTACTATACTTTTCTAGTTAGCCTTTGTACCACCCTCGCTTATGCCGAGGCAGTGTCTGTCTTCGGCTCTCCGATCCCTGCCTTCTCGTTTAACCTCTAGTTAGTTCCTTGCACAGCTATTTAGTCTTCACCGGTAACCCCGGTCTTCAGGTTGCCGGTCTTCGGTATATATACTCTACATATGTTGTACTTAGTTCCTCAGTCTGAATATCAACTTAGTTCACCCCAAGTACCCAGCTTAAGCCCGAGTTGACTCTCAGCTTTCGCTCCTGATCCCCCTCAGCTTTCTCTGACCTCAACCCAGCTTGCGCAAGGGTCTAGCACATGAGCTAAGACCAAGGGTTGTTGCCCCTGGCGCTCAGCCTTCAGCCTTCGACCCCCGTCCCAGTCACGGACTTAACAGTATATTCAGACTTCCACTTGTGCAAGTCACTCACCACCCATGACCAGAACTCGCACCCAAGCTCAAGCAGACCGCGCTTTAGAATCCGCCTCTGCCTCGAGACCAACCCAACCCGAAACCTCAGACGACCTTCGCTGCCAGTCAGCCCTCAGTTCCCTCGCCAGTCACCGCCGGACTTCTGTGGTCATGCAGCAGTTCCAAGGATTCTCAGCCCATTGTTCCGGTACTGCACCGGCTTCCAACAATCGAGGTACACCAACACCAGCCAGTCGTCGACCTCCTGCTCCCTTTGGTAACCCCGGAGGTGATGGTGATGACGACCTGGATGACTCTGACCATCACTCCAGTGATGACGACAATGATAACAACGACAATCCTTTCGGACCTAATCCCGAGGAAGGTGAACATGAGGAAACTGAAGGAAACCTACAGCTAAGGGTCTTAGACAGCCTCGCCAGGGCCATACAGTCCCTTGCCTGGTCTTCCCACCGAGACACCGAAGGAAGCTCAGGATCAGCCAAGGTCCAAGGGCCAGACACCTTCGACGGCACCGACCCAAAGAAGCTCTGACAATTCCTCGTCCAGTGCGAGTTAACTTTCCAGAACAAACCCCGAACCTTCCGCAATGACCGCCAAAAGGTAACCTTCGCTCAATCCTACCTCAAGGGAATGGCACTTGAATGGTTTGAGCCAGACCTTCTTCTCACTGGTGAACCTGAGGACCCACCCCTGTGGATGGACAGCTGGCGTGAGTTTGTCATTGAACTCCAGTTGACCTTCGGTCCCCATGACCTGGTAGCAGAAGCCAAGAACCAGCTCGACCACCTAACCATGAAAGAAACCCACTGCATCAATAAATACATGGTCGAGTTCAATAGGCTAGCTACCCAGGTCCGGGGATACAGCGACGGGGCTCTCCGCCACTTCTTCTATGCTGGTCTCCCCGACCGAATCAAAGACGAGATAAGCTGGGTAGGCAAACCCTGCACCCTTGAAGACCTTCGCCGTCTAGCTCAGGACATAGATGCCCGCTACTGGGAACAATGCGAGGAGGTCCAATGCCAGAACCGGTCTTCTGGTAACCAGAACTTGTCAAAGACCAGCAATAGAGACTCAAACACCGACAAAGGGAAAACCTTGGCATCCAACACCTCCCAGTCCCCTGCTACACCAAAGACCAGCAGTACCAACGCCAGGTCTTCAAAGCCCGAAACAGCCAGCAACAAACTCGGCAAGGACGGAAAGTTAACAGCTGCCGAGCGAAAGCAACGTTTTGACCTAAAGCTCTGCATGTTCTGTGGAGGGGATGGTCACGTAGCCAAGGAATGCCCCAAGAAGGTGGCCAAAGCTAGAGCAGCTGCGGCAGCTCTGGAAGCCACACTGGAGGCCTCCACTGAGGCAAAAAAATAGTCGGTGGTCCTCAGAACCTCGCACACCCCAAGGACCACGTTGACTCCAGTGGTGTGCTCTCGGGGGTTAAGCTCAACGCGTCCGCTCTTTGTAACCCGAATAGTCTTATGCCTACCATTTCTCTAGCATCCTACGACGAGCCGGCATTCCCAGTACTTGTCGACTCCGGCTCTATGCACTGTTTTATAGATATAAAGTTTGCAAATAAAATCTCTGTTCCCCTTTACTCCATCCCGCCGGTCCAGCTTCGGCTGTTTGACAGCACGTCCAACTCGGTCATCACCCAGGCAGCAGACCTCGTCTTCGTTTTTCCCTCCAGCGATGCAACCCCGGTCACCCTCTATGCAACCCCGCTGGACTCCGAGTGCAAGGCAGTCTTAGGATACAACTGGCTCACCCAACACAATCCATTGATTGACTGGGTCTCAAGCAGTATTAGATTCCAGACGCCTGTACAACGAGTGCCAGACCCCCCGACATCACCCCCTGGCCCCGAGCCTTTGGCTCCCGGACCAACCACCCTCGGCTCTAACAAGCATCTGACCCTGCAATTAGAGAAACTGGTTGCACCGGGCTTGACTTGCCCACCTATCGCCTTCATCAATGCTGCAGCCTATGTCCGGGCATGTAAACTTGAAGGGTCTTCTCAGTTCAGCCTCCAGCTTCATCCCTTGGCCCTCACCTCTCTTTGGTCTTCAAAAGTAGAAGACACACCGAACCTCTCCGGCGTTCCACCGGAGTACCATGAGTACACCGACGTGTTCAGTAAATCCAAAGCCACTACCCTAGCACCCCACTGAGAACACAATCTTAAAATTGAGCTGGAAGGAGACTCATCACCACCCCTCGGCCCTATCTACTCCCTGTCACCAGTAGAGCTTGAAGCTCTCTGGGCCTTCCTAGACGAGCATCTGACTACCGGGTTCATCCGACCGACCTCTTCCCCCACGGAGCGCCGGTCCTCTTTGTCAAGAAGAAGGATGGCTCCCTTCGGCTTTGTGTCAACTTCCGGGGCTTGAACAAGATCACCAAAAAGGACTGGTACCCACTCCCCCTCATCACCGACCTCCTGGACTCGCCATCCCAGGCCAAGGTTTACACCAAAATCGACCTCAGGCATGTGTATCACCTAGTCCGGATTGCCGATGGTGATGAGTGGAAGACCGTGTTCTGCACTCGGTATGGTTCCTTTGAGTGGCTTGTCATGCCCTTCGGTCTATCCAATGCCCTGGTGGCATTCCAACGCTTCGTCAACACAGTGTTCGCCGACCTCCTAGACGTGTGCATCGTGGTCTACCTGGACAACATACTCATCTACTCCAACGATGAGAACTCGCACCAGCAGCATGTTAAAGAGGTCCTGCGCCGACTCCGGAAACATGGCCTGTATGCCAAACTGGAAAAATGTGAGTTCCATTCCGAATCGGTAGAATACCTAGGCTACTGCCTTTCGCCGACCGGCCTCACCATGTCCGGTGAAAAGATCAAAGCTGTCTGCGACTGGCTTGAGCCCCGGAAGGTCAAGGACATCCAATCCTTCCTGGGCTTTGCCAACTTCTACTGATGCTTCATCTACAACTACTCAGACATCGTCGTCCCCTTGACCCACCTCACACGAAAAAACATACCCTGGAACTTCTCCGAGGAGTGCCGATCGGCCTTCAACAAGCTCAAAGAAGCTTTCACCACCGCTCCTGTCCTTACTCACTTTGTTCCCGGTGCTCAACTCACAGTGGAAACCAATGCCTCAGACTATGCCATTGCTGGCATACTGTCCATTACCAGTGAAGACAACCAACTTCGCCTGGTCGCCTTTTACTCCCGAACACTGTCTGCGCCGGAGCTCAACTATGACACCCACAATAAGGAGCTGCTCGCTATCTTTGAAGCCTTCTGGGCCTGGAGACACTACTTGGAGGGTGCCCCTCTACCCATTGATGTGGTCACTGACCACAAGAACCTAGAGTACTTCTCGACCTCTAAGGTACTCACACGCTGGCAAGCCCGGTGGTCCAAGTACTTGTCACAGTTCAACCTCGTCATCTGTTTCTGCCCGGGTAAGCTCGGTGCCAAGCCTGACGCTCTCACTAGACGATGGGATGTCTACCCCAAAGAGGGGGATAGGGGCTATGCCCAGGCAAACCCCCACAACCTCTGACTGGTGTTCACACAAGAACAGTTGGTCTTGGCTCTCTGCACCACATGCTTGGAGTACCCCGTACTACGTGCCAGCCTTCTAATGGACGTAGAGCAACTCCACAACGAAATACTCGCCGCACTACCCTCAGACCCACTATCCCAACACTGACTCACAGACACCTCCAACCCTCGGTGGTCGGTTGACAGCACCAGTCTGCTACGCCTTGATAACCGGATCTATGTACCAGATGTCAACGACCTTCGGCTCAAGGTCCTTCGGTACAAGCATGATCACCCGCTGTCAGGACACTTCGGCCAGAATCGGACATTGGAACTGATCCGGCAAGAGTACACCTGGCCCAGCGTCCGCACCTTCATCAAAGAGTACGTGAAGTCCTGCACTATGTGCGCAAGAGCCAAAACACCCAGACACTGACCATATGGCACCCTGAAACAACTGCCGATACCAGAAAAGCCATGGAATTCCATTTCTATGGATTTCATTGAGCACCTACCAGCATCCGATGGTCACACCGCTATCCTGGTGGTCGTGGACCAACTATCCAAGCAGGCTGTGTTCATACCCACCCACGACACTATTACCTCCCCCGAGCTTGCTAAGCTCTTCCTACTCCATGTCTTCTCAAAACACGGTGTCCCAGCACATGTAACCTCTGACCGAGGCTCTGAATTCGTCTTGCACTTCTTCCGGTCCTTGGGTAAAGCGCTGGATATGCGCCTACATTTCACTTCTGGATACCACCCGGAAGGAGATGGCCAGACTGAACAAACAAACCAGACCTTGGAACAGTACCTCCGGGTATATTGCAACTACCAACAGGACAACTGGGCCGAGTTTGCCTACAACAATGCCCTGAGTGCTACCACCGGTGTTTCCCCTTTCTTCGCCAACAAGGGCTACCACCCTAACCTCTCGGTCTTCCCCAAAAGGGACTTGTCCTCGGCACGGGCTAGGGACTATGCTGTGGACCTAGACGAACTACACCAGTTCCTACAAGAAGAGATGGCACTAGCCCAAACTAGATACCAAGGTCCGGCAGATGCGAAAAGGCTACCAGCGCCTGAGATCAACCTCAGCGACCAGGTCTATGTCAAAGCCAAGTACTTCCGGACCACAAGACCATCACAGAAACTCGCAGACAAGAACCCAGGCCCCTACTCGGTGATAGCCCAGTCTGGCACCCACTCATTCACCCTTCGTCTCCCAGACTCCATGCATGCAGTACACCTGGTGTTCCATGTGTCACAACTAGAACCGGCGCACCCAAATGTCATCCCAAACCGAACACAGCCACCACCGGTTGAGGTGGACGGCAAACTGGAATATGAGATCGCCGAGATCCTTGACTCAAAGGTGGACCGACGATGAAAGTGCAAACTACAGTACTTGGTGCGCTGGGCTGGCTATGAGGGCACTGACAAGGAAACATCCTGGCTGCTGGCCACTGAGCTGGGCAATGCCGAGGACCTACTCGCGGCTTTCCACGCCAGTTATCCCAGTAAACCCGGACTGACCTCTAGCTGAAACAACCATCTACACTTCCTCTTCTCTCCTCCTTCCTTCTCTTACTATAGCAGGATAGTTGATGCATTAAAAAAGAAAGATATATATACACAGTATTTACATTTACATCGGCATTCGGCTCAGGCCAGCGTACTCACTTGGAATCCCCCTCGAACACCTCCCCCTCACTCGTCTGAAGCTCCTTGTCCTCCCCACTCTCTGACCCGGACCACCGACCCTTCATGTGCACGTCCTCAGGCCGGCGCATGATCCTCTCGTCCAACTCCACCCCCACTCCCTTGTGATCCGACTGGAGGCTCTCGAGCTCCAGGGCTGCCACATCCGAGTGCAGCTCTTCACTGGACTTGGACGCTGGGGGGGTCGGACGAAGGATGAACTCGAACTCACCCAGCAAGTCACCTAGCCAGCTGTTGAACCGGCACTGGGTCTCCCTCCTGGCTCGCATTTCCACGGTCTGACGGTCGATAACAGCTGCAATCAGCTCGAAACCCTTGGTCACCACCACAACCAAAGGGTCGGAGGAGGCGGTAGTGGATGCTACCACTCCCAAGGGGCCGGCTTCTGACTCACCGGGCACCCCAGACCCTGCTCGAATGACTTTTCTCTTCTCCCCAGCCCTTGGTGATGTAGTGTCCTCCAGCGCCTGCTTCTTCCCAGACTTTGCCCCAGTCTCCTCAACCTCCAGCTCTACTCCCTCGGGCAACTCACACCTGACCTTCATCTCAGTGCACCGGTTGCACGTCCTCTTCTTGCGCTTACTCTGTTGCGTGCGACTGAAGGTGCATGACACCCGCCCCTTTTCGCACTGTTTGCACAACCCGGTGCCCGCAGCACTGGTACCCTTGTCCCATGCCTTGCCCTTCGGCTCCCCTGCTTTCTGCTGCGCCCGGTGTAGGGAATGTAATTTCCCTACTAGGGGAATTGTTTTATTTTGTTCATTTTATTTAGTTTTGATTCTAGGTGTTTTGTCTGCTAGTGGTACTTAGAATTTCGCATTTTGGTTGCTTAGTCAGCACTACCTAGTACTGGATGTAGTTAGTTTTTTTTAAAAACAATAGACGAGTTACCAGAGACGAGAGACGAGTTTGAGCAGGTTGTTCCCTGCACCAAGACAGCCTCAGAAGCCTTCAGACGACTACCAGGATCCTTGCCTAGGCTATAGAAGCCCCTTTTGGCCTACTCATTCCCCTCAGATAATCCATCACCCAGTCCTCATCCTCTTTAAATCTAATTTCCTACACCAGGCCTCCTGTTCCTGGCGTTTGGCCTTCAACCGCTCCTGCTCTTTCCTCTTGGCCTCTAACCGCTCCCTTTCACGCCATTCGGCTTCCACCCGCTCCCTCTCGCGCTGCTCTGCCTCTAGTTGCTCCCTCTCGAGCCTCTCTGCCTCGAGCTGGGCAGCCTCTTCCCTCGCAGCCTTGTGCCGCTTGCGCTCAGCCATCTTAGCCCGAATGTTGGCTTCTTCGTCATCACTGGTAATCTGGAGCTTGGGTGTGGTGGCCTTCTGGAGACCAGATGGGTCGTTGGATTTGCGTGGAGAGACTTGACGAATAGAAGACATGATGGAGGATCGGGGAAAAGCAGTCTTCGCTAAGACACACCTTTTTAACCCCGGGGAACACGTGTTCTACCGACGCGGCAACTGCTGACCTCGTGTACCTTAGGGCAGGTCTCAAGGGCTCGACCCTAAGGGGGGGATACTGTCATATACTGAGAAGCCACGGTTCGGTCTTAGGTTCTGAACGCCAGGTCAATGCCAAATGCCGAAAACAAGGTCTGTTCCTTACTATACTTTTCTAGTTAGCCTTTGTACCGCCCTTGCTTATGCCGAGGCAGTGTCTGTCTTTGGCTCTCCGATCCCTGCCTTCTCATTTAACCTCTAGTTAGTTCCTTGCACAGCTATTTAGTCTTCACCGGTAACCCCGGTCTTCAGGTTGCCGGTCTTCAGTATATATACTCTATGTACGTTGTACTTAGTTCCTCAGTCTGAATATCAACTTAGTTCACCCCAAGTACCCAGCTTAAGCCCGAGTTGACTCTCGGCTTTCGCTCCTGATCCCCCTTGGCTTTCTCTGACCTCAACCCAGCTTGCACAAGGGTCTAGCACACGAGCTAAGACCAAGGGTTGTTGCCCCCGGCGCTCGGCCTTCAGCCTTTGACCCCTGTCCCAGTCACAGACTTAACACAAGGCATTAATGACAAAAATGCCACAGCAACCAAAGGATGCCATAGCTAATTTTCAGTACTATGGTCTTGATGAATTGCTGCATGATGTTTGGGAGAGTATTCATGCAGCAAGCACATTGGAGCTTATGCTTGTTGCAGCATGCCAAGCTACAGTTGTCACACACCATTATCAAATGAAAAGCATTTGAGGAGGACAAGTTCCAGAGGAAGCCACTCAGTGGTTTAATAGAGGTAACATTGCTCTTTTGCCCCAGGATCCATCCATGTTGTCAAACATTCTTTCACTGACACAGAATGATCTGTGAGGTGCAGTGTGTGTGGTGTTTGCTGGTGGTGCATTTTGTCTGAGCACAGATTCATTGCAAAGGTTCCCTCCAGTACTTGTTAGTAAATCAAGGGTCAGGTGTATTATTGAATGGTTGATTTCTAACAATATGTATAAAAATTCTTAGCACCCATGTACAGCATTCTGGTTTTTGATGTATCTCCCCCATTTCTGCAGGTACTGACACCATTCCCACACTTGCTTCTTGTGCTCAGCCAGGTGATCCTACATTCCAAAATTGGGAAAGATCCTTGCACTCCACACATTTCCCCAGCACTCCCTCCAACAGATGCTCATTTTGGTAATTCTTCTTATATGGCCACCTCCACATCAATCATTTCACTTGTCCCCTTTGCTAGGGACAATGGCTATGTATATTTACCAGGAATTCCTACTAGCTTCCATCCTGAAGTGTCCTGGTGCATCCCATTCTCATCTGCCCCCTCTCAGCCCATCCAGCTTGGACAGCACATTCTTTGGTCACCTCAGGTTGGTCATTCAGTTAGAAAGGTCTTATGTGGTTGTTTCAGTCTCTCCAGTCCAAAGAAGCATATGGATCCTTCCTCCCTGCTCCCTGCAACATCTTCATACCAGTCTTGTCCATCATTCTTCCAAAATTGCAACAGCTACAGTACAATCTACTGTTCACCACTCTCCCTGATCACATCCATGACAAGTATGATGCACATCTTGCCCTCTTATTGCAAGATACAGCAGAAGACACTCCCCCTTCAACCTCTCTTCCAACGGAGTCTCATTCATGAAGTTTTTATTTGTTTCACTGAGAGGACAGTTGGGGGGGGAGGAATGTGATCCCCTATGCTCCTGTCACCCCACAGACCCCCAAAGCTTGACCCCTTTTGACACCTGACTCACCCTGTCCCCTTTTGGATGTACTACAGTGGCTCACAAAATTGTCCCAATGTTTGCATGTTGTTCATTAATTATGGTGTAGCAAGTGAACTATCATTATCGAGTCCAAGGTGTTGGTGGATGGATTAAAGCAACTGGTCATGGCTCTCTGATGAGCCATATTACATAATATTTGGATAGAAACTGATGGCAGAATACCCAAATGAAAATGAGAGGTCATTGGGACAATTATGTAACTTTGTGATATACTGGAGATGTAGTCCTTGGGAACACATATAAAACATGGTGAGATGCTCACCAATGCTTACATAATGTATTACATGGTCTACTGAATGATTTGTCAACAAACAAACAATGCCAAACAGTGATTTTGCACCCCTAAGCCTCCTTGCTGCAACACAAGTCAAGAAATCACCATTCTGGCTCATCAGGGACATTCTGTCAGGGCAACCTCAGCAAATGCTGGTGTACACTACAGTATAATCAATAGAATATGCTATCAGCACCATTGGTCTCTTCAGAAACCTGCTGGAAGTCATTTCCTGCACTGTTTCCCCACCAATGCCCCATGTATCCTGGAACCAATCAGTACTGTGAGAGCTGAAAATGATGTGGAGGTCCAATCTGGCATTCATCCTATCATAAGCAAACCAATCACCCACTAACTACTACATCACAGCTGAAGACAGGCCTGCCTGAAGGCTCAGGTGAAGCACAACCCTCCTGGGCACTCCTAGTATCATGGGAGGGTTGGCCAGACTGTACTCTGAGCTGAACTGGGGATCACTGGGAAGGAGTTATTTGATCATATATGACTAAAGGAAATATCCAGTGCCAGATAGAAGGCCAGGAATGTGCAACCTGGTAGCTCAGTAGCATATCCCTCCCATGGTACCTGGAGTGAGAGAGGGTTTAGCTTCACCCTGACCTCCATACCAGTTTCCCCTTCACAGAAATGCACTAGTTAATGGGTGATTTGTTTGCTTATGATAGGATGAATGCCAGATTGGACCTCCACATCATTTTCAGCTCTCACAGTACTGATTGGTTCCAGGATACATGGGGCATTGGTGGGGAAACAGTGCAGGAAATGACTTCCAGCAGGTTTCTGAAGAGACCAATGGTGCTGATAGCATATTCTATTGATTATACTGTAGTGTACACCAGCATTTGCTGAGGTTGCCCTGACAGAATGTCCCTGATGAGCCAGAATGGTGATTTCTTGACTTGTGTTGCAGCAAGGAGGCTTAGGGGTGCAAAATCACTGTTTGGCATTGTTTGTTTGTTGACAAATCATTCAGTAGACCATGTAATACATTATGTAAGCATTGGTGAGCATCTCACCATGTTTTATATGTGTTCCCAAGGACTACATCTCCAGTATATCACAAAGTTACATAATTGTCCCAATGACCTCTCATTTTCATTTGGGTATTCTGCCATCAGTTTCTATCCAAATATTATGTAATATGGCTCATCAGAGAGCCATGACCAGTTGCTTTAATCCATCCACCAACACCTTGGACTCGATAATGATAGTTCACTTGCTACACCATAATTAATGAACAACATGCAAACATTGGGACAATTTTGTGAGCCACTGTACATCAGCATCAGATCAGTACTGCCTCTCTGTCACCCCACTTTGGCCTAGAAGCAATCTCTTTGAGATGTGACATGCACAGCCTCCTCCTAATGTGATTCCAGTGCACTTACTCAGTTTCTGACATTGATTGACTCATATCTTGAAATTCTGACTGTCCTTGACTCACCTATTGCCAATACCTACCAATCTTTTGACCTTGCTTACTGATTCTTTGCTTTTTGGCTTACTCATCCTTACCCTTACCAATGCTCACCAATGCTTCCTAAGTTGATTACCCACCACTTACATTCCTTACCTATCAGTTACCAATCACTTACCAAGTGTTTTCACCTTGTTTTCCATTGGAAATGCCCCTGTACTGTATATAAATCACTGTACTTAGATAGCACAAAAAGGAAGAAGACATCAGAGAACCCCTCTTGCTCACATTTCATCATCTCTCAGTAATTCATTCATCAGCTTTGATAGTTGAGACTTTATTAAGGGTCTAACTATTGTCTACTTCACCTATTGATGCCTATCATCAATTATCTTCACACCCAGACCTTCCTGGGCTTAGAATAGCCTAGGACTCAAATCAAGTCATCATCCATCCTTCTGTAGGCTGACAGCAGTCTACCCCATCACAATCCTCTCACATTCATGCTCCCTCTTTGTCAGGAGCACCCCCAACCCTCAGCACTTGTCTTTGAGTGTTGTAACTCATAAAAACCTGCCTGAACAAGAGCTTCAACCATCTACATAGGTTCTGTGTAGGCACACCACCACTTGCTGTCTTTGTCTTTGTGTTGGTTTTGGTTGGTTTTCACCATTTTCACCACTGAACCACACTTTGACTCACAGCAGGCATCTCAACTGCCACTCCTTGACCATTCTGCTATCCACTGACCACTCCTGTTCCAGAAAAAATTGCACATCAATCCTGTGATGTTCAATGACATTTTAGATCAAATTAGTGACCACTACATATTTTTGGACAATTCAAACAACAAGCAATTACCTGTGGCCATTCAACTTGCAATTTTCCTTTTCCATGTGGGGCTCTATGGTAATGCATCTTCACCTGAGGATGCTGCCAAATGGGCAGGCATTAGTGTTGGAACAGTCATCAATTGTACTCACCAAGTAAAGACAGTGCTGCTGGACAAGCATGATAACTTCCTTTATGTGCCAGATGCCTGATCCCCAGAACTGAGGTGTGCATGAGAATTTGTGGAGTCACAAACTTGCTGGTCTTGGAGAAACAGAATTTTTGCTGCAGATGGAACAACTGTTAACCTTTATGTGCAACCAAAGTCATTTGCTGACAGCTATTACAGCTGCAAATTGAACTTCTCAATAAACTGTCAGGTAGGTGCAGTATAATGTTACACAGAAACAGACAACTTGCAAGCATGCAGGTTGTAATAATGCCACACAACTTAGCCATTGTTGATTATGCACTGGGGAATCCAGGGAGTGTCCTTGATGCATATGCATTTCAGGGAATGTGGATCTTCAAGGATCCAATTGGTGTTATGCCACACAGACACTGGACTTGGGCTGATATGGCATATCCCTCAGAGAAGTGGTGTGTTGTGCCATTTAAAAAGCTGCAAGAGGGGAACTTGACAAAGTGTCAAAACACATATAATCATTATGTTTCAAAAGTACATACTTATCAAGTGTTCCATGGCACATCCCTGACAATTCAGAAGATTCATGTCAGGGTAGAGCATGCATTTGCAGCCTTGAAAGGCCAGTTTCAGTCACTGAGAGAACTTCATATCAAAATTGGCAACAAACCAGAGAATATGGATCTGGCCATGTACTGGATAACATGTTGCTTTATCCTGCACAATATGGTTGTGCAATTTGAAGAAAGGTGCTGTGAAGAGTTAGGACAAGGAACAATGGATTGGGCAATGAGGGAAGGGGAGCCTGATGAAGGGAGTGACAATGATATGCCCCTGGCCTTAGAACCAAGATCAGTGGGACAACAATTCCACACACACTTAATGGAGAGGTTAATTGTGGAGAGAGGGATATAAATCTGAATACATTTTGCATTTTGTAAAAAAACAAAGGATGACAGTGACAACTTGGACAAAACATACTTGTTTGTCCTACAAATGACATTGGTTAAGGGATGGAGGAAGATCTGCAGGAGTAATTATCAATGATATAGGAGTAGCAGAGGACAATGCTTGGCCACCAGCAGCAATGGTCTTTTGAGCCTCAATCTCTGCAAGTTTGAGCTTGAGCTTGAGGACCTTGGATTCCATCATGACTGTGACATCAGCATAAGCCCCTAACATCTACTCTGCCCTCTTCTGCACCCTGGGAACTTTTCTCTGCCCTCATCTGATGCATTCCCATGCTCCTCCAACCCTCCCAACACATCTCCACACCTCTCTGAGGTCCCTGGTCCACATTCCAACCACCTCTGCTCACCTGTGCCTCCTCCAAGGCCTTGGTCAGCTCAGCAGAGTGTCAGACTTGCAACCCTGCATCCCAGATAGGGTTCTGCCCTTGTGTTGGTCTTTCTCTGTTCCTCCACTCCTTCAATATTTACCCTTTCTCCCTCATTGTAGTAGTTCCCTTGTCTCAGTTAAGGTCCCTGTCATCCCCATCCTCTATCCCTTGTGTCGGAGGTACTGCTAACCTGTTATACATTTATTGGTTTGCATTCTACACTGCCCCACCCTTGATCTACATTGTATATAAGGCTGTGTAGTACTCTGATGTAATCAGTATGAATATTGACAATAAAGTCCCCACTTCCAACTCCCTCTGAGTCCCCTCTGGAGTTTTGTCTCCACTCCTCTGAGTCTGCTCTGCCTCTGGAATACAAGGGCTGAGCTCATGCAAGGGGGCAGCACACTAGCTGAACCCAACACCCTGTCATCTGACCTCTGACCTCCAACTCTGACTCCTGTCTCTGAAACTTTCCTCCATACCCCTCTGCTCGCTGTTTGTTGAATATCTTGCCACCCAGTGGTCAGATTCACTTCAGACTTTGACCACTGTACTCTGCAGCCCAACCCACTCCTACTCTGCCCTAAGAGGAAGTCACAGGTGTTGTGTGACTTTGATAGATTCCCTGGAAAACACCTCTGCATCCAGCTTGCAGAGCTGGATGTCGTGGTTCTGCATCTCCAGTATGTGATGGTGGATCTTGTCAGCTTCACTACATTTGCACTGATGCTCATGCTCATCATGCCCAATCTCTTTCATATGCATGTGCATGTTATATTTTGCAATGTGATGTTCATTCTTGAGAAGAGCAATCTGGTATTCTTGGTCAGAAGTATCTCCTGAAGGTCCTTGCAGCTTCTCTGCTAGTGTGGCCTCAAGCTTGGAGACAGATCTTGCATTTCCTGAGCTTCCCCCCAACACCACAGAACCAGGACCACAGCCATGACTCTTAGTGACAATAGACAGTGGCAATGATGTTGATGTGACCATTGAAGTCAATGATGGGCCATGCTTGGGGTATGGGGAAGAGCAGAATGTACTGCAGTTTTCCCAGGATGGTGTTTTGTGCTTCATAGCAGGAGGATTAGCTTGCTGATTATGAAAGTCACTTGGGCCACTGAAAGACTAGATTGTTCATGTTAGTTTTTGTACAGTGCAACCAATTAGGAGATAATGGTAACTTGCCTTAGCAAAAGATGGGACCACTGGTGAAATGATATTTGATTGGCTTGGGCCCACTGTTGGGAGGGAAGAATCATGCTTGGGGGGCATCCAGTCATTGTCACATCCTTCTTCATCAAAATCATGCCCTCTTGTTTCATTGCCACTGGCCTCCTCCTCTTCCTCCTCTTCCTCCTCTTCCATACACATGCAGTAATCATTGGTGATGACACCAGGAAAACCTGGATGTTCCATCTGCTCAACCATGGTCTCATTGTCATCACACTCTCCAAAAAAATCTGGCACAGACTGGGAAGTACCAGAGGGAGGGGGGCTACAGAGGGGGAATTGGGTTGAATCATTGCAAGAAAATTGCCAGCACAATCAAGGCCAGGAGTAAAGTTTTGTGGTTGGATGTTGATTGATGGAATTCCCCTCCACATGTGATCACATTCCTTGAACTGAGGGAAATGTGCAACAGCATCAACTGAAACCAGATCATCAGTGGGACCAAATGGGAATGATCCTGCCACCAGTTGACTTAAAATGATCAAGTTGCTCTCAATATCTCATCTTTAACCTGCATTGATCATTGAGTTATGGCATATCCCATCATTAGATCAAAGACATACATTGCAAGGCATGCATAGACACTCATATCAAACTTCTTTGGCTGTGTCTCATACCCACTGTGATATTCTGCATCATTCACAAAAAGCACCTTTGCACAACAGCATGAATTTCTTTCTTTGTTTGCCCATGGGGCTTTCTAAGGGAAGCAGAGCCTTCTTGCATACTTTGCTACTTAGCACTGCTGAATAGAATGGCATGATCAGCAGGATGGATGTTGCAAGAGCCAGCTCAGGAGGTTGCTAGTGAGGTGGGGATATCATTCCCAGAAAATAGTTTCCCTCAATTCCTGTGGAGGACCTCCCAGGGTGGTCATTGTTTGCTTGCAAGAGCCAGTAGCCTGGGACTTGGATCCCCTGGTCTTTGGCTTCCCTCTCTGGGATGTAGAGATCACATTTTGGGGTGGGGATATAACTTGAGAAGAAGGGAAAGGAGCATTAGAACCTGCATTGCTGGCTGGAATCTGAGGGGGAGTCAATGCCATCATAGTCATTGGTCTCACTTGCAGGTGTGCAGAGTGTCTTGTGCATGGATGATGGGGAAGCATTTTCAAGCGGAGCTTGAATTAAACCACATGCACTGGACACACTTGCCATGCTCATGCTGATTCCTGGGCCAAATTTGTTTGACTCAGATTTATTTTGAATGCCACTAATAATTGATGTGTCCAGCAGATTCTGAACATGCATGCAACAGTGTTCGAAATGCATGAATATTCTACAGTCTAAAATGTGCACTCAACAGTCCAAAATGTGCATTCAATGGTCTAAATCATGCATTTCCACACTAAACCTTTTGTGGAATTATTTGGGGTTTACCATTCCATACTACCCTGCCCCATTCATTCTGCTGTTCAAATCACTCAATCACTCACATTATAGACATGCAGTGGTGCACAGTATCACACAACCAGCTCTTGGCATGTCAATGGCACAGCCACTGGGAAATATATTCCCTATCGGGCAATAGCAGCATTTGACAATTCTGGTGAGGGGTGACATGCCCCAGTATTCCTGGACGCCGTCAGGCCAGGTCTGCAAACTCTTTGTCCTCAATGATCATACTGGACCATTAAGTCCGATCACATGCTGTTTCCTTTTGGGGAAAATTATATTTGGGGCACTGGTTGCATTGGGGTTCCTGCATTTTGTTTGTACTCATCATGTCAGAAAGTGGCAGGCGGATGACCATGGACAGTGGCATGTGCTGCTTGTGTATTGACGTTGCTGCTCCCAGCGATGTTGTTGCTATCAGCTACAAGTTTATTCGACGAGAATATATGCTGGACCGTGTTACTATACACGAGGAATTTACTGCCGAGTCAGTGTACCCTAGAGGATCGTTGTTGGTATGTCGTGCAAACTCAGTGCATGAGTTTGTGGAAGAGTATCCTTTCTTGACGTTGAACGATATTAAATCCATTGTGGCATTTCACAGAGTGGTTCTTCTTCGTCGTCTGCGCCGTCAGGGGTGTGTCGATGCCCTCTGCATTCACGAGTGTTTGGCCACTTGTCCATCGCTGTTGTATGTGTTTTGACAGCTTAAAACCACTCGGAGAGGGAGATGCCTCCTTCCTGCATTGCAACCGGCAACTTTACTTGAGCGAAACGTTGCTGATGTCAGAGCTGTGGACAGAAGTGCGAAGTTGGCACGACGTCAACAGTTAGTAGGGGGTGGGGATGTTGATGAGGGACCATGTCCTTATCCCCCTATCAGATCATTGAGCAAAAAGCTGGACATCATTCGAGATTGGCAGAAGCTCATGTCACCGCAGGGCCTTGCTGAGGGAGTCTGCACTGTCTGTGCGCAGACATTCCCATGTCGAGATCTTTCGGATATTATTCCTTCCACTGAAGCACTTTTGGTGTTGAGGAACGATTGGTTACCACCTCCATGTCAACCTCAGGCATATAACATGGAAAAATATCATGGAGCGATTCTCTGCCCACATGGTATGCATTGTTTGGATGATGTCACTGAGCTTGGGATGTGTGTTTCATGTCAGAAGGCATTGACAGGCAAGATTCCATGCCAACCAAAGGATTCTATTGCGAATTTTCAATATTATGGTCACAGTGAATTGCCACAGGAGGTTTGGGAAAGTATCCATGCCACAAGTGCTTTGGAGATCATGCTCGTTGCAGCATGTCGAGCTACTGTTATCACACATCATTATCAAACGAAGAGCATTCATGCAGGTCATGTTCCTGAGGAAGCAAGTCAGCACTTCAATAGAGGTAACGTTGCTCTCTTACCCCAGGATCCCTCCGCATTATCAAATGTCCTTCCTCCGACACCAAGTAATTTGCATGGGACTGTGTGTGTGGTGTTCGCTGGTGGTTCTTTCCGTCCGAGTGTGGAGGCATTATGGAGATTTCCTCTGGTTCTTGTCAGTAAATCCAGAGTGAAATGTATCATTGAGTGGTTAACATCAAATAATGAATGGTATACGAAGAATGGTATTTCATTCAGTGCTGAAAATTTGGCAGCCTTGGTAAATGGCAGCAACGATTCTGGGGTTTTACAGGGGATAGAAATCACCCATCTTTGGGATGAGGATGGGGCAAGTGATTCCAGAGGTGATGTTGATTGGTCTGCATTGGTGACAGATCTCATTACCGAGATGGTCACATATACCGATGGTGATCGCTCTGAGCGGTCCTGCCGCACCATGAAGGCAGCAGCCCTGACTCATGCATTAAATCACAAGAGCTTTTTAGTTAGTCGTACTGGTTCCGTGTTGATGAACGAGAATTTGCCTGGGTTCTTGAGCATGGTGTTTCCACATCTCGATCCCTGGGGCATTGGTGGGTTTAACCATCCTGCTCACCAGCCTGATCAACATATTTCTTTCCAACGACAACTTAAAAATATGTTGCGGCAAGTGGACTCACCCTTCACTCAGGATGCAACGTTTCCATTTATATGTTGGAATATCTTGCAAAAGCGTGCGGCAAGTGAGAATACTGCGTTCTGCATCCCGTCTGCTCGTCAACACAGTCTTGTGAATGATGTCCGGGAGGCGGAGGCGAGCATAGCGTCGTTGGCGGAAAAACTGCAAAACAACCCAAAAGCGAAGGTAGACTCTGTTGGGGAAAAGGGGGCTTTACGATTATTTCGGGAATTGAATGTGATCTGTCATTCGTTGCCAGGCAGCGATGGGTACAAGTTGTGCTGGCGCAATGAAATTCGGTCTTTGACGCGGTGTCTTGGTACACCTGCATTTTTTCTTACTTTGAATCTGCATGATGTTACTAATGTTCTAGTCGCCCATTATGGGGGTATGGATGTCTCTCAGTGGCGCCAGCTGAGTGCATACGAGCGTGCTGTTTTTGTTGCGTCCCATGCAGGTGCCACTGTGAAGGCTTTTGATGTCATCATCCGCGGCTTTATAGACATCGTCATTAAGTTTAACAACGGGATTGGATTATTTGGAAAGTGCACAGGGTACTATGGAACAGTGGAAGCCCAAGGACGAGGAACACTCCACTGCCATTTGTTACTGTGGGTGGATGGTCATCTGAATCCTGAACGCTTGCATCAGTTGATGATGACGAATGAGGAATTCAAATCTTTGCTTTTTTGCTGGTTAGAGGATGTTATTAAGTGTGAGCTTCCTGGGAGCTCACCTGACAGCATGGACACTACAGATACATCTCCTGCAAAGCCTGTTTGGCGGGATGATGAACCAGATCCTCGTCTACAACTGCCACCTCAAATTGTACAGATGGACGAGGGTGTTTTTGATGATGCTTTTCATGAATTTGTCCAGCGCCTCACTATAGAATGTAATTGGCACGAACACACACCTACATGCTTTAAACATCTTCGTCCCGGAGAGGAACCCAGTGATGACAATTGTTGAATGCAAATCGATGGGACAGTTCATGCCCAGTCCTATGTTGATCCGGAAACGCAGTCTATTCTCCTTCGACGGCATCATCTGCATATAAACAATTATAATGATATTATATTGTTTCTTCTGCAATGTAACATGGACGTTAAGTTCATCAGTTCAGGTGCTGTTGCGAAGGCGTTGACTTACTATGTCAGTGATTACATTACCAAAAACGATCTTCAGGTCCATGTCGGTCTTCAAGCTATTCATGCCGCTATTGATAACCACTGCAGACAGTTCATGAATGATGTCGAGTCTTCATCATCCATGTGTGAGAGGAATTTGCTGACCAAGGCAGTTAATGCCATGATGGGGAGGAGAGAAGTCTCCCATCAACAGGTTATGAGCTATCTCGTTGGGGGCGGAGATTATTATACTGGGCATACTTACCATACGGCTTGCTTTTATGAGTTCATAGATATAAGTATTGCACAAGAGGCTCACGTTGATGGTGATTGTGCATGCAGTGGATCGTCCTCCACTGATTGTCCAGGTTACATTTGTGGCTCTACATGTACAGCACATGCATCTGATGGTTCACTGTCAGTTGTGTCCGAGACTCAGGACTACTTATTGCGACCTACCATTGCTCCTTTCGATAGCATGTCCCTATGGCAATTTCTGGAGCAAACTGAGAAAGTGAAACACACATTGAGCAAGAGTGAGGGAACTCATACCGTTCCCTCTGGTGATGGGGATGAATCTTCGATGCCTGCTGCTGAACATCCAGCATACTCACGTAGATTTCGCGCTTCCTTCATGGACCATACTCATCCCCAGTACGAATCGCATGAGCTTTGCATCCGCAATATGTTCGTTGTGCCTGTTTTGATAGGAGATTCCATACCATTGCCATGGAGATTGGATTCTCGCATGGAAGAGTTCAGCTGCGCTATGTTACTTCTCTTCCGGCTGTGGCGTAAGCCCTCCAACTTGCTGCAGAATTACACCTGCTGGATGGAAGCTTTTGACACTTTCCAGTTCTCAGAGACCTCTTCTCGCCTGATATCCAACTTCCTAATCAAATTAGAATGTAAGGATGCAAAGGATACCATGCATGACGAATATAACTCCAAGTCGTTATGTGCGAAGACGTCTGCAAGCTTTCATGTGCCACATTCCAGTGAAGTTGATATTGAATTGTTGAGAGAGGCACTTATCCTGGATTCTGACTTGGACCTCACACTGGACGCCAACGCGCAGTCATTGGCTTGTGAAGATTACAGTAACTCTGCGACACCTGCGATACCGCAGGATGAGATGGACATTATCACAATGTCGCACGTACTTCATGACCACGACCGAGGTGGCAGGCAAGGCTCTGTAAGCCATGGTCACGTCATGGAGGTTTCTGTCAATATTGAGGATCAAATTTCACTTCATAACACTTACATGAATTCCCAGCGAAAATGGAAACATCCCGACAAAGCTTGCGAGGTGAACCTTACTGACAACTGCCATGGAAATCGGAAACATCCACGCACTGGAAAGCTACTCTCCTGCCATTTTGGTTACCGCACTGCAATCTCAACAATTCCTTCCAGAGTCCATCATGGAGATAACTAATGGAGAGACCTTTCTGTCGCATATGATCACCAAGTGGTCTTTACAACACAATACAGAGCAGAGACGTGCCTTTACGATTGTGGTCGAACACATGCTGTGGAACGACCCGGAACAAATGTTAATGTTCCTTATGGGTCTCAGGGGCTCCAGCAAGAGTCACGTCATACAAGTGATTGTCGATGCCTTTGAGCAGCTCGGTCGGTCCCACGAAATCCTGTTGAGCATGCCAACGGGTAGTGCTGCTTGTCTTATTAACAGATACACCATTCATGCCCTCATGCTTATGAATACCCATTCCCTGATGAAAGAAAGAAAATGGCAGAACAACGATGTTTGAAACATTGATATGGATGAATTACAGGACATATGGCGAGATGTCACATATTTAGTTTTGGACGAGGTTTCGATGGTATTGGCAGAGATGCTATCCGATATTGCAAATTGAATCAGTCTCGCAAAAGCTGGAGAGCACACTAAAAAGGACATACCTTTCGGGGGCATCAATGTCATCTTTGCTGGCAATATGGCACAACTTCGTCTGGTGAATGGTACTGCGTTGTATTCCCACACTGTGATTAACAACTTATCGAAATGCATGTTTGAAACTGTGAAAAGTCAACGGTGACTGTTCAGTGCGTTCCTGTGGAGATCGTTGACTCATGTTGTACAACTGATTCAAAACAAATGGGCTAAAGCGGATCCAACATTTGTTGAGATGCTTGGGTGGATAAGAATAGGTTCCACCACCACTACAATGTCCAGCACACCTTCTGATTGGCACCGCTTGCAACTAAGACTTCTTCTGGAATTATATAGAACCTGTAAAGATCAGTTCTTGCAGTTTTCTGACACCCCAATCATTTTTGGCAAACGTCAACTGCGTGACTGCTGGAATGAAGAAATGGCAAGGTCCTTTGCTCTTAAATCCGATGTTCTGCTTCAGTACTATTATGCTGAACACTTCTGTGATGCACAATGCCTCAAGGGTGAAGAGGATGATCGATTGGCATTGGTCCGACCGAAGGAATCTAAAGATTACCTGGGTCATCTCCCCTTATTCCCTGGGATGCCTGTATTTATCACGGAGAATCTTTCAGTCACTGGGAAAGTTGTAAATGGTGCCCATGGTACCATGCGTGACATCGTCTTTGGTACTGTGGATGATAAACGCATCATTCATTGCATGTACATTGCCATTCTGGCATCCACACTACAGTTACCAGGTGAGGAGGCACACATCGTCGCTGTGTTTCCACAACCATGTATGTTTTCCTATTTTTCTGAACATGCAGGCAAATTCCACATTACACATCAACAGGTACCTATAGTCCTGGGGTGGGCCTTTACTGATTACAAGGCACAGGGAACAACTCTTGACAAAATCATTGTCGATTTGGCTAGCGCTAGGGGTGTGCAACACGCCTATGTCATGCTATCCTGGGCTCGTTCTCTGTCCGGCCTCACTATATTACGATCGTTCTTGCCCCAACACGCACTCGGGCATCTGCAGCATGATCTCTGAAACGAGTTAAACTGATATGTCACTTGGTGATATACATCTGGGAAACAGCTACGCGACGTGGCTGTTAACAGCTCTTTCACACTTGAGTGAGCCTTCTCATTGGCCAACAAGTGTCTTAGCAAGTCTTACGACAAGTCACTTCCAAACAGAGGCAGGTATAACCTGCTCACTCCCTTGGGTAGTTTTGCAGATGTAGCTTATCAGTTATTAACTAGATTCATATGTCATGTTGACTGTCAAGCAGAAAAAGAAGTCTATGAATCTATGTGGTCTATGAGGATTGTAGCCAAGAAATTACATGAAGTGAAGGGAACGAGGACGGAATTAAATTATCTATAGGTTACAGGGGTGATGTCCCTGACAGGATCAACATGGAATGACGATGCACTAATTGCGAAGATGAAGGAGCATCCAGCTCATGCATGTTTGAGTCAGATGGGAAGACATCAGGAAGGCCCTCGGTGACCTTGTCGGTTTGCATGTGTCTAATTTCTGTAGGGGAGGGTGCCAATGATGACGTCTCTGTAGGCTGTAGGGAATCTATGGCAGTTATTCGTGGGGAGAGGGTGATGCAAATACATGCCTGTGAGGGACATGCAGATTGGAGATGCATGATTTGTTTGCAAGACAAGAAAATGCGTAAGTGAGTCCGCATAGCATGGGTTCACACAATGATGAGATCGAATTCAGCGTCGATCTCGATGAAATCCCCCCAGGATAGTAAGACTTCGTGACTTGGCACAATATTTCCATCCTGGCTCATCTCCAGGATTTCAAGAGGTCTGTTCCATTGCCAAGGGTACTCAGGAAGTCGTTGAACATGTGTGTTTTGAGGTGCTACAATATGTGTCGGGGTGGCAACTTGATCTTGAGCCTCCTGCAGCTGAAAAGGATGTTCGAGGATCTCTGTGAGAACAAAGAAACAGAAAGGGAAACAGAGGGGATGGGTAGACCTGCAATACCTTTGTGAGAACTTTTCTTTGCATGTGAAGATGGTGCTGGAATTGAATAGATGGAAGTGGGATTTTCAGAACACGGCTGGCAAAGGTTGCAGTGAGGTTTAAGTGATCCAGTTGATTTCGCCAAGCGGTTGGGTTTCCCATGCTACTAATGGATAGGCTCTGTACAGCATTTGCTGTCCTCGCACAGTCTCTGCAGGCAGGAATGTCATTAGTCATGAAGAGGGAAAGATCAAGATGTACCCGTTCCAATTCCCAAAGTTGCTGATGCAGAATCTATTGAGGAAGCCATAGATGTGCACCGACATGGGGTATAACGCATCACATGGCTCTGGCATGGGCAATGTTTTATATACGAGTAGGTGAGCATGTCTTTGGTCCGGGGGGCTTGGATGACGGGTCATGGCCGCCCATTCAATCATATTGCAGAGGGAGGTGGGGAAGCATTCCCATTGTTGGAGCAGGTGAATGGATCCATGGCTCTGGATGATGGTTTGTAAATCATCAGCCCATAGGTCGGCGCCCAGTAAGTGACCTGGAGACGGTAAGAAGGACATGGAGGGGAATGACTCTGTACAGGGTGAATTGACCATTTCTGCACCATTTTTTAAGTCAATGGGCAGTGGGCTATGATTCATCCAGGAAATAGGAGATACAGGGTGGCGTCTGATATGAAAAAAACTAACATGATGCACCCCTTATGACAACAACATCCCCTCTGCATGAACCTGCCTCTGGTGACCAACCCTCATTCAGCAAACCTGACTCTTCATCCACCCTGTCAACCAACACTCTGCCCAGCTCACACACGTCTGTTCCAGCGGCATCCACCTCGTCACAAACAACTCCTTCAAGTAACACCCAGCTTCCATCCACTATGATCCAAGGCACTATAGGTGCTGTAAGACCTATACCAGACTCCCGTCTTTTCGATCCCGACTGCATATCAACTTGTCCCAAGTTGCTACTAAAGTAAGCTGAAAATGTTGTTCCCCTTCAATAACTAACCACGGGTCCCTCCCTTGCCAAGGCAAATAAAATTACTTTCCATGTACTCCAACCAAGATGCCAATACCTTTGCACTTGGACAAATCTTACCCAGCGCAATGTGGGGCACAACAGACCCTTATGAAGACTGCAGTAAAATACTCTGCAACCCAAGCACAAACGAACCAGTCAACATCTGGATCCTCAGTCACATCACCAGCACATGGTTCATGAAAAGCGGGGCCCCTGACAACCAATGTGCTGTCACAATACTTACTCTGTCTTCAAACCTTGGACAATATGTGAATCTCCTCCTGTCCAAATTCTCCAAGCCCTCCCTGTGTACATGCTCCCCAATTCATATCACAAAACAAGCCTTGAAATACTTCCTTATCTTCTACAGCCGTAAATGAGTATGATTGCGGGCTCGTCTGTGCTGTCCATTGGCAAAGCCCCCAAAATGGTGGAAATGTAGGCTAATTTCCATACTACCCTCCACCCTCTTTCATCTCAATTGTAGCCCGTTCTCTTCAACTCGATCTACGATGCTCGAGAAATACTGAAAAGTAAAAGTACAATGAAAAAACTGGACATTTCATACCTCAAGAAGCGTGCACTTGTCCTGCTTGAAACACACTTCACCCACTATCGTCAAAAAGATGTAAATGGCTGATGGACTATTTCAAAGGCTCAGTTTGAACTCCAAGCCATCTACCTCCTTCAAGATCCTTGTCTTCCCAACCCTGACCAAGAAAAAGAAAGTGGTGTAGAAATTGCAGGACTCGCTATTTAACTGTCAGTACCGTCTCCTTTGTATCCTTCACTTGTCAACCCCTCTGGCTACTCCGTCATCATCCACTCCCACTTCATCATCATTAGATGACCCTCTCCTTTTTTACAATATATAAATATAACTCTGACGCCCAACACCCCCTCCCCCTCCATCGCATATGATGCCCAACGTCCTGGCATTCTTTCTGTCCATGCCTGAAAATAGCAGACAATGCCTTATATGTTTTCAGCGTCTTAACAGCAACATTGAAGTACTTCACCAGAACTACCTTTTCCCCAACGTCTCCTTCCCTTACGAAAGTGATGTTTCCGTCAACAATGTGCATTTCTGCATCATTTTTGACCGCTATCGCCATCAGCACAACCGCTCACAAGTGTCCTACTTGTTTGTACACCTCAGTAACAACGGAGATCCTATGGACATCTGGCCTGAAAACGATATGGACACCATCCTCAAGGCACTTATCCTGTACCCTCCATCCTTTCCTGCACTGATGATGTCGTTTGACACATCCCCAGATTGAACAACCTACTTCCATGTCTAGATTCCCACATCCACAGTGCCGTCCCCAATTAGTAGACATCATTGCATGGCAGACGATCTTCCCCTTCTTAACACACCCCAAATATGTAGTGCATAGAATAGATTGCATCATAGATTGTGCCCCCCTCCCTCCCCCTGAGTGCTCATGCAAATACACCATCTATTTTCAATGCTCACTTCTCCATGTGCACAATCCAGCTCATCCCCTGCCTCTATTGTATGCCCAGACCACGACATCATTCACTATAAAGAGTAAAGTGAAACACTACAGCATGATCTCTGTCCTACGCGACAATGGCATCGCAAACCCCCCTAAACACAGAATTCCCCCTCTTCACCAACACCGACCTCCTGCAACTTGTCCTTGAGTATTGCGACATGAGGGATCTAATAACATTCGCTGCCACATCGACCACAAACGCTAAACGCGTCCGTTGGTACTTAAGGCACCAGCTCGACGTCATCTGTACCTCATTCTTCCCCACCTCTGACCATCTCACCAACATTCTCTCTGCCTGCAACGCGGTGGTCTCAGGATCAGCTGCTCTGCGTATGGTCCTTCCCGCCCATGCCTGTCATTGGCCATCGTCTGACCTCGACATATATGTTCCACTTCACAGCCACAAGCAACTCTACAACCTTCTACAAAAAAACCATTACAACATCATTCGCAATGGAAAACCCAACATACAGCACTACTCCACATCCTCCATTTTCACCGTCACCACCTTCGGTAATGGCCAATCACTAATCGATGTCATCATCTCCAAAACCATGTCAGCCCTATCACCCATTTTCCAATTCTATTCCACTGCCATCATGAACTTCTTCTCTGCAGACTCCCTATACTGCACATATCCTAGCCTCACCCTGCATCACTGTGCTATGATCAATATGTCCAGCCTCTGTCAACACACCTTCTCCCCAACTCACATCCAAGCACTGCTAAAGTACAAATCTCGCGGGTTCTGTATAATCTCCTGCGACGAAACTAACTACCTGCCTTTCGCCTGCCGGACCCAAATCCGATCTCTGAATGATCGGGGGTGGTTGTCAATCGACTTCGCCACAGTTCCACATCGTGGCACAGGCCCATTGGCGACATTCTACCATTTAGGCATCGTTGACACCGTCTGGACACTCGGGGGACAAGTCTGTGGCTCAACCTCATTATGTGTGCCCCCCATCCTCCACATCATCGAAGATTGCTTGTACATCATCCTCTGAGCATCAAAGAAGTCACTCATAAACAACAGTTATCTCATCTACCAACCCACATAGAAAACATAAACACGTGCCCCATAGACCTTTCCATTCGACATCCCCCCCCCCTCACAGTACTACTCACCCGATAGACCGTATATTTGGACTTGCACTCCTTGGACTCGCACTTGCTCGATAGAATCACCTGTAGAGTTGCTTGTAAATGTAAATAACTACATCACGTGCTTTTCCCAAATGCGTCCAGGAGCACCCGGAGGGCTTTGGTATTATGCAATAGATGGTACATCAGGCGACGATTGCATTCATATACTCATCGACCACCATGGTAAAGACAAACTGCAGGTGATTTTTCTAGCACGGAATAGCCCAGGGTGGGGCGCTGAGAAGTACACTTATTATACAGCCTC
This sequence comes from Pisolithus tinctorius, assembly GCA_024663395.1. Taxonomy (NCBI): domain Eukaryota; kingdom Fungi; phylum Basidiomycota; class Agaricomycetes; order Boletales; family Pisolithaceae; genus Pisolithus; species Pisolithus tinctorius. Next base: position 194,979 of record JANFAH010000035.1, read on the forward strand.
GACGTCTCCGTCTCTACGAGCGATCTCGTTGCAGCGCGAGCTGAACTGACACGGCTGCAGAACCGCGAGCGGGAGTTACTGGAAGAGCTCCGCAGTGTCCGTACTGCTGCCCAGGCGCAGATGGACAGGATTAACGGTTTCGTCAAGCGTAGACTCCCAGCGCCAATTACCCGTCTTCCACTCTCAGTGCTCTCGGATATCATTCATCGTACGATCTGTAACACCCACCCCGTGTCGGACGCGCATCGTTGCACTAAGAGGGAGCTGGCTAGCGTATCGCGTTGCTGGAGAGACGCTATCCTCAACTGCCCAAAACTCTGGACTACCATCGTGATTGGTCCTTCATGGTCTGCTCCCCTCGTCATAGCGCACGTCAAAAGAAGTGGAGAGTGCCCTCTAGATATTATCATAACCAAGTGGAACTCTATGAATCAATCTTCACGACTCAAACAACTCCTAGGCGCTACTGTCACTTGCGGATATCGATGGCGCAGTCTTGTTATTCGAGAGAATAATGCAACCCTTCTCTTTGAAAACATCCAGTACATGATGTTCCCTGCCCTGAAACGTGTTGAGATCTCGGGAACACAGTTCTCCAGCTTCAGCTGTCCACTCTTTCTTACTTCCCATTATGCTCCCGCTCTCGAGCAGATGAAACTCTTAAAAGGAAGCTCTATTGACCGAGTTCCAAATGTTACCAATCTCCGATCTGTCTATTTATACCTGGACGACGAGAAAGGAATGTCGGGGTCACTGCTGTTGAGCTCGTTGCTCCCAATCCAGCAATTGTCCGAGCTTGGCCTTTCTGGAACTAGCGACGAATGGCCGGATGCCGAGAGCATTTGCTTACCTGTCCTTACGTCTCTAACACTCACTCTCTCTGACCCATGGCCAGCGTTGGGAGCTTTGGTTACTCCCGGTCTTCTTTCTCTAGCATGTTCAGAACCCAAGATCAGTACACAAACCATGCGCAGGCGTGGGTGTCCCTGGGCACATGCCTTCCGAGATTTCCCCAAGAAGTTCGCAACTGTTCAGCGTCTTTGCCTTTCTGATTCGACCAGTATCTTCTCTACACCTCCGGAAACTACGGCACTAGGCGCGCAGGCAGTATGCGCCGCGTGCCCCGGGGTACGCCGTGCGGAGCTGCCTGCCAATATGATGGATGTCTTCTTTGTCAAAGACAATGCTCCTGCGGACCTCTGGCAAGACCTTAGGGGTTTGACTTTTAGAGGTCTTACAACTGGGACAATCCCTCGTGAATTTGTACGGTGGCTCGTCGCACGAGAGTCTAATCACAAGCATCTACTACAAGTTACATTCAGTGAATTTAAAACGACAGACAGCCCGGATGCTAGCGGTTTTTGGCCGGGTTCCCTGTATGAACAACTGCATAGTCATTGTAAATTGAAGCTGAAAGGAATTCCACTGAAGGCCACTCTGAACATGGATTCGTTGATGGTACATATTCATGTGGCTGCGGGATCTTGGGACTCATCTCTTCATGAACAGGATACCCGAGGTACATCCAGTGTCTATGATTCTCCGGGGATGGTCAAAACCAGGTACTTGTGGTGTTGTCACTGTTATGACTCGGCCAGGAGTAAGATATAAGCAAGGGATTCTAGTTGCATATACTTTTTCATCCTCAGTAATGACTCTTTTCGTAGTGAAAGTGTACTTTGTTCCTGCATCCGTAGACTGAATTGCTGATCTCATGTTCGAGTTAAGATCCAAGGGAGCTTGATTGATGTGTGATATGCAACGGACTGAGAGATACAAATGAACGGAGGAAGTCATTAGCAGTATGAAGGAGGTTGAAGAAATCCGCTATAAAATGCCGGAAAGCCCCATGTCATTGATGTCGATGCAGGACGGAGTTGGGGAAGTCACCACAGAGCCACATTCAAAATTCTGCTGGCTATGTCCGGAGGATATGCGTACAAGGAGTACGTGTCCCGGGGATTTGCTAGAATAGAATATACGATATACAATCCAATAGTCGCTGTGGCCTCTAGTTTCGCTTGGTCAGTACAATCAAAAGCCGTTGCTCGTTCCATGGCGTGCAAGTAGTGTCGTGATACATATCTAAAAGTCCGTCGGTAAGCCCCCCCCCCCGCTGATGGGTCCTACCCGGTGTCTACGCAGGGCTGCCAGCACAAGCACGGAAAAGTGGTCGCTCCTGAAGATGCAACTTTCCGAGAAATAGGGACTCGCATCATTAAGTAGCAATGACATACCTCGCATTGACCTCGCAGCCAAGAATAGCCGGAGCATCGCTGCATGTTCTTGTGACTCGTGAGAGGAGCAGCATAAGTGCAGCGCAGTGCTTCTTCAAGAATGATTTTCTCTGACGGATCCGTGATGGAATTCCAAGAGGCGCGCGGCGAAGGTACATACGTACCCTAACGGAGACGGAGAGTATGGGAACCGCGAGACGCAGATGGGGTGAAATTACGCATGCTACCCCAGATTTCGAACGACACAAGTGATAGACGCACCGGCACATAATGGCAGTCAACACCAGCCCCGAATCTATGTTTCTCGTTTCATGATTACATCGTCAGGGCCGTGTTGGAGAGCCTCGAAGGCCGAGAGGTTGTGGTGCTGATCAAGCTTGGGGTGGTAGGAGGATTCGCCAAGTCCTATTGTTGTTCCGTGCTGCGTTCGTGAACAGAGCGACAAAGACTTCAAGGTACGCAGGAACCGGCTGGGATGTGTCCTGTGAACTCTCTATTGTCGAACTTACCACTGTTGTCGGCAAGTGTAGATGACGATGAAGTTGTATGTTCGGAGTATTGTTTCTGTCACCCCCAACCTCATTTCCCTTTACACCATCTACGTACATACCATCCAACCCAAAAAAAGTCTTGTAAATAAGAGATGTGGGTAGTTTGCCTATGCACTCGTTGTCATTATCGCATCCGGTAGCGACAGATGACATGACCGTACAACGAAACGAGCCCGAATGAGGAATAGAGGTGAATGAAGGAATGTGTAAGTGCGATCAAGCAGCAGCACCTCCACCGCCGCCAGTAAGGAGCACGAGTTCCTTTCTGATATCCGCCTCCCCCTCGATCTTTTTCAACTGCGTCGCTTCGAGATGGTCTCCCCGCTTAGCCTTTTCTTTGAGTTCGTCGATGGCTTTAAGCTATGTTCCGAAGTTGAGATGGAAAGAACTAGTGAGGGAGATTGGTAAACGCACCTTCTTATTCAGATTTCTTATTTTCTTCGACGCCATATCCATCGAATCTGCATTCTCCTTGGGGGTAGTCGGCTGGGCAGTCGGACACAGTGCCGCCCCATTCAAGCCGTTCGCAACGTCGATCGAAAGTCTGGCAGATATTGTTGTGTCCCCGCCGCCAGTGGGCGTAGCAGCACCGGATGAGACGTCCCCACCGCCACCACTAGCAGCGGCTTTCCCCTTCTTCGCGTCCTTTTTCTTCCGTTTCTTTTCTCCGGCAGTTTCTGTGGCACCTCCAGCAGGATTCGAACCCGCGCCAGGACCAGCACCGCCAGAGGGAGCACCGGCACCACCAGTAGACGGCGTCCTCGGAGGCGCACCTGGGACGTGTCTCCTTCCCCCATTCACTCCGTTTGCTCCCTGGGGTGTGCCAGCACCCCGACCATACCCTCTTGTTGGTGTCCCATTTGTTCCATTCCCATTGCCGGTACCCCCACGAACCGGTGTCCCGCCCTCGTCCTCTCTCTTGAATATTGCCGGTGTCGCCAGTCCCCGGGCTCCAGGAGGTCTATATGCACCGGCCGGTTTCGCACTCGCCGGTTTCCCATTGGCCCCTACGCTTGACACGCTCTCGGACGGTGGCGGCGCTTGCGGAATGGTTTGGGGGAACGCCGGAACCTGGTCTACGGGTGTCGGTCTCCATCCGGCTTGGTACAGTTCGTCGATGGGTTGGACGTGTACGAGTGGACCTGAACAGTGCCAGACTTTGATTCCGTTGTCGACGCGTAACCGGGGGGATAAGACGGCTGTGAGAAGGAATCGACCGCAGGGAGACCATGAGCAGTAGGATGTGTTTGGAGCGTCGATGGTGCAGATTTTGGTGAGGGAACGACGGTCGATGATGTCAGTTTTTCCGGCGAGGTTGCCGAAGCCAGCAAGTAGAATGAGACGGCCCTGGGGGTTGAAGGAGATGGTGTTGATGGGGGAACTGCCGAAGTCGTAGAGTGTGCGGACGCGGGAGTCGAAGAGCATGGCTTTGGCGGGCATGTCTGGACGTGCGGGTTAGTGAGATGAGGCGAGGGAGAAATGAAGAGACGCACATCCGTATACCACACCAAACTCTTTGCTGTTTGGACTCCATGCCACGTCATGAATGGGGCCGTCCTTGTCCAGCGTGACCCGACAATCAAAGTTACCGGCGGCACTGAGAAGGTAGAGCGAAGTCTCTCCGTAATAGCTCATGTTGGAATTGTCGACTTCCGTTTGAGTGATGATCAGCGCTTGGGTGCCTAGATCGTTCCATTTGATTTGGGTGCGATCTGCTTTGAAGAAGGTTTTGGAGCTGGTGGGTGTTGCGCTGAGTGCGAGGAGGCCATATATTTTGACGCTGGCGGGTGCACCCTACAGAAGAAGGGAGTGTGTAATGATGAGGATAAGCGAGAGGGGAAAGATGTGTCAACGGACCTTTTTCTCTGCGACGAATACGGCGATAGAGGGGTTGAGGCCGGGACTGACGGACAACATGGCAGCGTTTTCGACCCTGAGCTTATCGATGATGCCCTTGCTCCATTCAGCAGGTCTGAACACCTGTATTTCCTGAGCAACGAGGCGAACTGCGTGTGATTCGGATACGGTGTACTGAATGTCCCAGTTTTCCTGAGATTTTTGTGAGAAGGCGATGAGCTCTTCGCCCGTGCTGACGGAGAAGACGCGAAGGTTTTTGTGTTGTGCGCCGTCTTCGAGCTTGACTGCGAAACGATCAGCAGGAGGAAAAAAGCACGTGCACGACACGAGGACATACCAGGACGTTCCCAGGTGGAGAGGTAAGTGCCACGAGGCGAGAAATTGAGCTCGACGACATTGGGAATGTTCAGCTCCTGCAAGAGGATAGCATTTTCGGCCTGGAGGATCCTGACGCTGTGGACGTATGAGTGGGTGGGCGGGTGATGACGCGAGCAGGACGTACGAAGATGGGAGGGCGTATGCGAAGAGTCTGCCGTCGTTGCTGTACTGGCAGGTGCGAGCTGGCACGCCTGGATCAGAGAATCCGTGGACGGGGGAGTAAGCGGGAGAGCCGTGGACGAGGCCGAGACGCTTTTGGGCGCGGACTGGCAGGGGGGTGAGTTATCAGTACTGGAGGGGACTGGCAGGAGAGAGAGAGAGACAGCTTACAAGCGATCTGAGAGGACATCATCGAGTAATATCAGAGAAGGCAAGCGAATGCCTCAGCTGCGAACGGGGGGTGGGGTGGGTGGAGGACAGACAGACAGACAGACACACACTCAACCCCGCGGAAGAAGCGGCGAAGGGCGTGGTTTAGGGCAAGCACCGCGTCTCCCTCATGACCACTCCGAGGACGAGCACGCATTCCCCGCCGATGCTGACCGACCTGACGCTGTCGCAGATCCCAGACCTCTCTAGAGCGTCCTCCGAGGACAATCTGCTCGCCGACGACTCCGACTTTGACCTGCTCCGGCGCGACTACGAGCAGGGTCTCGTCGCCAGCTTTGCATCAGAGCAACCCAGTCCACGGGTGGGGATTCTCCTTTCTACGACGCGATCGTACACTGACCGATTACTCCACAGCCCACCACCCGTGGCATATTCAAGGCAAAGACCAACAAGTCGTCCCTCCTACGACCCCCATCCACAATCTCCACGAACTCGCCATCGAAGAATACGCGTGTGGTTCATAAGACGACGCGCCAGTTTGCAGAACATCAACCCGACCCCGACACAGAGAACGTGCTCTCGCAGGATATACTACGACGTGTACGTGCTAACAAGAGCAGGCGGTCTGCCATCGAGGCCACCGACGTTCCCTACGCATATACGCACCCAGTGCACGCTAAACTCGATGCTCGGGTTCAATCAACCAAACCACCTTCAACGCGCCAGACTCAGTCCCAGATTCCGCGCATTGCAGACACCAATCTCAAGGATTATGAGTGCCAGAGTAGTGACGGAAGTCGTGCGCGGCTCCCCAGGTATGTCGCATATTCGTGCTTTGTGCTTTGCTTCCCTAAAAATCGCTTTCCCCACTACTTCCGATGAACCCCCGTCGACACACAGAAGGAACGCCCCAACTCCCGAAGCTGCCAGCCTTCCTACGACAGGACCTGTCGATGAGATCTTACCCGTACACAGAGTCAATACTCCAACTCCAGAAGCCACCAACCTGGCTACGGCAGGACTACACGGAGCAGATGTCCCTCCCATACCGGCACCTACGCATATACCCACTCAACCTTATCCCGATACATCTTCGCCGTCTTTCCCACCGCAACAGCTTCCCAAAGCCTCGTCCAACAACATGGAGGATGACGAACAGGAGGAACTTGAAGTGGCTGACATCACGATCTCCATCGCAGACTCAGACTCGGAATCGACCACTTCCAAGTCACCTAATAACACAAATGTGAACTCGAACTCAATACCAACACGGTACCTCGAACAAGAGCGCGTCCAAACCGTATTTTCACCTATGCGGCGTGGTACGAAGCGGAGTACCGATGGGAATCAGGAGGCCGCAGACGAGGGGAATAGGGAAGAAGACGGCGAGGATGGAGAGACGAATTTGCGCATGGATGTCCAATTGAGTGCCGAGAGGGATGGTACTGGTGGTGAAGGCGGGCCTACGTGCATGGCCGAGCACGAAACTAAAAGGAGTAAAAAGGTTCACCCACAGAAGAAAGTCAAAGTATCAGAGTCTACCTCGGCGAAAACTCTCCCTGCAAAGCGCACAAAGTACGTTCCTAGATCCGCTACTGCATGTATCTCAAGCACCGCGACGTCAACTTCAAAGATGACAACGATGGCGAAGGCTGGAGCAGGTGGAGGTAAGACAATCGGAGCCCCTCATCTCACCCAATTGCGCGAAGCGCATAGACGCCTTGGGATCGCAAAAAGTGAGCGTCCCATCGCGCCGAGCGGTTCTGGGTCCAGTACCAGGAGAAGCGGAACTAGCGCTGCCGGAGGAAGAATTGGGGTGCGCCCATCGTCGAGATCTGTATCTGCTTCGCTTAGTCAGAGACACACTAAGCCGGTCACGGGGAAAGAGGTACCACTACCTTCGAGGCCTGGACCGTCTATGCTCCCCAATGAGCGAGAAAAGGAACCTTGGGTCGATAGGTGGCCGACGGATGCAACCGATTCCAAGACAAATTCCGGGACAGAGACGAGGACGGGTGGTGCAAGACTGGCTGCAGCGGGAGGGCACCTGACGAAGCCCGTACCATTCACGTTCCGCGTCGATGCACGGGTACGCAGAGTTGTGACCGACCCGTGTGTTTGCGGGCCTGGTCTGAACGGTGGTATTGACGGTGAAAAGGACAAGGTTAAGAAGAGAAGGGATGACGAACTCAAGAAACAGACGTTACTCGAGTCAGATCACGGAGAATCGTGGTTGCGCCGTCCTGCACCGTCGAGTAGCGTTCCCCCGAAACCTGCGACGGTGACGACGATCTCTACCAACACTGCGACCTCTACGGCTTCATCCACGACATCAATGACATCGACAACCACCACCGTACCACACCCCTTCACATTCACAACCACCCTGCGCGCCACTGAACGTGCGAAATTTGACGCCCTGATTCGTGAAAAACAGGAGGAAATGGCGCGGGCGAGAGAGGAAGCTCGGAAACAGGTCGAGGAAGAGCTGCAGAGAGAGGTGAAAGAGATGAGAAGACGAGCTGTTCCTAAGGCACACGAGGTGCCAGAGTGGTATAAGGATATGCCAAAGAGAGGGGCAGAGGGGATGGGGGGAGGATAGAGACTGGAGGCCCAGAGTACTTGTAAATCCCAGCATGACGTTAATGTATAGTTTATTTTGAGCAGTGCATCACTAAGTGTGATTCAGCTTGAATCATTCTGTTTCAAGTTAGTGGTGACAGCATGCTTGGTTTTTTGCATTTAAAGTGTGTGAGGGTGTATTTTCCCAGTATTCTGATATATAACAATCTAGCTAGGACCCCCTGTAGCCTGCCAGAATCCCACAAGTGAGTGAATGCCCTGTGTCATGACTATGCCTTGATCTAAACATCTTTCCACCACTGCTCCACCCTATCATTCCTCTGTGTGACCCTTTACAGCCCTACTCTTCCCCTATCCAGCACCACACCACCCCCTCTGCCTTAGGTGTGCTCCTTTACTGTCCACCTCCACCTCTTTATGCCACCTCTGCTCTTGTGTTGGGGTGTTGAGTATGGGATTATCCTTGGGTGACAGGGGCCAAGTCCAGGGGTCTGGAGTCAAGGCCAGGAGCATGAGAACAAGTCTGGTAGCATGAGAAAGCAACCAGTCTGAGAGTGCACACAAGGGGAAAGGTGGTCCAGGGTTGGATCTACCTCCCTTGGTCTCAGCTTATGTGCTGTACCCTTATGCAAGCCAGGGAGAGGCCTAGGACAGGAGCAGGGATAGCCTCAGTTATTGAGAGAGATTTTGGAGGACAATAGTAATGCCAGAGTGCTAACTTGAGTAGCCTTCTGCTCTCACCCTACCCACAAAAGGTTATGAGCCCTGAGCTCAAAGCACTCTAGTTATACAGCTTTTCGACCTACAAACTCTACTTACAAGTCTCGAGCATCTTCTGGAATGAGTAACTCTACCAATCCACCATCCTCTGCCTTGACACTAGGTCCCTCACAGCCAAACCCTTCCTCACAAACAATCTCCTCAGCCTCAACAAAATCTAAAACTGCCTCCAGTCAACTCTATGACATCCTGTCACTAGAAAACAATGGCTCTAACTTCCACACCTGGAAGTATAGAGTTGGGATGGTACTTGACATTCACAGCCTCAAGGAAGTTGTTGATGGAAAAGCTACAACTGCTCCTGACCCAAAAAATGACCCTGATGGTCATGTGGACTGGGAGGAGAAGGACCAAGAAGCATGTGCCCAGATTACACTCACACTGAAGGATGAACCTCTCAGTGGAGTACTCTGTGCCTCAACAGCACATGAGATCTGGAAGTGACTTTGCAAGCAGTATGAGGGACATGGAAAGCAGACAATCACCTTTCTAATTGGTGAGCTCTTCTGAGGAACTCTAACAGATGACACTCCTATGCAAAGTCAGCTCATCTCTATGCAGCAGAAAGCACAAGTGATCAAGTCACTCAGCCAACCACTCAACAAATCTCTAGTAGCCATAGCAATGGTCATTTCCCTGCCACCCTCCTATTCAACCCTGCAAATGATCCTCATGTCATCTGACAGTAAACTATCTGTTGAAACAGTTATATCACAGGTCTTAGTTGAGGAGAAGTTGCGTCAGGCTTCCACAGCCCACAGCACACTTGTGGCCAATACAGCTTCTCATCAAAAAGGAAAGGTGAAGAATGACAAGAAAAAGAAAGGGAAATGCACTTACTGCAAGTATTGTGGACACAATGAGTCTGAATGTTGAAAGAAAAAGGCCAACAAAACTAAAAACAATGCAACTGAAGAGAAAGGCAAAAAGATGGAGGAACATTCAGCCAACCTTGTGTGTTTTACCTCCAGCAATGATGAGCCTCTTTGCCTCTTTCTTGCACAGCAACAAGACAGTTTCTTAGGATCGCACTGGGTCCTTGACTCTGGTGCATCTGTGAACATCTGTTGTCAGAAAGAATGGTTCTCATTCCTCGAACCTCTCTCACCTGCTCAAGCAATAGTAACTGCAAGTGGAAACTTGGTCCTTGCTACTGCAGTTGGGCAAATCGCTCTCAAAATGGATCTTGGCACTGCTAAGCCCTCTCGCATACTACTTCAAATGGTATACTTTGTTCCCCAGATGCACGCAAACCTTCTTTCAATCACCTATCTATCCAGTTGAGGAGTTCAAGTTGTTTTCTCTCAAAACAGCTGCTCCCTGGTCACAGATGGCCAAGCTATTGGATATGGTCAACTACAAGGTTCGCTCTACCTTCTCACAGCAGAAACATACCTACTTTGTGAATGCACACTTGTCCACCAAATTTCTTTGCTGCTATGCAACACTCCACATAGTGTGGCCACTGGTGCAGTGCTCAGGCACAGTTCTGGACACCCTAGCAGGTTCCACACACTCGTTCCTTTGCCCACATAGGTGCCAAATGCTGGAAACTGTGTCAGCACAGGCTTGCAAATATATATGGACTTTGCCAGACTCACTACAAGCAGTGTACATGGCATGTGAACACCCTCTGTTCCAGAGGGTCCACACCACAGTGCAGTTCCTTCAAACACATGTGCTACAAGTCCCTACATGCCCTATTTGATCCATCTAAATCAAAATGCAAGCTCATATGTGCCCATTCCATCTGCAAGTGACATTACAACTGACCTGTGCATGGGCATACCTATTGACTGTGCAAGAAGTGCTGCACACACTACAAGTTGCCCTTCATCACTCCCACTCCCTCTTTGTGCCACACATGAAATCCTGGCCAACACAGAAACATCAATACAACACACCTGCTCACCATACTGTAGCAAATGGGCTCATGTACCTGATACTCACAGCTGTGGCTCACATAGGACTTTGCTTGCATGTGCACACCTGGGATTAATAAAAAACTGCATGGCTTCATCAAGCCCACACTTACTACCTGAGAACTGTGGTACAGCATCCCTCCAAGGTGTAAATATGACTCCAAATGGATTGGGGACACTTTCTTCTCCTGCTAATGTGCCCATTCAAGCCCAACAAACCAAAATCAAGTCAGAAAACATACCTGGATGCTCTCCAAGCACAAGTACTGAGAGTATGACCCCAAGGCCTGAAGATGGAGGTGCTGATCTCGCAGATCAGCCGCTATTCATGAAGTGGTCATCAGAGAAGGTCTTAGGGGGGCGCAAATGAGACGCTGTGGGTCCCAGATCGTGCGCTGTCACTGCACAATGATCAGGATCAGTGCACACTCAAGAACAACCCACTTACCTTCAAAACAGCTCCTACAGTGCTCCAAATGGTCGCCAAGCACTCCCTAGGCCCCCTAGATCGAGACTTGAGGTACAGTGGTCACTTACGACCCATAGCATCTTCATGCTCAGCACCTGAGACTCAGAATGAGCTCAAACAGCTTGGTTTTGCACCTAAACGGCCAGATCTTGATGATTTGTGCCATATTCTTGAAGCGGAAGGCAGCAGAGTGAACCTACTGGTGGGGGTTAGTAGTGGTTCGGTCGAGAGAGGTGGTGCAGGCGAGACAAGAGGTGTGGAAGGTGCAGTGCTGGCTCTGCAGTGCGGCACAGGTGTGGCTGGTTGCCCAGTCCAGTCACACAACTGTGACACCATCACAACTCACCACAACACATTGACACATCTCAACTGCTGTAAACCCCTCAACAACACAAGCCACATGTCATACAACAGGGCTGTGCACAGTATTCACATGAAGAACTGCACCATGCACATGCCACATCAGCTACACACACAGCCACTGATCACCATAGATGAAATCCAGGTTCCCACTCATCCAAATGCTTCACCTGCTATCCAATACAATGCTGACTGCGTTTCTACACCTGTGCTACCACAGTACAGGTCCTCAGAGGTATGCACTTGATGTCCAAGTGTCTAGCCATTTTTCTTTTACTACTCATCTCGTTGAGGGGGCATGTTGGAGCACAGTATGCCATCCAGTCTACACTGAGTTGATTATGTAATATGTTAGGTACTTAGTTTACACTTCATCTTACCTTACACCTCAGACTTTGTCATTTCAAGTCTGAGGTATGGTACTATTTTCACTACTACAGTACAACTTTTTACTCACAACCTACACAGCTCTGTGTCTAGGTTAGTAGATAATATAGACTTTGTCATTTCAAGTCTGAGCTCTGTGTCTAGGCTAACTTGAGTAGCCTTCTGCTCTCACCCTACCCACAAAAGAATGGATGTGATGCACATCACTGCTGCTCACTGCTGCCTTGTAGCATCAAAGAAGAATCACAGACTTCTTCACTTGTGAGGTGATGATGGCCCTGGCTCCACAATACTGTTTGCAGGCAGCCAAGATTGCTTTGAGGAGTTTCTTGTGTCCTTGACTGACAGCACTTCCATGGACCTTGAGGAAGGTTTCCTCATCTCCCTGGAGTCTGGGGAACCATGTCAAAGGAACTCAGGCAAGTGGTAGCCATGCAACAAGTCAACTTACTCATCAAGGAATTCCATCATGATGACATGTCACTGAGAGTACTTCATGTTGAATTGACAGCTGCTCTTCCTGTTGTAGTAGTGATAAGGCCAATCCTTGAGCAACATGTGCAGGCCAAGCTGTGGCTTTCCCTCTGTCCAGTGGTGCACTATGTCCCTCCAAGAGTCTGATTTCAGCATTCATGTCCCATCAGGATGCGAGACAGGCATGTCAGGGATGACAACTCCCAGAAGGGAAGTAGATGCATGGGTCTTGTTCCTCTGGGGTTTGATATGCAAAGGGAGGGATGTTGAGAATGAGACATCTGATGGCTGGACAACCTGTGGCATCCTGAACTGTGTTTGAGTTGGTTGTAAATCAAAAGTGGATAGGTATGGTTGGGCTACTGGGATGGAAGTGGACTGGATTGCTGGGGGCAACAATGTTATGGTCTGCACAGGTGAATGTCAGTGGGCTGATACATGTGGCTGGTCAGTTGTGTTAGATTTGGCAAGTTGCACATAGTCCATTCCAAACGTGTCTGCTCCAGGTCATGAGAACTACTTTCCACTTTAAACCTTTTCTTAGCACTATTACTGAACACACAACTAACTCTCTGTGCCCTTATGTTTATTGTATCTACAGTGTCTTGCACTTATGTGCAAGTCTTCTTGTTATTCACAAAGACCATAGCACATCTCACAATGAGACAATACTTAGGCTCTGAACAGCAGCAACATTTCTGCTTCTTTGTGCAAAACATATGCAAACCAAGTCTGTGCAGAGTTCAGCAGACTTTGGAGTTGATACCACTCAGCTGTTTAGCATAGGTGACTGCTTATTGTATATCATTGAGACATACTGCTACTGCTATGGTTGAAGATCAAGATTGCCCTATCGATGCAGAGGATGAAGAAGAAGATCATTGCTCTGATGTCATTCGGACATTGGTGGTCATTCAGCAGATTCAAAACTTCAGAACGACCAGCATGCTACTCACAATGTACTATGTCACATTGGCATCCATGCAAGAAGGCACCCCATGTCAACCCTATCATATGTCTGCTCTTTCAGGGCAGGGCTGGTTGGATGAATTACTAAACAGACACCCAGAGCAAATCAGAACCAAGCTTGGCCTTCACAAGCACATCTTTCTCTGGGTCATATCCATCCTTTGTGAAGTGGGCTTTTGGGATTTGAAGAATGTCATGCTAGAAGAGCAGCTTGCCATATTCTTATATGCAATTGTGACAGGCTTGTCTTCTTGGCATATTGGTGAGTGATTCCAACATTTGATGGATACCATATCACAGTGAGTGCATGGTGCACTGAATGCTTGCTCTGGCTAACAACAGATTTACCCAGATATTTCAAATGAATGCTCCATGCCTTCTCAGAGGGCCTGATATATACCATGTATGTTCACCTACCCAGAGTTGATTCACTGATCCCCAGTCATATTGCCGGCAATCCAAAATTTTTTCCTTACTTCAAGGATGCCATAGGAGCCCTTGATGGCACACATATCGCATGTGTGCCATCGGCAGGTGAATGGGATCTGATGCATAATTGCAAAGGATTCCTATCTCAGAATTGTCTTGTTGCATGCTCATTCAACAGCGTTATTACATATGTTCTCAGAGGTTGGGAGGGATCAGCTGCTGATGCTACAGTCTACCACAATGCCTGCTTGTGGGATTTCACAATCCCTGATGGTCACTATTATCTTGCTGACACAGGATTCCCATCAACTCTGCAATTGCTTGTGCCATACCATGGTCAACATTATCATCTGGCTGAGTGGGGCCAAGCAAACATCTGGTATGTACCAATACATCATCTGTACATTCAACTATCACTCATTCCCTACAGGCTGAAGGATGGAAAAGAACTCTTCAATCTTCACCACACTATGCTTTGAAATGATATTGAGCAAAACTTCAGAATTATCAAGTGATGCTTCCATATCCTCACTCTCCTGCCCAAGTATAGCATGGCAGTCCAATCCCATTTACCTGCCACTGCATGTTGCATTCATAATATCATCTGCCTTCATGATCCTGATGATGTGGACATTCTGGATCCCAATGCAGATGATGAAAATGATGGGCTGCTCTTGGTGCCTGAAGATGCTGATGTTGGAAGCCTGCAAGAAACTCCATTGAATGCCAAGTCATGTAGGCAGATGAACACCTTGCATGACACAATTGCAGTGCAAATGTGGGATGATTACTGTGCTGAGTGCATGAGACAGGGTATGCCATAGATGTTTTTTGTTTTACTTTCAATATCTTGTACTTTTGTCACTTGTCCTTGTGAATACATCACCTGCTTTCATTGCATGGTTGCACACAGAACTTGGAATACAGATTTGATGGAGTATGGATACACTACATATTTCTCACTACACATGCATATTCTGGAACCTGGAAGCCAACTGCCTCAAGCCTCATCTTCACCCAAATCATTCTCCATGTTGCTGGGATAGCAGCAGCATTCCTGTAACCCATGATGTGGGTGGGATGTTCTTCAAAAATCATCTGCAAGCACATCTGGTTCTCCAGTGAAAGGTTCTTCTCCAGTTGGTATATCATTCTACACACTTCATCTAAATCATGACTCTTGCTTGTGGGCTCGAGTGTGGCAAGGGCCTTGCTAAGTGCTGTGTCAGAGGTCTCTTGCATATTGGTCATGAAACCTTTGATCTCCTGCATAGCATCTGCCACGGTGGCCACCTGAGAATGCTGCTTCCAAGAACCAGAGCTTCCCATGATGCTGGAGGATGTCATGGACATAGGTTCCAGCTCAGTCATGGCATCACTCTTGCACTTCCTGCCATGAGATGACATACTAGATGATGGATTGATGGACATGGTTGATACCATTGCTGAAGATGGCAGTGACATGGGTATGGATGAGGGGGAGACTGTGGGGATGAATACAGATGGTGCAATGAGTGGTGCTGCAGGTGTTGCTGGAGTGTCTGTGGTAGGTTCCATGTTTCAGTGCATCTGCGTGATTTGAGTTTGATCTGGAGACTCAGGTTGGTACTGCACAAAGGTGAGCTGTGCGAGTGATGGTGTGGATGATGGGTGATATTGAATGGGAGGCCATGCCAATGCTGGCTGAGGCGATATGATAGGCTGCTTGGTGGTGCTAGGAGGTTTACATCAGTAAATCACTTTTGCTGGCCAGAGCTGTCCAAAGCTGCCCAGCACTGGACAGATTCCCTAGGACTGCCAGCACACAAAGTGGTTTACTGATGTAGATGTGGAGACCTGAGACATTTGAGCAGGGGGCTGGGCACTGGTGGCATGGTGGGCATTGGTGCCTCTCGCCTTGTCAGGAGGAATGAACTCTTGCATATGGTCCAAGTACTTGAAGCCTGTGTTTCGGAACTGGGCAACATCTGGCCAATTCTTATGAATGGTTAAAAATACAGGCATTTCATGCACTAGGAGAGAAACTAGACATACCTTGACCAAGTCATCCATCACGAGCTGCCCTGCCTCAGTTACAATGTCAGCACCTTTGCTTGCTGAATACACTTGTCCTGATCCCCCTGCAACAGCTGAAGTGGCATAGTATTCCTGCTTCAGCTTTGTATGATATGAGTAACACTGAATACAATGATAAATTGACAAACATACACTCTCCCACTTATCATGACAATTTTTTGCTGTTTTACAGTGGCCATTGGACTGGACAGGGAGTCACAGCAGAAGGTCATTGAAGTGCCCTTCTTGAAGGACCATGTGATCACCTGCTCTGAATCGGTTTTCCTCCACATAATTGAGAAGCATGTCAATATCTGCTGGGCTCCACAAGGCTCACACCTTTGATTGAAGCTCAGAGTTCGAAGTGATAGATGCAGCACCCCCCTTTGACCCAGAGCCCTTACCTACCATCTTGTTGCAAAGTCAAAGTGATCAGTGGGCTGGTGGGTATTGGGGACAATCTTGCTTGTGATGATGAAGGTCTCTTCATTGAGGCAAAATGCAAACCCATGACTTATCCCATATCCACCTCACCAATAATACTGCAGTCAGACAGTCCACAATTATCAACTTCAAAGTCTGCTGAACTCTGCACAGACTTAATTTGCATATGTTTTGCACAAAGAAGCAGAAATGTTGCTGCCATTCAGAGCCTTATTGTGTGTAGACAGGTTCAACACCCAATGTTTCATGTCCTTTGTTACATCACAGTACTTAGTTCTGCACTGTAGACTCCATCACCTCAGACATTGTTGCTGTCTGCATGTGACTGAGGTGAGTACAATATCCTTCTGCTTACTTTACTATACTTACTGTGCACCTAGTTACTTGTATAGGTGAATATATTTAGACATTGTCGCTGTCTGCACATGACTGAGTTACTTGTATAGATTCTTGTCAGGTTATGAGCCCCAAGCTCCAATAGCCTGTATGATGTCTCACCATCATTTCAATATTCTCGCTGCCAATTGACCCTCATCCCCCCATGATGACCACCACTATCCCCATCACCACTGATACACTCCTGGGCAATGTTCCGAAGCTCAATATCAAAGGTGCAAACTGGGCAATCTTCTCCCTTTGCTTCCAAACTGCTGTCAAAGCTAAGGAGCTATGGTCCCATTTCAATGGAACCTCTCTTTGCCCTGCCAGTACAACCTCCACTGATCAAGATGGATTCATGACAGTAGTCCCTCCTGATGCTGATGAACTTGCTAAGTGGCAGAAAAGCGAAAATATGGTGAAACATTTACTTACTCAATGGATCCCTGATTCCACTGCCCTTTGGGTGTGTAGCCTTAGCAGCATTGCTGCCATGTGGAATGAGATTGTTCACAAGTACACTGAAAAGGGAGCATACACTCAAACAGATCTGCAAATGAAGTTTTTAGGCATGCAATGCCCTGCTGATGGTGATGTCTGCCAATTCTTGGATGATCTGCATACAAAGAGAGATGAGTTAGCAGCTGTCAGCATACAGATCGAAGAAAAGGACTATCAATTGACCATCATCCAATCCTTACCCAAATACCTTGCCAGCTTCACATCTGGTCAGCTTGCAACTGCTGGTTTGTACAGCCCAATGCAAACTATCAACCCTGATATTCTCATCTCCCATATTATTGAGGAATCAGAAAGACAAAGCTGCAAGGAGATGCAGCACTTATGTCCTAAGCAAAGAACCTGTGAAGGCAACATAGCCTTGGCCATGACCCCTGGGAACTCCTCTAATCAAGGACAAGGGAGTTGGAGAGGTTGAGGAGGAAGCTCCAGAGGGCACACTTGCCAGTGTGGGCCCTGCTGGAACTGTGGGTTGAGGGAGCACTACAAGTCTCAATGTCCTGATCCTGATAAAAAGAAAGAAGCTTCATCCACTGCTACAAATGGATCCACTCATGCTGTAATGCTTGACTCTGATGAAGAGGGTGCCTTCTCAGCCCATGCCTTGGATGAGCTGGATGATGAGGTGATGCTCCCTGATCTATTGAGCATATCCTCAGATGACAATGATGAATATCAGCAACACTTCACCACCTGTGGTGAGGACTGGTTCAGTGAGGTAGAGGAAGTGAATGGTGAGGACTCACCTTGCAGAAATGGCTTGAGTCCTGATGAGCCCACTGAAACCTCCCCAGAGTCCATGAACCTTGTAAATGACAGCCCTATTAATGCATGTGTTGTCAAACTCTATGGTTCCAGATCCACTCACCACATCTCCCCCTACAAGGAGAGATTTGAGGCCCTAACAAGCATACTGCCTAAGTCATTCTCAGCTGCAAACAAACAACTCTTTAACACCACAGCTATGGGGGAGATGGTCATAGAAGTACCAAGCAGGTATGATGTGACTAAATTGAGACTTACAGAGGTGCTGTATTCACCCAAGGTAGGATACACCCTTGTATCCATTGACCACCTTGATCAGCTAGGGTACTCCATCACCTTTGCTGAAGGCACCTGCATCATCAGGAACCCCACTGATGATGTTGTTGGATGTGTCCCCAAGTCCAAAGCCAGTCTCTATCATGTCATTCACAATGATGATCACAACAAAGTGAACTCCATGACTGAAATGGTTACCATCATGGAGCTTCACTGAAGGATGGGTCACATATCTCCAACCACCACTTGCCACTTAGCTGAAAAGGGACTTGTGTCAGGTCTAAAATTTGACCCATCAAAGGATGAGCCCACCTTCTGTGAAACCTGTGTATATGTAAAAGCTACAAGGAAGCCTGTCACAAAGGCATGTGTCAGAGAAAGAGCTTGTGAGTTTGCTGAAGAGGTACATACTGACCTCTGGGGACCTGCACATGTGGAAATGTTTGGCAGACAGCATTATTACATTACTTTTACTGATGACAAAACACAGCTCACTCATATCCATCTCCTTTGCCAAAAGAGTGAAGCTCTCACCACTTACAAGGACTTTGAGGCCTTGTGTCACACCCAGCATGATGCTCACATAAAGACTCTCCATTCCAATCAAGGTGGAAAATATCTAGGCAAAGAATTTGTGATGTACCTAAAAGCCACAGGTACAAAGCAAAAACTCACCATACATGATACTCTGCAGCACAATGGCATCACTGAGTGCCTCAATCACACATTGCTGGAGAAAGTATGTGCCATGCTACATCAGAGTGGATTACCTTGTGCCCTTTGGGGCAAGGCAGTACATCATGTTGTCTGGTTGAAGAACAGAACCCCCACTAAAGTGCTTGATGGAGGAATGCCTCTTGAAGCTGCAACTGGAAAGAAGCCTGACCTTAGTCAAGCCTGTGCATGGGGCTCAAGTGTCTGGGTACAAATTGAGGGTGGAAGCAAGTTGGGAGGATGCATTGCCAAAGGCCAATGGGTTGGAATAGACAATAATAGCCCCAACAGATGTTGTGTATACTGGCCTGAAAAGAAGTCAGTCACTGTTGAAAGAAATGTGTACTGGGACCCCTCCTTGGCTGAGCCATTACCTTGCAAGGGGGAGGAAGAAGATATGTACTTACCAAATGCAATGCTAACATCTACAGTGCCTGTCACAGACTGCCGCAGCCCCATCACTTCCACCAGTCGCCCCAGCTCAACCCATGCCTCCACTGCTTCCAGCCGATCCACCTGTCATGAAACAAATCTAAAAACCCAGCCAACATCTTGCAGAAATTCTTGCCAGAAGAGGAAGTACTGACTGTCACAGTACACCAGAAATACCTAAAGGAGTTCAGCTACCTACCATTGTCGAAGAATGTCCCAACCCTGTCAGGCCTGAGGGGGAGGAAGAGGCTGCAGCCCTACTTGTGTCTATCATTGAAGACTTGGATGATGACCTATGTTGCATCGAGCTCACTATGGCCATGGACAAGATCACTGCTGAGACTGAAGCCCTGACTGGCCACAATGGGAAGAAGGGATCAAAGAGGAGTTAAACATGCTGAATGATGCTGGCACCTGGGAACTTGTTGACTTACCTCCTGGTGCCAATGTCATAGGTTCAAAGTGGGTTTTCTGTGCTAAGAAGGATGCCACTGGCAATGTTGTGTGATACAAGGCTAGACTCATTGCCCAAGGTTTTTTGCAGGTTGAAGGAGTTGACTACTTTGACACTTTTGCACCTGTAGCAACCCTTGCATCCATCTGCATTGTACTTGTGATGGCTGCTCGCTCCAATCTAGAACTCCATCAGATAGACATCAAAGGGGTGTATCTAAATGGCACACTCACTGATGATGAAATCATCTATATGCACCAACCTCCTGCATTCAAATCTGCCAATCACCTGTGCAAAGTCTGTCACCTGTGCAAAGTCTGTCACCTGTGCAAAGTCTGTCACCTGTGCAAAGTCTGTCACCTGTGCAAAACCCTGTACAGCCTAAAGCAAAGCAGTTGCTGCTGGTACCAAAGGCTAGTGGAGATATTAGTAGACAAGCTAAAATTTACCCAATGCTCTGTTGATCAAGCTGTATACTTCCAACATTGCTCCACTGGAAAGCTCATGATCATTGTTGTACCCATCAATGACTGCACCATCGCCACTACACTTCTAAGTGAAATCAATGAGTTCAAAAGGGATATCAGAAAGTATGTCAAGATAACTGACCTTGGTGAGCTCCATTGGTTGCTTGGGATAGAGGTCACCAGAAACCAAGATGAACACACTATCTCACTGTGCCAGTGACCCTACATCAAATTGATCATACACCATTTTGGTTTTGATGAGTTGAAGCCTGTATCAAACCCCATGGAACCTAGTACCAAGCTTCACTTGGGTCAGTCACCCTCCACCAGTGCTGAATTCGCTGCGATGAAACATGTACTGTACCACAAAGCCATTGGCTTGCTGATGTACACCTCCCTTGGTACCTGTCCTGACATCTCATATGCCATGACCACCATCTCTTGTTTCTCTGGAAACCCTGGGATTCCCCACTGGGAAGTGGTTAGAAGAATATATTGTTACCTTCTTGGAACCAAGAGTTTGAAGTTGACATATGGTGGGGCACCCAACATGCTTGTGGGATACACAGACACAGATGGTAGCATGGCAGAAGGCCACAGAGCAGTCTCAGGGTATGCCTTCTTGATAGATGGTGGTGCTGTGTCATGGTCCTCTAAACAACAGGAAATCATCTCTCTCTCGATGATGGAGAGCAAGTATGTGGCAGCTACCCACACAGCCAAAGAAGCCTTATGGCTTCGGTTGCTCATCAGAGAGCTATTTGGGCCACTTGTTGAGCCGACCATGTTATTCTCAGATAATCAATCAGCTATTGCACTCACCAAAGATCATCAGTATCATGCATGTGCCAAACATATTGATATCCATTTCCACTTCATCTGCTGGGTCATGGAAAATGGCAAGATCTGCTTAATCTACTGCCCCACCACAGATATGATTGCCAACACCCTGACTAAAGCCTTACCATTGCCCAAGGTGAAGCACTTTGCTGTCAAACTTGGCCTATGTCCTACTTGAGGGGGAGTGTTAGATTTGGCAAGTCGCATGTAGTCCATTCCAAATGTGTCTGCTCCAGGTTGTGAGAACTACTTTCTGCTTTAAACCTTTTCTTACTTAGCACTATTACTGAATGTGCAACTAACTCTCTGTGCCCTTATGTTTATTGTATCTACAGTGTCTCACACTTATGTGCAAGTCTTCTTGTTATTCACAAAGACCATAGCACATCTCACAATGAGACAATACTTATGAGTCCATACAGTATGTTTGCATAGTCTTGCTACACTCTTTGACAATTCTACAGAGATATATTGGGTGATTAGTAAGAATGGTCAGAAATTGAAAGTTGACTGCTAGCTGCAATGCTCATATTGTGCTCATATTGCTGATCAATGCTCAGTGTGCAGCCATGGATGATGAAGAAGCACATCAATCATGAGAGCTCATACGAGAGAAGGTCCTTGTTGTTGTCCAGATTCTTACCAAACTAATGGTTGATCTCCTCTCTGGAGAGATCCCTAAGAATATATGGCCATACCACACATCTGCACTTTCTGGAGAGGCTTGGTTGGTTGAACTGATCCTTGGTCACCCAGACCATATATGTTGTGAGTTAGGTATGAGCATACACATGTTCAAAGAAATTACTCTTGAACTCTGCAACCATGGCTACCAAGCCTTGAAGCACACCTCTCTTGAAGAACAGCTTGCAATTTTTTTGTATACATGTGTCACTGGCCTACCAATCAGACATGTTGGAGAACATTTTCAGAGATCCAATGATACAATCTCGAGGTACATTTTGATTCGCTTTTCCATGCCCATTTCTAACAGCATCCATACTTAGATACTTCTGCAAAATGGTTACAATCTTTGCTTCTGAACCCTTCTATTCAAAGCATGTATCACTCCCATTTGCTTCTTCAACTACTACTGTCCACCCAAAAATCATGCAGAGTCATAGGTTCTGGCTGTACTTCAAGGATGTGATTGGTGCCATCGATGGCAGTCATATTCCTGCTTCCCTGCCACTTCATGACCATGCCACATACCACAACCAAAAGGGCACCATGTCCCAGAATTGCATGTTCACCTGTGACTTTGGCATGAATTTCACTTATGTATTGACTGGCTGGGAGGGTTCAGCTATGGATGCACGAATTTTCCAGGAAGTGTGCACATCAAGCCTTGATATTCCCCAAGGAAAGTATTTCCTTGGCAATGCTGGTTTCCCATTGTCAGAAGGAGTCCTCATACCTTACTGCCACACATGCTATCACTTGGCAGAGTGGTGCCAAGCATCATTAAGGTATGCATTTACTGCATGATTGATATCCATTTACTTCCTGTTTTACAGGCCTGCAAACAAAGAAGAGCTTTTCAATTTGCATCACTCATCTGCATGGAATGTTGTTGAACGAATCTTTGGTGTCATCAAGTGTCATTTCTGAATTCTTCTTCTCCCTCCAGAATATCCTATCCAGATCCAGGCACTCATTCCTGTCGCCCTATGTGTTATTCACAATTTAATTATGTTGCACAAACAGGATCCAGATGCTGATGGAGAAATGCTGGAGGGGGATAGTGGAGGTGATGGGGGTACTGGGGAAGTTGGTGACATCGAGCAAGAAGAAAGCGTGCTATCAGGGGATGATGAGGGAGATGATGTCCCTCAAGAATTATCAGCCAGGGTGCTGCATGATTCTATTACTGAGGCAATGTGGCACAACTACCAGGAGTATCTGCAAAAGTGAGGGCAAACTTGATTGTAGAGATTGTTTTATGTACACTTATCTCACTTTCTAAAATGAATATCTCTGGCTCATTCTTTGCATAACAAAACACAGGGTCAGATAAATTGCGAGCAGGGATACAAACATGATGGAGGTACTACAACACAAGGTCATCTGGAATGAGTTTCTGGTTATGAAGACAAGTCTGAATCCAGTTTCTATGAAGGGTTTTGTCATCCAACATGAGGTATAAATCGATTGCCCCCCCATCCATATGGAACACTTCCATCAGGGCCATCTTAGCTAACAGGGGAAGGTCATCATCTCGCTGTGTGAGCATCTCCACAGCAGCATGCATATGCTCAGTATGCCTTTGCTGTGCAGCAACTGCAGATGACGAACTGATAACAGACCCAAGGTATGAAAGGGAACCCTGTACACCAATGAGTAAAGCGGGCATGGATGTTTCTTTGCTCTTCTTCAACTTCTTTGAAGAGCATTCTGCATTGTCCTTGATAGAGAGTGACTGGAGCGCAGCTTGTGCCGATGGAATTTCAGCAGAGGGTGAAGCAGGGTTGGCATCTGCATGTGTACACTTCCTACTTGATGTCATAGAGCTGGTAGTTCAGGGGGGATATGAGCTAAGTAACATTGTAGGGGAAGTGAGAGTTGGCATGGGTGGATTAAATTGTGATGAAAATAGCTGGGACTGCACATTCATTCTGTTAGGAGGAGCTACCTTGTTGATGAACATTTGATCAATTGCATCATCTTCAATGATGCTGGCGGAGCTTCCAACCTGAGGAGTTATGAACTGTAAAGTGGCAGAGGACATGGATGGGGTCATCACTGGATCACTGGAGGTATGGCTAGATGGGTTTACAGAGAGGCCAGGACCACTGGCACCAGATATGAATGCCACAGAAGTCATAGGATGGTAGGCATGCATACCATGGGCTTGGTCATTTGGAAACAACAATTCCATCACTGTAAGCAGGGGCCAACTGACATTTTTAAACTGGCACATAGCATTCCCAGGTCAGCCCTGTCGATGGATGTTATTGATGTCAAGTGATGGACCCAAGATGATGGACACATACCACTAACCACTCCTTGAAGTCGCTTTCCTCACTCTCAGAGATAATATTCACCCCATTTTCATTATCCCAATGCTTTCCAGAACAACCTCACCATAAGTTGATATCCCCCAGCATGGATTTGAACTGTACCAATAATGATCAATGAGGCTACACAGGCACTAGGGAGGGAACAGGATACTCACATTACTGAGCTTCCCTCTGCACATATCAGAGGTCTTCATCACACCTTTTTGCTTCAGGAATTTCTTGTTTATGTGGGCAGTGGCCACACTCCAAGTGGCAGACTTGAATGACCCATTGCCCATCTTGCCAGTGATTTTCTTGTCAACAAGGAAAGTGACAAGGGCCTCTTTCTCTTCCTCAGTCCAGTTGGCTTGATCCTTATTGGAAGGCATATCTTCAGTCACTAGCTCGAGGCAAGACTCACTGACAAGCATCGCTAGTGCTGCAATAATCGGTAGGAGGGGTTCCAGGGGTTCACTATCCATCATTGTTGGAGTGGTTCAAAATACAAACTCTGCAGCATGGCAGAGCAGTGGCTTGCCAGGATCACAAACAAAGTAAAATACCAAAGCCAGCAAGCAACTGTGTAGTGAGACTACACGAACATACCATATGGACTCTATTGTGTGTAGATGGGTTCAACACCCAATGTTTCATGTCCTTTGTTACATTACAGTATTTAGTTCTGCACTGTAGACTCCATCACCTCAGATGTTGTTGCTGTCTGCATGCAACTGAGGTGAGTATGATATCCTTCTGCTTACTTTACTATACTTACCACACACCTAGTTACTTGTATAGGTGAATATATTTAGACATTGTTGCTGTCTGTGTGCAACTGAGTTACTTGTATAGATTCTTGTCAAGTTGGCATGGTGGAAGTGACTGGATGAACAAGGCTTGCCCACTGCCAGCATTGCTCGAGCATCAATGCCAGTGGTTCCCTGGCATGACACTGTCCCAGATGGGACTGAATGTGTGGAGGTTGAGGTAAGGAGAGCCTTTGTGACTAGGTTGCTCATGTTGCTGAGCTGTTGGTGGATCTCCCTTACACCTGTTGATAGTGAGCATGATGAAGCGATCAAAGACAAGAGTCTTCTCAGCTTACACTTCAAACCAGAGAGGTTGGGAGTAGAACCTGTTGATTGAGAGGATGCTCAAAATGAACTAGATTAGAGAGTCTGGCTATGACAAACAATGGGACTTATATACTGCCTTACTGTTTGTACATACTGCCATGGGAGAACATTCAAGAAGAAAGTAAACAAAGGAGAAAACTATGCTATTGGTTGACTGCTTAACACAGAGTATCAACAAGGCACAGCCTTAGTAAGTACTGTGTGTAAATGTGATGAGTAAACAAAGGGAAAGTCCAAGATGACTAAGCATCCCTAAAGCATACCCCTAACCAGAGGGTGGATATATATGGGCCATTAGGAAATGTTGGAAGTGAAAAGTCTACCAGTCATTACACTATCCCCTCCTAAGGCTCAACTTCCAGGCAAGACCAGATAGGACAAACAGTAGTAAATGGTTCCAGTATGGGCATAAACAAGCTTTCAAAGCTTTTGGATGAAAGGAGAGATAATTTACAGGGGGCCCCAGGGTGGGATCAGTAAAAGTCCTTGATTGCCAACTGCAAATTCTTCAAGGTGGAGGCTGGCTCCCAGGTACAATCTTCTTCAGGGTATCCCCTCCAATGGATGAGGAATTGAAGAGCTCCACATTTCAAATGGGAATCAACAACATAGTCAACCTTGTATTTGACATCTCCTTCATCAGTAACCCTCTGCAGTCCAGGCCTGTTAACAGGCTGCCCATCAAGAGCACTGAGATAAGGTTTAACCCATGAGACATTCATGACCAGATGAATCCTCATGTTGCATGGCAACTTTAATTTAAGAGTGTTCAGAAGTACCTCTAGAACTTCATACAGTCTGATCCACTTTTCAGAAAGTTTATGGCTCTGCTGTTCTTTCAGGGTTAGATGGTCTGTAGCTAGCCAGACCTGAGATCCAATGGAATAAGAAGGGGCAGTCAAGCAGCATCTATCTGCTTGCTGCTTTTGCCAAGAATGTGCTTTGGCTAGATTATTATGTACATCTTGGAACACTTGGAACCAAGATTTTGCAACCTCCTGTGCTGCTTCTACCTTTGAAGTTGTTGGTCTGATGCCCATCCTAGGTCTATAGGAATGGGTAACTTCAAAGGGGCACTTGCCAGTAGAAGTAGAAGCAGAGTTGTTGTATGTGAATTGTGCCAAAGGTAGCCATTCTTCCCAACGAGCCTGTTGTTGGCTGGCATACATCCATAAATACTGTTGAATCTCATGGTTCAACTGCTCTGTTTGTCCATCTGTTTGTGGGTGGAATGCCATAGAGAGTTTCTGGTGTACTCCCAACATTTTAAATAGCTCCTTCATGAAACCAGAGGCAAACTGAGGGCCTTGGTCTGATACAACAGAGTCCAGAAGTCTGTGGTGTTTCCAAACATGCACTAGGTAAAGGTGAGCTGTGCTAGCAGCTGCTTCTTCCACAGTGCAAGGAATGAACTCTGCTTCCTTAGAGAATCTATCAATGATGACCAGGACATGGGACTTTCCAGAAGACCCCTTGACTCCAAGATCCATGAAGTCAGTCATTAATTCTCTCCAAGGCCCATCAGGGATAGGTAAAGGTTTGAGTTCTCCTGCAGGCAGCCTATTGCCAGACTTGCTGGCTTGGCATGTTTGACAATGTTTTATGTACTCTTCTACATTGGGTTTCAAGGTAGACCATGTGAACCAACATGTGATCAACTCCTGAGTTCCTTTTATTCCATGATGTCCCACTAGGGGAGAGTCATGAAGAGCATTTAGTAACTTCCTTCTAAGTGCACTAGGCACCCAGACTTTTTCTTCATCACAATGAAGACTGCCTTGGAGCTTGCATCCAGTGGGGACTCCTTTGGCTTTAGCAGACTCAATCTGCAGATCTTCCATGAGGGGATTTTCTAGTTTTACCAAATGAACCTGGTTCAGGTTTATAAATAGGGACTCCTCTGACTTTTCCCTCTCTTTGCCTTCTATAAAGTCCTCTCATTGTGACAGGGCATCTGGTCTTCCCATTGTGACTCCAGGTTTATGAACAATAATACAGTTGAACTGACTAAAGTACTGCACCCAACATGCCTGGCATGGTTGAAGCTTCTGGGTGGTCATAAACCACCTGAGGTTGTGGTGATCCATCCAGATTTTGAACTGGTGCAGAGTAGCCTCAAGGTAGTGACACCATTGCTCTAATGCATGGATAATGGCCAGCATTTCTTTGTTGTGAACCATATCATTAAGTTCTGCCCCAGATAGAGAGTGACTAGAATAGGTGACTGGTCTCCAGAGACCATCACTGCATTCTACTGAGAACACTGCTCTGGTGGCATAGTCTGAAGTGTCTGTTTCTAACTGAAACTTCCAATCCTGATCAGGGAACATAAGGATAGGGGCAGTAGTAAAGGCTTCTCTCAGTGTATCAAATGCCATTTGACACTTGTCATCCCAAATGAATGGAAGGTCCACTTCAGTCAACCCCCCTCGGAGACCTATTAGGTCTGGAGATTTTGATATAAGTATTAACCTAATAGGTGTCATTTTGGTGGGAATTCCCAACTTTTGGGGATTCTCCACCACCATTCCTGGAGATTCTCCATTGCCTAGCTGGAGATTCTCCAGAGCAGCAATTTAATAGGGATGGAGAAAATGTTTTCTCCATAATATATATATATTATACATCAAATGAGAGGGTAGCTGGGGTCCAAATTGGACTTTCTCCAGGCTAAATAGACCCCCTTTCCAGGTTGATCCTGGGCTTTCCCCAGGCTAAATAGACCTGCTTTCCAGGTTGAACCTGGGATTTCCCCAGGCTAAATAGACCCACTTGCCAGGGTGAACCTGGGCTTTCCCCAGGCTATATAGACCTGCTTTCCAGGTTGATCCTTGGCTTTCCCCAGGCTAAATAGACCCATTTTCCCAGACCATGGAAAGTTGGAAGCCATTCTTACAGAGTGACACAACTTGAGACCATCAATTATGGCACTTGCATTGGAATCCTAGGTGATCAGGAGGATTCCTTGAAAGGCAGGGGGGATGGAGGAGAACAGAAAGCAGGTGAGTGGTACAGGGGGAGAAAGGGGCAGGGCAGATGATAGAGGAAAGGGGAGGTAGAATGACACCTTCTGCATATGACAACAGAATCATCTGGGTGTTAACTCTCAGGAAACATCCCCCTGACCAAACACTCCACTCATCCTGATGCACTCAAACTAACCTACCCTGTGCTTTAGCTCACCCTGCCCTTCATGCTGCTCCAACAAGATGATGGAGGACAGTTTGGACACCAACAAGCTCCCATGATGAAGTCAACAAATATACCATTGAAAAAACCCTGTGATTTTCAGAAGTTGGGACACTACCATCACCTCTTTGTCACCAGGAAAATCACACAGGTGTGAGATGATGGAGACAAGGAACATGAAGCAGAGAGTATTGTTCTATGAACAAATGAACTGTTGAGTGGCTCAAACACTAACAACACCACAAGGTATATCAGCAGTTGGTGTAAAGGACAGAGAAGGTGATCCTCTAAGTGCATACTCCATGTCCTGCTGGGGATTGAGTCTATGTCATGTTGGGGATTCTCCTTGTCAAGTGTGGGGATTCTCCTTGTCATGTTGGAGATTACCCATGGCCTGTGGGGGTTCTCCATGTCAACTGTGGGGATTCTCCATGTCATGTTGGAGATTCTCCATGTCAAGGATGGGGATTCCCCATGCCATGTTGGGGATTCTCCATGGCCCACTGGGGATTCTCCAAGTCATGTTGGAGATTCCCCATGTCAAGGATGGGGATTCTCCATGCCATGTTGGAGATTCTCCATGGCCTGCTGGGGATTCTCCATGCCATGTTGTGGATTCTCCATGGCCCACTGGGGATTCTCCATGCCATGTTGGGGATTCTCCATGGCCCACTGGGGATTCTCCATGCCATGTTGGAGATTCTCCATGGCCCACTGGGGATTCTCCATGCCATGTTGGAGATTCTCCATGTCAAGTGTGGGGATTCTCCATGACCTGTGGAGGTTCTCCATGTCAAGGATGGGGATTCTCCATGCCATGTTGGAGATTCTCCATATCAAAGGTGGAGATTCTCCATGTCATGTTGGGGATTCTACATGGTCTAGCTGGGCATTCTCCATGGCCCACTAGGGATTCTCCATGTCAAGTTGGAGATTTTCCATCCTTGACATGGCAGATCCCTACCCTTGACATCAATCACCTAGCACACCATAAGCCTTCTGGGCATCCCTGGATGCCACAAGTGCCCACCTTGATATGGTACATGCAGTACAACAACATCAAGACAAGCATGCAAGGAGTGTCATACATATAATTAATGATCATCACAGGTGTGCCTGCAGGTGTAGGAGGTCCAACCTTTCCTGCTGAGTTCATCATCACCCAGCACAGCCAGCAGCTTCTACATGAGTTGGTGGACTTTGTTGACAATGTATCCTGGTTCAAGGTTGCTAGGCTTGCAGTGCTCAATGTGGAAGATCTAAATAGCATTGTGAATGATAGTTTACAACTTGACAGGCATGTAGTGGGGAGTAATCAATACCAATCTGCTGAACTCCAGCATGGAAGCCACCCTTCTTGCCTGTAACATCAACACAGTACTTGTGCTTGAACTCCCTGCACAATGAGGTAATGTCCAATGGTGGGAGCTGAATGGTATACACTTTCTTTCCACTCTGCTGCCCAACACAGACAGACATCTGTGAGACATTGATATATGAACATTTTGATCCTGCAGTAACCATCTGCTTGACATTGTTGTCCTCCTTCAAGTGCTCCTGCACATATCAACCAGAATGGTCACAATCAAGGTTAAATTCACACTCAACCATACTTTTGAAGGATTCTAGGATGGTCATGCTAGCCATGGCCTTCAAGCGGTTGTGATATGCATCATCAATAATCTCCTGGACCCTCTGCTTCCTTTCTGCAATTTTCTTTGGTGATGAAGCTTGTCACTTTCAGTCCAGCAATAGATCACCATTGCTGATACTGAAACCATTATGAAAAAGTCAGTAGTTGATGACCATTTGTATACCAGTGAAGACCTGACACATGACAGGACCTTTCTTGCAGAAGACAATATATATCAGACTGCCCTGGGTCACACCAACCATCTCTTTGTACATGAACTGGATGAGGTCACCCAATGGATCATGCACCACACTGCCATAGTAGACCATGACATCCTCCAGCACCTTGATGAGACATCATTGGATATAGCCTGTCTCCACCATTGACAACAGTATCAATGAGAGCTTCTTGACCAACCATGGCATGGAAACAGAACTCCTGCAGGGTCAGCCCACACAGGTATGGTTCTCCATCAATCCACTCACCTCTGAACTGAAGTCATCCTTGGTAAAGTGAGGTAACATCCAATGGTGGAAGCTAAATGGTATACACTTTCCTCCTACAACTCTGCCACCTGACACAGGTGGATATCTGTCAGACATTGATATATGAACCTTTGGGTTCTGCAGTGACCATTCACAAGCAAGGTCAAGTCAGTTTATGCTCAATTGTAAAGTTACAAAATTATGTCTTGCCTACTAAACCTAGTGCATGTTTTGATTTGTGTGCATCACCAAGTTTTCAATCATAGGGAATGAGTAGGCACACTGCACAGTCCCCAGACATAGCATGCAGTGGGGGAGGAATGAAATGTGGACAACAGCTTTTAAGAAATTGGTAAAGCCAGGAGTTGAGAACAGGATGGCTTCATCATCAACCTTTGCTTCTGAATGAGCCTTCAACTCCAAAGCATCCTGAGAACAAGTGAATTTCAAGGTCAGTAATAGGGGGGAACTGCTCAGTGCCCATCTCAGCCAGGTAGCCAAGCTGAAGATGTGTGCATCATGTTCATCACTGTGAGACTGCACTAGTACTGGCAAAGAGGACAGCACAAACAAGGGATGTAGTCATGCACATCAGCCCCTCTACAAATCATGAATCATCAGACACCTCCCAAAAAAACAATGGGCAGGTCAGACCATGCCACAGATATATTGAAACCTATAGGCTACCTCAGTAGGTGTGAAACTACTGAGGGAATAGTGAAGGGAATGTATCACTATGTATGCCTCTAAGGTGATTATGTAAGCATGGCTGAAGCGCACCTAAGTCACCACCACACTGGCACTTTATAATCTCCAACAAGATAGGTGTCACCAGTCCAGCAAAAACACACAGGACAAACCAAATTTCAGACTGGACTTTGAGGTATCCAGCAACACATTATGTAAGGCAACACACTGTAAGATTAAACAGTCTTCGACTCTGTATCTACAGCATTAATGAATGGGAAGTACGAGGGTAGGAAGGGTATCATTGGCAAATGCTGGGCCATGTATAGAGTCAGTGGGGATGAAGTCTTCGACTCTGTATCTACAGTGTTAATGAATGGAAAGTATGAGGGTAGGAAGGGTATCATTGGCGAGCAACTGGGTCATGCATAGAATCAGTGGGGATGAGATGGTAATCGAAATGCATATGACATACCTCTGCAGCAACGACCATGTGGGGTGGTGCTTGCTGAAAGGTAAGGATCGGTGTCCATAGTACTAATGAATGGGGAGGGGGGTATCATCAACGAGCACTGGGTTATGCATGTAATCAGTGAAGATGGGGGTATGTAACATAGGTGTACATAACGTACCTCAGTAGCGGATATAACAATTACGGGGGTAGCCATCTTCATCATCAGATGGATAGTGGTGTCTCTTGCGTGGGGGGCTCCGATAAACATACTCAACCACACTGCATTGGGTCAGTATAATGCATTCAGGTCAGACTAACAGCATACCTGTGGTGGGACCTTCCCTGTGATGGGCCTGCGTCATTCTCGCTTCCATCTTCTGGATATTCTCGATGACACTTCTGTGATTGGTGGTGGGGGTGGCGGTGGGAGTGCAGGGTTGGAGAGCGGCTGTGGGAGGTACCATGTTGTAGATGACATGCTACCAGAGCAGGATCATGCGTAGCTCGTGGAGGAGATGAGCAAGGTGAGTTGTCAGGCGGTGATGAGGGAGGAAGAGGTGAATACTCGGATGCTGGAGGGGGTCGACGAGCATTGCGGGTGTTTGGTGCTGCATGGCCTCATGTGCGTGGGTGGGGTTGTGCTTCGGCTGGGGGTGGGGGGAGACAAGGGGCTGCCTCCTGGTCAGGGCCCTTTCAGTGCATTGTTGGGGGGAGCACTTTGACAAATGCTTGCAAGTCGGAAACGAGGCGAAGGGAGTGATGAAGCATATTCACTACTAATGGAATGTCAAAGGCGTTCGGGTCAGCTTCGCGCAACAGCTGAAGCTGGTCTGAATAATTCACATTAGTCAGGCCAGCATAATTGTGCAAGATCAGTTATACTCACCAGCTGTCCAATGCTTGAGATAAAACAACGAAGCAGGTACTGGCACAAAGTGGTCTTCTTCCTCCTCTGCTGGAGCCTCCAAATCGTAATCTTGTTCCATCTGCTCTTTCAAAAATGGAACAGTGAGAGCACAGAGCTCGTCGGCGTTGAGGTGCTTCACATTGAAATCAGGACCAACCACCGGAACTCCAGCTGGCCAATCAACAATGGTATGCTTGTGGACGAAGAGCAGGTCTAGCAGCACCTTCCATGGAACGTTCTTCTGCCCACACTTGATCTTGGCTTCATCTGTGGGGCTTCAGCTAGTAGATCAGATAGAGATAGTTGTAGTGACTTACGGAACTTCTGTGAGATCATCAGGGGTAGGATATGCTGATTTCGATCACATCTGACTTCCTGGGATTGTAATGCAAGAGCATGGTCATATGACTTTTGCAATAACAGGGCAAAGTTGGGTAGCGGGACAGAAGCAGCAGAGTCAAGGATCTTATATCTAGAGTAAATTGTCAGTGTAAACCCGACCCGCAATGATTGTACTCACTTGATAATCGTAGAGAGAAAATCCAATAATTTCGCAACATCTGTCTGCCTCTCGCTTGCAAGTTGCATGCAGAGCGAAGAGCCAGCAAAGACACCTTGAGCTTGGAGTGCAGCTTCGTCATTTCCACTATAAATGACGCATCCAAAAACATGGATGCCCTCCACATTACTCCATGTTTGCGCCTGCACGAAGATATAATTATACCATGAATCAGAAAAACAAAACAGGGGGGGGGGAAAGGGGAACATCACGAACTGATTGTGTGAAGGAATCCCTGCACGTCATTACCTGGCCGACCATTGCCTTTGAACTCATGTCCTTGGTACCGTTGATACTCTCATTCCAGAACTTCCAAATTTTCGCCCACAGCTCAGGATGTTCTCCCTCATCTTTATGACTCTCATAATGTTTCATCTGGCAGCTGTAGTAATCATTCATGGATTCTATGACCAAGTCAGGATCAAGGAGGGAAACGAACACAAAGGTACTCACCATCAGACAATTTAGGGTTGGTACTCACATACCAAGCCTGATGTATGTTCCAAACTGATTCAGCCCAGGTAGCTTTAGTAGTGAGCCCACCATAATCGACACAAGTGTTTTTGCATATTCATTGGCAATGGCTTGGGCCTCTTGAGTGGTGCGCGCACCAAGTGCCTGTGCCTTCTGTAAGGCATTGATGGGGAGCCTACCACGCCTTAAAGTTGGGGGCCCATTCTCTGCAGCAAGCCCATCCTCGTCGGATTCAGAGCGTCTACTGACCTTGGGCAGAATACGAGTAGATTTCCCTTTGTGCTTTCTAAGTTCACCAGTATCTTCAGTGTCCGCAGTACCTTCAGTGTCTGCAGTATCTTCAGAAGAAGGAAAGTCAAGAGGAGGGGTGGACGGATGAGTGTCGAGGTCATAATTCCCAGCTCGAATTTCTCTCGCCGTCTGCTGACGTTTAAGGTTGTACCTCATGGTGGTGGACCAGTCACTGTCACTATGTTCGTCGTCACTGTTGTCTGTTTGGAGTATAAGCGCTATGTAAATAAAAGTAGTGCCATTAAATACAATACCTGAGGGTTGGTGGTCGACATTGCTTGCATGGTAAACTTCTCCGAAGTCAGCAGGGTCTTCACTATGCATAACAACTGCCACCGCTTGCTCATCTTCTTCACTCTCTGCGGACTGGTCGTTGTAGGAGACCTTCTGAGGGGTACAGGGCGGGTGATGAGCTGAAGGGGCATTTGGGGGGTCAGCCTTTAAGGGGAATATGACTTCATAGGATACAAACTTACATTGTTCATGATCATCCTTGTCGCTGGACATGTTCTGAAGGGCATGGGACAAATGTGCATCCGAAGGGATATTAGGGGGGACAGCTGGTAGTGATGTTGAGAAGAGGTATGGTTGCATATAGATACAAACTTACATTGTTCACAATCATCCTCATCATTGGACACGCTCTGGAGGCCACAGCGCAGATGTGCATCTGAAGTGGTACTGGGGGGACAGCTAGTGGTGACATTGAGAGGGAATATGGTCGCAAGAGAATACGAACTTACATTGTTTACGATGATCCTCATTGTCTGAAGGAGTATTGGAGGGGACAGCTAGCAGCGACACTGAATGATCATCCTCGTCGACTATATCCTGCATAGTGATCATGCCTCCACGGAGCTGCTCGAGGGCAGTACAGTGGTCCAATTTTGTACCGTCTTTCAGTGGAACCATCGTTGAGCGAAAGGAATTGAGATACTCTTCTTCGTGCTCCTTTTCTGTTAAACCTTGCAAGGGATGCTGTGGACGTGGCTTGTGAGTTGGACGTCGAGCTACACTAGATCCAGCCTGCTGAAAATGAGGGTCAGCAAGCCAAAAAAAAAAAAAGGGACCTAATGCAGCTCTAACCTCAGGACCAGTATCGTGGTTTCCGGTTGGTGCTGCTGGAAGGAGGTTGAGCACGAGCGTGGAAGACAGGGTAAATTATGCGTATGTACTGGGTTTGATGGCGCAATGGCGCTTCTTCGCACCTTGCCCGGGTTGGATTTTACCAGGTGATGTTGCAGTACCCTTGATTCTTTTCGACCTGCGAACCCCAACGGGGGGGCCAATCTTTGTAGAGGGATCAGAGGGTGACATTTGTGGAGGCACAGCGAGAATCACACAGCAGACATGCAGTCACACAGTGGGGGAGTTATCTGGAAACACGTAGTCACCCGGTTCCTTGCTGATTCGAATTCAAGCAAGAGTATAAAATCAAATGAAGAGCAAAAAGGAGTGGACATGGTCAGTGATTCAACGAACGACTGGGGGTAGAAAAAGAGATGAGGAAGAAAGCAAGTTAGTGCCTATTTATGTTTTTCGGCCAAAAGGTGTATGCACCTCTTTTGAACTGGCACCAGCTTCTTCCTGGCTGACTCGTAAAACCTTACGGCCATCAAGGGAAAATGTCAAACGACACAGGGTCAATGGAATGAACGAACGGCAATGACACAGGGTTGACGGAATGAAATTTAATAACTGAAAAAAAACATATGAACAAGATTATGAGAAACGAAAAACTGACGCACTTTGTTAGAAACTCCAGGCTGATAAGTTAGCTGGTAGAGTGTGTGTTTCAAGCTGGAGGGAAGTAATATATGTATACATATATAATGGTCACAGAGCATCTGCTGGCACCTTAACTTACCCGGATGCGGGTACTACCAGCACCGCGGCTACACAAGGGAACGATGACCAAATGATTACATGTTGATGTGAGCAAACAAACTAGTTCAGGGCATGGAAGCATGGAAGCATGGAAGCATATTTTTGACCCTCTGTTCAGTAAGCAACATCAGTAGACCTGATGAAGACAGATCGTAAAACATATCTATGATAGGAAGGTATGCCGAAAAGAAACGATGCAGAGACAGAGAGAAACACGTACCACAGATTGTGATGCAAGACGAAGTGTTGTTACCAGTGTAGTTCGAGAAACAGTCACATTGAAGGTTAGTTTTGGCCTCGGTGGTGAACAGCATTGCATGGTAGTTCATAGGCCAGATCTGATGAACAAGGATAATGATACGATCTACTATATAAAATATGTAGGGGAGGCACATTGGACGGGACGAGTAAACACATACCACTCATTGTATTATGAGACGAAGTGGATAAGATGAGATAAATGTTAGCCAAACGGAAAATATCAGCACGATGTTCAGGAGAGTAGAAATGGTAAAAGGACTTACCTCTTCTGCATCAATGTAGGCACCACTCCGCTTTAGGACGGCTCTCTCTCTTTGATATAGTGATACGATCTACTACATACAGTATGTAGAGGAGGCGTGCAGGACAGGGACGACTCGCTCTTTTTGATAATAGTGATATGATCTACTATATAAAGTATGTAGAAGAGGCGCATTGGACAGGACGAGTAAACACACACCACTCATTGTAATATGAGATGAAGTGGATAAGATGAGATAAAAGCTAGTCAAACGGAAAATATCAGCGCGATGTTCAGGAAAATAGAAATAGTAAAAGGACTTATCTCTTCTGCATCAATGTAGGCACCACTCCGCTTTAGGACGGCTCTTTCTCATTGTTATAGTGATACGATCTACTATATAATGTATGTAGAGGAGGCATGTCAGACAGGATGAGTAAACACATACCACTCATTGTAATATGAGATGAAGCGGATAAGACGAGAAAAATGCTAGCCAACCGGAAAATATCAGCGAGATGTTCAGGAGAGTAGAAATGGTAAAAGGACTTATCTCTTCTGCATCAATGTAGGCATCACCCCACTTTAGGACGGTTCTCCCTCTTTGATAAGATCATGCACACCTCAGGCATATCAGTGAAATTCACAAGAACAGAAAAAGACATGAATACATGGCGACCTCAGTGACATGAAGTCAACCGAATCTGATCAGAAGCGACACGAAGTCAACTTCAAGACGTTTGAGCAGCACGAAGCCAGCTCAGTGGGTAGACCTACGGGGTTTCATAATGAAATTGATGGATGGTGGAAGGCGGTAGAGGGAACAGCGGAAGGGCCTCGGAGGTCGACAGAGACAAAAGACGACACTGAAAAGTGGTGAGAACGACAATGAGGTGGAGAACAGTGCCATGGACAGCATGGACAGCGTCCCGTGACTTAGGTTATTTTCCCTTGGGAATTCTCCATCCACGTGGCAACGACTTTCCCAATGGCGACCATGCACACAACAACGACAAACAATTGAGTTCTTCCTTTGTTGTCCCTGCCACCGTTGCTGCCGCTCCTCAACATTCGTTCAACGGTGTTTCAGGTGTTGTTTATTTGTTATTACTTGAACTTCGCTTTGACAATTATGTTTTTTAGGTCCTATTTCCGCACTACTGCTCCAATTTCCCTCTGAGTTGGCTTCGTGCCACTCACTATACTGAAGCTAACTTCGTGTTGCTTCAATCTGCACTCTGTTGACTTTGTGTCACTGAGGTCGCGGATTCCCGATTGTTAGTGCGGTTCAACGCCTCAAGGACCCGTTTCATACTCACATTGGTGCATGCTTTTGTGGTTATATTTCATTTCTTGACCCTTTCTCCTCGCTGGCTCTACTTCGACCTTGAAGATTCCCTCAAGCATCCTCTATGGCATCCGGCCCAGTCTCTTTCAAACCGTACCTTCGGCCCCAGGATGGTATGTCCTACTTTTTTTTTTTTTTCTGGGCTAACTTACATCTGCAGCTACAATTACTTCGCTCGATGTGCGAGTGGTTGCATGCAAGGAGAACTGGGTGATCACGTCGCCTAACATGGATTTTGTCAAAGAACCATATATTTTTGAGGAGGAAGAACTTTGTTGCCGTGCTGATGGTCGTCTCGGGGTAGTTGACTGCTTTCAATGGCCACAGACACACGAGAAACAATACAAGTATTCGATCTGCATCCCTCGAAAGCACTCCATCCCCACTCTCCAGATTGCGTGGTACGATCCAACTCCCAGTGACTTTGTTGTTCCAACCAGCTCCCAGTTCGCAGTGGGCACACTTCAGAGCGCGAAAGTCGCAGCATTCGAAGAGGCACTTCAAAGTTTGCGCAGCCGCCACCACACCCTTCGAGATCAACCTGTTGGTCAAGATGCTCTGCGCACTCTGATGCATTTGGCTCGACACGAGGTTATGTGTCTTCGACAACATCCCATACTTTTCCGAGACCTCGTTGTGTTCGTTGTGCAGCTTCAGCATAAAATACTTGACATCTACACATTACTTGAGTATATTGAATATGTCTACCCACTTCTCCTAAACCCTCCGTCATGCCCTCCGCAAGCCAACTCCACATGGATGGGTTGCTTTGTTAGGGCCACCGAAGTATGTGAAGCTCTGTATTTTGCAGGGGTGCCCATCTGGCTCGTTCGTAGCAAAGAATATATTCCCCCGACTATGAACATTGTACACTCGGTACGATTAACATACCCTGACGGTATTGTCAGGTCTATGTATATGGAGAATGGTGTGGCGAAGCCCTTCCCTTCCATCTGGCAAGGTCCAAGCAACGCCCTCCATCAATACCATACTCGCCGTGGCTATGAAGGTACCCTTGCTGATGCGCCCAAGCACCTACCCATATCATATCCTTCCTCGTCACGCCCATCCTCTAGTAGCAGGAGACAGCCTGCTACAAGACAATCCAGAACTGCGAGGGACAGAGCCTCTGCAGGCCCTTCTCGAGGTATGTAATTCTCAGGTCTCCCTTTCCTTGTTTTTGACCGCCCTGCAGCATCATCATCAGCAGGTGGAGAGTCAAAATGGGAGGAACCTAACCTGCCAGATATTCCGAAACCCCATAGCATGTTTGCAGCTGCTTGGAGAGAAGCTGACAAGAATTTGCAGAGAGTCTCATCCGGTCTTGTGGACCCAGGCTATCGCTTCCCGAAGCTGACGCTTTTTGTCAATGTGTCTATGCTGGAGCAAAAGAAGATTTACCTCTTCAATTGGCTGTCTGCTCATGCACTCTGGATTAGTCAGGTTGATCTGTGCTTGCCCTCAAGGTTCCCTTCTCCTCAGATGTGGAGGGACTTTTTGAATACTATCAACACCAACCCTCTCCCCTCGACACAGACTGCATTAAGGAAGTCGGCTGTACAGGATATTTTGGGGGAAGGTATCATTAACTCGGCCCAGGGTTTGGCAGGGGCACCGGAGGAAATTACATGGCGAGGAATGCAGGTGAATATTACATCTGTACTGGCCCTGTCTCTCTGTATTTATCCATTGTGCAGGTTAAAATTTTGTCTCTCTTGAATCCCCCTCTCTGGTTCATATGGTCCCTTTTGTGGGAACTGTATGAACTCAACTTCCACTATGAGCTTTATGCGCTCAATCGGGCCCTCGTCCCCAATCTCTGGACTTCATCAGACGAAATGCGGTTAACCTGCCAGACTCTCCTCTATAGCATCATCCCTGGAGAGTCTGGTCTCGTGATGTGGTCAGAGTCTTTACCGCAGGACTCGGGTGAGTTAGGCCTGTGTGCTACCGATGTGCTGACCGCACTACCGTACATCAACAAGTTCTGTCACTTGTTGTCTGCATGGCCAGGAGCGCCTGCCCATTTGCAATACCTGGTCGAGATGAAAGATCAGGACGATAAGGAGGTGTATGCTGTTTTTTCTTTGGCGTGCGGATTTTATGTGCAAACTGCATTCGACTTCCTCAGGCGACAACCATCCCTCCCACGCATGTTTCAGTTCATTTAGAATATATTTCTCTGCATGCAGTCTTGGCAATTATGTAATACAATGTTTGGGCTGAATCGTAATCGATGAAATCGTTTTTGGCTGAACCTTGATTTGAATCATCCCAGATTCATATGCTCACTTTTTTCAGATAGTAACTTGATTCATCTCCGTCCGTGCCATTCGCCTCCAGCAGACAGCTCTCTCTGTTCTTGTCATCACTTATCACATCCTTGTTCCTGACCGTGCGCTCGTCTTGGCCTACATCGCTGTCAAATTTTCGTTTCAGCTGTGTAGCCACTCTCCTATTGTACTGACCCAGAGTCTGGTGACTTCGAGTCCTGCATATACACTATTGACTTCGTGTCACAGTGTTCAGTTACCGAATGGGAGTCCGCCACCCAAAACCTCAGAGGAATCATGGTGCTTCCTCTTCCCAGCATCATGCATTGGATAATGGCTCTGACCTTGTAAGTTTTTCTCATCGTTGTGAACTTCCTTATATTTGTGTTGGCTTATCTTCCTGCAGAGTTCCTCCATCGCATCTCCTTCAACTAGTCGGATGCCCAGCATTGCACCCCACCCCTCGACCTCATCTGATCATCAGGCTTCATTTCGCTTTCCTCCACCCTCAGTATGTTGGATTTTGTCTGCAAGATATTTTTCCGATCAGTTTGTCTTCCCCACAGGGCCCCTCTGTTGTACTGGCATCAACTAGTCAGCTGCCCAACATAACTGCACCCCCCCCCTTGCTCTCATCCAATAATCAAGCATCCCTTCGTATTCCTTCGGTATTTGGATTTTACTCTGAAAACCAATCTTCGCATCAGCTTATCCCTACAGGGTCCCCCCGACGCGTCGGCTTCAACTAGCCAGCTGGAGAGTGCAGTCTCAAACTCCCTTCCACTGACATCATCATCAGATACTCAGGTGATGCCTAGTCATTTGGTACGTCTTTTCCCTCTAGCAGAACTTGCACATACTTACATCTGGCTAGGACCCTCAGTCGTTGTTTGTTCCACGTCCATTAGCTCGTCACCGCTGGCCCTATGGTACGAAAGGACTCTACCTCCCTGCACCCCCACCTCTCTTCATCCTTCCAGGTCGCCAGCGCCTTGCACAAGATGCCAATGCTGTACCAGATCAACATTGCAGCTCGCCTCCTTGCGGGTCTGATGTTTTTGATCTTGTGGATAGCCTTCATTTCAATGAGGAGGTCAGTTCTCCCTTGGGCCTGAGCAGTTTGCAGAAGTGACAAAACCAATGGCGACGGTGGTCACAAGATGTTATCCCTGCGCTCCTGAAGCCCTACCTGTGGTACCTCCAAGCATCACAAAGCCTTCGGGTGGTGGTAGATCCCCTGGCTCACCATCTAAGTGGATGTCCCACTTGTGTGGTGCATTCACTCATTGTTTGCTGTCTTTTCTTTGACCGTATGTGACCCCATCATTGTGCTTATGTCATGCTCACACATACCAGGTTTGGAGGAAATTGAGATAAGCTATTGTGCATGCACCCCAGCTCCTATACACCTCATGGGACACGGTCTATTTGCATGTTCCCCTATCTCTCCCACTCTTGCAGTTGATCTTCAAGTGTTGGAGTTTGTGAGGAAACTCTTTGTGCAGTTGACCCCCAACACAACTGCATGGTGTGAAGCACTTGAAAGTTTTCTAGATGCCCAAGGGTACAAGCTGCAGTCCAAGGTATGTTGTATTCATAGGATAATCATTATATTATCTGTCCCCCTTATGTGCTCCCATACCATGCACACCCCTTATATATTGTCCTATTGAAGTACCAATATCTACTAGTTAAACACTTCTATCTATCTCTTCATGGCAGTATAAGGGATTCTTACCATGCAATCATCAGGATAACCTTCGACGACGATTCAGCAATGCATACCATTGGTATACTGTGTTAACAATATACATGGAGGACCATATTACTGGCCTGGTTCACTCCTCCCAAGCCTCTGTTCAACAAGACACTAGGTCTCAACCAAGTGACTACCTATGTGCTTGCTGTCCACTATGTTTTGGAGGAGGTGTGCCACAGAGAGCTAATGCTGAGCAGGATGAGTGAGTCAATGGCAAGTTTATTGATGCCAACCTAATTCTGACCTCCAAAAGCCTTGCCTGCATTGTCTGCTTGGATGCATGTTTCACCCAGAAGCGAACAAATAAGGACTCTGCTGGCCATGACCCTTCCAATCCTACCAACACTGTATTCATTCCTGAATCAGAGGTGAAGGCTATGGAAATTTTCATTGAGAAACAGTGATCTCTTCCATCTGATCACCATCATTCTTCACATCAAAAACAAGGGGACAGTTTTGAGGATGGGATGAGAGTGCCCATCTCAGTGCTGGATGGGTGTGGGGATTCTTTCCATGCAGCAGATGAAAAGCATGAGAAAGCAAGCACCCGCTTTTTTGCAGACACAGGGCTGATGGCTTTGCTTTGTCACCATGATCATGTTCTCTGGCTGGTCAATATGACATCTGCAGGAGAAAAGCAGCACTATGCCTTGGTGCTATTGAAACATCTCTTTGAACATCTGCCTACCACTGCAACTGTTGGCCTCTTATATGACATTGGCTGTCAACTGGAACGTAGTTGCCGCAAGTGGAAGCTACTTGATGAGGGGATACTCTCCAGGTTGAAGTTTGGCATCTCTGTTTTCCATGCTTATGGTCATCAGTGGCCATGTCAGATAGTATATCACC
This sequence comes from Pisolithus tinctorius, assembly GCA_024663395.1. Classification (NCBI taxonomy): domain Eukaryota; kingdom Fungi; phylum Basidiomycota; class Agaricomycetes; order Boletales; family Pisolithaceae; genus Pisolithus; species Pisolithus tinctorius. The sequence goes on from JANFAH010000035.1 coordinate 237,481, forward strand.
CACGTAAATGTGTGGGTTTTGGTTTGTCAGATGGTGAGGGGTGTGAGCGGTTATGGAGTTCTCTGAAGATGCTCATTCCTATCCTCCAAGTGTCTGGTGTAAGCATTCATTTTCCTGTAGTATGATTCCAATGTTAATTTCCTACTTAGTACCATCGGAGGCTATTTGTTCTTGATAATCAGATTCGTCACTTTGACAAGAAGTCTTTTACTGCTCTTGGCCAGTGGCTGAACAAAAAGTGGTCCCTCTGCAAAAGCAAGAAAACCATGGCTTTGGGGGCCCTCCATGCATTGCATGTTGACATGCAGACTCTACAAGAGGAGTGGGCTGCACAGGTGCACTCACAGACTCAGCCTCTACCTCATTAGTCTTTTTCCTATGTTTGCCATCATGTTGCTCACCATACACACATAGGGCAGTCAAAGAAGAAGGGTGCTGAACAGTTGGCACTTATACTTGCCCTGGAAAAATCTGTTCAGAACCACCAGAGCCATGTGGATCAGCTGGAAATGGATCTTCACAATGATTGTGTCAATGACATCATTGACTTCAATTTACAACTTACCGCAGCACAAGCTTCACTCTCAAAGGCAACTCAGGCTTTGAGACAAAAAAAAAGTGCATTAGGAGTCTCAGCACAAACTGACCTCTATCTCCTGAGGAACAACAAGTGGCTCCAAACCCAAACTAATGCACAGGCACTGAAAGTTCAAATCAGGGAGCGCCTTTGTCAGCGCAAGTTTGAATTTGAGTGGCTAGAACAGTCATCCAAGAATTCTATTAATGGTAAGTAGAGGGTGTTCTTTCTGCCTGCTATTTTCAATAACATCTATGGTAGAAAATAATTTACAGTCACATGTGAAGTCATCCATAAAACGACAAGAGCCTGCCATATCAAAACTTGTCACTAGCTACAACACCCTCTGTGATGAGCTTATGGGTATGATACGACTTGGGAAAGCACCCCCTGGTGCAATTTCCCCTTTCCCCATACCTCCTAAGGGAATTTTTCAACTGGAGGTTGACAGTGATATTTGGCAGGATGTGGGACTTGCAGAGGGTTGTGCTAATCCCCCATCTTGGCTTGCTGATGAAGCTGTGCATAAAGGAATAAGGCTCATGCTAGAAGTTGATCGTTGTAATGAAGAAGAAAGAAGATTGTCAAGAGAGCGGTCTGCCTTGCAGGAATGGTTTTCTGTGGAGTGGCAGAGTGTCCAGGTGACCTTGGAACATGCAGGTGAGTTCAAATGTCATTGTCTTGTCACCATCTCACAATAGTTAGACAAATCTTACAAGTATCACCTGCAATCACTGAGGGATAACCTTGTGGCAGTATATGTCAATTGGGAGGCCAAGGTTCGACATATTCCACATGCATGGATTCCATCTAGACCTTGGGGACCCAGAGCAGAGGAAATTGCAGGTTGCCTTGTGGCTGCTAACAATTCCAGTGTAATATCTGCAGCAGAGGATCAAACAGAGGGATCATTAAAAGACTATGACTCTGATGGGGAGGGGTTGATGTCAGAAGGTGGTGATAACCTATTGTTATCCATTGAAGAGATGGCACTGGAAGAGGAATATTCCATGGAGGAAGCAGATGAGGAGCAATCCACAGAGGATGAGGAATGGTTGCAGGACATTGAAAATGGTTATTTGCCCTCTTCACCAGTGAAATTGCCATTAAAAAGACGGAGATACTAGACTTTGTATACATATATTGAATGTCTATAAAATGGAGAATCACCCCTGCTTTATCTTTGTGATGTTGTGACTGATCATATATCCCTTCATTGCCCCTCACAATGTGTCCAGGCTCATTGCTCATTGTTCGTACTAATGCGATCAAAATTGAGTGCACCACAGCAAGTGAGAAATGGTGCTATTTAACAGTGATACTAAGTGCATATATAGCAGAAAAGAAGCAGAGGATCCAGGAGGGTATTGATGATGCATATCATGACCACTTGAAGGCCAGGCCCAGCATGAATAACCTAGAATCCTTCAGAAGTGTGGTTGAGTGTGAATTTATCCTGGCTCATGACAATTCTGGTTGATATATGCAGGAGCACCTGAAGGAGGACAACAATGTCAAGCAGATGGTCACTACAGGATCAAAAGCATTATATATCTTTGTCTTGCAGATGATGATCTGTGTTGGGCAGCAGAGTGTGGAAGGAAAGTGTATACCATTCAGCTTCCACCATTGGACATTACCTCATTTTGCAGGGAGTTCAAGCACAAATACTGTGTCAATGTTACAGACAAGGAGGGTGGCTTCCTTGCTGGAGTTCTGCAGATTGGTATTGACAAAAGCTCCCTGGAGTTGCAAGCAAAGCTTGGTGAAGAATATGCTTGCCTCATTCAGCATCATCATGCATTTCAGACATCCACTGTCCCTTGCACAGGCAGCCTTACTCCCTACTACATGGGTGTCAACTTGTATCATATCATTCACAATGCCATTAAGATCTTTCACATTGACCACTGCAAGCCTACCTTGACTTGGAGAATCTCCAACATGAGATGGGGAATCTCCACCCTTGGCATGGAGAATCCCCATGGCCCATGAAGAATCTCTTCCTCATAGGTCATGAAAAATCCCCACAATTGACTTGGAGAATCCCCATGTCCAATGGAGAATCTCCAACATGAAATGGAGAATCCCCACAGTTCATGGAGAACTCCCACAATTGACATGGAGAATCCCCACATTGGATATGGAAAATCCCCAGTGGGCCATGGAGAATCCCCACCCTTGACATGGAGAATCTCCAACACAACATGGAGAATCCCCAGTGGGCCATGGAGAATCCCCAACATGGCATGGAGAATCCCCAACATGGCATGGAGAATCCCCAACATGGCATGGAGAATCTCCAACATGACATGGAGAATCCCCAGTGGGCCATGGAGAATCCCCAACATGGCATGGAGAATCCCCAACATGACATGGAGAATCCCCACCCTTGACATGGAGAATCTCCAACATGACATGGAGAATCCCCAGTGGGCCATGGAGAATCCCCAATGTGGCATGGAGAATCCCCAACATGGCATGGAGAATCCCCACCCTTGACATGGAGAATCCCCAGTGGGCCATGGAGAATCCTCACCCTTGACATGGAGAATCTCCAACATGACATAGAGAATCCCCAGTGGGCCATGGGGAATCCCCAACATGACATGGAGAATCCCCATCCTTGACATGGGGAATCTCCAACATGACATGGAGAATCCCCATCCTTGACATAGGGAATCTCCAACATGACATGGAGAATCCCCAGTAAGCCATGGAGAATCTCCAACATGACATGGAGATTCCCCAGTGGGCCATGGAGAATCCCCAACATGGCATGGAGAATCCCCAACATGACATGGAGAATCCCCACCCCTGACATGGAGAATCTCCAACATGACATGGAGAATCCCCAGTGGGCCATGGAGAATCCCCAATGTGGCATGGAGAATCCCCAACATGGCATGGAGAATCCCCACCCTTGACATGGAGAATCCCCAGTGGGCCATGGAGAATCCTCACCCTTGACATGGAGAATCTCCAACATGACATAGAGAATCCCCAGTGGGCCATGGGGAATCCCCAACATGACATGGAGAATCCCCATCCTTGACATGGGGAATCTCCAACATGACATGGAGAATCCCCATCCTTGACATGGGGAATCTCCAACATGACATGGAGAATCCCCAGTAAGCCATGGAGAATCTCCAACATGACATGGAGAATCTCCAACATGACATGGGGAATCCCCAGTGGGCCATGGAGAATCCCCAACATGGCATGGAGAATCCCCATCCTTGACATGGAGAATCTCCACAGGTCATGGAGAATCCCCACACTTGACATGGAGAATCTCCAACATGGCATGGAGAATCTCCAACATGGCATGGCGAATCCCCAGTGGGCCATGGAGAATCCCCAACATGGCATGGAGAATCCCCAACATGGCATGGAGAATCCCCAACATGGCATGGAGAATCTCCAACATGACATGGAGAATCCCCAGTGGGCCATGGAGAATCCCCAGTGGGCCATGGGGAATCCCCAACATGACATGGAGAATCCCCATCCTTGACATGGGGAATCTCCAACATGTCATGGAGAATCCCCAGTGGGCCATGGGGAATCCCCAACATGTCATGGAGAATCCCCAGTGGGCCATGGAGAATCTCCAACATGGCATGGAGAATCCCCAGTGGGCCATGGAGAATCTCCAACATGGCATGGAGAATCCCCAGTGGGCCATGGAGAATCTCCAACATGGCATGGAGAATCCCCAGTGGGCCATGGAGAATCTCCAACATGGCATGGAGAATCCCCATCCTTGACATGGGGAATCTCCAACATGACTTGGAGAATCCCCAGTGGGCCATGGAGAATCCCCAACATGGCATGGAGAATCCCCATCCTTGACATGGAGAATCCTCAGTGGGACATGGAGAATCTCCACATGACTTGGAGAATCCCCAGTGGGCCATGGAGAATCCCCAACATGGCATGGAGAATCCCCATCCTTGACATGGAGAATCTCCAACATGACATGGAGAATCCCCAGTGGGACATTGTCATATCCATGACTCTCGGACTTGTTCCCAGTCCAGTCCAGACCCCTAGCCCCTATCTCCGGTCAAGTCCGGTCCTAGTCCAGCCTAGAAAACCCAATCCTGGCCCTAGATAACTCAACTCTGGCTTGCATAACTCAAGTCCGGTGTTTTACCCCTATCTCTGGTCCATTTCGGCCTCCTGGCCTTGTGCTGCTCCACCCCGGTCCTCCTAGGTCTATGTCCGGGTCACCCAGACATAACTCCGGTCTGTTTCCCTTTGTTTGTACTATATTTAGTCTAGCCCGTTCATCAGACTTTGCTTACTGTACAATCCTGTGTCCAACCCTGGTTATGCTGGTCACCTGGACTTTGGCTATTAGCCTCTGCATAGCCACTGTGGCTATCCTTGTCTTGCTAATCATCTTGCTAATAGCTTATTAACAAGTCCGGCTCTATGTTCTTTACTCCGGACTGGCCTCATGTATTTAACCCCTGTACATACTTCATAGCACCCTCAGTCAGAATATCAACTTAGTATTACCCTCAACTCTGTGTTACCCCTTGATCTACTCTATAGCTAAGGCCAAGCCTTAAGCTATCCCCGACCCCTGTCCCAGACCTCTCCCCGGCTTGCATAAGGGTACAGCACATAAGCTGAGACCAAGGGAGGTAGATCCAACCCCGGACCGGCTTCCCCTTGTGCACACTCCAACACCGGTCGGTTTCCCACGCTACCGGTCTTATTCCCGCACTCCCGGCCTTAAGTCCGGTCCTCCGGACTTAGCCCCTGACCTCCGGCCTTGACTCTGGTCTAACCGGACTTGGCCCCTGTCTCCCGGCCTTGATTCTGGCCACTCGGACTTGGCCCCTGTCACCCAGTCTTGAAGCCCGGTCACTCCAAGGGTAAACCTGTACTTCACAGACATGGAGAATCTCCAACATGACTTGGAGAATCCCCAGTGGGCCATGGAGAATCCCCAACATGGCATGGAGAATCCCCATCCTTGACATGGAGAATCTCCAACATGACATGGAGAATCCCCACAGTTGACATGGAGAACCCCCACAGGCCATGGGTAATCTCCAACATGACATGGAGAATCCCCACACTTGACAAGGAGAATCCCCAACATGACATAGACTCAATCCCCAGCAGGACATGGAGTATGCACTTAGAGGATCACCTTCTCTGTCCTTTACACCAACTGCTGATATACCTTGTGGTGTTGCTAGTGTTTGAGCCACTCAACAGTTCATTTGTTCATAGAACAATACTCTCTGCTTCATGTTCCTCGTCTCCATCATCTCACACCTGTGTGATTTTCCTGGTGACAAAGAGGTGATGGTAGTGTCCCAACTTCTGAAAATCACAGGGTTTTTTCAATGGTATATTTGTTGACTTCATCATGGGAGCTTGTTGGTGTCCAAACTGTCCTCCATCATCTTGTTGGAGCAGCATGAAGGGCAGGGTGAGCTAAAGCACAGGGTAGGTTAGTTTGAGTGCATCAGGATGAGTGGAGTGTTTGGTCAGGGGGATGTTTCCTGAGAGTTAACACCCAGATGATTCTGTTGTCATATGCAGAAGGTGTCATTCTACCTCCCCTTTCCTCTATCATCTGCCCTGCCCCTTTCTCCCCCTGTACCACTCACCTGCTTTCTGTTCTCCTCCATCCCCCCTGCCTTTCAAGGAATCCTCCTGATCACCTAGGATTCCAATGCAAGTGCCATAATTGATGGTCTCAAGTTGTGTCACTCTGTAAGAATGGCTTCCAACTTTCCATGGCCTGGGAAAATCGGTCTATTTAGCCTGGGGAAAGCCAAGGATCAACCTGGAAAGCAGGTCTATTTAGCCTGGGGAAAGCCCAGGTTCACCCTAGCAAGTAGGTCTATTTAGCCTAGGGAAAGCCCAGGTTCACCCTGGCAAGTGGGTCTATTTGGCCTGGGGAAATCCCAGGATCAACCTGGAAAGCAGGTCTATTTAGCCTGGGGAAATCCCAGGTTCAACCTGGAAAGCAGGTCTATTTAGCCTGGGGAAAGCCCAGGATCAACCTGGAAAGGGGGTCTATTTAGCCTGGAGAAAGTCCAATTTGGACCCCAGCTACCCTCTCATTTGATGTATAATATATATATATTATGGAGAAAACATTTTCTCCATCCCTATTAAATTGCTGCTCTGGAGAATCTCCAGCTAGGCAATGGAGAATCTCCAGGAATGGTGGTGGAGAATCCCCAAAAGTTGGGAATTCCCACCAAAATGACACCTATTAGGTTAATACTTATATCAAAATCTCCAGACCTAATAGGTCTCCGAGGGGGGTTGACTGAAGTGGGAAGGTCCTTCTTGGTGAGGGTGTTTAGGGGCTTTGTGATTTGCATGAAATCCTTAATGAAACATTGGTAAAAGTTTGCAAGGCCAAGGAAGCTGTGAACTCCATGAACATTTGTAGGTATGGGCCAATCCTGCACAGCAGAGATCTTGGCAGGATCCATATGTACTCCATTAATGCCAACGATCATTCCTAGAAAGTCCACCTCTTCCTGTCTGAAGATACACTTCTGTGGTTTGACAAACAGATCATTTACTTTTAGCCTTCTAGGCACTTCCAGCATGATCTTGTCATGCTCCTCCTGATTGTCTGTTTTCATAAATATCATTAGGTCATTGATGTAGATGACAAGCACATCTTCTGGCCAAGCATCAGAACACACAGTATTTGAAGCAGAAGCAGCAGTGCTTCTCCTAGCCACACAAATCCTGGCCACCAGGGATGAAGTCACTTACCAAGCCTTGGTGCTCATGGACAATCAAGCAGTAATCAGATCCAGTGAGCACCCATCAGCTAAACCAGGACATCACCTACTCTTACAGTTCAGGTCAATGATCCACAAAATACACAGCAAAGAATGGCTACCAAGAAAAAGCATCATGCTTTGGTGGATAGCAGGCCACATGGAGGCAGAAGGGAACGAGCTGGCAGACAGAGAAGCGAAGCATGCAGCAAGGAGGGTGTAATCCACAAGCCTCCACGAGGAACTACCACCAATGTTAACAAAATACCTCCCCATCAGCATCTCCACCCTCAAACAATACCACACCGCAAAACTAAAGATGCTATGGAATAATGAATGGCAAAAGTCCCCTTGCTATGACCACATCTCCATAATAGACCCTCTCTTCCCAGGAACATCATACACAAAACTAGTTGCCTTGCTACCCAAGAGACAATCTGGGTTGTACATACAGTTAAGAACAGGACACATACTGCTCAACAAATACCTACACTGCTTCAAATGAAGCAACATGCCTATGTGTCTACAGTGCAGGGAAACCTCCCCTGGAGATGTACGTCACTTCCTGTTTCAATGCCCCAGATATGACAGAGAGTGGCACATACTCCATAATGCACTAGGAAGAGACACAATGTTGCTACTGTACATCCTCTCCAACATGGCAGCACAACCCCACCTAGTCAAGTTTGTATCAGACACAAAAAGACTACAACTAGCACCAGGTGAGGTACCCAAATGACATCATGATGAATGATAACACCCAGTGTCAAGTACGGGATGTCCGGGTTGAGACCGGACCAGAGACCGAAGCGGGTGTGAGGCCGAGGGGTCGGAGTCAGGGGTAAAGACGAAGGTACAGGTGGGTGGACTGGTTGGACTTAGCAACTGAGGATACAGCACTATTCCCTTGCATGAGTCTCAGTCCGAGTTCGAGGCCGAGACGGAGTTATCAGAGGTAACTTAGTTGATTTCAGACTGAAGTCTACAGGCCGAGCATCTACGAGCTTATATACTAGAGTAGCTATAGTACGGAGACCGGTAATGCCGGTCTTGCAAGGATTGCTAAGAGGATTGATAAGACAAGGATTACTAACGTATGACTAAGGTAACGGAGACCGGGACAGAGTGGACCGGGGACAAGACTGGGCAGAGCTTAACCGAAGTGACAGACACTGCAAAGCAGTGTCTACCGCGCTAGACCAACTGGAGATACGGGATTAGCGAGGCCGAGGCCGGACTGAGTGAGTGCGAGGCCGAGTCCGGCCGGAGTCGAGGCATGACTATGACAGTATCCCCCTCTTAGGGGTCGAACCCATGAGACCCCTGCGAGAGTGGTAGGCTGAGTCCGAAAATCAGCTGAGTTTGAAAAAATGATACTTGTGGCTCGCTAAGCCCTTTGTGTCTTTCTTTCTCATCCTAACCATCATGTCCGAATCAAGGCCGATCACCGTGACAGACAAGAATGACAAAGGCTGGGTCATCGTCGATTGGACCCAGGTGTCGGACGACGCCATTCGATATGACACCGACGACAAGGAGGAAGTGATGAAGGCCAAGTCGAAGGAAAGGAAGAGGTGAAAGGCAGCAGAGCAAGCCTGGCGGGAAGAGCAGGCGCGACTGGAGGCCGAGAGAGCGGAGAGGGAGCGGATTGAGGCCGAGAGGGCTGAGAAGGAGAAGGCCGAGGCCGAGAAGGCAGCGCGGGAGGCTGAGGAGAGGAGAGCGCGTGAAGAGGAGGAGAGGCGGGAGGCCGAACGTAGGCGCAAGGCCGAGGCCGGTAAGGGTGATGAGACCGGGGGGGAGGTGAAGAAAGTGGTCATGGACCCCGGGTGAGTACCTTTCCAACCTTGTATGTACTCCTCCTAACAACACTTTTAGTTGTACCCGCTGCGCCTGGGCCAACATCGTCTGCGAATTTGTCGTAGACGGCAACAAGAAGCATGTGGCCTGTGTGCACTGCAACCTATTGAAAGGCAAGTGCCGCTGGCCCAGGGATGGGAAAGATGCTGAGGCCAGTCCTAAGGCTGGGAGGGCCGACAAGGGGAAGAAGCGGAAAGCCGAGGAGGAGAACGCCGAGGCCAGGCCCAGCAACCAGAAACAGGTGAGGACGAGTGTGAGACCGACCGAGGTCTTGGACCTCGATGAGCTCGAGGCCACTGGGAGCGGGATGAAGGAGGCCAGCACGGCTAGGTACTCGGGCTTGGAGAACAAGCTCGAGCAACTGATCGAAGCCGCGGGGCTGATTGCCAACAACCTGGCCAGCCTCTTCGAACTCCACGAGACCGCGGTTGAGAACTCAGGCCGCATAGCCGACGCGCTCGAGTCGATACTCGACGAATCCTACGGCTTCAGGATGGCGGTATCCCCTTCAGACTCAGGCTCGTCTGAGCTCGACTCTGACAAGTTGCATGAGGAAGCAGAGTGGTTGAAGGCCCACGGCGAAGATGAGGAGGAGGAGTCCGAAGGGGAGGACGAGAGTATGGCCGAGGCTGAATAGACCCGTAGTGTAGTGTTTGTGTTGTTTCCTCTGCGAATGTCATGTGCCTGGTGTCCAGTGTCCGGTTTCGATCTTGTATAGTAAGTGAGAGCAAACAAGAAAAGAAAAACATAGTAAGTAAGGGATCAAAAGGAACACTAGATACCAATAGAAAACTGAAACTGAAACTGAGGCCAGTTGAGACCGGTCCTCATTGGTATGGGCCGGGTTTACTGGGATAGCTGGAGTGAAACTCTTGGACGAGTTCAGAAGCATTGTCAAGCTCTGTAGCGAGTACCCAAGTGGTTTCTTCGTCGGTACCCTCGTAGCCAGTCCACCGGACTAAGTACTGAAGCCAACACCGGCGACACCGGTCGACCTTAGAGTTGAGGATTTCCACTACCTCGAACTCTAGGTCACCATCAACTTCGACTGGTGGGGGTGGTGGTTGAGTCCGGTTTGGGATGGTATTAGGGATGGCCAGCTCGAGTTGGGAGACGTGGAAGACCGGGTGGACTGCGCGCATTGAGTCCGGCAGGCGCAGTGTGAATGAGTGGGTACCGGCCTGAGCTATGACCGGATACGGTCCAAGATTCTTTTCTGAGAGTTTCTTGGAAGGCCGAGTTGACCAGAAGTATTTGGCTTTCACATATACCTGGTCACCGACCTTGAAGTCCGGAGCCGGCATGTGTTTGGCATCAGCCGGTCCTTGATAGCGCTGTTGTGCGAGGGTCATCTCCTCACGTAGGTATTGGTGCAGTGAGTCTAGGTCAACTGCATAGTCATGAGCCCGGGCGGAAGTGAGGTCGCGCTCCGGGTACACCGAGATGTTAGGATGGTAGCCCTTATTAGCGAAGAATGGTGAGACACCGGTGGTGGCGCTAGGGGCATTGTTGTATGCGAACTCAGCCAAAGGTAGTAGGTCGGCCCAATTATCCTGCTGGTAGTTGCAGTATACTTGGAGGTATTGCTCAAGAGTTTGGTTAGTCCGCTTGGTCTGGCCATCACCTTTGGGGTGGTAGCCCGAGGTGAAATGTAAGCGCATATCTAAGGCCTTGCTGAGTGACCGGAAGAAGCGCGAGATGAACTCCGAGCCTTGGTCTGAGGTTACATGGGCCGGCACTCCGTGCTTCGAAAAGACATGGAGTAGGAACAACTTGGTGAGTTCTGGGGCTGTTATGGTATCGTGGGTGGGGATGAATATGGCCTGCTTGGAAAGCCGGTCAACTACTATGAGGATGGCCGTGAAGCCGGTTGAGGCCAGAAGTTGCTCGATGAAATCCATAGAGATAGAATTCCATGGCTTCTCCGGCACCAGGAGTTGCTTGAGAAGGCCGTAAGGCCAATGGCGGGGAACCTTAGCCCGAGTGCAGGCCGTGCAAGACCGGACATAGTCCTTGACGAAGGTCCTGAGGCCGGGCCAGGTGTATTCATGCCGAATGAGTTCTAGGGTTCAGTTCTGGCCAAAGTGGCCGGATAGAGGGTGGTCATGCTTAAGCCGCAAGACCCTAAGATGGAGATCATTTGAGTCCGGCACGTAGATCCTTCCATCAAGACGAAGGAAGCCGGTGTCATCTACTGACCACCGGGGATCAGACATGTCGGAGAGACGGATTTGTGAGACCAGGTCGTCCGGCAGTGCGGTCAGGATATCATTATGAAGTTTCTCTATATCCATCAGTGCGACTGCTCGTAAGACCGGGTACTCGAGGTATGTGGCACGAAGGGAGACCGCTAGTTGCTCTTGGGTGAAGACCGGTCTCAGGTTCTGCGGGTTCACTCGAGCATAGCTGCTATCCCCCTCTTTGGGGTAGACGTCCCATCGTCTAGTTAGGGCATCGGGCTTAGCCCCGAGCTTACCGGGCCTGAACCTGATGATCATATTGAATTGAGACAGGAATTCGGACCAGTGAGCTTGGCGGCGGGTGAGTACTTTGGAGGTAGAGAAGTACTCGAGATTCTTGTGGTCGGTAACAACGTCGACCAGTGAGGCCGAGCCCTCAAGGTAGTGGCACCAGGTCCAGAATGCTTTGAATATAGCAAGCAATTCCTTGTCGTGAGTATCATAATTCAACTCCGGGGCTGTCAGAGTCCGGGAGTAAAAAGCGACCAGGTGGATCTGGCCATCGCCACAGGTGATAGAGAGGATGCCGGTGATGGCATAGTCCGAGGCATCAGTCTTGACGGTGATGGGAACCCCGGGGATGAAATGAGTTAAGACCAGCGCAGTAGTGAAGGCGGCCTTGAGGTTATTAAATGATTGGCGGCACTCCTCAGAGAAGTTCCAAGGAGCCCCCTTGCAGGTAAGCTGAGTCAGTGGTACGATGATGTCTGAGTAATTACAGATAAAACGGCGGTAGAAGTTCGTGAAGCCGAGGAAAGACTGAATGTCTTTGACCTTGCGAGGCTCGGGCCAATCGCAGATGGTCTGGACTTTCTCCTTCGACATCGTGAGGCTGGCAGGGGAAAGGTGAAATCCGAGGTATTCAACCGAGTCCGAGTGGAACTCGCATTTCTCTGGCTTCGCATAAAGGCCGTGAAGCCGAAGCCGGCGGAGGACTTCTCGGACATGCTGCTTGTGAGACTCCTTATCTCTGGAGTAGATCGAGATGTCATCCAGGTAGACGACCACACAGACATCTAACATATCCGTGAAGATAGTGTTGACGAAGCACTGGAAGGCGGCTGGGGCATTGGTGAGGCTGAAGGGCATCACTAACCACTCATAGGATCCATACCGAGTCCGGAATGCGGTCTTCCATTCATCGCCCGGGGCAATCCGGACGAGATGGTAGGCATGCCAAAGGTCAATTTTAGTATAGATCTTGGCTCGGCTTGGTGAATCCAAGAGGTCGGAGATGAGCGGGAGTGGGTAGTGATCCTTCTTAGTGATTTTGTTCAGACCGCAGAAGTCTACGCAAAGCCAGAGGGAGCCGTCCTTCTTTTTGACAAAGAGGACCGGTGCAGCATAAGGGGAGGAGGTAGGCTGAATGAATCCGGTAGTGAGGTTTTCATCGATGAAGGTCCGGAGAGCCTGCAGCTCAACTGGGGAAAGCGAATAGATGGTGCCGAGAGGCGGGGTCGTTCCTTCTTCAAGCTCTATCTTCAGGTCATACTCCCAGTGTGGTGGGAGTGCCGAGGCCTTGGCCTTGCTGAATACATCAGCGAAGTTGTGGTACTCTTCCAGTATGTTGGGTAAGGCCGGAGGGGGGGAAACCGAGGCCGATCGAGCTTGAGCTGAGTCCGAGGGATGGAGCTGAAGTTGGAACTGGACGGACCCTTCTAGTTTGCAGGCACACACAAAAGCGGCTGCATTGATTAGGGAAACAAGAGGGGCCTTCAGGGGGGTGTGAGCCAGGGAGTCGGAGACTGGTACAGATGGCATGAAGCCGGGTTGGTCACTAGGACCGGGGTCAGGAAGGCCGGTGGAGACCGGGCTTACAGGGGGTGTCGACGGGGTTGGCATTCCTTGTGCAGGAGTCCGGAATGTTAGACTGCTCAGTACCCAGTCAATCAACGGATTGTAGCGGGTGAGCCAGTCATGTCCGAGAACTATCTTACACTCGGAATCCAATGGAGCTAAAAACAGGGTTACCGGTGTGACATTGCCAGATGTGAAGCGAATGTTGACATCTACTGCTTGGGTTATGGTGAAGGTGGATGTTCCATCGAAAAGCCGGAGTCAGATTGGTGAGACCGAGTAAGGGGTAAATGAATGTTGATTAGCAAATTGATTATCTATGAAACAGTGTGTGGAACCAGAGTCCACTAAAGTACGAAGCCGAGGTAAATCTGGGTTTTCTAATGTGACATAGGGGGTTAAAGAGTTCGGACTGGAAAGAGCGGACGCATTGAGACGAGCCTCCAAGTTTGCACAACCAGAGTCAATGCAGCTCCCAGATTGTGCGGAGTCCTGGGAGCTGCTACCTATTTTTTTGTCTCAGGGGTAGTACCCGAGCCCGAGGCCGGTGCAGCCTCGGTGGTAGCTGCAGCACGAGCTTTGGCTTTTCCGGTCTTCTTGGGGCATTTGTCAGTGAAGTGACCGGACCCTCCGCAGAACATGCAGAGGTTTCCGTCTATGCGATGCTTGCGTTCCTCGGGGGTAAGCTTTCCATCTTTGCCGAGTTCGCTAGGCTCGGGCTTGGACAAATTGCTGTTACTATTGTTGCCCGGCTTGGGGGAAGAACCGGAGTTGTTGTTGTTGTTGTTGTTGCTGGTCTTGGCTTTCTCCTGACCAGTCTTGGGCTGACTGTTATTGCCAGAACCTCCGGACTTGTTGTTGCTGGAGTTGGACGAGCCTTGGTGCTTACTTGCCCGCTGGACTTCTTCCTTGTGCTCCCAATAGTGCGCATCTATCTCCTGGGCGAGATGACGGAGCTCATGTAGAGTCCGCAGTTTACCAACTCGACAGACTTTGTCCTTAATTCGGTCTGGGAGACCAGAATAGAAATGATGACGCAGCGCACCGTCACCGTAGCCTCGGACTTGTGAAGCAAGCTGATTAAAGTCAACTACGTACTTATTAATGTGCTGGCTTTCCTTCATATGTAGATGGTCAAGCTGACTCTCGGCGTCAGTGACCGGGTCGTGGGGGCCGAAGGTGGTTTGCAGCTCTAGGACGAACTCCCTCCAGGAGTCCATCCAAAGAGGCCGGTCATCGGGGTTGTTGAGCCCGAGCAAGTCCGGCTCGAACCATTCGAGAGCCATACCTTTGAGGTAGGATTGCACGAAGATGACTTTGGCGCGGTCGGTCCTGAAAGCCCAGGGTCGGTCTTGGAAATTAAGCTCGCACTGGATAAAGAACGCGCGGAGCTTCTTAGGGTCAGTGCCATCAAAGGTATCGGGCTCGCGTAGCTTGGTCCTGCTTGAGGACTCAGGACTATTACAGGAGTTGCGAGCCAACAGCTTGATGGCCTTCGCGAGACTGTCAAAGACTGCGACCGCAGGTTTGGTGTCCAGGTCTGGGAAGTCTGGTTCGTCCTCCGGATCATCCTCATCCGGATTATCATCACCGGGACCATTATCATCAGGGTCATTATCTTCTGGGTGGTTATCATCATCATCGCCAGGGTCACCCTCGGGGATGGGAGCAGTGGGACGATGTGGAGTGGGGGTATTGGATGTCCAGGCTGAAAAGCCCCTGAAAGGACTGACAGGGTCTGGGGAGCGCCTAGTGGTGCCCAACGCAGCTAGAGCTGTTTTGTGGCGAGCCCCACTGGCTGAAGTGGAGTTGGGATTGGTGGCAGAGCGGCCACGGGGAGGTTGGAATCGAGTCTTGGTTGCCATGGTGTATTAGACCCACACAAGTGGAGAGTCTGAAATACTGTCAAGTACGGGATGTCCGGGTTGAGACCGGACCGGAGACCGAAGCGGGCACGAGGCTGAGGGGTCGGAGTCAGGGGTAAAGACGAAGGTACAGGTGGGTGGACTGGTTGGACTTAGCAACTGAGGATACAGCGCTATTCCCTTGTGTGAGTCTCAGTCCGAGTTCGAGGCCGAGACGGAGTTATCAGAGGTAACTTAGTTGATTTCAGACTGAAGTCTACAGGCCGAGCATCTACGAGCTTATATACTAGAGTAGCTATAGTACGGAGACTGGTAATGCCGGTCTCACAAGGATTGCTAAGAGGATTGATAAGACAAGGATTACTAACATATGACTAAGGTAACGGAGACCGGGACAGAGTGGACCGGGGACAAGACCAGGCAGAGCTTAACCGAAGTGACAGACACTGCAAAGCAGTGTCTACCGCGCTAGACCAACTGGAGATACGGGATTAGCAAGGCCAAGGCTGGACTGAGTGAGCGTGAGGCCAAGTCCAGCCGGAGTCAAGGCACGACTATGACACCCAGCACAGGAATACAGGGACCAGAACACCCATCAGTAGACCACCAGTGCACCCTGCATAATCACCACATGCCTTGACAATCATGTCCCATCCTCCCCACTCAACCATCACACATGTCCCAAGCCACACTCCCCACTCACCTACCCCAGTTACAAGCTGAAACCTTCTCTATGTACCCCAACACACACCAAAACTCACACTATCATTGCAGACACAAATCCCCCACACAGCAAATACATCTAAAGGACATAGAAGAGCACAACACCCACATTCCAGCCAGCATAAAAAGCAGCCAGTTATGCATAGACAGAGCTATCATCTAAACAGAAATCTCAAGCCACCCTTACTCTAAGGTGGAGTGTCTAAACTGGCCAGTGGGAATGGCAGACTGGTGGGGGGTCATGGGCCCTGCCACCAGGGCATTCACTCACTTGTAAGGGCAGGCAGGCCACAGGGGGCCCAAGTTAGATTGATAGACTATGACTGTACAGTGTGACATAGGGTTATGACTACCCTCAAGCACTTAAATTACAAATTTAAAAAAAAGCACATCTTCCATATTGCCAAATATATTGTTCATCATGTTCTGGAATGTAGTGGGTGAGTTACAAAGCCTGAAGAACATGACCAGGGGCTCAACAGCACTGCAATGGCATATGAAAGCAGCCTTCCATTCATCTCCTTCTTTGATCCTAATGTTGTTGTAGCCCCAGTAAGTATCCATCTTCATGAAGAGTTTGCAACCTTTCAACTTGCCAACAAAACAAGCTGAGATATTAAAGGGAGCAGATATGAGTTCTTAACAGTATGCTTGTTTAAATATTGATAGTCCTGGACCATATGTTTTTTGCCATCCTTTTTAGGGATGAAGAACACCAGAGAGGTTTGTGGTGATTTACTAGGCTGAATATAACCCTTCTTGAGCTGTCCATTGACAAAGTCACTGACTTTGCATTGCTTGTCAGGGGAGAGAGGGATCAACCTTCCCTTTTTTGGTACAAATGACTCCTTTGGTTCTATAGTGTGGTCCCATAGTTTCCTAAGCAGCATGTGCTCAGATTCCTTTTCTGAAAAGACTGATAAATATTTGTGATATGCCTTTGGAACAAGTTCCTCAGGGGTTTTATCTGTTTTTGGCTTGTCCATCTTTAGATCTCAGATCCAAGAGATATAAGAGTCCAAAGCTTCTTGTTCAAGTTTTTCTGCCCTATGTACAAATGAGGGTTTTGGTGCTAGTTGCTGACATCTAGCCAGACATCTACCCATTTTTACTTCACTGGTCCTCCAATCTATCAGCAGGTTGTGCTGTTGTAACCAGGTATGTCCCAGGATCATAGTACTACCTCCTAGATCGGTTATCTTGGCAAGAAGCTCCTTGTGGTGGTCAAGGTATTGAACTCAAAGATGAGCCTGATGCATAATCCTTCCAGTGGAATTAGGCAAACCATCTACATTAAATACATCTACTGCCCTTGGCAGTGCTACTTTTGGAATCCTGTTCCTTTCAATGAAACTTCTATCTATAAATATCCCAGTGGCTCCACTGTCTAGCAGCACATTAACCTTGAATGTCCAAGCAGCATTCATTCATAAAACCAAAGGAACCTCTACAGAATATTTCAGGTTCAGCATGCATTGGGTTTCAGACCATATGGTGGTCTTTGCACTACTACCCTCCTGATCTGGGAGATTGAAAGAAACATTGTTTTGTTTTTTGTTGCAAGTGGAATTATGCAGGCATGGTTTTACATCTGGCCCTGAGCCCTTTTGGGACTCCACTTCAGATGATGTAAAAGTAAGAGAAGAAGAAACCAATTCTGAACCATTAAATACATCCTGTGGTTCTTCATTATCAAGAAAAGAGAAACAATTGAAAGAAACTACTGGTACACTATTTTTGGTATTCTTATTTTCGATTTTTATATTTTCTTTTGTATTTTTAAGTCTGCAAGTAGAACAAAATCTGTAAAAAGAAGAAGAAAGAGAAGAGATTGTCTGTACACTGGAGTCTGCAGGACCTGATTTCACTGCAGCTCCAACTCTTTTAACTGGTTAATATGAGCAATGATATGCTTGAAGCTCATCCCCTCCATAGCCTTTAGGCAGGGGTTGGTTCCAGTGTCAGAATTTACAGCCCTGATGGGGCATCCTTGTGGTTGTGCCTGCTTTGGGCACTCGTTCCTATAATGCCATTGCCTTTCAGGCCACATCTGAAGCAGGTGATGTGAGACTTGTCCTTAGGGGGTCTCTTCCCCTGTCCTTGCCACTGTGTGGCACCTATATCCATGGGGGCACTGGCCCTGGGCTGAGTTCCTGTGGCTGAGAAGCCATGCAGTTGACTTTGAGGCCATACCCTCTGAGAGGAGGCTGTCATGTAACAATGGTTTTCAAAATTGCTGGCCACCAGCTGGAGCTCAGTTACATACTCTTTGTACATGTCTTTTCTTTTCCCCATGTGGTGCATGAGCTGAAGGACCTCAGGGTTTATAGCCTGTTCAAGGCACAGGATTGCCAGATTGTCAGAAGCACTCACCATCAGCTTCCAACTGTTGAATTCTGCCAAGACGGCATCAATTTGAGATGACCCCTGCCTTGCTTTCAACATCTTTTTCCAGGCCCAATCCCCATTGTTCATGGGCCAGAATCTTGCATTCAGGTCAGCCATGACCTCATCCAGGGTCAGCCAACCTCCACTCACCAAGTGGTGATCCAACTTGGCACACACTGTCACACACCAAAGGTGTTGTGGACATGGTTACAGCTGACTCTGCCTAACTTGTCAACAAGTTGCATGCAATGCCCATGCCATGTATGCAGATGAAGACTAAAGGCCTCACACATAGAAAGACTGCTGGATGTGAGCAGTCATCCTTGGCACAAGAACAAGTTGTCAGTGCTAAAGAGAAAAGAGGAAGCAAGTTAAGCATGCATTAAAAGTTTTTAGTGCCCATGTACAGCATTCCAGTTTTCATCATATCTCCACCATTTCCAAAGATATCAACACCATTCTCACACTCACTTAAAGTGCTCAGCCATGCGATTCTGCCTTCCAAATTTGGAGAGGATCCTCACACCCTACATGTTTCTACAGTGCTCCATCCATCAGATGCTCATTTCACTAAGTCCATCAGTAATGGCTGCCTTTTTGTCAATCATCTTGCTTGTCTTGTTTGCCAGAGACAGTGGCTATGTATATCTGCCAGGCATTCCCCTAATGTGATATCAGTGTGCTTACTCAGTTTCTGACATTCTTTGACTCATTCTGTGATATTTTGACTGTCCTTGACTCATTCATTGCCAATACTTACCAATCCTCTTTGCTTGCTTACTTTTTATTTCTCACTTACTCATCATGATTACTCATTGCTTACAGTCCTTACTCATTACTTACCAAGCATTTGTGCCTTGTTTGTCACAAGCTGCACTCCCCCCACAGTATATAAACCCCCATGTACTTACATGGCTAAGTGGTGGGGGGGTCAAATTTAGGTCAAGAGGGGTGTATATTTGTGTGAGGTAGTGTATTACGCCTCATTTAGCATTTTCGTCAAATACTTTATAGACCAAGTAAATAACAGCAATGGGTCCCATTGTATGGACTGAGGGGAGCCCTCAAAAGGAATGATGTATGCACGTCACACTTAACATTGCCGCAGCATGAGACAAGAGGTAAACTTGAGGTTCAGGCTGTAGTCCATTATAACACTGTAAGAATGTAGTGTCTACTGTTATGAATTACACTCAAATACTGACAAGGTTTATATAATTGAAGGGTCTAATGTAGTACTTTATTAGCATAATATCTATAGCCATTGAATAGAGAACATGCAAATAAATGATGAATAGCCTACATGGGTTCACTGTATTGTTATTGAGAATCATACCTTGCAAATGATGACTTGCTATGGCTCGGGTTGCACACATATAATGTATAAGTCTCGAGAAATGCATATCATTAATCAATGTTCAATGATGATATTACGATACAAAGTTTGGCAAGCTATGGAGTAGGGTATCTAGTCAACCGGCATTGACCCCACCTTTTAAGCCCATGCCATGGTGCCCTGGAGAACCTTGTGCCATTCAATCATGATGCGTTCAAATGGAGGGGTGAGAATGTCATCCTCAGCAGGGAACTGCAGCAGATCCAACTTCAAAGCATTGTGATAAAACCTATTGGGACATTTGAGTCGCAAGTGAGAGGATTGGGGGGAAAAAGGTGCAAATGTGTTTATGAATTTTTGACATTCCACTGGTGTACCTTCATTACAAGCTTCCTTTATGATCTCTTGCATGAGACAGTCAACATATTTCCAGAAGTTGGTCATGTTCCAGGTGCACTCAGTGTCCAGTTGTTCTTCATCATTCGTGCCCTCATCACCTACAGCTTCCCTCACTGCCTTGGATTCTTCAATGACCATTTGAAAGTTGATGAAGCAGGAGCGCTGGGGAATGTTGCAGGTCAGTATATGTATGCTCAAAAGGGGGGACATGTACCAGAAAAGTGAACCTTGCCCAATGGGCTTTGGTGATTTTGGGACCTGGGCCCATCAGCGACCTTGCGAGAACTGAGATATTTGCTTTGTTTGTAATGCTATTAGAGATCTAGCACACGTGCACAGTCAGTGTAAAGAATTGTTCTGGTTGGATCTAGACCTGACCTTTTGCTTCATGATGCTCTGCTGTGTTGTCAAATTCTCCTTGATGAAGACACTAATCTTGTTGGAAAGTTCTGCATTCTGGAAAGCTGATGATGGTAAATTGAAAATTGATGGATGGTGCTTGGCACAAGCCTGCTCCTCAAATTGGTGATGTGGGATAAATACAAATAAAAACTTATGAAGACCCAGTCTGCCAAACCACTGACATAAGCTGTTAGGTTTGGAGCAGTGAGACAAATTTGCAGGCAGTCTTTCATGACAGACTCATAGTCTTGAGATCCAATGTATTCGTGCACCTTCGCCCACTGTTGTGCCTCAGATGAGGCAATCAATGTACCCATGAGGCTGATCATCATGAGCTTTGGATCTTCAAGCTGTATGGCAGTTAACAATGACTTTTCAAGACTGCTGAGAGTTGTAACATACCTCTGAAAACATTGCCAGGGATCCTTCAGGCAAACCCTTGTCTTTACAGACCTGATCTGCAAAGAGGCGATGGCGTTTCACTTCCTCTTGGTCTTCTGTGGAGTCAGAATGTGGACGCCTACTACCAACTGATGAGGAGAGAGATTGGGAGTGTTCGTCATCAAGGTCATCCCAGGACATGATGGGATGGAAGCTGGTGTCAGAGGACTCGCCAGTGGCTTGACTTTGAGAGTTTGCTTCATTTTGTTGCTGGCTCGAATTTCCCTCTGAGAGCATTTGATACTGTGAAAGCAAGCTTGGTCATGTGCGCATGGCAGTGACAGGAAGTGGTGGCACAAGTCAAGGCTCGCCACAGTGTTGAAAATTTGAATACACACACTGCACCAAGTTGTCACATCATGTGCACAAATGGAGAGATGAATATACATTACAAATTTATGGGAACTACAAACTTATCCCCCTTCATTTAAATTAAAGCTATGTAAAAAATGTGCTGGGATACCACCTGTTGCAGAAGATCTACTAAGAGTTGAAGTCCCCTGCTGGGCAGCTGAGGACCTAGGATCAAGCTGGTGCTGTGGGTGGCCCACCACTGCAGTAAGTGCATGGTGGGGATTGTCTGGTAATTTTTGCTGGGGGGCTTGCAAATGTCCTGGATGGTACTGTGGGTAGGCCATCCAAGGGGGTGCATGGAGGGGGGGGGCTGGTAGATGTAATGACTGGTGTTGTGAAGGCCATGCCATATGGGTTGGCTGCTGTGGTATATGCAACATTCTATAGCCCAGGTTGGTTGCAGAATGTGCAGGGGCAGTAAGCATGGCATTGAGTTCTCCACCATGGCTCCTATCTGCAGTGTTCATTCCATCACTCCTGGGCCCTTCCTTTTCAACCACTGATTCTTCTGCCCTCCCCTTCCCTTTTTGCCTTGTTGATTTTACAGAACCTGCTACTGATGTAGATGCCACAGGGGTTTCCTTGTTCCCATGTTCAGCAATAGCTGCCTCCTTGGTATTTCCCCTTTTTTGACTATGCACAACCTTGGCTGCATTTAGTCATAGTGAGTGATGGTCAACAACAATGGAAGAGCCAATTTGACTGTGGAGAGCCTTTGGAATGACAGCAGAAATGAGCTGATAGTTGTGCAATGCATGAGTATTGAGGAGATAAGCATTTGTTGATGCATGGACAACAGTGGGGTGCATCTTTGTTGTCTCAACATGCTCTTGTTGAATGGGCACATGTTGCATTTCTTTGCAGTTTTTCCCCTCTGCCATACAGTCATGTTGCACGTTGACCACACACAATATATCCTTCCAAAAGATGAGTACCATGTAACAATAACTCCAACAATCTACATACCTCTGGAGTGACTACAAGTTGGTGGATAGTTTCTGGAAGCCTGAGCTGTGGCACATGAAGGGTTGGATGAAGTTCAGGCAAAAATTTAAAACAGTGCACAGCAATGTGTTGTGCATGGTGTTTCCCATGTGGAACAAGGATTTCATCCACCATAGCCACACAAAGCTGAAGACATTTATCAGCAATGGTTGTGCCTCCTTGGAATATACTTACCCCCATGTCTTCAGGAGCTTTTTTCAAGCTGTTATGCTTAACAACAACATGACTTCCAACAGCTGCTTTATCAAGGCTGACAGTAGTAAATGCCAGGCATTTATAGTAGAGGCTACTTCTTTTTGACACTTGACTATCTTCACCAGGCATGTTGATGGTTGCAGATAAAGTCAGGTGCCACTGAATGCATGGGGAGATCTTGCTTCTCTTTCCTTGATCCCCTGGAATTGTTGGTAATTGTGCATAGCCTGTCAAGCACTGAGTGAATATGTCAATACTACAGCAAATAGGCAAGCCTACCAGGTGATTTCTCAGATGAACTGGGCAATCCTAACTAATGGGACTGCTCTGGATGTGCTTTCAAGAATGTTGTGATGTGTTCCCCTGCATGCACCCATTTCTTCATCTTCTCATCATACCAATGCCCCCCAGTGACCATATGTTTGATAATATCTTGGCCTGAAAATGCTTGGCAAGTATCATGGCTTGGTGCCTGTTGATTGCTATAAATTGATGCCAACCAGAAGACATGGTTAAATGATTCATATCATTCAGTGGAGAATAGAATTGCAGGCCCAAAGCGTCGAATGTAGTCAGGAAGGTGGAGAAGGAAGTGAAACTTGGCCTTGGTAATCAGGATGCTGGGAGCACACTGGGCACTAATGCTGAGAAAGTTCTGAATTGTGTGAGTTAATGTTGTCTGAAATTTATTAATGCCATGAACAATCAATGCATCAGTGCACTCACCAAATATTCATCCACATCATCAATGGCTGTCTGCCATAGGAGTACAACCAATTCACCAATCAGTGTCCAGCCATCCAAGACATGTTGTGGGACAAGGTCATATATTAGATATGGCATGACCTGGGCAAGGCTTTTGAAGTGCTTTCCAATAAGTCCACCCTTGTAATGACAAATATACTCTGCTCCAAGTGTAGGTGAGTTGAGACCATCTTTGTTAATGGACTCCAGCCATGCCTTGAAGAGGTTGAGTTGTTGGGCCTTCTCAAGAATATAGGTGGTCAGTCCCCAGAAGTATTTAACAATACCAAGAAGAATAGTGTGGAGGATTTCTGTTGGTGTATCCTGATGGATGTTGACACCAGGCATTCCAAGAAGTGGATTTATATGGTCATCAAGAGACAGACCACCCAATGCCAGTTCAAATTCCTTTTCCAGCTGCACCTGAACCTCTGCTTCAGGCTTGGCTGGTACTCCTGCCTTGCGCTTTCTCAACTGCTTCCCAAGCTCCAATAAATGGTTTATGATAGACATTGACACTGGGTCATGTGTGCCAGAACTGGCAACTGCACCCTTGAGTTTCTCTGTTCCCCCAGGCAGCTTAGCCAACTCCACCTGCTTCTTGATCTCTGCTAATGTTCTTTCAGGGGTGTGGAGTTCACCACACTGGACTAAAAGTAGGTCAGTCATCCAATGTGACATGGACTGTACACACCTTAAATAGATTCATATAGCCAGAGTCAGACATCTTCTCTTGATTTGTTCCACCAACATTACATGTCCTGCGGAAGTAGTTGCAATGAAGTCCTGCATGGCTGCACTCCTCTGCCTGCATTGGATTGTCTCCTGCAATGAAAACATTGTATGCAATGAGCATGACCTCTGTTTTGTTCTTGCAGTCCCAGGTGATGACTCCCTCCTCCATTGTTTTCCTAATTATGACAGAGTCAGAAATCAATTGAACTCTGGACAATTTGGTACTCACCTTACAGATTTTGACACACCATTCATGAGCTCTAAGGGTGTAGCATGTGGTGATGATGTAACAAAGTGAATGCAAAATTCCTTCTCAACCATTTCCCTTGGCATGGATGCATTGGACATATAGACAACATGATGCTTGTTCCATTGTTTTGATATGTTGCCTGAGACATCATCCATGAACAGGATGAGAGGGACAGAAAGCACTAAACGACCTCCAGACTTGATATGGAGTGGATTTGGCATAAGTTTTCCAAAGCATGCTGAGGACTCTACAAAAACATTTCCACCAATAAAAAACATGCCAAAAGGAAAAACTCACCTGTAAAGCCATTTTTGAATTCATCATTGTTTGCCTGGATATCTGTAAAGGTACGAAAAAATGTTGTGATGGGAGTAATGACTTGTTCTGGATCAACAGAAAAGCCAATCTATCCAGTGTCAGTCAGTCATGCAGCAGCTCATCACAACTCAGGTCACTTACATCAGTGCATGAAACTGAATGGCCAATTGCCAGGATCTCTGGGTCTTGCTCAGCATTCTTCTGCACACAGAAGAACTTTGTTGGAATAAAATAAGCCCCATTGCTTTTTTGCAAAATTTCATCAACAAAGTATACATTGCTTCCAACCTTAACACTTGGTGGTGCAAGACCTTGTGGAAGACCATGCAGCATTTTCTCCCCATGATAAACCTGAGACATTTTTCCTTCACCTTCCTCTGGGAAGTCCTGCATAGTAAGGCGTGTAAGTGGGTTGGAATAATCCTGAGATGAAATACAAGTAAGCACTGGGCTGGGCATGAGTGATTCATACTCTTACCATTGCAATTAATTTTGCAACTGAATTCATGTAGAATGTTGTGCCAGATGGCACTGTAACCTTTTCAGTTGGATCCCCCATCAACTTCTTTATCCTTTGGTATGTTTTCTTCATACTGTAGAGAGATGGGATACCAGTTACCCCAATGGCACATGCCCAACCTAAGATTGCTCTTTTCTGGACCTCAGAGAAACACAGATGTGGTGAGCTAAACAGTAGATGAGTTCTAAACTCCTGTAAACTCCACTGCTTTAACAACTCATTATCTTGAATAAGACAATTTAATTCATACCATCATGTTTGACCATGGATAGGTTGGGCAGTCAGTGGGCACTTCTTCTGGTGAGACAAATTGGTTTGGAGTGTTTGGAGCTGCAGCAGAAATATTAGTCTTCACCCCTAAAGACAAAGGTAAACATACTTATCACATCCTCACATTCAAGATCACTCCAGTGTGGATCTCCATCTTCATCAAAACTTGTATCCATCTCAGTCCCCAATTCTTCACCTGATGCTGGCAATGGGCATGAGAATAATGACTCTCCCCTCTGCTGTTCAGGCTGCACATATAATGTGTGTGGCTGTTCCCTCTCCTGTCACTTCCCAAACTGTTTGCAGTGTGCTCAATTCTGCATCCTTGAAGGTTGTAGTCAAGCAGGAGAATGATCCTGCAAACACTTCCCTACCATTTTCCACACAAATTTCCTTACATCTGGTTCAATACTATTCATCCTGGGCTCAACTGACCAGATTACCCTAGTGTGGTCATCCACAGTCCAGTTTTGGTGCTGAAGAGCAAAGGCAAGTCACTGTTGTGTATGCTTGCAAGACAAGAGTGGCATCTCCTGCTTGACAATCACCTTCAAGGATGCAGAATTGAGCACACTGCAAACAGTTTGGGAAGTGACAGGAGAGGGAACAGCCACACACATTATATGTGCAGCCTGAACAGCATTTTCAGCTCTTCCAGAGGTCATACTGGTGAATATTCTCCTCTGCCAGGAGAAGAAGGCTGGTAAGGATGTCCTAGTTTGTGGTTTTCCTTAATCTAGCTGGAACTCTTTGATGACCATGGCCATAGTAGAGCTCCCCTGACCAGTTGTGGAGGAGATTTGATGAGCAGAAAGCCCAGATTCAGAAAGAAGGTGGATATTTGCTCTAGCAGAGGCAAAAATGCATTTCATGGTGAAGTAGGGTTAGCTGAGTGGGACCCAAGCCATTTTTATGGCTCAGGATTATGTACATTACATAATCAGTCAGGGTTGAAGCAAAAAATCCCTCAGAAGTTGTCAAATCTTTATGTTATTTACTAAATAATGACTGACAAGATCATGCTCAAAAAAGTGTCCCAATGACATGTCATTTTAAAATGGTTATATCTTGGTGGCATGTCAACCAAATTACATAAGCAAGCCCTTATTGTCAAGGCAACGGTTAGTGCTACCTTTCATCCTGCAGGAGTTTGAACTAATTCCTATTGGCTCTCTCATAAATCTCAACTCTTTCCAAAATCACCAAACATTGGGACACTTTTTTGAGCCACTGTATGCATTTCTACAGCACTCCATCCATCAGATGCTCATTTCACTAAGTCCATCAATCATGGCCACCTCTTTGTTGATTGTCTTGCTTGTCTCATTTGCCAGAGACAGTGGCTATGTATATCTGCCAGGCATTCCCACCAGCTGCCATCCTGAAGCCCCCCAGTTCATCCTGTCATGTCAGCCCCATCTTGTCCCATGCAGCTTGGTCAGTGTGTTCTCCTTGTCAGTATGACTTCCAGAAGGACATTCTTTGGTTGCCTCCGGTCTGTCACTTGGTTAGAAAGGTCTTATGTGGTTGTTTCAGTCTCCCCAGTTGGTGAAGCATATGGATCATTCCTCCCTGCTCCCTGCACTGTCTTCATTCCAATCTCATCCATCATTCTTCCCACACTGTGACAGCTGCAGCATAATCTACTGTTCTCCAGCCTCTCTGATCACATTCATGACAGGTATGATGTGCATCTTGCCTTCTTACTGCAAGATCCAGCAGAAGACATCCCCCCTTCTCCTCCTCCTCCATCAGAACCCCATTCATGAAGCTTTTGTTAACTTTGCTGAGAGGATGAAAGGGTGGGAGATACAATCACTTATGCTCCCATTGCCCCACAGACCCCCAATTCCCTAGCCCCCTTTGACACCTGACTCATGCCCTTCAATTCTGGAATTAATACTTCCCTATCTGGAAACACCATCCATTTATCATGCCATCTTTGGGTCTAGAGATGTCTCTGCCAAGATCTGACTTGCATCACCACCCCCTAATGTGATATCAGTGCACTTACTCAGTTTCTGACTCCATTTGACTCATTTTGTGATATTTTGACTGTCCTTGACTCATTCATTGCCAATACTTACCAATCTTCTTTGCTTGCTTACTTTTCATTTCTTGCTTACTCATCATGATTACTCAGTCCTCACTCATTACTTACCAAGTGTTTGTGCCTTGTTTGTCACAAGCTGTGCTCCCCCCACAGTATATAAACCCCCATGTACTTAGCTACAACCCCAGTGAACCAGAAGTCACTCAGCAGTCAGTTCAGCTCAGCTCAGCATAACTCATTGTCAACAGTTGAGGCTCATTCAGAAGAGTCTATCTGTCTTCATTCATATCATTGGTAGTTGAGGCTCCACAAGGGGTCTACCTACCATCATTCATTACCTGAAGCTTCATCCTCACTTAGTCAGCAAGTTTGCTTAGTCATCCATTCACTCCTGTGTAACTCATCATTGACTTGCACCAGAAGCACATCCTATCAAAGTCCATTACTCCAGAGTACTTTTGGCTGAACACCTTTACCCTGTTCAGCATCCCCCATCCAGTCATCACTCACTCATCTTCTCCTGCATAACTTGTCATTGACTTGTGCCAGGAGCACCTGCCATTGAACTCCCCCCCATATTAGATTCTTCTGCACTCCAGGTTCCACAGAGGCAAACCACCACTCACTCTTATTTGTCTTTGGTGTTGGATTTGGTTGGTTTTCACCAGCTTTCCACACTTTGACTCACAGCAGTAAGTATAGTAAA
This sequence comes from Pisolithus tinctorius, assembly GCA_024663395.1. Classification (NCBI taxonomy): domain Eukaryota; kingdom Fungi; phylum Basidiomycota; class Agaricomycetes; order Boletales; family Pisolithaceae; genus Pisolithus; species Pisolithus tinctorius. The sequence continues at coordinate 265,435 of JANFAH010000035.1, forward strand.
GTAAACAGAAAGGTATCATACTCACCTCAGTCACACACAGACAGCAACAATGTCAGAGGTGATGGGGTTTACAGTGTAGAACTAAATACTGTAGTTGTAACAAAAGATGTGAAACACCAGGTGTTGAACCCATCTACATGCAATAAGTATTGTCTCATTGTGAGACATGCTATGGTCTTCATGGATGACAAGAAGACACACACATAAGTGCGAGACACTGTAGATACAATAAACATAAGGGTGCAGAGAGTTTGTTGTGCATTCAGTAATAGTGGTTGCATGTTCAGTAATAGTGCTAAGTAAGAAAAGGTTTAAAGCAGAAGGTAGTTCTCATGACCCAGAGCAGACATGTCTGGAATGGACTATGTGCAACTTGCCAAATCTAACACAGTTCAGTGCATAACTCATCATCAACAATTGAGGCTCATTCAGAAGAGTCTATCTGTCTTCATTCATATCATTGGTAGTTGAGGCTCCATGAAGGGGTCTATCTACCTCCATCATTCATCTGAAGCTTTATCCCCACACTTACATCAAATTCATTGGCTCTGGAGCTGCAGCGAAAGCGTTGACTTACTATGTTAGTGATTACATTACCAAAAATGATTTACAGGTTCATGTAGGACTTCAAGTGATCTGTGCAGTGATTGACAGCCACCAAAAGCATTTCATGAATGATGTCGAGTCATCATCCTCTGTGTGTGAACATAACTTGCTGACAAAGACTGTAAATGCCATGATGGGTAGGTGTGAGGTTTCGCATCAGCAAGTTATGAGTTGCCTGATTGGTGGTGGAGATTTTTATATGGCTCATGTTTTCTGCACTGTCCACTTTTATGAATTTGTGGATATAGCCATTGTGCATGAGTGCCACATTGATGGCAAGTGTGAATGTAAGGGACAGACCTTTTCTGATTGCCCTGGTAATCTTTACAGATCCACTTGCACAGCACATATGTTGCATGGTGCTCTGTCCATTGTAGGAAAAGTCCAAGTAGCTGTATAATATGAGCTAAATGGCTTAGATAACAACAATAAAAATGAAGGGAACAAAATGTTCATCCCAAGGGATTCTGGACTGTTGAGACTAGGAGGTGAGACCCAGCGCTTTGTAGCAGTAGTGTTTAGTGACGTGTGCAGCATGGTCTGTGGAATAGTACTGGTGATGCAAGCGGTGCAAGCAGTATACATAGTTCATGCATGGTGGGATGTGAGACATGTGGTGTAGACAAAGCCAAAAAGAAACTTGTGGTGACCTTCTGAGTGCCAAAAGGTATCATTCTGTACCTAAGTACAGGGCTTTATAGTCCAGGCAAACCCAGAACCTAAGTAAGACAAGGTACAGTAAAGGAAAGCCACGCGACAGCGCATACACAGAAGACAGGCCAAAACAGAGGCTGAGGGTATACTACAAGCACTAAGGAATAGAGACCATGACAAGAGAAAGAGTCCGAGGGAAAAAGCGACCAGAGCACAGCGGCCACGAGTATAGCACTGTGCAAGAGGGAGTGAGGGCATGGGAAGGTAGCACACAAACAATGGCAAACGTGAGAGGGGAGTGGATGTAACAGTAGTCATGGAATGGTTAATGATAGGGGCTTATGCGTCCAGGGAATGCAGATTCCTCACACCTGCAGGGGACTTAGATGCTGACTGTCCCTGGTCAGCCATGTGGCATGGAGGACATAAATAGCTTGCCATGTGGTGATGGCAATGGTGTGGTGCCAAGGGTTCAAGAACACCGGCAAGTTCCGTGTGGAAGCGAAGGAAGCATAGAGCCGAGGGACATGAGAAGGCTGTTGAATGCTGCGTATAGGCATCCGGACCGATGACATAAGCACCTCATGGCTGCTAAGTATATATTTGTTAGTGCACAGCTCAAACCTTTGCATCGATTTGATTCTCCCCCCCCATCATCAACTGCCTCTCTCACTCTAGTCATGTCCACTAACTGTGCCCCTCGTCTGTCGCAACTCGTATGTGTGGCCACTCCCAACCCGATTGAAGCAGAGAAGGCCTCACTGAGGGAGAAGTTTGTTGCTGCCTCTGCAGCTCTGGTTGCTGAGGCCAAGTGCCTCCCGGATGACAAGGAGGAATTGTGGGAGGAGAAAGTGATGTGGATGCGCAGATGGGAGCAGAGGACAGTAAGTGTCCAACACCTTTGAGGCTCACAGTACTGACTGTTTTCCAGGGAGAAGTGTTCCCCCTCGTCGAGCGCAGGCAAGCATTGGGAATCGACACCAAAATAGATGCAGCAGATGGTCCCACAGTAGCAGAGGCTGACGAGGCCTATGAGAGGTGGGTGTCCGAGGAGATCGTGCAGGGGAGAGCAGATGAAGATGTGAGGATGGAGGAGGAGGCTTTGCAGGTTGTCAAAGAACAAGGTACGAGTCTCATGGTGCCTGTGGCGACAGAGAAGATGTCACATGTCGAAGTGGTGTCCTGGCCGGTGTAGGAATAGGTAAAATAGATGTACCTAGTAATAGTAATAGTCAGTAATGGGCGAGTTTAGTGCTCGACCCAAAAGGGAGGTTCTCTCTGGAGAAAGAAGTGTAGTAAAAATGTAAAAAAATGCGAACTAGAAAAAAGATACTTAGCTGTGCCTGTCTAATACTCTTGCCAGTCCTCCTGGCACTTTGGGTACTCCCCAAAGTAATAAATCTAACTTCGAAAACTCACCGAAATGCGAGACTAAATCACCCTACTACTGAGGGCCTGTGACATGTACTTGGTTGTATGGTAAACTGAACTCGCGCGAACACAGCACATGCGCTTAGTCAGCGACACGGCTGCTCGTCACCAAGTCCAGGGGTACAAACACAAAAACAAAGGCAAGAAATAAAACAAGTCCTTCCACCCCTAAACTCCTGACCAAGACAGATTCTCCTAGGGAACTCGAACTCGTTCCCTACACCGGTTCGCAAGGTAAGTGTGCATTTGTAACAGTGCAGTAGCAGCTAACACCTGGATGAAAAGCAGTCGCAGCAAACCATCGTGGAGAGTGAAGACGAGGACGAGCCCAAGATCATCATCCCACCCGGTTCAATTCTCCACAAGGTGCCCTGCGCATGCTGCATGGTCAAGAACACCGCATGCACAGGTCCGGTCGGGTGCACATGCAATGGCTGCGCATGGATGAAGCAGGGGTGTGAAAAGTTGATGAAGGCCACGGGAAAGAAAGTGCAGGCAGGCGCATCCATCAGTGAGTGGCAACTTTACTTCAGGAGGGTTCCAGCTGACATCAAGTAGCACAGTCCTCAAAGGCTGCAAAGGCTGGCCCCTCCAAGAGGGGCCACAGATGACAACAACAATGACAATGAGGTGGAAGTGGTCGAGAGCCACATGCATGTGAAGGGGAAGGCACCAGTGCACAGTTGGCTCGATCCCAAGGTCACAGCTGACCTCTTGCAGTCGTTGAGGCTGTTGCACGCAGAGGCCACAGAGTTGCACACTGCCTACCTTTGACTTCAGGTGCACATGGATCAGCTCGCCGAGGCACTGGAGAAAATTGGGGTGGAGTAGAAATGTCTGTAGTTAGTTTAGACTTGTTGCATTGCCCAACCCGCATGTCAGCACACATCGTGCTGAATATACTGCTTTTCTTGCTTCTGTGCAAAGTTGCGAATGACTCGAAGTGCTTGAAGATGTTCCACGGGACAGTGTGGCCACAGTAGGATATGATGTGCAGGGTACCACCTGACTTGTCTTCTTCATGTGACTTTTGACTTCTCTCAACAGTAAGTCCTTGTGAAATGATCTTGATGGTAGGATGTGATGGAATGGTGGAGAGAGAGCGGAGGGACTGTTTATTGGGTAACTGTGATGGTCTTTGGGTATTAATTGTAAGGAAGCGGAAGGAGAATTGAAGGAAAAATGGATCACGGGGCGCATGCTGACTGCACGATCAAAGAAGAAATGCATGGGGTGGTTGCAAGTGTCCACAGTATAGAGCAGCTGAGGACAGCATCACCAAGACTAGTAAGAGAGATAGGAGAGACGTTGTTTTGGCTATATATTTATTCAGGGTTTTGTTATTTTTCTGGATGGTTTTGGACTTTTTGTAAGTGGTTTTTATGTTTTTTGAGTGAGGACTAGCTATCAGCAGAATCACCGGACAAAACCCGGGGTGGAATAGAGGTCTCCAGACAAAACCCAGGGTGAAACAGATAAAAGGAAACGAACTATGTCTGATATTGTGTGGAGCAAGTGGTATGCTGGTCACCCCTGTGGGGGACTTTGAACGCTGACTGTCCCCAGTCAGTATGGAAGAAGGAACGAGGGTAGCAGAAGAAGCCACAGGGAGGTGGGCGAAGCCGTGGAAGGAGGTATGGGTATCGTGGGAGAAGAGGGTATGGGGGAATAGCGTGATGGACAGACTGTGGACACTGGAAAGGATGGATAGTCAGCTGTCGAAAGCCTCAACATCATCATCAGTGGGGTCATCCTCAGCTTCCTCAAGAAGGTGGTCAAGTTCTTCATCATCCAACCCAGTAATGTGAGTCACGGTTGCACAGGTCTGAGACTGCAGGTGGTAGGGAAGTAAGCGGAATGCAGCAAAGTGGAGTTTGGAGATGGAGCCATCCAACTCAGCCAGCAGGTATGAACCCCCAGTGGTCTGATGAAGGATGACCATGGGACCAGTGTACCGTGGCTTCGTCTTCCAGTTCAGTTCTTTCTCTATGTGGGAGTTGCGAACAAGCACAAGGGTGCTAGGAGCGAAGTTATGGTCTTTAATGCGATGCTGAAAGGTGGTTTCGAACTGCTGGATAGACTGGAAGCGTGCATGGAGGACATTGCCACAGACCTGGTCTAAGTCATCCTGATGCTTCTGTAACTGGCACACTCGCCAAGCAATCAGGTCTGTGGTAGTCAGTGGTGTTGCATCATCGCAGGATAGGGGTAAGAGGAAGGTAGCTTCAGCGAGGTCAAACGAGAACAGTGGTTTGACACCATGTACCATGAAGTAAGGGGATAAACCTGTGGATTTCAAGATGGTGACCTGCTTGGCCCAGAACACGGAGTGCACAACAGTGTGCCAGCAGTGGTCATCGTTTTTGCAGCTCTTCATGATAGCCTTGCAAACATCATAGTGGCAATGCTCTACAATGCCGTTAGCCTGAGAGTTGTAAGGAGAGATATGGATGTGATGGATATGGTATTGCATGGCTAGGGCATCTAAGGCTTGGATGAATGTGGGACCATTGTCAGTGACAATTTCGGTGAGCAGACCCCAGCGACATAGAATGGCCTTGAAGATGAAGGACGTGAGCATGGTACTATTTTCTGCATGCAACATGCACCATTGGGATATGAGGTGAGTGCGCAACGAGCCTGTACTATGTAGCGGTAGCCACCAGCTTTGGGCATTAGCATCATGTCAATGTGAGCTTTATGAAACAGGCCCCCTATCATGGGTACAGTGGGGGGGATATGAAGCTTCTGCGTCTGGCAGATCTGGCATTCATGACAAGTGCAGACATACCACTTCACATCCTTGACAAGAAGAGGCCACCAGAAGCGAAGGAGAAGGCATGTGCGGACCATGAAGACACCCTTGTGTCCAAGGTCATCATGCGCTTCTTTGATGAGATGATACCGCTTGGATCTGTCAACAACTAGCTGGTGCCATCTGTGCGGTTCTCTACACCATAGATGTCCATCTAGGAGGAAGAAGTGGCCAGCCAAATTGAAGAAGGATGAGTACTGCGCATCAGTAAGGTCAGGAGGTCACTTGTGGGTTGTGAGGAATGTGTGGATCATTTCTATCTTCGCTTCGCATGCCCAAGCTTTTGTGGACCATGGAATAGCAGGGTCATCAGGGTTATCAGAAGGGTTATTAACATCAGCAGTGGCAGAGAATGCGAGATAGAAGGACGCAGGTGGTGGGAGGCTCGCCCAATGGTAAGCAGGTGGTGGTAGGGAATGGTGATCTTGATTGGAAAGTGACATAGGAGGCAGGTGGTCATTGACAACCTGTGTAGAGAAAGAGTAAAAATGGTCCAGCCAATCCTCATGGTCGTCACCCTCAGGCAGGTCAAGCTCTGCCCATGGACGGTGGGATAAGCCATCAGGGCCAGCATGCTTGTCCACAGGAACATGGACGAGTTTGAATGAGAAGAGGAGGATGCCAGTGATCCAGCGATTGATCATCGTGTTAGGCTGCAGATCTGGGTTATTTATCATGCCCTTAATATACTTCACATCTACCTCCACAGTGAAGTTAGAGAGACCAAAGATGTATACACGTACCGCACGCAACGTGCGGAAGAGACTGTACAACTCAAGCTTGGCCTGGGAGTAGCAGCTTTCCACTTCATTGAGGGTGATGGATCCAAAGCAACTAGGGTACCATCTGCCATCTTCACCAAGCTGGTAGAGGATGTAGCCAACTGCAATGAGTGATGTGTCAACTGCTAAAATTACTTCATGGCCACACTCATAGTCAATCCTTCAGAGTGTGGGGGACTTTACAATTTTGTCCTTGAGCCATTGCATAGCAGCACATTGTGGTTTGTCCCATGTGAATGGTATGTCCTTCCACGTGAGTGTGACTAGCGGCTGCACAATCTTGGCAAAGTCTTTGATGAAGATGCATAGCACACCGCAGACACTGAGGAAACTGCGAACCTGTGTCAGGTTGCGACACTCGGGCCAGTTGTGGATCTTCTGCACTTTGCTTTCTTCAGGAATGCGACCTTCAAAGGTGCACTTGTGGCCAATGATCACAGTGGACAGAGCAGCTAGCACAAACTTCTTTGCCGAGACAGTGGCTCCAACGTTCTGCAAATGCTGAAGGATACGGTTAACGACTATACAGTGATTCCAGATAAATTTCCAAATCCCAGGATTCTCTGGGATAGTCTCATAGGACCCATCTGCGCACTGATAGTGGGTGGTCTCAGATTTTATGGGGATGTCATCTATGAAGGGCAGGGTATGATGCAGGATCTCATCCTGGAGAACAAATGCAGTATCTCCCTGGTATACCTGTACCACATTCGCATGACCTTGTGGCAGAGTAGTAAGCTGATGCAGTCCAAGGGGGGTACCAAAGGTGGTGAGGTCATGGGAATTGATGTGGAGTGCACGCTGGTCATACCCAGAGTAGAGGTCCATCATCGCATACACTGCATATCCAGCAAAGGATTCTGTGAGATGTTCTATGAAGGGCAGAATGGACGCATCATGGATGGTCACTGCATTCAGGGGCTGTAAGTCATGCACAAGGTGAAGAGACTTTCCATCTTTCTTTACTATGCAGAACCAGTGGGAGTGGTAAGCCGCTGTAGAAGGTTCATACATGCCGGACTTGATGCGATCTTTAATCATGTCTATGACTTGGGCATGTATCACATTTGGGATAGGGATATTGCGTTGGACCCAAGGCATGTGTGGAATCATAGGAATCTTTACTGGTGGAAAATAGTGTTCATCTAGGTGTCTGCACTCTGTAATGTCCCAAGCGAATGCGAGCTCATGGACCGAAATGAGCCAAGTTATGAGTTTAAGTTCTTCTGGCCAAAGCCAATCTGCAGGGTTGAGGTCAAGTTCTGCGGCCCATTCGGCAGTGAAGTGGATGCCTGGAACGAAGTCTGGTGGATGGGTTGGAAGTGGTTGGAGACCAGCAAGCGGGTCGTCAGGCAGGCTGCACACGATGCGGTATTCTTCTGCCATCGGGGCAGGTACCATCCAAACCTTCTTGGCAACTGGCTTGTAAACGAGGGTGCAAACTGTGGGATCTAGTCGATAAATGCTGCCGAATGCAGCTATAGCAGAGGGGTTTAGTATTGTCTGAGTGGAGGAGAGGAAAGCGAAAGTGGGCGAGGGTATTCTGGTGGGTATGTTCTGTGGTACAGGTGCCATGGGCGAAGAGAAGTTTGTCAAAGTGAAGGCTAGTGATGAGACTGTAGTACTGAGGAACAGATAACAGTGGCTAAATAGGAAACAGGATGTCTTAGTAGGCTCTCCCCGACCGTTTGGTGGATCATCAATATTCAAAAACCCCATTCGACTATACTTTGGTGGCTATGGCAGTGCTTGCCACACTTGCAGTGCAGACAGCCCTCGCACCATGGGTGCATGGGCAGAGTGTACTTGTGGCCGTTGTTCAGGTCTTGGAGAGTGATCCACTGTCCACCATCAGGATAATTGTTTGTTACTGCACTCATAAGGCAAATGAATGGACGTCCAAGGAGCATGTTGAAGTTGGCATGTTCAATTACTTGAACCTGCAGCATGACTGGCCTGGTGCCGAAGTTGAGTTTCAGGTTCTCTAGTATGCCTACAGTAGTGTCTTTAGACATGTTAGCAGACGTCATAGTCATGAGATGATCGCAGTGCAATGGGAGCCCAATCTTTTCCCAAACGTGCCTGGGCATGGCGACAATTTCTGAACCGGAATCTAGTACACAGTTGATTGTGACATCGGTCCCAGGGACCTTGGCTTCGATGCAGTGGAGCAGCAGAGTGTGGTGAGCTATGATGGAGCCATCGTCACCACAGATAATGCAGTCTCTGTATTCACGCGTGGTTCTTTGAGGATCACGGCTGGTCAGTTCATTCACTTGTACTCCTTCTTCATCATTGCTACAAACTACCTCAATCTTGTTTGTGGTGATGTATTTCGCCATGGTGATGTCTCTGAACTGTTTGCAAAACTCTGGGGCTACTGCAAATAATTCTTTGACTGGCATGGCAACGCTGGTTTCGAGTACACACTCCACAATATGCTTGGGCATGGCTTTGTCTTTGAGAGGGAATGAGTAACGATACTGGTTTTGATTGCGAGCTGCTGGGTACGGTGTCTGTGACAGAACAATTGCCGCAGGAATGGGATCCTTGTGCATGGGCGTTGGAGCCGGAGTAGTTGGAGGAACATATGGTTTTGTAGCGATGGATGTCGGTGCAGGTGTAGAGGGCTCAGATGCCTGGCGAGTGGCACATGAACTTTGAACACCAGGGGAAATGATTTCCTCTTTGACAGTGGCTGCTCGTGGGTCGACTCATGGAGGGTTGGCAGGTCATGCCACAGGTCGAGCTGTGATTTCAACTCTGTTGAAGCAGGCTTTCTTTCCATGGGGAATGACTGCTCCCTTGTTACCTTTATCTGCTTGGTAGGTAGCCCAAGCTTGAGCAACATATGCTTGGAAGTCAGGGTCGGCTAAGTCTGCAACAGGTTCATCGGCATCTTGGACGGTGTTTAAGAAGGCAGAAGGCTGGATCTCCAACTGCACATTAACTTCAGGATGAGCAATGCAGAAGAGGTTAGTGGTGCCTTGCGCAGAGCAGCAGGAGTTGCAGCACGCACGCTGGCCTGGTCTCTGTCAGCCATGATGCGGTCAACAGCCTCTCTCAGTGAGTTACACTCAGGGAAGTGTGGAATTCAGCTTCCATTGTCACACACCAAAGGTGTTTGGTGAGGTGGACATGGATGCAGCAGATGAATGGAGATGAAGACCATAGCTCTCATGCGAAGAAGGACAGCCAGAAATGTTGGCAGTCATCCCTTGCACAAGAACAAGTCATCAATGCCAAAGAAAAAGAAAAGGAGAAAGCAAGTTAAGCACTGGTTAAAATTCTTAAGTGCCCATGTATGGCATTCTGGTTTTCAACATATCTCTGCCATTTCTGCAGATACTGAAACCATTCCTACACTCGCTCGTAGTGCTCAGCCACACAATCCTACCTTCCAAAATTGGAAAGGATTTGCACACTCCACATGTTTCTACAGCACTCCCTCCAAAAGATGCTCATTTTGCTAATTCTTCTGATATGGCCACCTCCACATCAATCATTTTGCTTGTCCCCTTTGCTAGGGACAATGGCTACATATATCTACCAGGAGTTCCTACCAGCTTCTGTCCTGAAGTGTCCTGGTACATCCCATCCTCGTCTGCCCCCTCTCAGCCCATCCAGCTTGGACAGCGCGTTCTTTTTGTCAGTATGACCTCTAGGAGGACGTTCTTTGGTCACCTCAGGTCTGTCATTCACTTGGAAAGGTCTTATGTGGTTGTTTCAGTCTCTCCAGTCCAAGAAGCATATGGATCCTTCCTCCCTGCTCCCTGCAATGTCTTCATACCAGTCTTGTCCATCATTCTCCCAAAATTGCGACAGCTACAGTATAATCTACTGTTCTCTACTCTCCCTGATCGCATCCATGATGAGTATGATACACATCTTGCCTCCTTATTGCAAGATACAGCAGAAGACACTCCCCCTTCATCCTCTCTTCCATCAGAGCCTCATTCATGAAGTTTTTATTTGCTTCACTGAGAGGATGGTTTGGGGGGGAAAGTTGTGATCCCCTATGCTCCTGTCACCCCACAGACCCCCAAAGCTTGACCCCTGTTGACATCTGACTCACCCTGTCTACTTTTGGATGTACTATATTGGCATCAGATCAGCGCTGCCTCTCTGTCATCCTACCTTGGCCTAGAAGCAATCCCTTTGAGATATGACATGCACAGCCTCCCCCTAATGCAATTCCAGTGTGCTTTCCCAGTTTCTGACTTTACTTGACTCATACTTTGACATCCTGACTGTCTTTGACTCACTTATTGCCAATACTTACCAGTCTTTTGGCCTTGCTTACTGATTCTTCGCTTTTTTGGCTTACTTATCCTTACCAATGCTCACCAATGCTTTCTAAGACAATTACCCACTGCTTACATTCCTTACTCATCAGTTACCAATCACTTACCAAGTGTTTGCACCTTGTTTTCCATAGGCAACACCCCTGTACTGTATATAATCACTATACTTAGATAGCTAAAGAAGAAGACATCAGAGAGCCCCTCTTGCTCGCATTTTATCATCTCTCAGTAAATCATTCATCAGCTTTGATAGTTGAGACTTTATTAAGGGTCTAGCTATTGTCTACTTCGCTTATTATCGTCTATCATCAATTTACTTTGCTCCAAGTCCTCCCTGAGCTCAGTGCAGCTCAGGACATCAAATTAAGTCACCATCCATCCTTCTGTAGGCTGACAGCAGTCTACCCTATCACATTCTATTGCATTCCTGCTCCTTCTTCATCAGGAGCATCCCCAATCCTCAGCACTCATCTTTGAGTGTTATAGCTTGCAAAAACCCTCCCAAATCGAAGGTTCTACCATCTAGGTACCACATAGGCACACCACCACCCGCTCTTTTTGTCTTTTGTGTTGGTTTTGGTTGGTTTCCACCACTGAACCACACTTTGACTCACATCAGCACCACCAGCACTGCCTGGGGGAATGGCACTTCCATCTCTGGTGCTATTCAGCCAAATACAAACCTTAGTATTTCTGTTCTAGAGGCCGGGACCATCTCTCCTTCGCAGTCAGTGATTGGGTCAGCAACCAGTTTGGAACTCTCCCTTCCCCTCTCCACTCTTTCTCTTGGTGGCTCCCAACCATCTGTTTCGACCCATCTGAATCCTCCCGACCCCCTTGTTGTTGTGCCAGCCTTAGTGAGCAGCCATTCCTCCAAGGCCACTGAGAAAGGCAAGAAAGGCAAGAAAGCAACCCAAGGACAGGCTAAGGTGATGGAGGAAGGCATCAGGGCTGTTCCAGCAAGGGTTACCTGTGTTACTAGACAAAAGAAATAGTGATACCTCTGCTATGGGTCATATAACGTTTCACACATACTGACTATTGTGGTGATATGTAGTTTCTTTCAATTGCATGTCCACTAATCTACCCTGAACACGCAGACTAAGTGAGACTCAAGAATGCTAATTAACTGTCTCCAAGCAGCACATTTGAATGTTTCAGATGGACTTGACTCTGCAGTGATCAGTATATGTCAAGCTCATTGATCTTGAGGAGTAGGGATGGTTCAGGTCCATTCATCATCAGACATGAAAGGCAAGCCTGAGGTAATGTTGACAGAATGGGGTCACTCTGCCCATATTACCTGGTCAACTGGTTGCTCAGTTGCCATTAGCTGATGGCATGTGAGTGGGAAGAAAGCCCAGTGCGTTTTGTGAGGACTAGACAATATCTGGGTTCCACCTCCATTGGGCACATTTCTGAAGCTGCAGGGGCAACGTGACTTACCCCACAAATGAAGAACCCACTGCACCCCAGAGAAGATCATTATCCAACAACCCTGTCACTCAAACACTTCATAATGTACAAGACACAATTTATCAGAGACGCTCATGCCAAGATGGTCACTCTGGATGATTAGAAGGTTCTGCTTAGCTTGCAACCTCATCGTCATATCAACTTGACCACTCATAACCTCAGTGAACTCACACCCTCGGATCAGCACTGTGGCCTCTGTTCATTGCAATGGATCTTGTATCAATGCTAATTCAGCTTGTTACTGTCCTGTGTATGTTTTCATCATTACTGTGCTGGGGTTGGTCATCTGACCTACTTAGTATGTGTTCAGCACATCTGAACTGGCATCACATTCATATCAAAACAATCCAAATATTGTTTATATGTTGAATCGAGGAGAGGTCTTTGATTTGACATCAGCATGTCTTCAGCATGGTGTTGACCAAGTCTGTCCTCCAGTATGGTGGCATGGCTTCAGATGCGATTTTCCCTGTGCAAGTATGTGAGGTCATGTATCTTAGTGTGGTCTCCTCCAATGTAAAGACATAGGAGAGCATGCTATGTAATGGCATCTCAGGTTCTGTGAGCCCCTGGGTGACACTCGACTCCACCAACAACACCAACCCCAATGCTCAGTACCACAACTTCCATGCTTTTACCAACAACTCTCGCCTGGACTGGTATTTCGAGAGCATGATGATCATGCAGTGGAATAATCATGTTGGGTATGTCAGGTACACGCCTTTGGAGATTAAGGATATGGCCAATAGTGGATCATTGGTCAGGATCCTCAATGGGTTGATCTATGATTCAACCACATATCTCAACTATCTGCCTGCTGTCATTATGCCTACCAGTATGCAAGTGGGTGGAGGTGTTGACACACAATTCATGAGTTCCACCATTGTCAATCTGTTCAAGATCAACTCTGGGCAGGATTTTATGAAGCAGTTCAAGGATGGTCTTGGACTTGATTCTGCAACGCTCGAAAGCCAGAGGACATGTCTTCACAATCTATTCTTGATCAGTGTGGTCAACAATCGAAATTCGCCTCTGTCTGTTTGTGCAATATATCTTGCTCGTCCTTTTGGTTCTCATGGTCTCCATCATTGGGTTCAAATTCATTGCATCGATCAATTTTGGGGCTGTTCATGCACCTGAGGACCATGATAAGTTCATGATTTGCCAAGTTCCATGTTACACTGAAGGCGAGGCATCACTTCAGTGTACGATCAATTCATTGGCTGTGCTCAAGTATGATGATAAGCACAAACTGATCTTCATCATGTGTGATGGGAACATTGTCGGATCTGGCAACAATTGCCCAACACCACATATCATGCTCAATATTCTGGGTGCTGACCCAAACTTGGACCCTGAACCACTCAGTTTTGTATCAATCAGCAAGGGTGCCCAACAGCATAATATGGCCAAAGTGTACATGGGTCTGTACGAGTGTGCTGGACATGTTGTGCCTTACATTGTGGTCATCAAGGTTGGGAAGCTGACAGAGGGGTGTGAAGTATGGGTTTACCCTTGGGTGACTGGGCTTCAAGACTGGGTGACAGGGGCTAAGTCCGAGTGGCCAGAATCAAGGCCAGGAGACAGGGGCCAAGTCCAGTTGGACCGGAGTTAAGGCCAGAGGTCAGGGGCTAAGTCTGGAGGACTGGACTTAAGGCCAGGAGTGCAGGAACAAGACCGGTAGCGTGGGAAACCGACCGGTCTTGGGGTGTTCACAGGGGGAAGCTGGTCTGGGGTTGGATCTACCTCCCTTGGTCTCAGCTTATGTGCTGTACCCTTATGCAAGCCAGGGAGAGGTCCAGGACAGGGGCCAGGGATAGCTTAAGGCTCGGCCTTAGCTATAGAGTAGTCTTGGGGTGTAGTACAGGAGTTGAGGGTAATACTTAATTGATATTCTGACTGAGGGTGCTACAAAGTATGTACAGGGGTTAAATACATGAGGCCGGTCCAGAGTAAAGAACATAGAGCCAGACTTGTTAATAAGCTATTAGCAAGAAGATTAGCAAGAGAGTGGATAGCCACAGTGGCTGTGCCAAGGCTAATAGCCAAAGTCCGGGTGACCAGCATACTGGGGTCAGACACAGGAGTTGTACAGTAAGCAAAGTCAGATGAATGGGCGAGACTAAATATAGTATAAACAAAGGGAAACAGACTGGAGATATGTCTGGGTGACCTGGACATGGACCTGGGAGGACTGGGGTGGAGCAGCGCAAGGCTGGGAGGCCGAAACAGACCGGAGATAGGGGTAAAACACCGGACTTGGGTTATGCAGGCTGGAGTTGAGCTATCTAGGGCCGGGACTGGGTTTTCTAGGCCAGACTAGGACTGGACTTGACCGGAGATAGGGGCTAGGGGTCCAGACTGGACTGGGACCAAGTCTGAGAGTCATGGATATGACAGTATCCCCGTCTTAGGAACCGAACCCTTGAGGTTCCATAGGGAAACATGCTCAGAGGGTTATGCAGTGAGGTCGCATGACTAAGAGTGAGTCCGAGTGTGCACACAGTGCCAGGGGTGAGCCTGAGGGCTGGGAAACAGGACAGCAATGACCAGAGGTCCAGTAGTTCGGACCAGAATGGCATAAGCTGGGTTTGGGGTCAAGGGTCAAGTCCAAGGAGTGTTCCAGGAACCCGAGACCGGAGAAGCAACAACAAGGAGGGTCGGAGACTGGTCTAGGAGGCTGCCAGATGGTTCCGCAGGCCAGGACAGGGAAAAGCCAAGTCTGGGAGTGACTAGACTGGCTGGACAGGGGTTTCCAGAGACAGTGAAAGCTGAGGCTGATGTTTCAGAGGGCCAGAGTTGCACTTTGGAGCTGGGTTAAGGCAAACCAAAGGCTGGGAATGACCAAGCAAGGTCTAGGGGTGTGCTTCCGAGCCAGGTCAGGGAAAGCTGGAGGCCGAGAGGGTCCAGAGAGGTCCAGAGACGACCAAAAGACGGTCCAGGGGTGTACCAGCATGCTGCCGAGTGACACCAGAAAGACACAAAGGCCAGGTGCAGGGAAGGCCAGGAAAACCGGTCTAGGAATGCACTGGTTGGACTGGGAGTATGTTGCAGGGGTACAGAGGGTTTCAAGAAGTGCCAAGAAGGCCAGGACAGGTCCAAGGTCTGCTCCAGGGGGTCATGGGGTCAGAGAGTGTGTATCTACAGAAAAAGAAAACGGATAACAGAAAACCAAGAAAACATATAACAAGGAAACAGGAAACCGAAGCCAGAGACAGGGGTCAAAGCCGAAGGCTGAGACCGAGGGTGGCTCCAGCTGGTGGCGGCCAAAGCTGGAGACCGAGACCGAGAGCAGCTGAAGCCTGTTGTGCTAAAGCAAGTGGTCTGGTGAAAACAGCAAGACCAAAGACCGGTCAAGGGAACAGAAGGCCTGGAAGGCTGGGAACCGGTCTGAGGGTTGGAGAGGGCTTGAACAGACAGGTGGGGACCGGTCTGGAGCCAGAGAAGACCAGAGGCCATCAGGAGACCAGTCTGGTGGTCAGGATGGGCCAGAAAGGCTAGTCAGAGACTGGTTTGGACCTGGGAAGGGCTGCAAGGCTGGAAATGTCAAAGGGAGACTGGTCTGGGGTTGGGCAGGGCTGGAGTGGCTGGCTGGAGGCTGGTCTGAAGGTGTTGGAGGGGTTTGGGGTGGCTAGAGGTGACCTGAGGTGCCATCCAGCTGGTGGGCTGACAACTGGAGGCCAAAACAGTGTAGGCCAGTGGGCCAACACTGAGACCAGGGTAACCAGGGGTAGCAAGGTGTAGTCCCGAGGCTGGAAGTGGCAAGCCCAAGTGCCGAGCACCTTGGAACAGGCCAGATGGGCTTCTGGAGGACAGTGAGGGACCGGGGAGGCTGTCTAGGACAGCGAGAGTTGAGTTTGCACAAGGACTGGAGGGCTGGACATAGCCAGGCATGAACCAGAGACCAGCAGGTCATAAAACTGGTTCAATGAAGGCCTAGGGATGTCGGCAGGAAGTGAGTCCAGGTGTTGAGTCCGGTTTAGGGGTGTCCAGAGTTGGTTGGAAGTGGGTTTTCTGGTGGCAAGAAGCCCAAGGGCCAAAAGCCACTGGAGGACCGGTTCGGGGGGTCTGGAGACTGGGTGAGGCCTAGGGGTTGTCCAGCCAAAAGGCTGACAACAGGAGGCTGAGACCGGTGAGACTGGTGAACACACAACCACCAAGGCCGAGGACTACCGAGACAGTGAGACCAGAGTACCAACACAAATGTCAGGGGCTGGGAGCAACCCGGGGCAGGTGGTTCAGGAGTGTTTCAGTATGCAAGGACCGGGCCAAGGAACTGGGAACCAGTGTGCAGGGACCGAGCAGGGTTGTGCTGAGGGCACCAGAGAGGTAGCAGACAGGAGTTTGGAAGAGAGTAGGTCACTAGCGAGGTCCCTTATCCCCCTCTTAGGGTAGACTTCCCAAGTCTACAGGGGTACAAGGTGTGGGCTAGGACCACCAAGAGGAGTACTGGACAGGTAGTAGGAGTACTACCACCGGAGTTGCAAGTCCAAGTACTGAGAATGCTGAGACTGGCTTAACAGGTGTCAACACTGGTTTCGGGAAGCTTTTTCAAGGCCAGAAAAGCTTTAAAACCGGAGATACAAGGCCGGCAGAGCAGGCCGGACTGGTATGGGGATAGTAAGGAGTGTCAGAGTCAAAGGTGAGGGTATGAAGGCTGGAACCAGAGCCTGAGAGGAAACCAGAAGGCCGGTGAAGACCGGCAGGCCAAAAGACAACTGGTAAGACCGGAGTCAGGAGAGTGGGTAGGACCAGAGTTCCAGAGTCAGTGGTGGGGTGACAGTGGCGATGGTTAGGGGAAGGTGAGGGGTTAGCTGGTACCCAAAGGGGCCTCGCAAACATATGAGTTCCAGGGTGAGTGGGTGAGCTGGGAAACAGACTGGCAGAGTCAGGGGTTTGTCAGATGGGCCGAAGCCCGGGGTGTCTTGCAAGCAAATTCATGCTCCAAGGTGGGGTTGACGTCAGGGGGGTTAGCAAACTTTAGTATTAGGCAGGGATAGGTGACTGCACTACACTTGGCCACCAATGGGTGCCTATTGAGTGGGCTAGTCAACTCCCTACAACCAAGATACTTCAGTTCCTAACGAGTTGACAAGGCTGGTTAAAACAGGGGTCGGAGACCGAGAGAGAACCAAGGCTGGGTCCACCAAGGACCAGAAAGAGGTGCTAGGTCAAGACCATAGCACTGGGGTAGAGGACAGGGGTAGTTCCAGGAGGAGGGAGAGGCCCAAAGGCCAAATGAGTGACAGAGGAGTAGCATAGAGCTACCCAAGGGGTATCAGAGGCCGAGGGAGGCCGGAGACAGGAGACCAGCCAAAAGGAATGAGTCCGGGGTGAGCAAGACCGGTCAGGGGCCATGAGGAGGCCTGGAGATGAACACTGCAGAAAAGAGAAAGAAAGCCAGAGTCAGCAAGACCGGTCAGGGGCTCTAAGGAAGTCTGGAGACCACAGGCTGGACAAAGGGTGACAAGGCCTAGTGAGGGAGGGAAGACTGGAACTCAGGAGATCACTCATAAAGGAGTCTGGAGGTGGAAAAAGCGGACACAAATAGGGGGACCAGAGTTAGCAAGTCCAGTCCAGGGCTGAACAGCCAGGTGAGTCCAAGGGAAGTTGGGGGTCCAGTGGTGTTTGGCAGGACAAGCCAGGGAGAACACTAGGGGACCAGAGTTGGCAAGTCCAGACCAGGGCTGTAAAGCCAGTGTCACACACCAAAGGTGTTGTGGACATGGTTACAGCTGACTCTGCCTAACTCGTTGATGAGTTGCACACAATGCCCAAGCATGCAGATGAAGACTAAAGGCCTCATGCATAGAAAGACTGTCAGATGTTAACAGTCATCCTTCACACAAGAATGAGTCATCAGTGCTAAAGAGAAAAGAGGAAGCAAGTTAAGCGTGCATTAAAGGTTTTTAGCGCCCGTGTACGGCATTCCGGTTTTTGTCGTATCTCCACCATTTCCAAAGATATCGACTCCATTCCCACACTCGCTTAAAGTGCTCGGCCCCACGATTCTTCCTTCCAAATTTGGAGAGGATCCTCGCACCCTGCACGTTTCTACAGCACTCCATCCATCAGACACTCATTTTGCTAAGTCCATCAATCATGGCCACCTCTTCGTCAATCATCTCGCTTGTCTCGTTTGCCAGAGACAATGGCTACATATATCTGCCAGGTGTTCCCACCAGCTTCCATCCTGAAGCCCCCTGGTTCATCCCGTCGTTGTCAGCCCCGTCTCATCCCATGCAGCTTGGTCAGCATGTTCTCCTTGTCAGTATGACTTCCAGAAGGACATTCTTTGGTCACCTCAGGTCTGTCACTCAGTTAGAAAGGTCTTATGTGGTCGTTTCAGTCTCCCCGGTTGATGAAGCATATGGATCAATCCTCCCTGCCCCCTGCACCATCTTTATTCCAGTCTCGTCCATCATTCTTCCCGCATTGCGACAGCTGCAGTATAATCTACTGTCCTCCAGCCTCCCTGATCGCATTCATGACGAGTATGACATGCATCTTGCCTTCTTACTGCAAGATCCAGCAGAAGACGTCCCCCCTTCTCCTCCTCCTCCATCAGAACCCCATCCATGAAGTTTTTGTTAACTTCACTGAGAGGATGGAAGGGTGGGAGATGCGATCGTGTATGCTCTCATTGCCCCACAGACCCCCAATGCCCTAGCCCCTTTTGACGCCTGACTCATGCCCTTCAATTCTGGAATTAATACTTCCCTATCTGGAAACACTGTCCATCTGTCATGCTGTCTTTGGATCTAGAGATGTCTCTGCCAAGATCTAACTTGCATCGCCACCCCCTAATGTGATATCAGTGCACTTACTCAGTTTCTGGTTCTATTTGACTCATTTTGTGATATTTTGACTATCCCTGACTCATTCATTGCCAATACTTACCAATCTTCTTTGCTTGCTTACTTTTCATTTCTCACTTACTCATCATGATTACTCAGTCCTTACTCATTACTTACCAAGTGTTTGTGCCTTGTTTGTCACAAGCTATGCTCCCCCCTCAGTATATAAACCCCCATGTACTTAGCTACAAAAAAGTGAATCAGAAGCCATTCACTCAACAGTCAGTCAGTTCTTCAGTGCACAACTCATTGTTGACAGTTGAGGCTCATTCGGAAGAGTCTATCTGTCACCATCCATCATCCTTGGTAGTTGAGGCTCCATCAAGGGTCTATCTACCTTCATTCATCATCAGCAGTATCATCAGTGCTTAGTCAGCAACCTCTTGCTTAGTCATTCTTCCACTCCTGCATAACTCGTCATCGACTTGTGCCAGGAGCATATTCTATCAAAGTCTATTACTCCCAAGTCCTTTCGGCTGAACACCCCTGCTCTGTTCAGCATCCCCTTCTCAATCAGCATTCATTCATCCTCTCCTGCATAACTCATCGACAACTTGTGCCAGGAGCCCTCTACTTGAAGTCCCCCCCACACATTTAGGTTTCTCTGCACTCCAGGTTCCGCGGAGGCAAACCACCACTCATTCTTATTTGTCTTTTGTGTTGGATTTGTTTGGTTTTCACCAGCATTCCACACTTTGACTCACACCGGGTGAAACCAAAGGCCTGGCAGGACAAGCCAGGGGGGACTGCTAAGGGGAACAGAGTAATGCACTAATTGATTTGTCTCTACTGAGACCACCAGTTTGGCTTCTGGTGTACCAGAGTACCAACTTGTTGACCCAGTTAGGATCCTGGGGTAGACTCTAATTGTTTTGTCTCAACCGAGACCACCAGTTTTGGCTTCCAGAGTACAGAGTTACCAACTTGTTAACCCGGTTAGGATCCCGGGATGGACAGAGGACAGGGAAAGGACTGGAAATGAGGACAGGGACCGGGATAGGGGCTGGAGGACCAGCAGACTGGTCCTAGACCGAAGACCAGGGCCAGGAGCAAGTCTGAAGGACTAGCATGCCCAGGGGGTGCCTCCAAGTGAACAGAGAGGCCAGAAGAGAGGTCAGGGACCGGGCTAAGGCCCAGAGGGCTGGCAGACTGGTCCTAGACCAAAATGGAGGTGTCATGCACCAGCGAAGACCACCAGAGCCGAGGCCTGGTGTAAGTCCAAAGGACAAGCACCACTCCAAGGCTGAGGTGACTAGTGCAGGACCGGGACAATGGACAGGGGACCCAGGAGGGGTCTGAGAGGAATAAGAGGGTCTGGGGAAAGCCAGGACCAGTCCAAGACCTAGTAACAGGTCTAGACAAGTCCAGGTGAGGTGGCTGAGTCAGACCGAGGCCAGAATGGCCAGTAATGAAGGGCAGGAGGCTGAGAGAAGTGGCAAAGTGGCTTCAGACAAGTCCAGGTGAGCATGGACAAGTGAAACCAAGGCCGGACAGACCAGTTACAGACAGTTTGGAGACCGGAAAGGGGGTCCATGGCTCCAAGGCCGGTGTAGCAAAGGCCAAGGATGGAGACTGGACCCAAAAACCGCTGAAGCCAAGTGCTGATGGGGAACAGGGAAGGTGTTGAGGAGCAGGACTGGCCAAGTCCAGGCCTGGGGGCTGCACCAGAGGTGCACCGAGGTCCAGAGACCAATATCAGGGAGTCAGGAGGTCAAATGAGTGATGAGACCCCAGTGTTCAGTACAGTAGAACTGGATGAAGACAGCTGGGCTAGAGTGCTGGGATGACTGAGGTAAGGACTGTGGTGAAGACCGGGGTGACCAGCCAGAGGTCAGAGACAGCTTGGAGGAGCTAACAGAAGTGAGTCTGGTTGTTGAGGCTGGCTCAGGGGCAAGTCCAGAGGGTAACTCCGACCTGGAAGTAGGCCCAGGCAAGAACCCAGGTTGGTGGTGAGTCCGGATGGTGAGTCCGACTCAGGGGCTGACATGGCCGGTCCGGAGTCAGGAGAAAACGAGTGGCAGGCAGGGATCAGGAGTAAGGGAATGGATGCATTAAGTTTTGACCACTAAAGACATAGTGTCAGGGGTAATGCAACCCAGGGGTGTGCAGAGTGCTGAGGGTCACCAGCTACCTCTCTGCTTTAGCAGAGACCTCCGGGTTGGGTTCCAGAGTCAGATGAGAGGTATTCTGATGAGTCCCAATGGGCAAGGTCATGGGTAGGGGCTCTAGAGCAGGACCTAGACATGATGAAGTGACTTGCACAAGTGTGAGTCAGAATATACTGTGAAGTACAGGTTTACCCTTGGGTGACCAGGCTTCAAGACTGGGTGACAGGGGCTAAGTCCGAGTGGCCAGAATCAAGGCCAGGAGACAGGGGCCAAGTCCAGTTGGACCGGAGTTAAGGCCAGAGGTCAGGGGCTAAGTCTGGAGGACTGGACTTAAGGCCAGGAGCACGGGAACAAGACCGGTAGTGTGGGAAACTGACCGGTCTTGGGGTGCACACAGGGAGAAGCCAGTCTGGGGTTGGATCTACCTCCCTTGGTCTCAGCTTATGTGCTGTACCCTTATGCAAGCCAGGGAGAGGTCCAGGACAGGGGCCAGGGATAGCTTAAGGCTCGGCCTTAGCTATAGAGTAGTCTTGGGGTGTAGTACAGGAGTTGAGGGTAATACTTAATTGATATTCTGACTGAGGGTGCTACAAAGTATGTACAGGGGTTAAATACATGAGGCCAGTCCAGAGTAAAGAACATAGAGCCAGACTTGTTAATAAGCTATTAGCAAGAAGATTAGCAAGAGAGTGGATAGCCACAGTGGCTGTGCCAAGGCTAATAGCCAAAGTCCGGGTGACCAGCATACTGGGGTCAGACACAGGAGTTGTACAGTAAGCAAAGTCAGATGAATGGGCGAGACTAAATATAGTATAAACAAAGGGAAACAGACTGGAGATATGTCTGGGTGACCTGGACATGGACCTGGGAGGACTGGGGTGGAGCAGCGCAAGGCTGGGAGGCCGAAACAGACCGGAGATAGGGGTAAAACACCGGACTTGGGTTATGCAGGCTGGAGTTGAGCTATCTAGGGCCAGGACTGGGTTTTCTAGGCTGGACTAGGACTGGACTTGACCAGAGATAGGGGCTAGGGGTCTGGACTGGACTGGGACCGAGTCTGAGAGTCATGGATATGACAAGGGGTCACATCCTGGAAATCATGGTAAGTGTGATTCACAGATGGTGGTCATGCATTTCTTGAACAAGGTATGTTGGTTCATGTTTATGCAAGTTTTTGGGCACCAACAGTGAGTTTTTAGGTGCATTACAATATGCTGATGAATCCCCTTGAGCTTGAGATGTATCACCAGATCAAGAATGTCATTGGTGTCAACCTGACATTTTATGAGTATCTATTTACCGTCAATGCAGATACAACTGCAGAGCCATACACACTTAACCACCTCATTTCTGCACAAGTCATGTCATACTGCTTGGTAGGGGAATTGAGGAAACTGACCAGCCATAGAATGATTCACAACAAGAAAGTCCTTGGTGTGTGTGGTGAAACATCCCTTGCCAATGCCAAACAGTTGATTGTGACGATGATGCAGGTGCATATAGTCCCTGTGATGTCTTTGTTTGGTGCAAGGGCTGAGGGTGGTTTGTTAGGTGTATGAGTACTTCATCTCCCATCACATGGCAAAGGTGTTTGAGAGTCTGTTCAGCTTGGTCACTTGCTTGCCCAGTTGTTTCACCTTGTTCCATCTGTGCACTCCAGACACACACAAGCCCCTGCTCATCTCCAACCAAATTACCCAAGATTATTCCCAGAACTGTGTCAATACCCTACACATGAAGAACTTACTGCATCTCAGAGAAGATTGTTATTTGACAACCCTATTGCTCAAACACTTCCTGATGTACAAGATGCAATTTATCAGGGATGCTCATGCCAAGATGGTCACTCCAGATGATTGGAAGGTTCTGCTCTCACAACATTGTCATTGGATCAACTTGACCATTCATAATCTTAGTGAACTCATGTTCCTGGATCAGCTTTGTTGTTTCTGTTGCTTCTCCATGCACTTCATTGTCATGATGGATCTCGTATCGATGCTGATTCAGCCCATCACCATCGCATATGTAGGTTGATTCATTGTCCTTGGAGTGTGATGATGCTTATAAGATTACAGTTTGTCTATTTGATCGTGTTGGTCATTTACGAGCACAATACCATCCCCTTCATCTCCCTTGTCATGATTGCTGCTGTGTATGGCATGCAAGCCTTGCTGTTTGTTCTGTGTCACAAGTGGGACATGGTTGGATGGTTGGTTTTCTATATCTTGGCCATCCTGATTTTCTCATTCATGCTTCCAATCTACCCATTTTGGCATATGGACAATTTCTCATGGGGTGCCATGCATGTCATACTGGGAGAATCTGGCAAGAAGATCATTGTTCATGTAGGCCACTTAATGTTGAATGCATTATGTTGCCGATCACTGTTATTGTGTGTTAGGACGAAGGCAAGTTTGATGCTTGCTCTATTCCCCTCAAGACATGGAACAACTATGTGTGTCATCCTGCCATTTGTTTTGACAATAAAGGACTGACATCTTGCAGAAAAATGAGTTGTGGGACTGAGAGTCCAATCACAGCATTGGCTCTTGGGTACCCCCCACCCAATCCCACAAGGAAGGATATGCAGAGTCTTGTACTGCATCCCTGTATGACCACAAAACCTTTTACGAGCCTTGTACCCAATCACCTGCTCCCTTGCAGTTTTGTGTACTCCTAGCTGGTATGCAATCTGGTCACAATACTCCTCTGTCAACAGTGATGTCATAGATGTGTCCTTGAGTGAAGCCGGAATACTACCTCAACAGATGTTCTCAAGACCCCCCCCACAACTTATATGACGCACAAGATGGACTTTGGAGCTGTGGTGCCAAGCGATGTTGACCTGGAGCATGCCATTCAGAATATTTTGTGAACTGCAGACCCGAATGCCATCACGAAACACAAGATTCTAAATTATTCAACGTCATCTGACTCTGGGGGCAGCAGTTTGGGATGGATTTATGTTCAAACACCACATTATGGTACTTGGGAGTTCATTGTGCAATCAATACTGTCCAATGTGGCAAGGACCTGCTCAACGTTTAATTTGCAGTGCAACGTAGTAGACCTTTGGATGTGATTATGCCAATGATATTATATTATTATATTACCATCTTTGATGATTACTATAATAAGACACCTGTGTCACACATCAAAGGTGTTGTGGTGTTAAGTCCATGACTGGGATGGGGGTCAAAGGCCAAAGGCCGAGCGCCAGGGGCAACAACCCTTGGTCTTAGCTCATGCACTAGACCCTTGCGCAAGCCAGGTTGAAGTCAGAGAAAGCCGAGGGGGATCAGGAGCGAAAGCTGAGAGTCAACTCGGGCTTAAGCTGGAGACTTGGGGTGAACTAAGTTGATATTCAGACTAAGGAACTAAGTACAACATACGTAGAGTATATATACCGAAGACTGGCAACCTGAAGGCCAGGGTTACCAGTGAGGAACTAAATAGCTGTGCAAAGAACTAACTAAAGGTTAAATGAGAAGGCAGGGATTGGAGAGCTGAAGACAGACACTGCCCCGGCACAAGCGAGGGCAGTACAAAGCCTAACTAGAAAAGTATAGTAAGAAAACAGAGCTTGTTTCAGCAGTCGGCATTGACCTGGCATTTTGAACCTAAGACCGACCCACAGGTTTCCTGGTATATGACATGTGGACATGGTTACAGCTGACTCTGCCTAACTTGTTGACGAGTTGTGCACAATGCCCATGCCATGCAGATGAAGACTAAAGGCCTCATGTGTAGAAAGACTGCTGGATGTTAACAGTCATCCTTTGTGCAAGAACAAGTTGTCAGTGCTAAAGAGAAAAGAGGAAGCAAGTTAAGCGTGCATTAAAGGTTTTTAGCCCCCATGTATGGCATTCCAGTTTTCATTGTATCTCCACCATTTCCAAAGATATCAACTCTGTTCTCACACTTGCTTAAAGTGCTCGGCCCCATGATTCTTCCTTCCAAATTTGGAGAGGATCCTCACACCCTACACATTTCTACAGCACTCCATCCATCAGACGCTCATTTCACTAAGTCCATCAATCATGGCTGCCTCTTCATTGATCATCTCGCTTGTCTCATTTGCCAGAGACAGTGGCTATGTATATCTGCCAGGCATTCCCACCAGCTTCTGTCCTGAAGCCCCCTGGTTCATCCTGTCATTGTCAGCCCCATCTCATCCCATGCAGCTTGGTCAGCATGTTCTCCTTGTCAGTATGACTTCCAGAAGGATGTTCTTTGGTCACCTCAGGTCTGTCACTTGGCTAGAAAGGTCTTATGTGGTCATTTCAGTCTCCCCAGTTGATGAAGCATATGGATTGTTCCTCCCTGCACCCTGCACTGTCTTTATTCCAGTCTCGTCCATCATTCTTCCCACATTGTGACAGCTGCAGCATAATCTACTGTTCTCCAGCCTCCCTGATCGCATTCATGATGAGTATGATGTGCATCTTGCCTTCTTACTGCAAGATCCAGCAGAAGACATTCCCCCTTCTCCTCCTCCTCTGTCAGAGCCCCATTCATGAAGTTTTTGTTAACTTCACTGAGAGGATGGAAGGGTGGGAGATGCGATTGCTTATGCTCCCATTGCCCCACAGACCCCCAATGCCCTAGCCCCCTTTGACACCTGACTCATGCCCTTCAGTTCTGGAATTAATACTTCCATGTCTGGAAACACTGTCCATCTGTCATGCCATCTTTGGATCTAGAGATGTCTCCGCCAAGATCTGACTTGCATCGCCACCCCCTAATGTGATATCAGTGCACTTACTCAGTTTCTGACTCCATTTGACTCATTCTGTGATATTTCAACTATCCTTGACTTGTTTATCGCCAATACTTACCAATCTTCTTTGCTTGCTTACTTTTCATTTCTCACTTACTCATCATGATTACTCAGTCCTTACTCATTACTTACCAAGTGATTGTGCCTGGTTTGTCACAAGCTGTGCTCCCCCCACAGTATATAAACCCCCATGTACTTAGCTACCCCCAAGCAATCAGAAGCAATCCAGAAGTCACTCAGCAGTCAGTTCAGCTCTCTCAGGCATAACTTGTTGTTGACAGTTGAGGCTCATTTGGAAGAGTCTATCTGTCTTCATCATATCATTGGTAGTTGAGGCTCCACAAAGGGGTCTATCTGCCTTCATCAGTATCATCAGTGCTTAGTCAGCAACTTTTGCTTAGTCATTCATCTTCTCCTGTGTAACTTGTCATCAACTTGTGCTAGGAGCACATTCTATTAAAGCTCATCACTCTACTCAGCATCCCTCTCCCAGTCATCATCCATCCATTCCCTCCTGCATAACTCATCAACAACTTGTGCTAGGAACACCTGCCATCAAAATTTCCCCCACTTAGATTTTTCTGCACTCCAGGTTCCACAGGGGCACACCACCACTTGCACATTATTTGTCTTTGGTGTTGGTTTGGTTGGTTTATACTGCCTTTCCACACTTTGACTCACAGCAGGCAATGTCCAAATAGTAGGGGACAAATCTTTGATAGAAGTTTGTGAATCCTAGGAAGGCTCACACATCCTTGACCTTTCTTGGGATGGGCCATTTGGCAATGCCTTGGACTTTAATGTGGTCCATGGCAATGGTATTTTCTTTGATGATCATTCCAAGGTATTCCACCTCAGTTAGATCAAAATGACATTTTTCCAATTTAAGGGGGAGGAATAGTTCCCTCATTCATTCTAGAACATGACAGGTCCTTCATTTGTGTTCTTTGGGATCTGTGGAGAAGATGAGGAGGTCATCCATATAGACAACCAGCCATCCTTCAGCAATCATGTCTCAGAACAAGTCATTCATGAATCACTGGAAGGTGGCAGGAGAGTTACACAGCCCAAAGAACATTACAGTTGGTTCAAAGAGTCCCTTGTGCATGATGAACGCAGCTTTTCATTGGTCTCTTTCTTTGATACAGACATTGTTCCAGCCCAATCTTACATCCATCTTTGTGAAGATAGATGCTCCCTTGAGTTTATCAATGAGATCTGAGATAAGGGGAAGGGGATATGCATCCTTCACCATGTTCTTATTCAGATATCAATAGTCTTGACAGGGGCAAAGGGAGCCATCTTTCTTTCCTACAAAGAAGAAGGGTGCTGCTTGGGGGGACTTTGAGGGGTGGATTTTCCCTTCTCGAAGATTTTCCTCTAAAAACTTTTCTGTAGATTCTCACTCCAAGGGGGAGAGTGGGTATGCCTTAGCCACCTTGGGGACAAAGTCCTCAACAAGGTTGATGGTGTGATCATAGGGTCATGATGGAGGCAAAACTCCATCAGAAGGTTGTTCGAAAACTGAGGCAAAGTCTTTATAGTCTTCAGGGAGGATGGCCTTAGGTTTCTTTGTGTGTTCTTCTTGGGCTAATTCAGTAGCTGTAGTAATCTTCTGAAGAAGACTATTCTTGGGATTAATCTTCTTGGCTTCTTTAACTAGTTTTCCAACTGACATTACAAAATGTGCTTGGATGGTTTCATCTTCTGGTTCTTCATAGTCCATGAACTTGTTGATCCCTTTCTTTTCAGCAGGGGACACAAGGTTCACAGCAGGTTCTTCAATAGTGACCAAAGAGACATAGCACTTTAGTTCCTTGGACCTGTCGGTCTTTTCATTGATGGAGAGGGTTCCCATTCTCCAATCAACAATGGGGTTATTTTCTTGTAGCCAAGGGAGATCGAGGATGACATTTTCCATTCCACAGTTGATAATGTGGAAGGACTGATGAACAAGTCCCTCGACCTTGAAGTAGAGAGTGGCAGAAAACAAGATTCTTCCCTTGGAATTTTGGGTTCCATCAGTGTTCTTAGCAAGGATGGGTTTGGTGAGTCATCGAGTAGGGATTCAATGCTTTTGCACAAATTCCCAATTGATACAGGAGATTTCAGCACCAGAGTTGACCAGTGCAGTGGTGTTGACAATTTTTCCAGTTCTTTCTGATGTGTATAGTGAAATGGGGATTTGCATAGTATGATCTGGGGTGGACAATACTAGTACAGGTGCAACAGAAATAGAACTGTCCTTAGTCTTGGGAACATCTGATGTCAATGAAGAGTTCCCTTCTAAAAATCCTTTCCTAATGCCCTAGCAATATTTACTAAGGCAATGGAAGGACTGGCAACTTTTTCTTCATCATCACTTTCTTCCACTTCCACAATTTTGCAGATCTTTTTAACCTTTTTTGGGGGGTTTTTCCTTTGTCAGGACACTCTCAAGAGAGGTGGCCTTTGTTTCCACAGCCGAAACATCTTCCTTCTTTGATGTGTTGGTCTTGTTCTTCTTTGGAGAGTCTCACTCCATCCATGTCCATAGTATTTGGATCTGTTTCTTCTGAGAGATTGTTCTTGGAGTAGAACATTCTCTTTTCTTTCTTTCCCAAAAGCTCATTTATCTTCCTCCACTTAGCATCAAACTTCTGGGCATGTTTGTACCAGTTGCTGATAGTGGTGGGGGTCATTTCCATCATGTGGATGCAGTTCACAATGAATGGTTTAAGTCCCTGAGAGAAGAACTCAATCAGGGTGACATCCTGGGTGATGGTGGAGTCAGCAGCAGCAGTATGGAAATCTGTGATATATTGTTCCACAGATTCCTTCTGTTTAAGGGTGTGCAGTTTGGCAATAGCAACACCAGCAGAGTCAGGGGAGGTAAATGAGGTTTTGAAGTCTTTTATAAAATCAGCAAAGGAGCCAAAACTTGGGGGTGTCTTTTCTAGAGACATCTTCTGGAAAGTTGCTGCCCAAGAGCAAGCAACTCCCTTCTTCATGTATGACAGTGCATAGACAACCTTTTTGGTGTCAGTGTCATAGACTTCTTTGTTAACCATGAGGTACATCTGGACTGAAAACAACCAGCTCATGGCATTCTTTTGGTTGCCATCAAAATCAGACAGGGCACCAATCTTCACTTCAGTGGCTTTGACAGCAGTAGCACCAGTTGGTGCCTTCGATGATGAACTGGACATCATATTCTGAGGTGGGGGCGGGGTGTAGGAAGAGTGGTGATGGGTACTGGTGGGATGGGGGTACTGAGTGAGGTGAGGGACTGAGTGAAGAGGTTCAAGAGGATACCAGAGGTAAATCCTCTATCTGGTTGTTCAGGTTTGTTGGAGGAGGTGTCAGTGACAGTGCTCTCCTGTTCTTTGTTGGATGATGATTCTTCTCATGTGGGTCACAACAGTGCCCAACATTGGTTGTTTCAGGGGTTCATGGTGGTGCACCAAACAGTGACTGATTCAGCCAAAGGCTGGTAGACTTGAGCTTTTGTTACACTTGACTGAAGTCAAGACATAGGGAGAGCTCAAACACAGACAATGGGTTTCTACTGAGCAATGGCTGCAGTAACCTTTGCAAACAACAAAGGATTTGATCAATGCTGGTAAAAGTGGTCTTGGTTAGGGACACTGAGGGTGAAGTTCTGAGGACAGGACTTGAGCCGACAGGCTAAATACTACAAAGAAATGGACCATGAGGCATCCACATGTAACAAGGCAACTATGCTATTGGTTGAACAATAGCAGCACATGTTTTAGGCATGTAGCAAGTTTGTAATGCTAGTGGTGGAAATAGGGAGCTGTTGGATCAGAGAGAAGATGGTGCTAAAAGGAAACATAGTCCAATGGATCAGACACAAGGTAATCATACAGTGAAAAAGAAAGCAGGGGTGAAACGTAACAGTCTCATCCATCATTCTTCCAAAATTGCAACAGCTACAGTATAATCTACTGTTCTCCACTCTCCCTGATTGCATCCATGATGAGTATGACACACATCTTGCCTCCTTATTGCAAGATACAGCAGAAGATGCTCCCCCTTTGTCCTCTCTTCCAACAGAGCCTCATTCATGAAGTTTTCATTTGCTTCACTGAGAGGACAGTTAGGTGGGGGAAGTTGTGATCCTCTATGCTCCTGTCACCCCACAGACCCACAAAGCTTGATCCCTGTTGACATCTGACTCACCCTGTCCATTTTTGAATGTACTATATTGGCATCAGATCAGTGCTGCCTCTGTCATCCCACTTTGGCGCAGAAGCAATCTCTTCAAGATGTGACATGCATGGCCTCCCCCTGATGCAATTCCAGTGTGCTTTCCCAGTTTCTGGCATCACTTGACTCATACTTTGACATTCTGACTGTCCTTGACTCACCTATTGCCAATACTTACCAATCTTTTGACTTTGCCTACTGATTCTTCACTTTTTGGCTTACTTATCCTTACCAATGCTCACCAAGGCTTTCTATGATGATTACCCATCACTTACATTCCTTACTCATCAGTTACCAATCACTTACCAAGCATTTGCACCTTGTTTTCCATAGGCAACATCCCTATACAGTATATAAATCACTGTACTTAGATATCTGAACAAGAAGAAGATGTCAGAGAGCCCCTCTTGCTCACATTTTTATCATCACTCAGTAAATCATTCATCAGCTTTGATAAGTTGAGACTTTATTAAGGGTCTAACTATCATCTACTTCACTTATCATCATCTATCATCAATATACTTTGCTCCAAGTCCTCCCTGAGCTCAGTGCAGCTTAGGACATTGAATTAAGTCATCATCCATCCTTCTGTAGGCTGACAGCAGTCTACCCCCATTGCAATCTCTTGCATTCCTGCTCCTTCTTCATCAGGAGCACCCCCAACTTTCAGCACTCATCTTTGAGTGTTGTAGCTCACAAAAAACCCTCCCAAAGAAAAGGTTCTACCATCTAGGTACAATGTAGGCACACCACCACTCACTTTCATTGTCTTTTGTGTTGGTTTTGGTTGGTTTTCACCACTGAACCACACTTTGACTCACATTGTGCAGTATGTTGTTCTTGCTTTCCATTTTGTGGAGGGTGTCTGGTAGTTCTGTGTTGGTCAAGATGGGGAGGAACAGGATTACTATGCTGAAGTGGTGGTTTTTGATCATTACCTTGCCACCTAGTTTCACAAGGAAGGTTGCTTTGTTGGTGGGTTCTTTGATCCATGCTACAGCTTTGTAGAAATATCTGTTATAGGCTACCTCAGTAGTGAACAAACTACTGAGTGTATTACTGTACCTATAGGCTACTACAGGCTGTCAGTAGAGTAGAATACTTGGAATATGAATGGACTTACCCTCAGTAGTGAACAAACTACTGAGGGAATACTAGTAGAAAATACTACAAGTATGTATGCTTTTTGTGCTTATGTAAGCACACTAGCATCGCAACTAAGTACCAACAAACAGTGGCACTTTATGTTCCAACAGGCTTCTTGGGTGTTGAGCTCTAGGAGTATTCCATTGTTGCATAGCTGCATGATTGATTTGAGTTGTAGGTCAGGGCTGTCAGCTTGTTCTACTGCCTCCAGCACTAGTTTGATTGCTTCTATTATGGACTCTCTTGATGACAAGTCATTGAGGGTGGGGTGATTGCTGCTAGGGTCAATCAGTAGTTGTCTCTCTTTAACAGCAGTGTGGGCCTTAGCATATTCTGGCAATAGGCATTTGCCCAGTGGGATTTAGTTGGAGTTAGTTGCTGTTGTTGCTAGGGCATCCCTGCATGGCATGTGGGGGGAGGTGTGTGGTTCTTGAGTAGATTCTTCATATCTTCCATTGTCATCTTCATTGTGTTTATGTCTGCAATTATGTTTTGAACCTCCCCTTCCAGATGGTGGGTATCCACACTACCAGTTGTGTTGGCAATTAATTCCATTTTTTCGGTGAGGTTGTTGTTCAGCAAGTCTGTGTTCTTGTTGATTTTTTCTAGTTTATCAGTGGTCGATAGGATCTTGGCTATCTGTGGGGAGATGGCTGCAATGACCGAGTTTTCTATGCTGGTTGATATGGCTTTGATGACAGTGTCAGCAATTGCTGATACAGCTAGTTCTCTAACTAAGTATGCTGCAGCTCTGATGGCTGACCTTAGTGTATTATTTACTCCTTTAGTTTGCAAGATGTAGAATAGTGCGTATGAGATGTGTTCAGGGGTGGCTGGTTTGCCTTGGACCATGTATAGTTGGTCCAAATATGATCTGGCCAATTCTGCATTTTTTATTTCAGCTTCTGGGTCATTGATGATGTCATCTAATGAGAATCTGCTGCTCCTGGTGGATTTCCCAATTAAGCCAGGGCCTGACATATGAGGTGCTTGCAGGGGTCCTGGCAAGGTCATGCAGCAAGGGTTGTGGTGTATTGAGAGTGTGGGATGTGAGCAATGGTTCAGGTTGTGGTTCTGAGGATTGGTGGGGTGTTTGTTTATTGTCACTTTTCCTGTGATGGGCTCTACTTTTTCCTAGCTGGTGTGACAAGTCCCAGACAAAATTTTCTTTCAGGGTCCTGGTTGGGGTGCCATGCAGAGCAGAGTCAAGGAGCATTTCTGGATCACATGGCTGAGTACTATAAGCAAGTGTGGGAGTGGTGTCAGTATCTGCAGAAACAAGGGAGATATGGATATGTTGAAAACCAGAATGCTGTACATGGGTGCTAAGAACTTTTATGGGTGCTTAACTCACTTCCTTCTCTTTTCTTTGGCATTGATGACTCATTCTTGTGCAAAGGATGACTGCTAACATTCCTGGCCATCTTCCTATGCATTAGGTCTCTAGTCTCTCATCTCCATTCATCAGCAATATCCATGTCCATGTCACCAAACACCTTTGGTGTGTGACACTGCCCATACATAGAATCAATGCTCCAACTCCAGAAGCAACCAACCTGGCTATGACAGAACTACACAAGACAGAGATCCCACTGTATGCAGAAGCAACACTCCAACAGCAGGAGATGTCAACCTGACTATGACAGGACTACATGAGACAGATATCCCTCCCATACCAGCACCTATGCCTATACCCACTCAACCCCATCATTGTATGCCTTCATCATCATTTCATCACAACAGCTTCCCCAGGCTTTGTCTGACAACATTGACGATGACAAACTGGAGGAACCTGAAGTGGCTGACAACATGATCTCCATTGCAGACTCAGACTTGAAACCAACCACTTCTGAGTCACTTAATAGCACAAATGTGAACTTGAACTCAACATCAACACAGCACCTTGAACAAGAGCATGTGAAAATTGTATATTCACCTATGTGGTGTGGCATGAAGTGGAGCACCAATGAGAATCAGGAGGCTGCAGGCAAGGGGAATAGGGAAGAAGATGGTGAGTGAGGTAGAGCTGCTACTGAATCTATGTCAAGTATTTCAAGCACCACAGTGTCAACAGCAAAGATGACAATGACAGTGGAGGCTGGGGTCAGGTCCAGAGCAGTCAGAGGTAAGACAACCCCCAATTGCACAAAGCACATAGATGGCTGGGGACCACAAAATTTGAGCATGTCATTGTGTTGAGTGGATCTGGGTCCAGTATTAGGAGAAGTGGAACTACATTGGTATGTGGCCATCATTGAAACCTGCATCTGCTTTGCTTGATCAGAGACACATGAAGACAGATGTGGGGAGTGTGGTTGGAACTTCCGCACTGGTAAAGAGACATGAATGACAGACACAACCAGTCAGCTACAACTCTGCACACCCATGCATCAGCACAGAACATGAATGGTACATGTTTTGTCATGTGTCACCTGAATTTGTCCCTGAATCCATGGATTTCTGGTTCTGGTTTGAGTGGTGGTAGTTGGCATAGGGCAAGAAGATGGGATGACAAACTCAGGAAGCTGGTGTTGCCCAAGTTGGGCCATGGAGAATCATAGTTCTGCTGTCAGCAGGATTGGGCTTCAGTAAGACCCTCAAATGATATGTAGATATCACAGAAACTAAAAACTGTCCAGACCAAAGGCAGATCTGATTGGCTGGAAAAGTCTGTCCTGTAGTTACCAGATGACAGATGTAATTAAGGCCTTAGGGTTTCTTGAGCATTGACCAAGTATAGGCAGGCAATAAACAGACCCTGCTTTGCATTGTTGTTGGAGACATATTCCCTCCTGTGTTTCCTTTCCTTTGGTATGATGCTTACCCACATACTTGCTTAGACTGCACAAGTTATGGTTATGTTGGAGTGTCTCAGATTACCCTACTGTCACTTGGAGAGGAATAGGATTGGACACTTTAGAGCCTAAGACCTGAAAGTCAACCCAAATGAGGTCTCTGGACAACCTATACTACAAAGATTTTCCTACACATGTGAAGTGCACATAGCCAAAGCAGTGATCATGACACCACCAGTGGCCTTGTCAAGAAATGTGAGTAAGTGATGTGTAAGTAAAAGAAAGGCCCAGAAGGGTGTAGCACTATGTGCCAAGATTAGATGAGATAACTATGATAGGATAAGACAAGATGTGAGCAGACAAAAGAAAAAGATATGGCCATTACACAAAGTTGGTGCAGGTGAGAAAGACTATGGTAAGAAGAAAGGGGCCAACAGAGTCAAAAGCAGACATTGCCCAAGTCAAATCATTGAGAATCATGGGTGCAATGTCAACAAGTAGTGTGTTCTCAGCTCTCTTCATTGGCATCATCATGTGTGATCAGGGCTAGTGCAAGTAGTGGATCACAGCAACCAACTATGACAAGAGTGTGGACCTTTGCCAACACTGCAACCTTTATGGCTACATTAATGACATCAAGAACAATAACCATACCACACCCCATCACATTCATGATGCCCTACATGCCAGGGATTGTACCAAATTCAGTGCTGATCTACCAGAATTGAGAGGAAATGGCACAGGAAATGAAAAAAGAGCTGTATATGATGAGGGGTTGGAGTGGTACAAGGACATCACCTGGGTAAGGCTCATGCCATGGGATATCAGAGGACTCCAGGGACCTTTCACAGTATGCAATAGCTGTCTGGGAAAAATCATTGTAGGCAGTGAGCACTGTGAGTTTATATATGCCAAAAAGGCAGGCAGAGGGGTGGGAGGGAATAGAGGCTGGGGGCATGGTTGCTAGTTAAGGGATCATCCTGGTGAATTATCATGCAAGTGCTTGGATGCAATGTGTACTTTGCACCAGGTAGCACATCATGAAGTATGATTGAAAGTGGGGTGTGATAACATGTAGTATGTGATACCATATCAGATGACATGGGTGCAATTAGCAGGGTAAAATGATTGCTGGAAAAATAAGGTGTATGAACAAATTTGTGGCAGTACAACAGCAGGTATACCCAACAAGAAATTAAATTTAAGCTATCATTCACCCAGTGATATGGAAGCATTGGCACCATTCTTTGCCATGGACCATCTGATGCAGGTCCAGCTCTATGCAACACCCTCTAGGAAAGACTGCTGTGGTCCCCACTGTGTAAAATGGTCTCCTAACTGTTGGAGGGA
Source organism: Pisolithus tinctorius (assembly GCA_024663395.1). Taxonomy (NCBI): domain Eukaryota; kingdom Fungi; phylum Basidiomycota; class Agaricomycetes; order Boletales; family Pisolithaceae; genus Pisolithus; species Pisolithus tinctorius. The sequence continues at coordinate 300,748 of JANFAH010000035.1, forward strand.
TCCAAAGTAGTAGTTGTCCCTTTGGGCCTTTGATCCAGCCATCACCATGTAACTTGACTGCTTCACTGAGATTAGCCTTCTGTTGCATGGACCCATCAACAAGGGGAGTACTGTTATATAGTGCATGTGAGAGGTCAAATGAAAAGCAAATGGAATATCCCTTGACACCTGCACCTCATCTTAAGTGAAATAAGAATAGATAGAAGGTGGAGGTACATACCATCTGCAGAAGGGAATGGATGAAATATGCTGGAGGGGTGGGATGCAACCATTGTGAACATCTCATTCTCCCAGACCCTCACAGTGTTGTCCCCTGAGCCTGAGGCAATCCTCTTCTCATCAGGGGAGAATGCAACTGATCTGACAACATCTGTATGGCCCTCAAGAGGGCTGCCAATCTGCACACCTCCCTCAACATCCCAGACCCTCACAGTGTTGTCCATTGAGCCTGAGACAATCCTCTTCCCATCAGGAGAGAATGCAACTGATCTGACAAGATCTGTATGGCCCTCAAGAGGGCTGCCAATCTGCACACCTCCCTCAACATCCCAGACCCTCACAGTGTTGTCCATTGAGCCTGAGACAATCCTCTTCCCATCAGGGGAGAATGCAACTGAATTGACTTCAGAAGTATGGCCCTCAAGAGGGCTGCCAATCTGCACACCTCCCTCAACATCCCAGACCCTCACAGTCTTGTCCCAAGAGCCTGAGACAATCCTCTTCCCATCAGGTGAGAATGCAACTGACAAGACTCCATCTGTGTGGCCTTGCAGTAGCTGTTGTTCAACTGGCCACCCTTTCAACCCTCCTACAGCAACTCTAGCCAGCCTTGGGAATTTTGGCAAGAGCATCATTGATAACAATGAATTGGGAGGAATAAATGGCAATGCAGAAGCATACAGGTGTGGAGTGCTGTGCACTATCACACTGCCAAAGTTCCGAATCAACTTGATTCCATCTTCTACCAATGCCAATACATCCTTGAAGCCATCTCGTCCCTTCATTGTTGTGTCAGATGTCATCAAACACTGTACATAAGGTACTCACCTGTAGCCATGTTACAACAGTACCAAGAGCATCCACACCCTTTCCAACCATCCCCAGAAAACTTATTATCTCCAGCCAGAACAGAATTTTTTCACTTCCAACAATAGCCTTCACCAACTCCACAAGTGCCAAGTCAAATGCTGTCTTTTGCAAATGCTGGGCCCAGAATCGACTGGAGTAGGAGAGATGGTGTGGAATGTTCTTGATTCTCTTCGACAGGTCAGGAACTTCAGCATTGGCAAGGTATGAGCTTTCCAATCCACAGATGTTGAATTGAAGCTCATCACGGAGAATCTGCAATGTACCAAATGCCAGGTCTTTTCCGTCAGACGTGTCAATGAAGTAGACACCACTCCGTGAACGATCCATCAGGAAGTCATAGAACGATGCATGCAGTGGTCGGACAGGAGAAGACCTATCTGTAATGCCACCCAATAGCGGGGCCATGCATTCAAGAATCGCAACTATGTCATAATGATCCTCCTTGTCTGGGAAGTGACTGCGCATCTTATTCAGAGTATTCAAGTGCAGAGGTTCGAGGGCTGACATGACCTGCTGCATCACCGAACGGAACCGTGTCAGCATGGTCCCGTCCTTGGGGATACTGTCTTCAAGAATTGCTCGGTACATGGCATCCAGCAATCTGCCTCCTGAACGAAGATTCATGACATTGTCGACGCGTTCCTTGACTGATACATTCTTGACTGCACCTGGGTTCACGAATTCACAAGCCAGACGCGCCCATTCGAATAGACCCTCCGCCTTCTGCGAAATCGCATGAACTACTGCAGGCCCAACGCCCCGAAGATGGCCCACTTTTTTCATAATGTACAATCGGACGTCACGTTCCGATAACCCTGTAGAGACGTCGTCCAACGAGGTCGACCTCACATGCTGAGCAGCATTGAGGACATGCTCGATATCAGGCAATGTGCGGGACGTCACGAGAATGCGGACGTTGCGCGGCAGTTCAGCAGTTTGGGATGACGCAAGCACAGAGAGCAGGTGCCTCCGCGATGGTTCTGCCCCACTTTCGTCCAACGCGTCGACGACGACGAGCACATTCCCAACGATATGACCCGAGATCTGATGCAATGGTTCCGAAATGAGTCGCTTCCACTGAAGCACAATGTCAGAGGTAGTTTTGAGAGCATCATCCTTCGCAACTGCATCCGCCAAGGCTCGCCGGAAGGCAGGATCACGTTCTGCGAGATCCCATGAAACGGTCCTGATTAACTGTTCTTCGAGGTGCTCGGCCTGCCAGTCACGAGAAAAGCAAAAACAAGACCCGACCCCTCCAATGCTCTTAAACCACAGAGCGATAGTATGCGCAATGGCAGATTTCCCTTTTCCAGCTTGCCCGTGGAGCCAGAGGATGCATGGCACATTTTCAGCGGTATCATAGATCCAGTCAATAATATCCGTGAGGATCTCCGTCCTGGTACCATCAAGGCATCTCTTGGTCCAATTGACACCCACGCCTCGGGCACGGACGAAACCGTCTAAGTCCAGTTCTCCAAGTACGCGGAATGCATCGACCTGGACGCCCCGGTCTTCGTGGCGCCGGTATTGTTGCATCAAGTCGTCTAGCGCCTCGGTGTACGCAATAGAAACGTCGCGCGCCTCATATTCTATGTCCTTCCCTGATCTCTTCCCTGATACCACGCTACATTAGCTTGGGCGGTGGGCAAGTGTGATCGACGTACAGAAGTCTACGGTCGCGGAATAATTCTTGATGAACTGCACCGCACCACTTGTCATGAGTGCGACCTTCGCGAAGGTTTCCCGCTTGCCCGACATTTCCTTAAGGGTAGTTTCTTCCGTGAGGAATTCGTAAACCTTTCTGACTGTGTCCAGGAGGCTGGAGACCCGCTCATCTCGGGTCTGTTGAACCACGAACATCTACGTACAACTACGTAAGATCAGGAATGCATACAGGAGTAAGAACGTACCCGAGAAATGGCTACTAACATTCCCAGCGCCATACGGGCGTATGGATGGATCTGGCACAGGCATGCGGTCACAGGATGGATCCAGGACAGTATATGCCTACCTTGGTAAGGGTGGTGATGGCTTGATTGAAATCTTTGAATGGTTTTAGATACGCATCGGGGAAGCTTTGGGTCTCGGCGAGTGCGGTATTCGCACTAGTCGCAGGGTCGACACCCCCTACGCCCATATCCGTCACGCGACCCATACCGAGGAATGTCGGCGACATGGAAGCCATATTGCCGAAATTTGGTTGATCTGTCGACCTCTGGCTCTGTCCAGCGAGCTTCCTTAGAGTTGTCGAAAGACTGAGACAGCATAGATTACATACTTGGTAGTTCGGAGCGACCTGAAATTGTCCTCTGCGTTCGTAAATCGCCCGATCAACATGGATGTCAGTGCTCCCTCCCGTGATGGGACTTGGGGAACTTGGCTCTGATGGATGAGCAAAAACCCACATTGGCACCTGAGAGGCACTGCCCAACGCTTGAATATCAGAGGATAAATGAGCAGTAGCCTGAGAAGATCCCTGCGACTGATTTTTGGCCAATTGACATATACCATCGCCAGAAAGGAGTGATCTGCATACCGAAGAAGCATCGAAGTTGGATGGATTTGCCACGCTGGTGCGAGGTTTCTTTACCTGCTTGCCGGTCATTGCGAAGAAATGAGTATTTTGACACATACCATCGCTGGGAAAAATCAGACGACATACCGAGGGAGGAAAAGAGCTGGATGGGTTGGCAGAACTGGAGCGACGTCTCTTCAACTGATTGCTGTCCATTGACGTAACAATTGGGTGTATATTCCGTGTAAGGTTTGTGCGTTTGAATTGACGTTGCGAGTGTGGAGTTGGGAGGGAAAGACGAAGCTGAGGGAATGCTGTGGGCACGCTCGTGAGCGCCAACTGGCACAGCAGACACGTGGCAGCGCCCACCACTTGATGCGTATGTATGTATGTACTGCGAGTATCATGCAGACTTGTATCATAGAACAGGAGCTGACCTGACTATGCAGCACCGAATTTGTGTGGTCAGCATCGCTACTTCGTGCCTGCTTGCTGAGAAGTATCACATAGTGGGTGGTGTGCGGGATCACGACCTTGTTGCGCTACGCGAGTGAGCCTGAAGAGCATCACCATTCCCAACGAAGCAGCCACCTTTCTACGTCCGAATACTCGCAGCCTTCGCCTATAGTACCTCTGCGTTCCACGGCCGGTGATCAGAAGAGTATTACTCTGCCAACTCATAGCCCCGGCTTGCAGAAACCTCCAGGAGCCCCCTAGCACATCACCTGCCAGTTATCTGTCGTGCTTGCCCGCGATGTCTCCACAGCTCCGATTGTTTTCTTCTGTCGCCAGTGCTGCTCTCTCCCCGGCTCCTCGTTCAACATACTTGCCTTGCCACTCTACATCTTCACGCATCGTGAAACCGTCTCAATCCTCCTCTGAGCTTAGCCGAGGTACCTTCTGCTCCTTTGTATTGACCTCGGCATAACAAGAAATGCGATTTTGAACAGTCACTTGAACTGCCCATGCGAGGGGTATTCACCGCATCTGTGCTCAGCGTTCACTCAGTCCATGCTACGCCGTAATGAATAAGCCCAACTAAGGATAGCAGTACTGTTGTTGTGGTATGAACGGGGTTTGCTGCTGTAAAACCTCAGACTGCAAATATCAACTGCAGTTCTACGATTTTGGTAATGAGTGTCATTTGGTCTTCTTGGGGTGTCTTGCTATCTGATTGCGTTCTCTTCCACTGACAATGTCAGCGGACGCAGTACGATCGACGACAAGATCATTCTCGCCATGTATCACTTCCTATTGACTCCATACCATTCTACCCCCAGCGCTCCTCTCCTCACGGGTCGGTAGACAGACAGGCGTACAGTCAGCCGAGGATGGCTGGTTGCTTCTCAAACCAGCCCTCCCTCCCTAGAGAACTGGGCATTTTATTAGCTTGTTCGTGATGGCGTATTGCCAGACATCGACGTCGCAATCATGGCTGCGTCATGATTGAAATCGTTACTGCGTTGGATCCTCAAATTCCTAGGGGTGCCGTCGCCCGGAAACCACCTCATACACTGCTTATCGGAACTGATGCCGGCACCAGCCAACGAAACAACGACCACGATCGTCCTCGACAATCTCGCATATGGATTCCATGCGATGTCATGACCACGACCGATAACATCCAATGAAGCCTACCTCCACATTCCCTGTTTGTTCTGCTCATACGCCTGCTCGAGGCACTCGACCATCTCCGGGTGGCACTTGCCGAGTCAGAAGTACGCTTCACAGGCGGGAGTGTCCTTATCATACATGAAGGTAACTGGGTACGTGCAGAAACGACTGTGTGGACACCAGAAGGCGTCTCTGTATTGAACGACAAGCCTACCGCTTCTGACGAATTTGGCTTGGGTTGGAAGGAGGCCGTGCCCTTGTACGAAGAAGATGAAGATGAGGATAAGATCACTGTCGAACTAGACGAACATGGCCCTCTGGACGGCGTTGTCGCAACGAGTCCTGTCGTCGAGTGCTTTGAAGAAAACGATGGAGACGAGGCTGAGGAGAATGACTCTCCCCTGTTCGCACTCTCCTTGATAGACTTTGCACATACACGACTCGCGCCTGGATAGGAACCTGACACGGGCATTCTGCTTGCTATGGCCACGCTCGTCCAACTCATTCGCGAGCGGCGGGGTGTTGTTCAGGTATTGGATGGTGAAGGTGTAGATGTAACGAAAGCTTGCTGTCGCACATAAGTGCAATACGCCGTTGCCATGGTACAACTGCATCCAGCGGATGCGGTGTTGACCCGTACCTTACACTTCGTGGAAGGATACTCCCCAAAGAGTCTTAGCCATCGTATGGCGACGGACGTCATACTCAGACTATTACACCGAATCACTAGAAGCTCGAAATATACAACAGGTCAGTATGGAACTGTCCTTAGTGGCCAGTCCTGACACGATCGTCTATCCTATTATGAGCTAGTAAGTGGAACGAAAAAACAAATACGGAGACAACTCTGTCCAAAAAGCACCGGCATGATAATAGTCTGATCCATGGCAAGCTCGTATGTCCCCTGGAACCCCAATATTATCCAGTCTGAGCACATCAACTACCAGCGGTCAGCCTGATGCTCCCATTGCTAACATCCGCACTCGCTCGATGTGTCCACGCACCTGGAATGTGTCCCATCCTCCACACCAACAATGGCAGGTCCGAACCCACCTCGAATCACCGACAACCACCACGATACCCTCCCTTGCCTTCGCAACCGCCTGTGCGATTGCTTCTGTCCATGCACGTGCTTCGCTGACGTTCGAAGCACGTAGTACCAGGATATCCCTGCACCGTGGATAGGCACGGCGAGTGCGGATGTGAGCAGCGTTAGAGCGTGTGGCTGCGTAATGGATGGATTTCGAGTTCGTGAACGGGGAGAGACTAGGGGCCATGTCAAGCCAATACGGAACGGGATGGTTATGAAATGGTGGACTTACCACGCTGTGTAACCCTCCACCGCCGCTCTCGTTGAGAAGTAAGAGAATATCGCTCCATAGTACCCGTAGCATACGCTCTGACTTTGCTTTCGTCGGTGTGCCTTCTTTGAGGAGTTTTCAGGGAGCAAGATGGTGAATCGGAAGCGGAAGCTCAAGACGACTGAACAGGGAAAAATATAGGGGAGATGTCAGCGATATCTCATGTCGTCGGTGATGGAACTGAAAAGAACGGGAAAACACGGTACTCACTCCTTGTCTATCCTTAGCTGGTCGCTCACCTCACCAAACCCCGCCCGGTTCTCCCGATCTCGTATTGTCTCATTCACCTCTGCCAATATATGCTCCGCGTACGCCAGCGCATACCCTATTGGCTCCAGTTCCGCATGCGCTGTGGGAAGAGAGACGTCAATTGTAGTGCCGAAGACAGGTCGGGCGTTGGTGCGGGTGGACTGTTATATTGTTGAACTTGTCGGATGAGCAGAGGATAACGAGTTAGACACTGCACTACGAATCAGCCACCACCAGTGAATCATTTTTCCATGGGAAGGTAACTGGACGTACTTGGTACCAGAAGGTAACTAGATAAGTCGACATTCCTGGCTGAGGGGTCTTCCCAGAGACACTAGGAACGACTAGCGGTTAGGGACAGGCAGACTAGCAAGAAACAAATGACCGTACCCGTAGTTGAGCAGAAAACTCTTGATTGGTATCCCTGAGCGGTTGCAACACTTTCCCGGCATTAGCTTGATTGACGCAGTAGCCTTGTGGTCAGTTAGTCAACGCGCTCGCCCTGCCATCAGGCAACACAACGAACCAGATACACTCGCATTGAAGCATGTGAGCGTCTAGCGTGTTTCCTACCCGGTCTACGTAGAGTCCGAATGCACGCTGTTGCTCCTCCAGAGGTAGACGGGAATGCCTGGAAGATGTGGGGTGAGCTGGGAGCCAGTCGTATTTAAAAGTACTTACCGTGCTCGAATGAAGGATATCTTCGATATTGGGAAATTGGACCGAAGTTGAATCTTCTCGCAGCGTATCCATTAGACTCGAGTAGAAGAGCTTTCAACGTCAAAGTCGACGAGTGGGGTAGAATCTAGACTTACCTCCACAATAAGTTGCAGATCCTTCACGTAGTCCATCTCCATTGAGACGATCGCTTCCTGTCGTTTCCTTTCTACTGCTGATATCCCCTGGAATGCAGCCAGGCGCACGCCATGACGGGACCCCAAATGCCGAGCTCCTCTCGCATGTTGTGGGTCAGCCGGGACAAGCCGAGGGGTGATGTGTAATGGCGATGCGAAGTTATAAGACTTGCAACGACACCACACCAGGATTCTTCTTAAATACTACTCGTTTCCAGAGTGAAAGGTCTGTTTGATTCGAGGTAGAAAAGAGAGTCCCCGTACAGTACGCTACATAGGCCATTTTATAGGTTAGAGAGCAGGCACGAAATATGTCAGAGTACTGCTACGGGTAAAGTAGGATCAAGAAACAAATGAGATGATAAGTAAGACTGTCATAGAGAATTCACCATCTGAACAAACGGTCGACAGCGTCGGACCGAGTCCTTACATTCCCCCCTCCAGGGTACAAAGTACCCTTTCTTCGTGTAAAGCTTGCTTACAAAGCAGCGTCCCCGGCACTTCCCGCGGTCTCGTCCTGGGGCATCGTTTCGTCAACTTCACCCTCCGCATCTGCTACGCCGTCGTAATCCTCTCCGTAATCCCCTTCATCGTCCAGGCCACCGAAGACACTGTCGACGCTTAGATGGTTAATCGTGATATGAGTAGGATCGGCGAGGGTGTCAAAAGGGGGATCCATGTCTAAGGTAGAGGTCGAGGAACTGGCGACGGTGGCACTCTGACGATTATCAGCAGTGGTTTTAGGTGCCTCGCGACGCCTGCTTGTGCGCGAGGTCTCGCGACGTCTACTGGCCCGAGGCCTCTCTGATCCTTGTGTTCTAAACGGCGATGAGTTGGGACGATCGCCCAGGGACCCCCTTGTACGACGATTGTCTCCTCTACGATCTCGGCGGTCCTGATAACCTCGCTGGGAGCGATCGCGCTGGCGTCTAGCTCTCTCTGCCACATCCCAGAGCAGGCTATTCAATGTCTCAGTCTCCGCAGCGTTGAGTACCTGCCCGCCCTCTATCTCTTCCCTGCTACGCAGGTCAGCGTCCGCTCCCAGAACTTCCTCCCTAGTTGGGGCTGGGCCCGTGATGACAATGCGATGTCCCGTGCCAGGTTCAAGGTAAGCGAATCGCGACCTTGTAGTGGCTCTACGGTGGTAAGCTTCCCTGAACTGACGATATCCAGCAGGGACGTCGAGGGGATCTCCCTCGTTTCGTCGCAGCGCTCTGTCGTACACGAAGAAGGACCGAATCTGCTCACGGTGAACCAAGAGTCGCTCCTCTGTCTGCCCAGGGCCGGAGTCAACCCAGATGACAAAATAATCAAAGCTAGTCCGTTCAATAGAACGACTTTGTGCTGGGTTCGACATAGTGGTGGCCTGATGACGTCTCATGTCAGGTGAGTGGTTGATAGCTAAACTCTGTAGCTCGCTAACGATGCTGGACAGGGTGCTGTGGAGCATCGCTAGATTTTCGGGGCTGATGACGGGTTGCCTTGCAGGCCGAGATATCAAGGGAGCGGGGTGCGATCGGCAACGTGTCCTCTTCAGGTAGGAGGCGGTTTTACGGGCGTAACAATGACAATGGGAGTCGCACTTACGTCCCCTGGGCCTGGAGATGTATGACGCTCGTGAGTTGGATCGCGTATACAAACCTGAACGTAGGTGGGCTCGACGAGGGTGATCTGAAGGGCGGCGTGAATGGTTATAGGGGCGACTCGAAGACGCAGGAGGTCGGTTGTATTTAGTGGGACGATGAGGGTGATACGGACGAGGTTGGATCTTGGGTTGATGATTTTGAGAGCGGGAGGATCCAGCCGTAGTGGGGTGTAGGTGAGTGGATGGGGGCCTCCAGTTGGGACATGAGCGATTTAAATGGTCCCCACAGATATGTGGTGTCAAGTGTCCTACGAACACCTGGGAGTCGTCGTCCGACAAGCTCCCGTCGCTCTCGTCCCTTAAATTTTCAATCCCATCAACCCCAATGGCCTCGAAATAATCGGTAAGCGCTTTCAGGTGCGCGACCTCATCGTAGGGTAACCACGTTCGATCTCCAGCAGTCCACTTCACTTCGAACTTCACGTCCGATCGACTGCCACGATGGCTAATTATCTGATCGACAGCCCATTCTCGGTTTGTCCCTCCGAGTTCCGGAATCTGATCGTCTTTCCGTCCAGGGAACTTTCTATCGTCGTTAGGTATGTGCACCCTTAACAATGATGAATGAAACACGTCGTGAATACCTCTTTGCTTTAGGTTATCAGGTAATTCAACGCGATAAGAATTATTCCCGAAGTCGTCCGAAATGCGGTACGGTCCAATGAATTTCGGTACGAGCTTTCATGATGTCCCCCTGGACAAGCTAATATTCTTGGTGGAGACGTACACGAGGTCACCCATAACAAATGGGCACACTCGGCGCTTTTTATTAGCGCCAACCACCTGTTTCAATCGTGCCTTTAGGATTGCGTCATGGGCATCCAACAGAGTAAGTTTCATTTTATTGGCAAATGCTCTCACACTTGGGTACTCATCTCTTGTCGGGGAGTCCCAAATCATCCGTCGCGGCATCCGTCCAGTATTCAGGAAGAACGGTGCGTAACCAGTTGACTCCGACGTCGCATTATTGATTGCGAACTCGATGGCAGGTAGTCGTGACACCCAGTCCTTTTGATTCGGCCTGATGCAGCATCTCAGCATCTGGGCAATGGTTCGGTTGGCACGTTCCGTAGCGCCATCTGTTTCCGGGTGGTACGCACTCGACATTTTCTGCTTAATCCCAATTAGCTCATTTAGGCGTTTCCAGAAGGTACTAGTGAACAAGACGTCGCGGTCGCTAATGATCGCTCGAGGTAAGCCATGGTGTTTATACACCTCAGCGAACAGTAATTCTGCTACTTCACGAGCAGTATAGGTTGTTCGGCTCGGTACGATGTGCACCATGGAAGTTAGCAAATCGATAATCACCGTTATCGAGTCATACTCGCCGTCGCGGTCTTTGGACTCTGGGAGCGGTCCCACAAAGTCTACTCCAATCGATTCCCAAGGTCTGGATGGTACAGAGAGTGGGTTTAGTAGTCCGAATGGTTTGTGGGTCGGTGGCTTGCTCCGTTGGCAAGTCTGACATGATATACAGTATGCGGTGATATCTTTCACCATAGAGTCCCACCACAGGAATTCACGAATATATGACACCGTCTTTCTGGCGCCTAGGTGGGCGAGCAAGGAGTGGGCATGGTTGATGATGACCTCCCTAAGTTGCTTGCCGTCTACCTCAATATCAGGTACGCAGAACACGGTGCGATCCGGGAGTTTCAGACTGATGAATCCGTCAGGCGTAATATTGAAGTTTTTGAAAGCCTGTGGGTCCTCGATGATCCGTTTGAAGAACGGGTCCCTATCATACTTGTGCTTAGCTGCTTTGAGTATCCCTTCGCTTCCTGGGTATACAACCAATGGTACCCTAGTCGTTGGTGCACTCGTTATGTCACCTTCTGACGTGAGTCGCCCCGTGTCTGGCATAGGAATCCGCGTGTCATGCATCGTGTTTACAGCGTGTGTGTCCTCAGGTGGGGGACGTTCACTGTCCTCATCCCCCTTCCTTCGTTCGCCTGGGCCAAGAAGAACGAAGCGATTCTTCATTCTCCTAGCAAATTCGATGCCTGTTTCAGGCCGGCCAGTCTCTGCGGGCGGTGTTGGAGGGCGACAATGGCGCGCAGTCGCTCTCTTGGGAGCGGGCTGAGTAGGTGCGTCCTCCGTACGTTCGCGTGCGTCATCCGCACCGCTCATGGCAGCAGGCGGCTCCCTCTCCATAGGTCGCTGCTCACTGCTCATTGGAGAGGGCATCGCCGGAGGTTTCAGCACTAGTCGCAATCGGCGCACAGAGGACGGTTCCGCTGCTTTGGGCGCTTTGAGGGAGTCACTCGGCGAAGTGTCTTCCGGTTGTTTTACTGTTGCCCGTGCTTGGGACCTGGTGGACATCGCCATCGCTTCGATACCAACATACAAAGGTGCGCTGATGATTGGCTGACGTTCCTCCGTATTGGCAGACTCCTCAATCTCTAGGTCATGATGCAGATATTCGCTGGGCGCACGGATAGTCCCTGGCGCATCAAATTCATACATCCGAGAGAGAGAGTCCGGGAGGATGTTATCGACACCAGGTACGTGTTTGATATCAAAGTCAAACTCGGCCAGTTTCTCTAACCAGCGTGCCTGTCTCCCAGACAGGTCTTTCTGTTCCAGCAAGTACGTCAGACTCTTATGGTCGGTAACCCACGTGAAGTGAGCGCCTTGCAGTATATCCCGGTGCCTCAACATCGTTTCCACCCCTGCGAGGAGCTCTTGCTCGTGAACGGGGTAGTTACGTTGAGCTGATGACATCTTCGCAGAGTAAAAAGCAGCTATCTTCGTGGACTTCCAGTCCTTCCCCTGTGCAATCACTCCGCCTATTCCATTTCCGCAGGCATCGGTCATAACCCAGATGGGTTCGCGGTCGGGTCCGTACTCCAAGGGAACGCGGCTGTGACTCGCACAGGTGGCAATGTATTGTTTCACCGTTTCGAACGCTCGCTGCTCAGTAAATGTCCACCGGAAGGGACGAGTTTCAGTGCTTGCCTCTGCTAGCACGCCCAAAGGTACGCGGACTTTGTAGATGTCGTCTGCCAGGTAGCCTACTGACCCAATAAATCCCTTGCATAACGTCTGATTGGTGGGGACTTTCCAGTTAAGGATCCGATCGACCTTTTCAGGATCCATTTTTATTCCATCATCGGTGACAATGCAACCCAGGATCTTTACTTCGTCGCACAAGAAGCGAAGTTTCTTCTCACTCAGGTAGAGTTTCTCTCGCGCGAGGATTTCGAGTACGGTCTTGACGTGTCTGACGTGATCCTCCAAGGTTTCGGAATAGATGATTATATCATCCAAATATACGTCCATGAACGTACCAACGTATTCCCCAAAGATGTGGTTCATTAGGGCTTGGTACGTTGCTGGGGCATTACAGTCGCCCTGTTGGACCACGAGACTGACCATGTTTCCATCTGGGGTCGTAACAGCCATTCTTTCGACGTGTTCAGGGATCACCCGGATTTGCTTGTACGCGTCGGCCCCATCAATAATCGACCTATATGGTTTTTTGGCCACACGTCGTAGGATGCCATCCATATCGGGCATCGGGGATGATAACTTACGCGTATTTTTGTTTCGCTCGCGCAGGTCGACCACCACACGGAGTCGCGGAGGGTTCCCTGCCTTTGGTATCAGCAACATGGGACAAGTATTCCTTGCCGCGGTTAGTTCCCAGCGGCCGGTTTTTAAGTAAGCGTTTTTCTTTTCCGCCCAAAGAGGTCGTAACGCCTCTGGACATCTAGATGGCCGCCAAGGATATATTTTCCTTTCATCTATCAGTGGGATCTCGTGATTTATGGCTCGGAATGGGGGAAGGGCCGTCGCTCCTACTTGGGAGCATAGAGGCTTTGCTAATTCCTGTAAGTACTTCCTTGCCTTCTCAAGGTTCTCATGGTAAACGTCCGTTGCGCGTGATTCCAGGGTTGAGACCTGCGCTCCTTTCATTTCGGTGGGCGTAACACTTCCTACAACAACTCTAGGTGAGTGTAATCCTACCATCACTTTGTGCTGATAGAGGAATGGTGTCCCTAAGATCAGGTCGTAATTCTGCAAGTTCATGACATCAAAGTACTGTTCGCAGTCGATCCCCTGGTATTGAAAGCAGGCCTTAGTGCCGAAATTCACCTTAGATCGCGAGCCCTGAACAGCAAGCTGAATGGTGAGTGGTTTTTCAAGCGAGATACATTTCACTTTCAATTGCTCTGCGAGCGTCACTGACATGAAGTCAGCCAGCGATCCTGTATCGATCAGCGCGCGCGCAGGATGGCCATTTACGTGCACAACGACCACCAGGGGCTTAGGTATCTTTCGCGTGAAGTCTTTGGCGATCGAGGAATTTCTCTGTAGGGTTAGCTTGTCCTCATCGCGGACCTTAACACCATTCAACTGGATCATGTCGCACAGTGCGTCTTCCAACTGATCTACGATCTTATGGGTCTCATCATTTCCAGCGCCCTTGAATAGTGCGCAGATTCCCGAGTCGTCGTCCTCCAGAGGGTCACAGCTCGTTAAAGCAACACACACATGAAACAACCTCTTAGCGTGCCAACGCACGATGTCAAAGTCCAGCCTAGGCACCCTCTCCAGCGGGAGGACCAGGCAGACCGCCAGGTGATAGTCAAGTACGTTTATGGTCATCTTATCTTCCCTAACACATGCAAACCGCCCCAAGTTTCCCCCTTCTAGGATTTGGAGGCTATGTTCCTCGAGCTTAGCGATGATTTGGTCCTCAATGGGACGTCCCATGGAGTTTGACCTCCAGGTCCGCGCGCGTTCTTGGCGTCTCAGCTCCGCCTTGGGGATACCAGCACGTTCTCCCTTTCGAAACCAGTACCAGCTATCAAGTCAGAAAGCGGGGTTCATTAGCAGGTGCGTTTCAACTGTAATCTCGTCTCCTGGGCCTAATACATCTCGTTCACTTTCCACAATCATGTGTCGGCCATCCATCAGATCATAGACCAGGAATCGGGAGTCCATGTAAGTGCGCAACGAGTTCGGGTCATCGCCGGGGTAGCAGATCCCGGATAGTCGTTTCATGGCCCTGTCCTCCAAGGGGTGCCCTAATTTCGTACCCGCCCACCAGGTTCCACGGACCTGGTCGCTCCTATAGGCGTAGATACGTATTCCTTCATTCGGGTCTTCCTCCTCAGAAGTGATACCACCGCTAGCCCTGTAGTCTTCGTTGTCAGAGACGCTCTCCAGGTCTGGGAGGTCATCGTCAGGTACGCCATCATCTTCTTGGATCGTAGGCCCTCGAGCCTGAATGAAGTTCAAGGATACCTCAGGGCCGTGCCTAGACGAATTTGCCAACTGACGCTGGCACTCAATATCTCCGAAGTCGACACCCACACCAAAACTCGTAACGCCTGAGGACTTGCCGGCGTTGAGCATGGTCTGACGATCAGGACAATTCCTCGAGAAATGACCCGACTTATGGCAGATGAAGCATAGGCCCTCCGCCTTATGGCGTTCCTGCTCTTCTTTGCTCAGTTTAGGAGTATCACGCTTCTGTTTATCCTGCCGTCTGGTGCGCTTTCCTCCCGGGTTGTGATTATCGGGCGTAGTGGCTTCCTTTCGATAGCCTTCGCCCTTAAACTTCCTCTTCCTTTCGCGTCTTCGCTTGTGTCCCGACCTTTGAGGTTCGGGACTCTCTGGTGCCGCTGCAGCGCTTCCCACCACCCAGTGCTTACTCCTTTGTCGTTTAGACCTGTGAGTATAGTCACCAGCGACAGTTTGGGCGATTTCAAGGATCTCTGCAGATGCCGAGATCTTCTTTAGTGATGAGATCTCTGGATTCAATTTTTCTTTCCATAGGTCTCGTTGGAGCTCCTTTCGGAGCCCCGACCAAAACTTGTGGACCTTCGTGCGTTCATCGGTCTCCCCGATCATGTTCCATAGCTCGTTGAGCTCGTACAAGTAGTTCTTTACCGTCTTAGAATTCTGATAACATGATTGCAGTTTCTCTCTTTGCCGCATTCGGAAATCAATGGGGAAACAATAGTTGAATAGTTGCGTAAAGAAATCCGAGAGTCTCCACTTGTAAGGATCCCCTGAGACTTCCTGCACGTAAAACTCATGTGCCTTACCCGTCAGGTAGTGGGATAGGATGAACGCACACTTCTTGGGTTCGACTCGACTGTCTGTAACATACGCGGCCCCTTCAGTAACGAACCGTTGAAAGGCGTGTACGTCGTCAGATCCGTCATATTTATTCGGCGGGATGGGCTTAAGAGTCATCCTGCGACGAGATTTCGAATGCTTCTTGGATTTGCGTTTCTTTCCCTTACCACTCTTGCGGCGTCGGGATCTACCACGTCGGTGGCTCGAGCCGCTTGATGACCCACCCGAACTTAACGATGATTCGCTGGTTGTCGAAGAAGAATCGTCATCGCTCGTGCCAGAATAGCTGGATGGATCACTACTGGAGTTTGACGATATGGAGTCGTCATTCGAGCTCTCGCTCGTGGTAGATGCAGACTCGGACGAGCTGTTATCATCGTTACTTGACGAATCTGAGGTGTGCTTCGCCTTCCTTTTATTTTTGGATCTTTTGGAGCGCTTCTCATCCTTTTCAAGGGGCTTAAAGGCGAGTCCAATGTAGCTTTTTGGATTGATCTGTTTTACAGGTTCCATAGCTCTCGGCGTTTTCTGCCGTTCGCGTCTTTTGTGATCTTGACGGACAACTTTATTGACCATCTCCTTTATCGGGTTTGGGGGTTCCCTTGAAGGTTTAGTCACCTTCTTCTTGTTTTTCTTCGAACGCTTTGACTTACTCCTCTTAGGGTTCCGCTCATCTCCCCCGCCATGCGGTTCCAGGAGTTCATCCTCAGTGGGTTGTGCAGTGCTTTCCGGATCGTTCCCCTTTGACGGTCCAGGCTGGATTTCATCACTTTCATTCGCCAATCTATTAGCAGCGTTCCATGATGCAAGGGCTGCGCATTGCGCGTCTGGATTTATCTCATTCTCGCTGAGTTTCAGGTTCCCCCAGTTCCTAGGATCAGGTCCCTTTCCCTTACATTCACCCTTAGCGGAGGGCTCATCACTTTCTGACGAGGTCGCTTCAGGGTTATCCCTCGTTATCGACAACGACCTCCTCCGGATTTTTTCTCGTTCATCCAGGGTCAGTTGTCATTCCGCCCTTTGGACAGCATTTGTCTGGTCTGGCCTTAACATGCTGTGGGCTCGTCGCTCACGCGACCTTTTACGCACCACCTCTGTCCAGTCGTTCTGCTCCACTTCCATATCACTCGTTGGGAAAATGGATAAAGAGTCGCAGTGGACGTTATCAGGTAAGGCATCATTCGTACTATGAGTCGCTACTAGGACTCTAACAGTACGAGCCTGTGAGACCTCTGGGACTCCAATGTCACCGGGATACACCGGCGAGCTAGTCCTCAAGCCGGGAACGTCAACAGTAGCACCTTGGGGCACCGGACTAGGGCTCCTCGAGCCAGACCTTACCACATCGCTATAACTCTGGATGTTACTAGCGGCGGGTTTTTCGATTGGGGTAGAGTACTGACTCCCGAGCGGGGTCAGCTTCGGTAGCGGTGTAGGGAACGAGTTCGAGTTCCCTAGGAGAATCCGTCTTGGTCAGGAGTTTAGGGGTGGAAGGACTTGTTTTATTTCTTGCCTTTGTTTTTGTGTTTGTACCCCTGGACTTGGTGACGAGCAGCCGCATCGCTGACTAAGCATGTGTGCTGTGTTCGCGCGAGTTCAGTTTACCATAACAACCAGTACATGTCACAGGCCCTCAGTAGTAGGGTGATTTGGTCTCGCATTTCGGCGAGGGTTCGAAGTTAGATTTATTACTTTGGGGAGTACCCAAAGTGCCAGGAGGACTGGCAAGAGTATTAGACAGGCACAGCTAAGTATCTTTTTTCTAGTTCGCATTTTTTACTTTTTACTACACTTCTTTCTCCAGAGAGAACCTCCCTTTTGGGTCGAGCACTAAACTCGCCCATTACTGACTATTACCATTATAGGTACATCTATTTTACCTATTCCTACATCTGGAGCCCACCGCGAGGGGGGTTCTGTCCATTTTGGGGAAAGAAGCCACCGTTTTATCACCGAACGAAGTTTTGCTGGGTTGAGTTGGACAAGCTAAGTGTTCAGAATCTCGATTCTAGCTACAGTCTACTCTCAGGAATTTGGAAAATTTTCAGAGATATTTTTCGAGCAGCAAATGTCGAGCAAGTATCTAAGTCGAAGATCCCTCGAGCCGAGAAGCAAGTCCGAAGGCAAATTAGTAGTCGAATTTCTGCGAAGAAGTCGTGAGAATGCGCCGAGAGAACTCGAGGGAATGCCACCGAGGCATTCGAAGGATGCACCATGGTTCTCGGGGTATGCATCTGACCTTTTTAGGTATTTCGAAGAGGTTCGAAGTCTTTGCGAGCGCGAGAATTGCTTCAATGACCGAGAATGGGCGAAATGGGTTTGCTGGTATGCAAGTAGCGAAGTCTCGGACTCATGGTACAAATTCATCGAAGATCGGCTGAGTTGGCCTGAATTCGTGGTAGCCATTGCGTGTTTGTATCCTGGGTCCCGGAAAATGGATCAACAGTACTCGAGGAATGACCTTTACAGCCTCGTTGACAGCCGAGCAAGAAGAGAAATTCGTACAGAGGAAGAACTGATGAACTACAGACTATATTTTCTAGATTTAGCAACGTTTCTACGGGTTTCGAAGCAACTCGAGGCTGACGAGCTCGAAGACCTCTATGTACAAGGCTTCGACAAGGAATTCCGGCGCGAAATTATTCGGAAAATGCGACGCGACGATCGACGGCGACACTCGGACGATCCATGGCCCATGGAGCAAGTAACATACACAGCAACACGACTACTACACAAAGGATTTCGCTCGGAGCGAGCACAAACAAGCGTGGAAGACTACTACGAGCCACGAAGTGACCCAGAATCGAGTGTGGACAAACAACATCTATCTACGAAGTGTTTTCTGCCTACAGCTACACATGACTCACTGACGAACAGTGTACAGGGATCTACAGAGTTATCAAGGTACATAGAGTGCGAGAAAGTACCAAAGTTAGTTTCGACAAGTCGCGCGCAGCCACACAGCCCACCCGTGAAGACAAGTAGTGAGGACCGAAGCCCTGGCAGGCTCGTCGAAGCAGCTGCAGCGACCTGCTTTGAGACGGGAGAGTTTTTTTTGAGTACAAACAGAATACTGACTACTGAGTTACAGGAAGCAGTAGAACTCGAGCAAGTCAAACCCGCGTTGGTGGAGGAACCACTCACGACGAAAGTCCCATTCGAATTCGAAGCGAATTACAACACACAAAGGGGTTTTTCATTTTGTTCGTATCGAGCTTCTCTGATGGCTACTGGTGTGTCACTACAGGAGTCCTACCTAAGAGGTCGAGGCAGTGAAAGGAGCAGCCTCGGAGTTCCTGCAGTCAGCAGAAATACGCATCAGTTAACCAGTGACCCATTCAGGTCAAAGATTCCACTCGAGTTCAAAGCCGAAAGGCTCGAAGAACACCCAAAACCCACAAGAGTTGAAGTCGAAGAGCTTGAAACACTCGCAGGCGGTCTCGAAGCAGAGAGGTTGGTGTGCGAAGAGGTCATTGACTCACACAGAGCACCACAGCACATAAGTCATGTCGAGACGAAGGTTGTTGCAAGAAGAATTCAGATCGAGGAGCCATTGAGGCTCAGTATACGAAGGAAGCCGCCGGAAGAAGTTTTGCGAGTCAAAATGTTGAAGCACGCGGCGAGGGTGGACGACCTCGCACTCGAGATATTCCGTGGCCACGCAGCATCAGCAATATATATTGTATTCGAGGATTCGTCGAGCGAATCGACGTGCGCACTCGGTATTAGGACTTGCGCAGAAAGTCCTGCGATGTTGACTAAGCGGAGTCACGTGACCGCTCTGCGCGTCGTGGCCACGCGCACACAAGTAGTACTACACACTGACGATGCTAGTGTTATAGGCCAGCTACGCAAGATCGCAGCGATCGAAGGTTACGAAGAATGGGGCGAGAAAGGTACCGTATGGAAACTACCACGACTACGAGCGACAGCGACGGTGACAAGAGCGACGACATCAACACGAGCGCGAGCGGGGACGACGACAGCGCTGGACTCGGAGCGACAGCCATGCGAGGCTGGAACAGCCATCTTGTGGAGACAAGGCGCGATGAGCGCTGGTACCGGGCTCGACAGCTCGAAGGTTCATTTCGGTTTCGAAACGCCTTACTTACATCGTCAGTATTCTAGGGAAGCCGGCTATCTACAACGAACAGCGAAGATTGCGATACAAGGAATGAAGACGACGGTTAGACTTGGCACGGATCAACAGCCGCGCGGGAGTGGAAGTGCCATTCGATGGGAATGGGGCGCGAGGAGCGCAGACATGGAGCTCGACAGCTCATCGGTTTGTTTAGAATTCGAAACGTTTTACTTACATCTACGCTATTCTAGGGATTACAAGAGTACGCGACGAAAAGCAACTGACATCCGAGGAACTGCAGTACTAAGAACGATGACAATGACGACACTCGGCACAGATCGAAGATTGCGCGAGGCTAAAACAGCCGTTCGATGGGGACAAGGCGCTATGAGCGCGGGTACTGGGCCCGACGGCCCAAGGTTTCGTTTACATTCCATAGCGTATTACTTACAAATACTTTATTCTAGGGAAAACGGCTATACACAACGACGTACGAGCGACATCCAGACGATCGGAATGCAAGGAACAACAACAACTAGACTTACCGCAGATCAAAGCCCCTACGAGACCAGAGGAGCCGTCCGATGGAAACAGGGCGCAACGAGCACAGATATTGAGCATTACGGCCCAGAGTTTTGTTTCGATTTCATAGCAGTCTACTTACAGCTATCCTACTCTAGAGAAAACGGATGTACGCAACGAGGAGCGCGAGCAACGACAACAAGAGTGACAGCGACGTCAACAACGTTCAACACCGACCGAAGGCCATACGAAGCAAGAACAGCCACCCGGTGGACTTGGAGCGTGGCAGAGGCCGATGCTGAGCTCGAGAGCTCAAGGTTTTATTTTGATTTCGTAGCATTGTACTTACAACTATTCTACTCTAGGAAGAGCGAGAGGCACCTACGACGAAGTGGAATCGCGGCGCGAGGATCTACACAGGACCATGAACGGAAGACACTTGGACGTACAGGGAAACGAGTGCGACGACTACGGTTCGAGCTGCAACAGCAATCGTCGAAGATACGACATCCAACGAGCGTGGATATGGAGCCTAACAACCAAAACAATAACTTAGGCGGAAGAACGCATCGACTCACAGTCCAACAAGTACGGAGACCCCGAAATAATGCGAGAGACACACTCGAAGCGACCGAACGGACTTCTATGCAAGATCTGCTACGAAGGGCGGCAACGACAGGGGTACGAGAGACGACGTCGATGGTGCTGGATGTGGAGCGGTGGTCATACAATGCGAGAGTGGCCGTACGGTGGATAAGAGGCATGGCAGAGACGAACAATGAGCTTGACGGCTCAAGGTTTTGTGTTCGTTTCAGTATATTCTGTTTACATCTTCGTTATTCTAGGAAGGCCGGCTATCTACGACGAACAGCGTCCAAGACACAAGAAACGACGGCGATCACGAGACTTGACACAGACCGAAGGCCGCGCGAGGTTGGAGCAGCCGTTCGGTGGAGACAGGGTGTGGGGAGCGCAGGCGTTGAGTCTGACGGCTCGAGGGTTCGGTTCGGTTTCGGGACGCTCTGCTTACGTCTACTTTACGCTAGGGATAAGGGATGGTCGCGACGAAGAGCGACCAAGGTCCTGGCAAACGTGATTCAAGCATCTAAGAAGATTTGCAAGCAAACGCCGTGCGGATGTACGGTGGGACCAGAACGATGGCTACGATGTGATCTACGACGGCGATCATCGGAGATACGACATCCAATGAACGACGAGCCAGAAGAAGGAACGCATTGACACACAGGGTGGCAAGTGCAACGACTATGAAGTACCGTGAGAGAAGCACTCGAAGCGACTCCGCAGACTTGTATACCCGGACTACCACGAATATCAATGCGACAGCAAACTTTGGGATTGCAGCGAGATGCGCAGGAAGCGAGGGGTGTCAAATCCAGGCCGAGTGGGCTCGAGGGCCCAATGTTCAGTTTTCTCTTCGAAGTGCTTTACTTACAACTTCGTTATTTCAGGAAATACCAGGTTTTACTAAATATTAAGGAATCTTCAAGCGACGATGCGCCTACAGTACGAAGCGAATTTTTAGGTCGACGCGCCATCGAGCAGTTAGCGAGGGGAGACACCGTCCCCGTGTTGGATATTGTGCAGAGACATCATGGCCATGTTTCGCTTTATTCGGGGGACACCACAGACGAGCGGGACATGTTGGATATATTGGAGAGATCAGGCATTACATATATCGTACAGAATGCCTTGCTACAGCGAGGCATGAAAGACCCCTCCGTCTACTTTGGGGGTTACGTCGAAGGCACCCGAGCCGTCATCGAAGCAACCATCGCAGCCGGTGTCCTGCCCTATCTGGAGAAGCCGTTCGACGCATATAATGATGCCCAAGGGGTGTTCGGGTCCAGAGACAGCCAGATAGGTGGCAGCGGAAGTCTGTTCGGTTGTACCTACGATGGGAACATCGCGCGCACGATCCTACTTGCTGGGAACGAGCTCGTTCCTCCTCCCTCTTACTCCTCTACCACATCGAGCAAACCCAAACTAGACCCCGAGCGCGCGATGAGGAAGCTTAACGAATCTCTACACCGCACTCTCCCTCCCGTGTGTGCCACAACCGAATATCACCACACGACGCAGACACTCAGTTCCTATGTCGCACCCACACCCAACGCTGAATCCATCCTATCCGCGTTCAACACCCCATTCAACTCACATGAACTTGAGCACCCCTTCGCCCGTTCTCGAATCGAAGGACAGCCATTCTGCATCGAAAGTGGAGGACCGATTTATTGCTGGGACATTACAGGAGTATACGATGGGAACGAGCAAAAGCTGTTGGGTTTAGAGGTACAAAGTACGCACGAGCGGCTATGGGAGGCGGCAAGAGAACGAAGGCTGGTGATGTGGTGCGCCAGCGATTGATGGTCGTTCGAGGCAACAGGAGTCATTCGATGGAGGAGAGGCGTAGTAGATTCAAGTCTGGAGCTCAACAGCTCCTTCGTTTCCTTATGTTTTATGCCATCGCACTTACTACTACGTTGCAGCAGGGGCATCCCATATCTACGGCAGAGTACGAAGACATACGAGACAGGACGGTGGACCGTCGACATGATCCGATGGGGCTATTTCGAGTGGGGGGACAACTGGAGAATCTTGGTTGCCGCACTTGGCGGCTTGATTTTTTGCTTCGAGTTTATATTGTTATACTTACAACCTAACTACTCTAGGAAAAACAGGCGACTAGGGATGACGAAAGGAGCTCTGAACAAAGACAAGCGAAGAGTAGTGCGAATACTACATGTCAACGAGACTCGAGGTACAGAACAGCTGCGCGAGATCGGCACGATCGAAGGCTATGATGAGTGGGGAGAATGGGTATGGTACTCGAGACGAAGAGTGCTAACATTACAGCGCAATACCGAAGCGAACAAGATGGTCGAAAATAACAGTGGGAAGACCTCAGTGGCTGCACACGACGACTCAAGTTTTTGTCTTTGTTTCGGGTTAACTTACTTACGCTCGTGTTGTTTCAGAGTAGCTGATGACTGGGACCAAGTACGATCGAGTCCAAGAGTACAAAGGCGATGTTCAAGCAGACACAAGATCGTGAAAGGAACTCCAGATGGAGTCACGAATATCGGAGAGGGGCGAAACTGGCTAGAACGACCACGTCATATGCAGTGCATTCAAGGCGACAAGGATTCACGCACCGAGCCCGAGCGCTCATTTTTGTCTCTTGTTTTTATGATGTTCCACTCACGAATCTACGGGTCTAAGGTACTTGACAAAGTCGGAGCACGGCCGCTGATATCCGAAGGCAAAGAAGACAGCGCGAGTTCATGGGTAGAGTGCGAAGAGCTATTGACGAAACTCAGGAAGGGGAAATTTGAAGCCAAGGTGCCCTTTTCGGTTTTGATTCGAACATTATCTACTGCGAGGTACAGGTACCCTGGTGCGATGGAAAAGGCGATCGATGGGGATGGACGGCTCGAAGCTGTTCATCAGTACTTAGCATCAAGACTTCGTCCGCCCGACTGTGAGGTTGAAGGCCGACGACCAAGATCGAACAAAGTTAGCACCTTCACCCGTCGGGGTCGAAGACCTATCATCGAAGAGAGCTTGAGGATCTACAGACTTAAGGTGACAGCTTTTATTATAGTTCAAACATGTGCTACTTCGAGATATTTTGTTTCTAGCAGTGAACAGGTGGTAGACGAAGATGGGCGACTCGAGGTCACTCGGCAACACTTAGTGCGAGAGCTTCGGCCACCTGATGGAGAACCAGACGAAGTACGAGAAATCAAGTGCACGCATGCACAGGGAGTCGAGGCTGTGAAAATAGGAATGGGACAAGTGAACGAGGCAAGGGTCCCGGTGAGCGTGTCGATATATAGTTTTCTTTAAAATGAGTTTTGCTTCGAGCAACGTCGTTCAACTGAGTCGTGCTAACCTTCGGGTGATTCTACTCACCCCGACTTATAGTTTCGAGTTCCATTGTTTTTCTTGGTGCTAAATCATCTTAAGGACGAGCAGTAGTCGAGAGCACATATGCGTATAAGGATAGTAAATACACAACTGATCGAGATTTGTTTTAGGTACATATATACGTCTTCGAGCTGCCTCGTAGAGGGCCAGCCTCCGCTGTACCAGCCGCTGAGCTGCGTTACACTCTGTTACTGTTTCGCACAAAGACTGTGCCTCGAAGAGCTGTCATTGACTCGCTCTGCACTCGATTTATTACTCACTTGTTCGCTTGCCTGGAGATTATCTCCGTCGTCTTTTGGTTCGAGGTTTGGGCCTTGAGGGGAGTGTTCGAGAGGCAGGGTGTGTGTTCGAGAGGCCAGGTGGCGCTCTGTAGGCGGAAAGGGTTGTGTTCGAGGGCAAAAGGTTTTGAGGATGAAGAGGGTTGTTCAGCGAGATCAGGAGCGTGTTTTGGGAAGGAAGGGGGTCATGTTCGAGTAGTGAGGAGGTTAGGGGCGAAGAGTTGTGTTTGAAGGGCATGAGGATATGTAGTGAGGTCGAGGGAAGCAGATGCGAGGATGAGGATGTTCGTGCGAGGAGGAGAGCGACCGAGGACAGTCGAATTCTAAACCACCCCTCGGATGTAGGGAACGAGTTCGAGTTCCCTAGGAGAATCCGTCTTGGTCAGGAGTTTAGGGGTGGAAGGACTTGTTTTATTTCTTGCCTTTGTTTTTGTGTTTGTACCCCTGGACTTGGTGACGAGCAGCCGCGTCGCTGACTAAGCATGTGTGCTGTGTTCGCGCGAGTTCAGTTTACCATAACAACCAGTACATGTCACAGGCCCTCAGTAGTAGGGTGATTTGGTCTCGCATTTCGGCGAGGGTTCGAAGTTAGATTTATTACTTTGGGGAGTACCCAAAGTGCCAGGAGGACTGGCAAGAGTATTAGACAGGCACAGCTAAGTATCTTTTTTCTAGTTCGCATTTTTTACTTTTTACTACACTTCTTTCTCCAGAGAGAACCTCCCTTTTGGGTCGAGCACTAAACTCGCCCATTACTGACTATTACCATTATAGGTACATCTATTTTACCTATTCCTACAGCGGGGACACACCAACGATCTCAGCACCAGGCTGAGTCGTTGGGCTTTGGGGTAGGGATGAAGCTCGAGCGCGGGTGCCTCGGCGTGCAGTAGAACAGGTATTAACCATTTCTTTTTGTTAAGTGTTTCGGATACTTACTTGAGTGTCGACAGGGGATCAGCCTGTGGATGGTTGAGAAGGTATCGAAGGGGTTTGTTTAGAGTTCGAGTTTTCTTTTGACCGTTTGGGACAGGAAAAAAATATGTAATGGCGATGCGAAGTTATAAGACTTGCAACGACACCACACCAGGATTCTTCTTAAATACTACTCGTTTCCAGAGTGAAAGGTCTGTTTGATTCGAGGTAGAAAAGAGAGTCCCCGTACAGTACGCTACATAGGCCATTTTATAGGTTAGAGAGCAGGCACGAAATATGTCAGAGTACTGCTACGGGTAAAGTAGGATCAAGAAACAAATGAGATGATAAGTAAGACTGTCATAGAGAATTCACCATCTGAACAAACGGTCGACAGCGTCGGACCGAGTCCTTACATGATGGAATCTCGCGACAGACATCGAACAACTTGGAGCCTTCCGACGACTCCGAGGACGACGAGGACAGTCAGAGGGTCAGCGGAATCGCAGATCTCAGAGCTCGCCGAGGACGATGCGGGGTTTGACCCGCTCCGAAGGGACTCGCTGCAAGCGTTGCATCCGCGGACATTCCACCAGTCCACGTCCATGTACTAGTCCAGCCAAAGACCGACGGGTCGTCCCTCCTATGACTCCCATCCACAGCAAAAGCCTCCGCACTAGATACAACGCACCTGCCGTTTATAAGATGCCGCACCAATCTTCAGAGCCTGAACCTGACCGCAACGCAGAGAACTTGCTCTTGCAGAATAACTACGACCTGTGAATGCTACTAAGAGCAGGCGGTCCGCCATCAAGGCCTTCCGACATTCCCTACACATATACTGACCGAGTACACAAGAAAATTAGACCTCGATACCCGGATCCAATCAACCAAACCACGTTCGACATGCCAGGTTCAGACCAGATTGCATGCATATGCGACAGTGTAGACACCATACCAAGGATTATGAGAGCCAGGACATGCTTAGCAGTGGTGATGGCAGTATTGCGCGACTCCCCAAGTGTGCCACATTTTATTCATGTCCTGTTTTTTGCAGTGTGCGGATACCCTTTTCGCCTACAGCTTCCCTAAAGTTACCCTCTCCGTCACTTCCGACGAACCCCTGTCGACCCACGGAATGAACTCCCCAACTCCCGAATTTACCAGCCTTCCTACTGTGAGACCTGTCGATGAGATCCTGCCTGCACATAGGATCAATGCTCCAACCCCAGAGGCTACTAACCTGGGTATGACAGGACTATACGAGACAGACATCCCACTTGCACGCAGAAACAACACCCCAACACCAGATGTCAACCTGACTATGGCAGGACTACACGAGACAGATATCCCTCCCATACCGGTACCTACGCATATACCCACTCAACCCCATCCTGATACGCCTTTGTCGTCTTCCCACTGCAACAGCTTGCCAGGGCCTCTTCTGACGACATTGAAGATGAGGAACAGGAGGAACTTGACATGGCTGACATCACGATCTCCATCGCAGACTCAAGACTCAGACTCGGAATCAACCACTTCTAAGTCGCTTGATAGCATAAATGTGAACTCGAACTCAATACCAATGCGGCACTTCGAACGAGAGCATGTGCGAGCGGTATTTTCTTCAATGCAGCGCAGTACGAAGCGGAGTATCGACGGGAATCAGGAGGCCGCAGATGAAGGGAATAAGAAAGAAGACAATCAGGATGATGAGGTAGAACTGCTACCGCATTTATGACAAGTATTTCCAGCACCATGACGTCAACCTCAAGATAATAATGATGGCGGAGGCTGGGATCAGGTCTAGAGCAGTCAGAGGTAAGACGACCGGAGCCCCCCACCTCATCCAATTGCACAAGCACATAAACGACTGGGGATCACAAAACTTGAGTATGCCATCGTGTCGAGTGGTTCTGGGTCCATTATCGGGGGGAATTGCAACTACGTTGGTATGTGACCATCATCGAGACCTGTATCTGCTTTGCTTGATCAGAGACACACGAAGCCGGCCGTGGGGAGAGTGGTTGGAACTTCTGCGCTGGTAAAGAGACATGGATGACGGACGCAGCCAGTCAGTCACGAATCTGCAAACCCGTACATCAGCACGGAACGTAAATGGTACGTGTTTTTTCATGTGTGTCACCGCTGCTAGCTTCATACTACCTGTCCTCGTATTACTCGAACTCGTCCCCGAATCCACGGATTCCTAGTCCTAGTTTCAGCGGTGGTAGCTTGGCATAGGTGAGAAGGAGAGGGCAAGAAGGGAGGGGATGACAAACTCGGGAAGCTGGTGTTGCCCAAGTTGGGCCGTGGAGAATCATAGTTCCGCCATCAGCAGGAGTGTGCTTCGGCAAGACCCCCAAATGATAGTTACTGCGGAAACTAAAAACTGTCAAGACAAAAGACAGATCTGATTGGCTGGGAAGGTCTGTCCTGTAGTTACCGGATGACAGATGTAATTAAGACCTTAGGGGTTCTTGAGCATTGAACAAAAATAGGCAGACAATAACAGACCCTGCCTTGCAATGTTGTTGGAGACATATTCCCTCCTGTGTTTCCTCTACTCTGGTGTGATGTTTACCCACATGCATTGCTTAGACTGCACAAGTTATGTTGGAGTGTCTCAGATTACCCTACTGTCACTTGGAGGAGAGGAATAGGGTTGGCCACTGTAGAGCTAAGAGCCAATAGTTGACCCAAATGAGGTCTCTGGGCAACCTATATTGCAGAAATGTCCCTACACATGTGAAGTGCATGTAGCCAAAGCAGTAATCATGACACCTGCAGTGGCATCAAGCAGAAATGTGAGGAAGCAACATGTAAGTAACAGAAAGGCCCAGAAGGGTGTAGAACCATGTGCCAAGATTAGGTAAGATAACTATGAGAAGATAAGACAAGATGTGAGTAGACAAAAGAAAAAGATATGGCTGTTACACAAAGTTGGTGCAGGTGAAAGAGACTGTGGTAAGAAGAAAGGGGCTGACAGAGTCAAGAAGCTGACATTGCCCAAGTCAAATCATGGAGAATCATGGGTGCAATATCAACAAATAGTGTGTGTTCAGCTCTCTTCATTGACATCATCATGTGGGATCAGGATTAGAGCAAGTAGTGATTCACAGCAACCAGCTATGACAAGACTGTGGACCTTTGCCAACACTGCAACCTCTATAGCTACATTAATGACATGAAGAACAACAGCCATACTACACCCCATCACATTGACAATGCCCTACATGCCAGTTAATGTACCAAATTCAGTGCTGATCTACCAGTATTGAGAGGAAATGTCACAGGAAATGAACAAAGAGCTGGTTATGATGAGCTGCTGGAGGGAGATGAGGACATCACTGGGATAAGGATCATAACTACAGGAATGCCACAGGACTCAAGGGACATTTGACAGTATGCAACAACTGTCTGGGAAAAATCATTGTGGGCAGTGAGCACTGTGAGTTTATATATGCCAAAGAGGTGACTGAGGGGTGGGAGAGAATAGTGGCTGGGGGCATATTGACCAGTTAAGGGGTCTTCCTGGTGAATTATTATGCAAGTGTTTGGATGCAATTTGTACTTATCACCAGGTAGCACAGCATGAAGTATGATTGAAAGTGGGGTGTGATAACATGTACTATGTGATATCTGAGGACATGGGTACAATTAGCAGGGTAAAATGATCATTGGACAAAAATATGGGGCATGAGGTAATTTATGGCAGTATGACAGCAGATATACCCAACATCAAAATACAATTTCGGCCAGCATTCACTGGGTAAAATGGAAACATTTGCACCATTCTTTGCCATGGACCATCTGACTTAAGTCCAACTCAATGCAACAGCCTCTAGGAATAACTACTGTGGTCCACATTGAGTAAAATGGTCTCCTAAGTTTTGGGGGGATCCAAAGTAGAAGTTGTCCCTTTGGGCCTTTGATCCAGCCATCATCATGTATCTTGACTGCTTCACCCAGACTAGCCTTCTGTTGCATGAACACATCAACAAGTGGATTACTATTACACAGAGCATGTGAGGGGTCAAATGAAAAGCAAATGGGATATCTCTTGACACCTGCATTTGTTGATAAATGAAATAAGAATAGATAGAGGGTGGAGGCACATACCATCTGAAGGAGGGAATGGATGAAATATGCAGGAGGGGTGGGATGCAACCATTGTGAACATCTCATTCTCCCAGACCCTCACAGTGTTGTCCCAAGAGCCTGAGGCAATCCTCTTCTCATCAGGGGAGAATGCAACTGATCTGACTACATCTATATGGCCCTCAAGAGGGGTGCCAATCTGCACAGCTCCCTCAACATCCCACACCCTCACAGTGTTGTCCCTTGAGCCTGAGACAATCCTCTTCCCATCAGGGGAGAATGCAACTGAATTGACTCCTTTTGTATGGCCCTCAAGAGGGCTGCCAATCTGCACACCTCCTTCAACATCCCACACCCTCACAGTCCTGTCCCAAGAGCCTGAGACAATCCTCTTCCCATCAGGGGAGAATGCAACTGAATTAACAAAAGAAGTATTGCCCTCAAGAGGGCTGCCAATCTGCACAGCTCCCTCAACATCCCAGACCCTCACAGTCCTGTCCTGAGAGCCTGAGGCAATCCTCTTCCCATCAGGGGAGAATGCAACTGAGTCAACTCCAGAAGTATGGCCCTCAAGAGGGTTGCCAATCTGCACACCTCCCTCAACATCCCAGACCCTCACAGTCCTGTCCCAAGAGCCTGAGACAATCCTCTTCCCATCAGGGGAGAATGCAACTGAATTGACTTTATCTGTATGGCCCTCCAGAGGGCTGCCAATCTGCACACCTCCCTCAACATCCCACACCCTCACAGTCTTGTCCCTTGAGCCTGAGACAATCCCCTTCCCATCAGGGGAGAATGCAACTGAATTGACTTCATCTGTATGGCCCTCAAGAGGGCTGCCAATCGGCACAGCTCCCTCAACATCCCACATCCTCACAGTGTTGTCCCTTGAGCCTGAGACAATCCTCTTCCCATCAGGGGAGAATGCAACTGAATTGACTCCAGAAGTATGGCCCACAAGAGGGCTTCCAATCTGCACACCTCCTTCAACATCCCAGACCCTCACAGTGTTGTCCCAAGAGCCTGAGGCAATCCTCTTCTCATCAGGGGAGAATGCAACTGAATTGACTTCATCTGTATGGCCCTCAAGAGGGGTGCCAATCTGCACACCTCCCTTGACATCCCACACCCTCACAGTGTTGTCCCTTGAGCCTGAGACAATCCTCTTCCCATCAGGGGAGAATGCAACTGAATTGACTCCTTTTGCATGGCCCACAAGAGGGCTGCCAATCTGCACACCTCCTTCAACATCCCACACCCTCACAGTCCTGTCCCCTGAGCCTGAGACAATCTTCTTCCCATCAGGGGAGAATGCAACTGAATAGACCCAAGAAGTATGGCCCTCAAGAGGGCTGCCAATCTGCACACCTCCCTCAACATCCCAGACCCTCACAGTCCTGTCCCAAGAGCCTGAGACAATCCTCTTCCCATCAGGGGAGAATGCAACTGAATTGACTTTATCTGTATGGCCCTCAAGAGGGCTGCCAATCTGCACACCTCCCTCAACATCCCAGACCCTCACAGTCTTGTCCCAAGAGCCTGAGACAATTCTCTTCCCATCAGGGGAGAATGCAACTGAATTGACTGTAGATACATGGCCTTGTAGTAGCTGCTGTTCAACTGGCCACCCTTTCAACCCTCCTACAGCAACTCTAGCCAGCCTTGGGAATTTTGGCAAGATCATCATTGATAGCAATGCATTGGAAGGAATAAATGGCAATGCAGAAGCATACAGGTGTGGAGTGCTGTGCACTATCACACTGCCGAAATTCTGAATCAACTTGATTCCATCTTCTACCAATGCCAATACATCCTTGAAGCCTCCTTGTCCCTTCATTGCTGTGTCAAATGGCATCAAACACTGTACATAGGGTACTCACCTGTAGCCATGTTGCAACCCTACCAAGAGCATCCACACCCTTTCCAACCATCCCCAGAAGACTTAATACCTCCAGCCAGAACATCATCTTTTCACTTCCAACAATAGCCCTCACTAACCCTGCAAGTCCCAAGTCAAATGCTGTCTTCCTCAGATGCTGGGTCCAGAATCGACTGGAGTATGAGAGATGGTGTGGTATCTTGTCCTCAATTTTCTTCGACAGATCAAGAACTTCAGCATTGGCAAGGTAGGAGCTTTCCAATTCGCAGATGTTGAATTGAAGGTTATCACAGAGAATCTGCAATGTGGCAGAGGCCAGGTCTTTTCCATCAGAGGTGTCAACGAAGTAGACACCACTCCGTGAACGATCCATCAGGAAGTCATAGAAAGATGCATGAAGCGGCCGCACAGCGGAGACATGGTCCACAATGCCACCCAGCACCGGAGACATGAACTCGAGGATGAGAACAATGTCATAGTGGTCCTGCTTATTTGGGAATTTTTCACGCATCGAATTCAAGACTGCCATAGGAAGAGGTTCAAGCGTCATCACGACTTGCCGCATCACAGAGCGATATCGTTCCAGGCCTTTCCCAGATTGGGGTATGCCCTCCTTCAGGATCGCAAAGTAAGTTGTGTCCAGGAGCGTTCTGCCTTCTTCCGACTCGAGCGCCATCAGATCCTCGTAGCGTTCTTTCCAAGTTTCTCCAGCTCTACCTGGCCTGATGAACTCACAAGCTAGACGAGCCCACTCGAACAGACCACCGGATTTTTTGACGACATTCTGGATTTCTGTTGCTTCAATGGTGGGAAGACCGTCCAGTTCCTTCGAAACATATAGCCGGATATCATGTTCTACCAACTCCTGACGAATGTCGTCCAATGAGATTGCCTTCACATGTGGAACATCCCTCATAGCACGTGCGATGTCCGGCAATGGTCTGGACGTCAAAAGGATCCGGAAATTCGCTGGCAGATGCGCAGCTTCTGACGATTTCAGCAGGCTCAGGATATCCTTCCTCGATTTCTCTGGCCCACTTTCATCCAATGCATCGATTATCACGACCACATTCCCAACTATCTCTCCATTAATCTTCGATAGTGGCTCCAAGATGAATCGTTTCCACTGCTGTACCACATCACATGTCGTCTTGAGTGCATGGTTATTTGACACCACATTTGACAATGCGCGTCGAAATGCCTGATCACGATCCGCCAGATCACGCGCGATAGTAGTCAGAACCCTTTCCTCCCGTCGCTCAGCCTGCCTGTCACGAGCGAAGCAGAAACAGGCACCAGGAGCTCCCACATCCTCGATCCATGATGCGATTGTATGGGCAATGGCGGACTTTCCCCTTCCGGCCTGCCCGTGGAGCCACAAGATACGAGGGGCGTTGGCGTTACATGTGGTAATCCAGTCGGTGATATCCTTCAAAATTTCTGTCCTGGTACCGTCGAGGCATTTCTTGGTCGTATTCAGGCCTGCGCCCGCGGCGTAAGCCATGCCTTCGAGGTTCAGGTCTTCAAGAACGCGGTACATGTTGATCTGGATGTCCCGTATCGCGCGATCCCGATATTGTTGCATCAGGTCACCCAGATTCTTGATGTGGCCGCGGGCGACCGTCTGCGGGTCGGAAACAAAGCTGTCCCCGATTCTTACCACTGATAACGCATCGCGTCAGCGCACTGAAGCGGATCAGAGGACCATGACCATAGGACCTACAGATGTTCTTCTTTTTGCAATATTTTACGACGAACAGCGATGCGGCACTCATCTCCTGTGAAATCTTCCGCAACGTCTCTTTCATGCTATCCACATTCTCAATGGTATCCTTCTCCATAAGAAATTCGTAGAGATCCTTTACGGCATTGAGAAGGCCGAATACTTCGTTGTCCAGGTTTGCTTGGTTGATGAGCAACTAATAAGAACTATATGAGCGAGGGATTCATGAGAGGGAAGGGGGAAGTACTTGAGAAGCAGCGGTGAGAATCCCTAGTGCAAACTGGACATAAGGGTGGACCTGTGCGCTTACATCAGAGCATGCAGGCGACAGAAGTTCAAAGGCAGTACATTCGATAGAGTGGTAACAAAGGAGTTGAACACTTTGAGAGGCTTAAGAATCACCTCGATACTTTGAATCGTCGTCATCGCAGTATCGGCCTGCCCGATAAGACCAACAGCTGTTTGCAATGCCTGGGGAATGGGCTTCATCTCAACCATCGCCTGTTGTGCAACATTGACTTGGCTGCCAATTCTGGTGTCGGTTGTCTCTGTAGCGGGAGGCTCTGACCGAGTCTGGTTCGACCGATGGAAGAGGTGTCCCATCCTGGAGAACAGCTTTCGAGGGGTATCCGCCGATGGCCCAGCGATCGAAGGGGGGTCGGCAGAGGGGCGAGACGAACCTTGTGACTGTCCGGGCAGAGGTCAATAAATTCCATCGCGTGCAAGGTATAAAACGCGTACCAAGGGAATGTTAGGTGCGGTCGAACTGGGTCTTTCGGAGCTAAAAAGCCGATGTTTCTTCAACTGCTTGCGAGCCATTGAGAAATCCGTAGTTCGTGTAAGGTTTGTAGGTTGGATTCGAGGTTGAGGCGTGTAAGTCAAGTAGTTTCTGACTGAAGTGTTGCAGTTGAGCGCCGACACGCTGTGGACACGCTGCAGGTGGCACTGCTGGAGGCCTGGAGCACGAGCCAGTCACGCTATCTTTTATATGGAATAAGAACTTAAAATTGACTCCTTCATGCTCGCGTTGAAGAGAACATCAATGCCCAGTCTACGAACACTTTCGCTATGCAGTGTGAGCTGTAGTACCTCGCAGAATCTGATCATCCGGCCTTGTAACTCGTGGACGAAGGCCCCAGTCACTGATCGAGTTCGGTTCAGCAGTAAAGATTCAAGTGTAGCTCAGGGTTGGCCCGTGCATTTCACAATACACGAATTCCACATTTCGAGGTCGCGCTTCCATTCGATGACAGAGTGTAGCCTGGCTGCTTTGGCGGATTGCAAAGCAGAGCTAGATGAAGACTGCGGACTGACACCCCTCCTCGAAGACAAGGACTTCGTTTCACCATCACTGCAGTAACGCCAGCGGTCAG
The DNA here is from genome assembly GCA_024663395.1 of Pisolithus tinctorius. Taxonomy (NCBI): domain Eukaryota; kingdom Fungi; phylum Basidiomycota; class Agaricomycetes; order Boletales; family Pisolithaceae; genus Pisolithus; species Pisolithus tinctorius. Next base: position 334,988 of record JANFAH010000035.1, read on the forward strand.
GACACTTCGACGTCAGTCCAGCTATTCACCAGGTGACCACGGTGACCGAAGTTAACAGCTTCGATTTCAGGTTTGTCAGACTTCTTGGTTTGTTATCCGATGATCTCGATTGATCTCGATCTCTTCCACCGACGATGTCAACGACAAGATCATCACCACCTCGCAATGCCCCCATCGATCCTACACGCTTCCACCCACCGTGCTGCTTTCCTCACAGGTCGGTAGACACGCAGGAGTGCAGACAACAGAGGATGGCTCGTTACTCCTCAAACCAGGCCTCCCTAGGGAGCTAGCATTCTACCAGTTCATTCGCCATGGCATATCGCCGGACATGGACGCCGCGACAGTGGCTGCTTCGGAATTGAAACCGTTACTACGATGGATCCCAAAATTCCTAGGGGTGCTGTCGCTCGGAAACCACCTTGTTGATAAGGTACCCCGCCATCGGATCACCCAATGGAACAACAACCATGATCGTCCTCGAGAATCTCACATATGGATTCCACAAACCACGCATTCCCGACGTCAAGTTGGGAACTGTACTCTATGATGAGGACGTTCCGCCACCAAAGAAGGAGCGTATGATTTGCACCTCCGCGCACACGACCAGTCCCAGCACTAGCGTGCGTCTTACGGGCTTCCACGTATCCCCCCTTGTTGATGTTCAGGAATTGATCTAGGTACATGTAAGTGATCAGTCAGACCCCGTACTTCCAGGAAATGCGGTAAAACAATCAGGCCAGAACATCTCCCAGATAGGACGTCTGTTCAGACTCTCCTTAGCATACACACGACTCACTCCTGGACAGGGACCTAACCTGGCGTGCTGCTTGGTATAGGGCGTCGTTCAAGCGTTGGTCGAAGACGGCTTCCATGCTGACAACCCTGGTCGTCGCACATAGATGTAGTACGCCGTGTCATGGTATACGTGCCCAGTGGATTTATACTTAGCCCGTGCCTCATAAGTGTTCTCCCCGTCTCCACAAAGATTTGATCTTCCTTCCTCTTCTCTTCTATCCTATTCCGTAATATCTCGCCGAGGACGAATTCTTTTTTTCGACGACTCCACGCCGAGGGATCCTCTCCGAAGGAGCAGGATGCTAGCCATTGCGTCGACAAGATACCACTTAAATCAGCGTACAGCGACGGATGGAGATACTCAAACTAATACACCGAAATACTAGGAGCCCGAAATATTTGTAGTAGGGAAACCCAAAAATAAATATAGGGCGAAGTCTGTCCAATTTAAAAGTGCCAGCACAAGATAAACAGCCTGATCGATGGACGGCAAGTCCGTATATCCCCTAAAACCCAGTTCTGAGTAGATCGTTTACCAGTGGCCACCCAAATATTTCCATTGCCAACATCCGCGCTACCACGAGGAGTCCTCGCGCCTGCAACATGTCCCATTCTCACACCAACAATGGCAGGTCCGAACCCTACCTCCGTGCCCCGCGAATCACTGACAGCCACCCTGATCCCCCCCCTCGCCTTCACAGCCGCCTGTGCGAATGCTTCCGTCCACGCACGTGCTTCGCGGACGTTTGGAGCACGTAGTACGAGGGTCTCCCCACCCCGAGGGTAGGCACGATGGATGCATATGTAGGCATCGTAGGAACGTGCGCGGTTTCGTGTAGTGTATATTTCGAGTTCGTGAACGGGGAGGGGCTAGCAGTGATGACAGGTCAATACAACCAGGGGATATATATGAAGTAGGGGACTTGCCACGCGGTATAACCCTCCACCGCCGGACTCGTTGAGGAGTAGGAGGATATCGCTACAAAGTATTATGCGCAGCTTACACCCACTTTTTGCTTTCGTCAGTACACCCTCTTTGAGGAGTTTTCGAGGACCTAGGTGGTGAGTCGGAAGCGTGAGGTCAAGACGGCTGCCCAGGGGGGAAGAGGAAAAAAGGATGTCAGCGAAGTCTCATGTCATCGGTAGCAAAATTAAAGAAAACATGATACTCCTTGCCTATCCTTAGCCCTCTGCTCACCTCGCCAAGCCTCGCCCGGCTCTCCCGATCCCTCATTGTCTCATTCACCTCTTCTAATGTTTGCTCTGCGCACCCCAGAGCATTCGCTATCGACTCGCGTTCTGCGTGCTCCGTGGGAAGAGACAATGTCAAGCGCGGTGCCGAAGATAGATCGAGTGAAGGCGCAGGTGGGTCAGTGTATTGCAGAATTTGTCGGATGAGAAGAGGATATCGGGTCAGACGCTACACTGCGAAGAAGTAGTCGTCAATGGGTCGCGTTTCTACGAGAAGGTGGTTGGACGCACTGGGTACTAGAAGGTAACTGGACAAGTCGAGATTCCTGGCCAAGGGGTCCTCCCAGAGGCACTATGAAGGACTGACCATCAGGAAAGGGCAGACGAGCAAGAATTAAATGACTGAACCTGCAGCTGAACAGACAATTCTGGGTTGGTATCCCTGAGCGATTGCAACACTTTCCCAGCATTGGCTTGGTTGACACAGTGGTCCTGTGATCAAATGGTCAACGAACTTGCCCAGTCATCTGTCAACACAACGAACCAGATACACTCGCATGTGAGGCATATGGGTTTCTAACAAGTCTCCCACATGGTCTACGTAGAGTCGGCATTCACGCTGTCGCCCCTCCAGAGTAGACAGGAATGCCTGGAAGACGGGTGAGCTAAGAGTCAATCATATGAAAATGAACGCACTGTGTTCGTAAGAAGGATATCTTCGATGTTGATAAATATGACCGACGTCGAATCCTCTCCAAGGATATCCACCAGACGCGAATAGAAGAGCTTCCAATGTCAAAGTCAACCAACCGGGTAGAACTTTATTTGGTACATACTTACCTCCACGATAAGTTGGAGATCTCTCACATAGTCCGCTTCCGTCGAGATAAGTTCGAATATTGCTTCCTGTCGTTTCCTTTCCACAGCTGGTATTTCTTCGAGCGCAGTTCGGTCGACGAGGCTTGCCCATGACGTCCCAAATGCTGGGCTGCTATCGCGTGTCGTCGAGTTATGTGGTTCTACTGAATTAGATGCCGAGGTGTGAATGGGGCCAGATATAATTGGAATCTTGCGCTCGCGATCGATGTCCGGCGTAGTAGAACGCGTGTGACGTCCAAGAAAACTCAGTAAATAAGACGTGCGACTCTCTCCACCTCGTTCTTGTTCTCGATCTCGCAGCGAAGGCGACAGAGACACTGCAGGTGAGCGGGGAGGTGACGAAAATGCGAGCGAAGAAGCTGTGTCGAACGAAGACGCTGACAACCGGTTAGCAGCTAATGATTGTCCGCCATGCAGCTTCTTATACGTTTCGTAACGCTCGAATGCATCGTCGACGCGCGATGTACTACTCGAGTCTGAGGTCGTCTTGAGGTGTGTGGGTTGAACGGACGTACTGAGTATTTCGGATATGGGTGAGAGCCTGGCGTTAGTACCTGTGCGACTGGTTGCCTCCGGATCCTCTGAAAATTCCATCACGGGGACCGGAGGAAGTTCCTTATGCCTCGTACAAGACAGAGGTTCATGTGCAGGAGGTAGAGATTCATGTCGTTTCCGTTGGAAGGCAGCCCCTATCGAGAAGCCCCTCTCGCCCTCTGGACCCCCTAGCCCCGTCGCGCCATCGACACCTACTCCATGCCTATTGGCATGCCGCGGATGGCTCATCGAACGATTGTGGTCTTTGAGGTTGCTGACGATAACTCCGGCGGCTTCCAGCACACGCCGGCGTTCCATCTCTTGCTTCTCCTGGTCCACGAAAGTCTGTGTCGCATCCACGTCGGAAGCGTCAGAGACGTCAGACACGCCGTCGTCACCTAGAGAGTAGTAATCATCGTCGTCGTCGTCTTCATCGTCATCAATGCCCGTAATCTCTGGCATACGGTCCAATTTGCGCGTCTTCACCGGTGAGCTGTAAGGGAGTGCCATAACCGTCATTGCTCATCATCTCACGGTCAGGATCGGTGCTGTCAACGCGCTGCTTCTCGTCGCCGTCCGGCTGCAAGTCACGCCCTTCGCTAATACCGTATCTGCCGCTGAGTTGAACTGCATAACCGCACCAATCATAGTCGCAACAAGAGCGGTCCGCATGTCAAGAACGTGGAATTTCGATCGGTATTGAAATTGGTATTTTGGAATTCCGGAAAGAACAGGATAAGGTCGATGGCACGGAGTACAAGGTACGAAGCAAGCAACATGCGAGAAACAAGAGAGAGAGAGAGAGAGAGAAAGAAATATTTCAGCCTATATCCATCCCAGCGAACGAGAAGGTAAGAAGAACTCAAGGGATTGTTTTGTGCTAACAAAATGCAACTAACCCTCTGCCACCTCCACGTACGCTGCTGGGACGGCGTAGACGACACCATCCCGTTCGGCCCTCCACCAATCGGATTCCACCCGGTCGACGATGGTAAGAACGTCACCCTCATTAAATGAAAGCTCATCGGGACCCGAGCCTTCGTATGAGTAAAGGGCAGTAGCTTGAACTAAGAAGCCGTGTAACTGCAGAGTCTATGAAAGTAAAATCGGTGCGCACCTGGTTCGAGTACTTGCACATATGTCTGTGGGAAAAAACCCGATCTACCGTCATTGGCGGTCGTGCCGTACCACCAGTCACCGCCAGACTTGGAGGGATGTGCCTCGATTACGATGTTTTCACCAAAGCCTTGAACCAAGGTATCAGCACAGCCATTTGGGTTTCAGGGAAACTACATACTCAGATCTTCTGACCTCTGAGCCTCGTAAGCATACAACGAGCGTACCCTGAGACCTGTGACATATTTAGGACGATAAATGACCTGTAGCGCATACACACTCACTAGTCGATTCATCGACATCTGCCATGGGATCAGAACTTCCATCTGGGACATGCTCCGAAACCCTGATGGCAGGTACATCTCCGGCGTATTCTTCTTCTTCTATGGTCTCGGGTAAACGGTCCAACGTGGCCTGGCCCGCATGATCAGCAGCCAACCCATTATACCAGTCCACCGATTCCTTAGGCCGATGCTTTGACGACGGAGTCGGTTCAACCTGCGGTGGTTCCGAGACTTCGGTGACCGGGAGCGCCGGTGGGGACGATGGAGACGGGGGTCGAGGTGTGGCGTTAATATGTGCAGGGGGTGTATTGTCCCCGATAATCCTTCCAGCCGTGGCAGCGGCGCTTCGGTCATTTGTCACTGTTTTCCGCAAGACAGCACCTCCTTGAATAGCACTCAGGAGAGCACTTCGGTCTCCAGGAGCTGCAGAAGGTGCTACTGGACCAGGCGACTTCGACGGTGCCGGTACAGCAGGCGCTGGGGGAGGAGGGGGTGCTACAGGGGCGGGTGAAGCAGCGGGTGGAGGGAACGTAGGTGATACTGGGCTCCCGATCGACTGTGGTACAGGTCCAGCGGACTGAGGCCTCGCAGGCAACAAGCTCCCAAATAGCTGCTGTGCAAGTCCCACACGCGTATCTCGTGTTGCGAGTTCCTCATCACTGCTATCATCATCCTCTTTCTCGACTACTTCATCCCAGTCATCGTCGCTGCCGGAGGGTACGGTATGATACGTGGTCTTGACTGGCGGCGGAACGCCCGGACTTTTCGGGGGAGTTGGCGCGGAGGGTGGAGGTGCCGTTTGGGAACGGAAGAACGGGTTACTATTGCCCACATTAACTGGCGAAGGCGTGGTCTCCGGAGCAGGTGCGTGCGCATCCTTCTTCAAACGATTGAAAGGATTATTGCTCGGCTTGTCAGCAGCGGCGGCAGGGGTCGAAGCTGGTGGTGCAGGGGGTGGCGGAAGCGGTGGCGGTGGCGAGAATGCAGTCTCCTCAGCTTCCACTTCGGGCGTCGGCTGAATGGAAACAACTGCCGGTGGAGTGTGCAGGCGCGGCGCGGGTGGTACAGGAGGCGCAGGTGGTGCGGGGGGGAGGGTGAATTTTGCGAACTAGACACAGCGCCGACAGCAGGACTAGCAGCAGCTTTAGCAGCTAAAAACTGATTCCTCCTTTGCTGGTATGGCTCCTCGTTGATCTTTTCTTCCCCTTCAAGTTTGCGCAGGAGAGCTTCACGTTCCTCGCGCTTCTTGCGCAGGGCTGCTTCGCGTGCTTTCAAAGCCACGTACTCCAGATCTTCTTCAGGTTCTGCGGGTGCTGGGGGTGCTGGGGCTGGAACAGATGCTTGAACCGGCAGTGCAGGCGTGGCAACGGCAGCAGGCATCCGGGGTGAAATACCCTTTCTAGATGGCGATGGAGCAGGGGCACGAGGCTTAGGCGCTGGTGGAGCAGCCTTCGCTACAGGCGTGGTTGGAGTAGGAGTCGGCCTGGACACTGACGCCATCGGTGTTGACACCGGCACTGGACGAGGCAAGGGCGCAGGCGCTGTGGTCGTTGGTGCTGGCGTAGGAGTCGAACCCTTTCCCTCTTTGATGGCTCGTTCGGCTTCCAATCTCTGCTTTCATACCTGTTCCCATTCCTCAGCTTGGCGCTCAGCCTCTCCCTGCCTTCTCCTCTACGTCTGGTTTCTCCCTTTCAAGTCGATCTTCTACAGACGAATCGAGGGTCGGAGAAACTGCTGATGTGGGTGCTGGTGATGAAACCCCCAGTGCCTGCATGCGCTCTTCCAGGCGTCGCTTGGCCTGCGCTTGAATATACGCCTTCCGTTGCTCAGGCGTCATATTCTTAAGTTGGGGTGCAGACGACCGGGACGGTGCTGATGCCGCTCTTGGCGGAGAACTGACTCTGGAGGCCGAAGGAACGGCAGGGGTCGCAGTCGGCGGAGAACGTGTCGCAGACCTGGTGTCGACGGTGCTCTCTCGGTCGAGTTGTCGATCGCCCTCCTCAGACCGATACGATTTCTTCCCAGTCACGGTCATAATAGTCCCTTTCGTCCCTCTCGTACCTCGACCCACTCCTCGAATATGGTCGATCGTCCTCGGTACCGTACCTGGACTCAGCGGCAGGACTATACCGACTGCCTTCCTCCCCTGTGAAACGTCCAAACCTCTCATTCCGCTTGTCCCTCTCGTTCGCCCACTTCCCTCTTTTCCCTCTCTCTCCTTGCCTCACGTTCCTCAACTTTCCTCTCGAGCTCAGGAACATCTTCATGCATAAGCCTCATAAGCTCCCTCTCAATCCTCCTTCTTTCCTCGTCCTTTGTCGTTGTCCGGGTCCCGCGAGATACATACTCGAGATTCCTCCTGAAGGCGCTTGATACGGTGGCGCAAATCCTCAAGGTCTCGGTCGAGCTGATCCGACTTGCGTTCCGAAGAAAGGTTGTCGTCGAGCATCTTTTGTGTATTAAGAGCTGGCGCTTTAGTGAAGCGATATCCGTCGCAGCTGGGTTGGCTTCGTCTGATCGTGACCGGACAGCGTTGCGATCGATGTGTCGAACAGATGACTGGTAGAACCCACCGGGAGGCGGGACATCTTCATGTCGGTACACCGTAAGCATCTTGACGACCACCCTGTTGCGTCAGCGTTGTTGAAGGATGAAGGTGAGAGAGCGTTCTTTAAGTCGAGAAACTGGAGTATCGAGAGCAGATGGGGATCCTAGCACGAGTATCGTTTTTGAGGACATATGTTAAGAACATTGACGGATGTGTCGAGATCTCTAGAAGACGGAGGTACAAGTTCTGGAGGGAGCTCGTCCGGGATTTCTGATCTAGTCCTGTTTAAATCCTCAATAAGTTATGGATCAAAGAGAGTATTTACTCGTAAGAACTTACTGCGACTAAATGATACCCATTGCTACATGGCGACTCAGCGATGTTCAGCTTACCTCGATTATCAGCATCCAGCGAGGAGGGACCTATCAGCCCGCCCATTCCATCAGTGACTGCGAACATCAACTCATACCCATAGACATCGATAACTTACCAAATTTTCGCCAGATCATTCCTGTCGAGAGCACTCTGTCCGAACTCTTCCAATGCAGTCTGTCCGCTGATGAAGCCAGTGCCCTGCGCATCCCATGCTCTGAAGATCTGACCGTAACTCCTCTTCTCCGCCTTACTCAACGCCCATGGTACTTTTGACGCAGTCCCCCTTCCGTGCTGCTGGTTATGCTGCTGGAAACTCTGTTGCAACGATAAACTGCCGAATTGCTGTTGAGGAGCGGGCTGGAGTTGCGGCGCACCACCTGCAGCATATGGCGCAGACAAGTTGGCAGGCGTACTTAAACGAACAGGACATCATTTGCAATCTGGGATGCACGAAACCAGTCATCTGTGGCATGAGGGGTGCTGGTGCGCGCCCTGCGAAAGCGGTGGGTTGTGAAACGAATGAGGGCCAAGGCTCGGTCCTTCAAACCTGCTCTGCGCGGGATTGAGAAATGAAGACTGCTGCTGTAGGGGCGCAGGAGGTGGGGGGAGCGGAGGATAATGCTGTTGGAATTGATTGGGAATAGAAGGAAAGGGAGGCGGTGGAGGCCGCTGACCAAAACCCGTCTGCACACCTGAGAACCCCGTCGGCTGAGCTTGCAGAAGCCCACCAGGCCCACCAGGTGCACCGTGAAACCCGGATTGCTGAGACTGAAGGGACGCTGGAGGACGCACTCCGGGATATCCAGTGGGCTGAGATGTAATCCCGCCAAATCCTGCACCCATCAATGAGACAGCGCCGGGCTGGCCACCAAAATTTGCTGGAAATTGCCGGAACGGAGTATTTGGGTTTGTTTAGTTGTTGACCCAACTGCTGCTGTTGTCGAACGTTGAACGCCAGGATAACCCGTTTCCATAGGGTTGGGTACTGGAATCCCCTCCTACAGCGAAAGCCTCCACTGACTCGCGCAGGCAGTCCGCCGTCGAGGATGTCGACGTTCCTTACGCATATGCACACCAAACCCGACCTCGACACCTGTATCCAATCAACCAAACCACCTTCGACACGCCAGGTTCTGACCCAGACTCCACGCATACGCGTCGTTGCGGACACCAATCCCAAGGATTATGGGAGTCAGGATATGATCAGCAGCGTTGATGGATGTATTGCATGCCTCGCCAGGTATGTCACATCTTATTCGTGCTTCGTCTTTTGCTTCCCTACAAACCACTTTCCCCACCACTTCCGATGAGCCCCCGTCGACTCACGGAAGGAATGCCCCAAGTCCTGAAGTTACTACAGCAGGACCTGTCGATGAGACCCTACCCGTACACAGAAGCAAGACCACAACACCAGAGGCTTCCAAACCCACTACAGCGGGATTGGACGAGATAACGATCCCGCTTGTACACAGAAGCCACACTCTAACACCCCAACCTGACTGCGACAGGACTACACGAGACAGATTCCCTTTCATGCCGGCACCTACGCATATATCCATCCCGATACATCATCACCGTCTTTCCCACCGCAACAGCTTCCTCGAGCCTCGTCCTACGACACCGAGGATGACGAATGGCTGACATCACGATTCCATCGCAGACTCACACTCGGAGCCGACCACTTCGAGGTCGCCTAATATCACAAATATGAACTCGAACACAATACCAACGCGGCAGCTCGAACAAGAGCATGTGAAAACCGTGTATTCACCTACGCAGCGCGGTACGAAGCGGAGTATCGATAGGAATTAGGAGCCCACAGACGAGGGAGATAGGGAAGGAGACGGCGAGGACGATGAGGTGAACTGCTACTGTGTCTCTGACAAGTACTTCAAGCACCACGACGTAACCCCAAAGATGACAACGACAGCTAAGGCTGGAACAGGCGGAGGTAAGACAATCGGAGCCCCCCATCTTACCCGATTGCGCGAAGTACATAGATGGCTTGGGATCGCAAAAAGTCAGGGTACCGTCGTGTGGAGCGGTTATGAGTCCAGTATCGGGAGGAGTGGAACTATGTTGGTATGTGGCCGTTATCGAGATATGTATCTGCTTTACTTGATCAGAGACACACGAAGCCAAGTGTGTCACCGCTGCTGGTTTCGTACTACCTGTCCCCATAGTACTTGAACTCGTCCCCGAATCCGTGCATTTCTGGTTCTGGTTTCAGTGATGGTAGCTTGGTGTAGGTGAGAAGGATAAAGGCAAGAAGAGAGCGGACAGCAAACTCAGGAAGTTAGCGTTGCTCAAGTTGGACCATGGAAAATCATGGGAGAATCATGGTTCCGCCGTCAGCAGGAGTGTTCTTCGGCAAGATCGGCGCCCTCATCTGATAGTTACTGAGGAAACTAAAAACTATGTAGATAAAGGTAGATCTGATTAGCTGGGAAAATCTGTCCTGTAGCTATCAGATGACAGATGTCATTCAGACCTTAGGGTTGCTTGAGTATTGATCAAACATAGCATCAGCAAAAGCGCCCAGATCTAGCAAGGCCTTGCTAGGCCGTGCTAGGCTTACTCAGCCTAGTAGGGGCTGCTAGTCCGAGCAGCACCGAGCACGGTTGTTCTCTGCACAACCTAGGTACTGCTAGCCTTGCAACTTCTACTTGGCTGAGCAGTCTCTGGCCAGCCTTGCTAGCATTCGCATGGTCCGACTGGCCTTGCTAGGCCTAGCTAGGCCTTACTGGTCTGACTGACCTTGCTAGGCCCTGTTCAGCTTGCTAGTTCTCGCTCACTTTACTACTGCTTTACTCGACCTTACTAGGACTGATTTTGATCACCAAATCACATATATTACACACGTACTACACTACACAGTGAAAGCGTGCACGAGAACAACACAGCTGTGTGCAAGATGATGAATACCGAAGTATTGAGGTGAATGCGAAGTGTCCAGTGCACGTATGAAGAGGCAAACGGGTTCGCGAACGATAACGATGGCAATGGGATGAATGAAGAAAAGAACGGCTGTCAGAGTATGTGAGATGGATGGAACAGCACACGAGAGAATAAATACCAAATGCAAAGGAGTCAGAAACCATTGGCGCGCTTCTTCCCAGCACGTCCGCGCGGCTTGCCAGCACGGGTAGTGGCCTTGGCTATTTCTAGTGTCGCGCTAGCTGGGGCCCGATCTTCAGTGTCAGTAATAAAAATGTCTTCGTCGGCCTTCTTGTGCTTTTTGAGCTTTGGCTTGGCCCGGCGAGGAACTGGAGCCACCAACTCCTCCGAGTCCTCTTCATCACTTGTAAGGGGAGAAGTGCCACGGTTCTCAGTCGTGATGGCACTGAAGTCGAAGCCGGCATTATCAGAGGACCCGGCGCTGCTGATTCCGTTGGAGCACGAAGCGTTGTTGTTGACATCGGAGCCGCCGCCTAAGGAGGACGATGGGTTGCTGCTGACAGTGGAGCCACGTGTCGCTCGGATGTGCACCACATTGTCATCCGAGTCGGGTTCAATGCGACGCTTCAAGGCTTTCGAACCATTTCGCGAACGTTCCGGAAAAGCACGTCTACAAGAGATAGTAGATCACCTGTATGTAGTTATAAAAGAGACGTACGAGTTCCACCAGGCCAATGTCTCGCGTGTCCAATCATCTCGATCTTCGAACATATCGACAATATACCATGCCATTTCTGCTAAGTCGATGTTCCCAGTTGTGTTTGTCCATTTCTGTTCTGCGCTCAGAGTGAAATAAGCCTGGATTGGGAAGAGTGTCAAATCATAAGCATGTAGGCCTCCGGTAGTGACACTTACGATGACGTGAACATATGCAATGATATGTGGTGTGACCTCCGTAAGGCCCCATGCACGATTCTTTGCCTTCTTCGAAGCATTGCTGGTAACGACGCCCTTTGCTGCTGCAGACGGCCCGATGAAGAGGTGTACGTAGAACTGCAATGAAAATTGAGTTAGAATATCATGACGTCTGAATTAACTTACCCGCCAAGCGATGTGACCATGAAAGAGGCCATGGTGCCGGTTTTGCGGATCATACAAACCGTCTTCGTAGAAAAATGTCGGCCAATTCCATGTCGTGACATCAATGGCGCCAGTTTGAAGAGCAGTCATTGTGCTATGTGGCGTTCCTCAGTTTACGCAAGCAAAAGAAGAGTAAATGCGGACTTACCCTGCTGGATCCTTCTTGAACAAGTCAAGTTTCTTGCGTGGACAAAGAAGTTCCGCGAGCTGTGGATGATTGAAACCCCGGTCAGATTTGTCCTCACCCTTCAGCAACGGGGGATTAAGGGCAAAGGTCCCATGCATATCAAGGGGGATGTAGGCTAAACCGGCGTGTTTAACCGAACCAAGATCCATGGAGTGTTGGAGGCTCATCCCTGTAGTTATCTAGACATGAAAGTCAGCATACTATTGAGTATATGCGCATAGATCATTACCTTACTGGCCACTTTCTCAAACTCACGTGTGTCCATGATCCTCAACTCCTCGTGCAGCCAAGGAACGTAGCGTAGCATCTGGTAGTAGATGATAAGGTATCGGTCGACCTCGCTACGCTCCCTACAAGGTTGAGGTGTGTCAGTGCGTGCCGTCGTCAAGGCATCAACAAACACTTACAACGGAATCTCATCCCATTGGTTACGGGAATCCTTAAGTCCGACTCTGAGGGCTGTGAGAGGTGAAAAACCTGGGTTTATGAGACACGCCATTTTCTTTCCAGCAACTTCATATGCGGCATATGAATCATGCTGAGGCAGGTTGGCAAGTTTGTCCTTCAAGGTGCGCGTAGGGACTGGCAAGTCGCGTTGCGGCACGTCCACATTACGCGTCGACGCCAATAATTCAGATGGAGTAAGGAGCGCGGGATCTATGGGAACTGAAGCAGCGGGATCCATGGCAACGAAAGAAGATGGAGACAAGAAGGAGAGAGAAACGCGAGGAAGGGTCTTTAAAAGAGTCGGGGGAATCCGATCAAAAACGTCCTAAAGGGGGCAATTAGTATGTTGAATGTTGAACGGCGAGCATGAAACGGCAGTGACTCACCACTATGGCAGATATCCCTTGCCTTGCCTGTGGCAAGATCGTCCGGGGCGATCGTGGACTGTCTATGCACACAAAACGATGGTGCCCGAATAAAGAATCTGCCGACGATAAGATGCTTCGTGAGTACAGGGAACGCATGGCAACACAACAAGCTGAGTCGGAGAGGCTCCAACGCCTCCAAGAGGAGGCAGAAGCCACCCGACGGCGTGAGGAAGAGGAGCGAGAGGCACGGCATGCACAACGACTGGCAGAATTTGCTGACCTTGGGGTAAAGTTAACATTGCAGAGACGAAAGGTATCTAGTACTCACAGAAACATTGCAGTTTGATGGGCCAGACTTGGGTGAAGACATTGAGCGTCGACCTTCAGGTCTGCCCAAATGCCATCGCCGGCTACCACAACGTTATCGGGACGAGTTGCCTGTTGCGCCTGTCCCTGCACCGGTCGTCGATGACCTGCAGGATGGCCCTCCATACGATGCTGATGCGATGGACACAGCGGAAAATCAACCAGGAGAAAGTCCGCTCTCGCCTATATATCGCACTGACCCTAATGGATACGGCATGTTCCGCGAATATGAAGGTGGCTTCCCTACGTATGATCCAGAGAGCTCCATCCATATGGAGCAACTCTGTGACAGCCATAACTTGGAACGAGGCGATCGGGATGACATGTGGCATCCCCGAATTGGTAACTCGCTTAGATCTATTAATGAAAGTTACTTCAAGCCATTCCTGAATGCGACAGTTTGGCGGCTAATGGGGTGGTTCTACAATGGCGGTTCCAATCAGAAATCTATAGACGACCTCAATAATCTCGTGCACAATGTAATTCTCGCTGATGATTTCGATCGCGCAGACCTGCAAGACTTCAACGCCACACGAGAATTAAAACGACTCGATGCATCCACTATCTTTGCCGAAGATAACTGGCATACGGCATCTATTACTATTCGGTTACCATGTGAAAAGGTGAAAGCACCCGAAGAGCGTGCCCCGGAATTTCGGGTCGAAGGGCTTCATTACCGCAAACTCACTGAGGTAATTAGGTCCGCATTTGCCGAGACCGCTGCCGAGGAGTATAATGCCACGCCATACAAACTCTATTGGCAGCCAGATGACGACACGGCGGCCACCCCAGAACGTATATTTTCGGAAATCTACACAGCCGATGTCATGCTCGAAGAACATGAGGAGATTAAGGGACAGCGTCGCGATTGCAACTTGGAGACCGTAATTGCAGGCATAATGATTTGGTCGGACTCTACGCATCTTGCGAGTTTCGGAAATGCTGCGCTGTGGCCAATATACCTTTTCCTTGGGAACCAGTCCAAATATCTTCGTGCCAAACCAAATGCCTTTGCTGCTCATCACCTGGCATACATACCAAAGGTAATAATTAAATGATGTCATCGCCCTGAAGCCTATGTAATTGTCTCAGTTGCCAGACACGATCCAAGATTACTACAAGAAGACATTTGGGACTAGTGCGACAGCGGCGGTGCTCACACACTGCAAGCGAGAGCTGATGCAAGCAATATGGAACTTTTTACTCGATGACGACTTCCTTGATGCGTACGAACACGGAATGATAATAAAATTTCCTGATGGTGTATTGCGGCGGGTTTTTCCACGTATATTGACATACTCAGCTGACTATCCGGAAAAGTACGTTTATGGTTTCTGCAACGTGTCATTACTAAATGCCTTCCAGGACCCTTTTGGCGACCCTGAAATTCCTCGGCAGGTCACCTTGCCCACGTTGTCTGGTCCAAAAGGCCACTATTTTCAATCTCGGTGCAAAGAAGGATCGGCACAGTCGAAAGAAAACCAAACGAGTCGACGACGAGCGCCGCCGCTCTTCTATCGAAAGCGCACGCAAGGCCATCTTTGAGTTTGGACGCAGCGTGATCAGCGCTGCAGTCGAAAACATCTTGGGCATGTTCTCGTTTACTCCAACTCGGGTACGGTGTAATGTTAATAGATTGCATTTCACTGACATTTTTATTTGAAGAACGCATTCTCTGAAAAACTGTCAAGATTTGGTTTCAACTTCTTCAGATTATTTGTACCAGACTTCATGCACGAGTTCGAGCTCGGAGTGTGGAAGGCGATTCTGACGCACCTTATCCGGATTATCTACGAGGTGGGCGACGATTGCATTCAAGAGTTCAACAAACGGTAGTTATTCTACCTACTATTTTTCAATTGCTGACAATGACATATAGCTTTCGTTTGATGCCGACGTTTGGGAGGGGCACGATACGAAGATTCAGTAATAATGTGTCGGATCTCACGAAACTCGCGGCACGGGACTTTGAAGATATCTTGCAGGTGAGCGAATCATCCACCGATCTGTTCCTGCTGCATTGACACTACCTTACTAGTGCATTATCCCTGTCATGGAAGGATTACTCCCAGAACCGTTTAACAGCGTTGTCTTGAATCTATTATTCGAACTTGCTACGTGGCATGCATTCGGAAAACTTCGTATGCATACGGAGACAACCCTTTTCCACTTTGATAACAGCACAACTCGTTTAGGTAGCAGCATACGAAAGTTTTCGGATGAATGCTGCTCAGCGTTCAAGACATACGACCTCCCTCGTGAAACAGCCGCACGCGCTCGTCGCCAGGGTTCAAAGATCGCAAGAGCATCAGTGGCATCGTCTAACATTGGAAATACAGTATCTGGGGGGCGCAAGCAACGGTCTTTCAACCTGGCGACATACAAATTACACGCGTTAGGTGATTATGTCGACACCATCAGACTCTTTGGCACGACAGACAACTACTCGACACAAGTCGTAAGTCATAGAATTTATAATCAAACCCCGGTCCTGTTTAACTACAGTCTTAGGGTGAACTAGAGCACCGGCGCGTCAAACGGTTTTATTCAAGGACAAACAAGATTGCTTTTGCACGTGGAATCGCCCAGCATCAACACCGTGAACGGCTATTGCATATCATGCAGGGGAAACGCGCCCAATTCAAGTGCGAATCACTGCCAAAGTGTTCACCGGAAGTGCACTACCAAGTCGGGCAAAGTCGAAAAGATTACTACAACATCGCGCCATTCCTGTCAACGCACAAAAACGATCTTGCTCTTAAGGTGAGTATGATACATTTACTGTGTTGCCTAGTATAACATATCTTTCGGATCAGGACTTTCTTCCACGGCTCAAAGCTCACATCCTCGGACGACTACTTGGCAACGAAACAGTTGATGGCGAGGAACAAGAATTTACGCAGGTTCAACACAACGCCCTCATAATCATCAAGAACCGTCTCTACAGGCACAACGTGTTGCGCGTGAATTTCACTACATATGACCTTCGCCGAGACCAGGATTCGCTCAACCCACGTACACATGCCGATATCATGGTTCTATCCCATGAGACTGAGGAGAACCCCCATCCGTACTGGTACGCACGTATCATTGCAATCTTCCACCTCGAGGTCCGCTACAACGGACCTGAGCTCGACGATCGCTCTACCAGGCGTATCGATGTCCTGTGGGTACGTTGGTTCGCACGTGATAAAAACTTCAAGGCTGGGTGGTCCGCGAAGCGTCTCCCGCGGGTTGGCTTTTATCCGCAAGATGACCTCGCCAATGCATTTGGATTTATTGATCCGAACGACGTTGTGCGGGCTGTCCATCTCATCCCCGCTTATCATTTTGGACGCACAAAAGATCTCTTACCCCCCTCAACTGCTCGCCGTAAATTGGAGAATGACGAAGATTGGGAGTGGTACTACGTAAACATGTAAGTGCTTGATATACATTTTCTATCCTATGTAACATGATTTAAAAGGTTTGTCGACCGTGACATGTTCATGCGATTCCGTGGTGGGGCAGTAGGACACAAGACGACTCGTGAGGCCACGCGCTGCCTTCTTGATGACCGAGACAAGTTGGACAGAAGACCTTTTACCCTGGAACGTGAGCACGGCATAACGGAGGACGCTGACAATGAGTTGATGGATGAGGACAAGGCACACAATCTCGGGGAAGGCGTTGACCAAGACAGTGGAAGTGATACTGCATCTGAGAGCGACCAATCAGTGCCTGGTGATCTACTTATACCCGACAATCTGGCTGACGAGATGGAGGAGTATGGATATGGCGACTTGGAACAGGTTATTGACGAAGAGGACGATGCAGTTGACTCCGGTTCAGATGATGAAGTCCAGGACTTCGATGACAACGAGTTCGATCAGAGAGATCATTAACAGTATCATCCTTCGTAGCCATCATCAAATTCACGACGTTTCATCGTTTGTTAATGCAAGAGTGTATCCAATACTAGTACAAGCGGGTGGCTAGTAATATACATTTGCAGCTAATCTATCCAAAGCGTCGGACGCTCTCGTCGCCTACCTAGGCCATGCAAGCCCCAGTTGTCACCTAGCTAGGTCATGCAAGCCCCGGTCGTCACCTAGCTAGGTCTCGCATGGTCACTTCATGCCCTAGCAAACGCCAGTAAGTTCGACTCCCCACCTTGGTGACACTTGCGAGGTCTAGCTAGGCCTAGCAGATATGTGTCAGCTCTTCCGAGGCCTAGCTAGCCGCGCCGGATTCTGCCGGGCTCTGCTAGGTCTGGGCGGTTTTGCTGATGAGGCATACAATAAACAGACCCTGCTTTGCATTGATGTTGTCAGAAATATGCACTTCCTTTGGTGTGATGTTTACCCACATACACACATACATAAGTGCTTGGAGTGCACACTTTATGTTGGAGTGCCTCACATTGCCCTACTGTTACTGGGAGGAGAGGAACAGGGTAGAAAACTGTACTCTTTCATTGTTGCTATGTTCTGTGATAGATGAGCATCATCAGGAAATTAATCAATGTCTATTGTGCCTTTCACATGCATGGATAGTCAAAAAAGTCCAGATAGTCGCCAGGACTATTTCTAGTAGATTCAATTTCTATTTTGACTATCCATACTATTTTTCTGACTATCTGTACTATTTTTCTGACTATCTGTCTATTTTTCTGACTATTCATACCATTTCTGTCTGACTATCCAGTCTATTTTTGACTATTCATTGACTATCTACACTATTTTTTTTTGACTATTTGTACTATTTGTGACTTTCCAGACTTTTTGTGAGGGTGACTTTTTTGATAGCAGGCTCATGTAGTTCACAAATAATGCATCACAAGATCTCATTCATTTACCACAAAGCATAGTAGGAAAAAAAAATTAAAATGAGCATAGTAAGCACTTGCATCTTGATTCCAGTGCAAGCAGGGATCAGACAGCAGAAAGAATGATTAAACATTTATGCTAACAGGCATCCAAGTGATTGGGGGAGGGATGGGAGAGTATGCAATATATGTATGAAATATTCTGCACCATGTGATGTAGGGGATTGTGATGAGGGGACATCTGGCCAAGTCTGTCCTGTCAACTGGTAAGCAAGATACTCATAGTGTACACAAAATCTCACAGATGCTTTGATGTAAATCAGTATTAACAGCAAAATAAAACTCATCCATCAGGTCACCTGGAGAACTGCCATTGTCCAATGTCTCTGTGGAGGGGATAACAAGGGTGTGAGCCATATCAATGATCTCACTCATCGCAGCATTATTGTGTTTAGAAATGGATGCATGATAGTTGTGAGTGCTGGTGCCCCAATTCTGCTCAGAGAATGCCAGTGCACTCGATGACTCCTTCCCAGACACTTTGTTGAGCTTGAGCAGAGTTTTTGCCATTGCCCTCATACCATGGGTACTCATTTGATTGTCAACTTGCACCTCCCCCCTTTGGAATAGCTGAATGGCATGCTCAAGCTAAAGTAACAGTTAAAACTATGGATTGATGACCAATGAAGAGTTATGTACTGCAGTGGTGCAAAGGGAAAGCACCCCTCTGACAGCATGTTTCTTCATCATGTTGGTGCCCAGTCCTGGAATGTCAGGGCATCCGATACAAGGCTGAAGATGGGCATGCACAAAGAGTTGCAGAATGAAGTGTGATCAATAAGCGTGTGCCAGGCTCATTGCGTTGAGGTCTTGATATAGGAAGGAAAGTGGTCCATCTATGAGTTCATTGCAAGTTTGCCTGACAGTGGTGGTGGACTGTGCATCATCATCTGGATCCAATGCAAGAAAATGAGCAATGAGTGCGATGGCAGTAGAGCCAAAGTTGCTGTGCCACAGACCAAGTCACTGAGTTGCCTGCCCAAAAAATGAGTCAAGCATCTAGTTTAAGTGTAAACAGAATAATCTTACCAGCATGAAAGTTAGCATCCCTAGGCATACTGCATGAGAATTGAAATCCAAGACAAGGGAGGTTGTGATAATGTGAAGGGCAGTCATGAGCTCCAGATCTGAGATTGCCCATGGATCAGGGAAGGACCTGGCCCACATGAGGAGAGTGGGAAGCATTTGTTTTGACCATCTTCTATCTTCTTGCAGCTCTTCAGGCAAGTTTGCATTGACAAAACATATGCACCCACAAGTCATGCTGTTGGTCCCCATCAAAAGTGGCTGATCTGATGTGGAACTTGCTAACACCAACTCCCTCAATTCCTGAGTCATAGCTTTAGTTCCATGCTGGCTACTGTCACTAACCTTCGCTTTCTTCACCAGCTTGTCAATTCTGATATTAGTCTGTGACTTAACATAGGTTAGCAATGACCTTAAGTGAACCAGAGGACATACCATTGTAGTAACACACAGCTCCTTTACAACCTTCATGCAAACATTTACATCACAGAGGTCACAGAAAGAACCCCCATTGTCCACGTTCTCAACTTCAGATGAGGAGACATATCCAATGTTGTTGCAATCAGCATGCCTGTGCTTCAAGCTGGCCTGCACTGCATGGGAAATAGGATTTTTGACCTCAAGATTGCTCTCAGCATCAGCACTTGTGTTAGTAGTGTGCACCATAGCCTAGAAATAGTACCAGTGTTGTGAGAGACTCATGGGCTTTTGTGATCCAAAGAAAAATACTTCAACAGGTTTCTGGTACTGCATAAACTTGGCAGAGATGGTAAGGGGGTCCCTGAAGTAATGTTCATCCTCATTGTGGGCTGCTGCAGGAACATCATTGCTGATCATATGGTGTTCAGTGCTTTCCTGTGGTGTAGTGCACTCCTGATCATCCTCTGTGATGGAAATTTCTGAGCTGATGCTGGTGGCTTTAGTTGTTAAGGATGGGACAGTGGAAGGGGGCAGGTTAGGCATCCCATCAGTTTGAACCTGGGAGCCCAATGTTACAGAATTGTGGGGGGTACCATTTCCAACAGGTGCGACACCACTGGCCCAGCTCTTGACGTGACCAGCCAAAAGAGTCCTATTGTTTGTGGTGCTAATGTTCCAGGTAAGGTTCAGCCAAAATAAAGTTGATTCAGTGAGCAGAAGGAGCATTGTGCAAGGGAAGAGCACAACATACTGGGACTTTCCTAGGTTGGGTGCATGTGCTGAAGTTGCCACATCATCACCCAGCAGCTCAGTCATATCATGTTGTCTTGGCAGCTTATTGCTCGAGCCCAAAAAAAAATCATTGGTAGTCACATGGTGAGCTTCTACTTCTATATTCACAACTGTTGATTGATTATCAGCATCCAGAACCAATGAATTATGACATTTGCAACCACACCTTCACCACAAGGCAAGTCAGATATATTTGTAGGTCTGCCTTGCCTGCCCTTCAGTTTCAGTTTTGGCTTCACAGGCTTCGCTTTGACAGCATCTTGTGTCACCTGCTCTACCTCCATGGTCACCTCCATCTCTGAGATCTGGGTGCAGCCCTGTTGAACTGCATTGGTGTGGGCATCACTCAAGTCCTTCACATGTGAGTTGTTGGCTTTCTTCTGGCTTGAAGTACATTGTTTAACCTGCATGTCAAGAACTATTTGTCCTGGGTGTGGATTAGCCTTTTCTCTTCACAGATGATGACTTCTAGAAGAATCATCAGCTGACATAATACCTGCAATGCAAGGAGGGAGACAGAGACAGAGCAAGGTGAGTTTAAACTTCGCTTCTTTATGCAAAAAAGATCTCACAAACAATGTACCTAGTTTTCTGTACAAAGTCCTGCTTACCTCAAGCTAATTCACCCACACCATCCCAACGTGTTTCCTTACATTGAAAATGCCTACACGACTGATGTTTAACATGCTACAACACCCTTGTGCCAAACTGGGGTGCAACCATTGGTTTAGAAATCTCTTGGGTCTTACTCAACACATGCACATGCATCATCCTAGTTTAGGCCATGTTCCCCCAAGTTTTTCCATCAGCACAGGGTCACCTGACCATTTGGGACAAGACTATGATGGAATGGACCACAATGCAGACATGTTTCCTCCAGCAACCGAGTATGACATTCCAACCCCCCATCAGTCAGGGACCGAGGCATTGACTGGCAAATGTGAGGCAACTGATGGATGTCTTCGCATGGAATGAAGTCGAAACCATGTGAGTTATATTTTTGGAGGGCAGCCATCGTCTTGGATCTGAGAGAACCGGAATAAATGGGATATGCATTAATCAGCACATGCCTGTGGAGGGTCAAGCCAGGATATGTGCAAAAAATGCTGTCTGCACTAATAAAATTCATTACTGCTGTGCTGTGGAACTGAAACAATGGTGAGATGGTGGTCATTGTCTTGGACACAACAACATCAATGTAGCAAGAACCATTGGAGAATGTGAGGATGTTGCAGACAGCAGCAGCACTGTAAGCACTGGCATCGATGTGTGACTGGTGAATGATGTAGTAACCTGCAGCTGGCCAGTCAATGGACATTTTTGCGAGATAACCTCGAGAGATTAATACCTTTGCATTCGAGTTTCATACACAAGTAACACATATGATGCAAAGGGATGTAGAGATCCAGATCAGTCGGCATCCATGTGCAGGTGTTTGCAGGCAATACCATGTGGAGTGCAAAGGAACCAGAGACGATGGCTTCGCAAGAATGCAACATTTCTAGCAACACATTGCAGCTGGAAAAGAAGGGAGCTGTCCTCATAGTGAGGCAGTAGTGGAGATATTCATGCACAAGTGCTGCAGCCCTAGGAGAAGATTTGGCAAAGTTAGCTATGTCATGAATGTTGCAATAGCCAAGGATGTGATGTTGAAGTTCTGTTGGCAATCAAAACATACTTGGAAGATGAGAGCAACCTCAGCAGCAGCATGGATGTGAGATTTATAGTACTGTATAGTTTAAGGGGTTGAGGGGCCTAAGGGGTGAGAAGGATGGTGACCAATGTAACATCCACTAAGTATGGGGGGCCCAAGGCAAAAATCATATGACTTAGTGTAGTTGGTTGGTTGAGGGTAAATGAGTGACACATGACTCAGGTAGTGAGTAAGGCTTAGTGCATCATGCTGCAAGGGCGAGATGTGGCACACCATAGCACAGCCTCACAAGCATACATAATATTGCAATAACACAGGCACTATTTACATAGAACATTTGTTATGTGTCAAAAGAATGCGGAGTAAATCGCCCAACACAACTAAGATTCAGGAGTGGCAGAGGATGCAGACACAGAAATTGGGAAATGTCTTGCCAAGCTGATACACTGTTAGTGTGTAGCCATCATTGACACATACAAAACACACACACACACACAAGAAGGACATTCATGATGTCCTGGAGGTCATCCTCTGCATGAATGTGCATAGGACATTGATGGCCAGGGAGGATCCTGACAAAAACATATGTTGCATTTTCTCAATCATTTTGGTGATGCTGTTGATCAAAGAACACAATGTATAGCCTGTGTCGAACATGGACATGCATGGAGGTGATTGAGCTGTCTTCAGGAAAAAGGAACTGATTTCCACTGATTGTCATAGTGCCAGTATTGTCAACATGGATGCTCAGTCTGCGAGGACCTGAGCTTCTGCCAAACAGGAAACCCCATACAGTATAAAGGGCGTTGTCCTCTTTGGCAGCAACAGATTGCTGTCTGCTATCCATTGTCTGTAGAGAGGAAAAACTGTATGAGAAATAGTTGAAGATGTAGGTGGTACCTACATGTAGTTTGAAAGTTGGGAGTGAGGCAGCATGTCATGCAACATAGACACTTAAATACACAAGGGGAGGGGCTACCCCTTTATGATCGAGACATGATAGTGACTTGATAAATAACAAGGGGGCCCTCCTAACAATCAGCAATTGGCAGCATAAAACCACAGGTGGTCTTACCTCATGAGAAGTTGAAGGGAAAAGATTTGTCAGCTGTGCAATTCTGACCAAAGTATCTCATCTAATGGTGGGGGTCGATATCAGTGTCAAAGGCCACTAGGAGACACTAAGGCAACATAAAATGAACTTATGCCACAATACAAACACAGCACAGCAAGATGTTGTGGGCAAATATGTGTATTCCCAATGTACATAATCAGATGGCCACATTCACATAATGGTTTGCCTTTCCAGCTATGACAACACAGAGACAATTTTTAACACATCCAAATTTCCAGCAATGTGTCAGGCACTCTGCTTTCAGCAACCAGGCAGCTGTAAGGCCTGAAACAAACATCAGCAAATCATGGTTGCAGCTATTTGCCTGTGAAGCATACCAGGCAATTTTTCTTGAAGGATGGTGTGTGGGTGAACAACAGTCCTTCACCATCAAGAGACCTTTTCAGAGGGTTGGTACATGGAGGCAGTGGATTGCATAAGACCACCATTTCATGCACTATTCCACTGAAAACAGATTTCTTGTCCTGTCTGAAATAGTAGTGGACTAAGGCAAAATGCGCAATGATGACAGCTCCATATAGTTTCTGATGATAATCAGAGGGTGTGATGCTTTCATGATTCTAATCAAATGCAGGCAAGGGACAAATGACATGTGTCAGCACAGCACGTTCTAAGGCTCCCTTGGTACATTCTTGAACAGGCCAATCCAAAGTTCAGGTCTCTGTGAAGCATAAATTGTCTCAATGTGGACCAGAATAAGTAGAGGAAATTGATACCATCATGGTAAGTGGTGTCTGGGTCCACATTCTCATCTTTCCTCTGAGGAGTGCGAGTGTAAGCCACCATACACATGAAGTTGAGGGGTTTTCAGGACATACTGTGAACAGAGAGTGGCTAAGATGGATGGGTGCCACACCATCTGCCTCATGTATGCATGAAACCAAGGTTGTCCCCTTCTTGGATGGAATAAGCTTTTTGAGAGCCTTGACATTGCTCACAATAGCACTGAAGTCAGCCCTAGCTGTGTCAAAGGCAGCATCTCTCTGAACAGGAATAAGTTGGCAGCTCAGTTTTGTTTCTGAGAACTCCCACTTGAAAGAACTCAATGGCATGTACCCTCCCTCTGGACCCATGAAAAAGTTTTGGCAATCAATCTGAAAAATCCCACTGATGAGCAGTTCTGTCATGTTGTCACCACTGTCTTTCACCACTGCAATGTCCCCAGAAAAGCTGCCTTGGAAGAACTCAGCACAAGAGGCAAGCAGTGGAGTTGTGCCATAGAAACCAATGGCACTTGTTTTCAGCATGTGTATGATGTTGTCTACCTCATCTGAGTTGTCCTGCCATCTTTGCCCATCCTCAGAGGAAGAACATGTGCTGCTGGATATAGTGGTTGAGGCCATAGGAGGCACAGTGTCAGTGGCTTGCAAATGCTCTGTCGGTGATGATAGACTCTTGACAGATTCATGTTCTGTGGTACAACAACCAGTAGCCAGTCAAAAAGCACAAGCAGGCATGTAGGGACTACCACCAACCTGTAGCAGCTGATGGTGTTCTCTGCTTATTGTTCGAGGAACGGGGGGCCATGGTTGTTTGAGTGGAAGGGACAAAGGACAGTCCCCTAGAGGACTGAGGTATTTTAAAGGGACATGAAAAAAGGGGGAAAGGGGTGCCATGTGGAGTCAATACAACAACTTGTGGCAAGTAAAGAAAAGATGCACTGGCAGAGGACAAAATGCACCATCAATGCGAGATTTTTGGGGACAACTTACATGGCAAGAAGTTTACAATTGCATCCCACCTGGGTCACTGCTGCAAGGACTCTGGACATGGGCGCAGCTCGGACCTGCTGTAAGCCAACTGCCAGTCAATGTTCAGCAACATATACAGGTGGTTGCTGCTGAAAAGGAGCAAAGTAAGAAGCAGCAAAAGTGTGAAGCAGACAGGGCATACCAAGCGAAATGGTGAACATTAATGCAGCTCAGACAGTCGATACCAAAGGCTGGTCAGTCTTCAACACAAGATGTATTCCGAGTTGGCATGTGGGAGGCCAAGTACCTGAAATTGCCTTCACATGAAGAAGTATGCACCTGTGTCACATCATTCATTAAGGCAACTGGCAATGCAGCATTACATTGGTGTGTATGTGTTGTGTGCATGCATGAGCTGATGAGCAGTGAAGGTTAGATTTTGCAGTCATGAATATTATAACCTTTAATTATGATGACAGGGAAAGAACAGGTTATTAAAAACATACCCAATGTTGAATGCCATCTCATGCCTGAAGTTGAGCATCACATGCACAATTTATGGCAAGGCCCATTGCTGTTGAAGGCACACATGGACAAGACTGGGACAGGATGGGTGTGTGGGGACTGCTTTCGAGCCTTGAGTGGTGACAGAATGCTGAAGCTAGCACTAAACAATAACATGTGGTTGGGAGACGCACCACTGGTACTGCGAAAATTGACCTTCGCAGAAACACTTTTGGTGGCATGGCATTATCCTTGCTGCTACATTTTCAAGTTATACCCCAAAGATGGTTCACATGGATATAATCCTGCTCACCTTCAATGCAGCATGGCTGGCAATGTCACATTGTATGAGGTCAATACATCAGCAATTGCGAACATGGTGGAAGGCAGTATGATGCTGCAAGAGGTCACAATGCTCAGCAACATTATTGCAATCACATTCATAGGAATGAGGACATTGCCAAAGAATTGGATGTTGTGCACCTTTCGGGTGTGCTGGTAAGCAGTTCATGAAGCATTACTCTGGCTGAAAGCAAACAATCATCTTTACCATGATATTATGATATCCACACAGTGACTGATGACACTACCTGATGATGAAATTCCAGTTGAAATAGAAGCTGTTATCTGGTGTGAGGATGATGCTGCAGTCGTGGTGCAAGAGAATGAAGGTTATGTCCAGGATAGCATAGATGATGAAATGGGTATGATTTTCATATAATGGACAATGGTGACTTACAATTCATGATGTTGACAGAGACCACTGATGAAGTAAACAAGGATGATATTGATGTTGCAGTGAACAGTGATTGTGGTTCTGCCAGTGTTGATGACAAAACCAAAGACAACAGTGAGAAGTTGCATGGACTGTATACAATTCTTAGCAGCATCTGACCCAATGATGTATAGAAGCAGATGTCATACCTCTGCATGCTCTTGGCATCATGGATACTGATCTCACACAGGTCTCTTCTTCGGAGCTCATGATGTATGTGCTTGCCAACCTGATGGACGCAACACAGGAAGGAGGATATGTGGTGCACCACAGTGTCAGGCCTATAGGAGACTTTGGCAAGAATGCAATAGAGAACAGTACTCCCAATCCACTTGCAGCAGCCTTCCCATGCTTGTTTCCTTATGGACTCGGTGTGTTAGGGGTTATACCCTGAAAGTAGTAGCTACTTAGTATGGGCATGTGATACCAAGGTATCACATGCCTCCTCATATATAAATGTTGCCTCGAAAAATTTAGATAGCATCCTTTTTGTCTCTATGTCTTACTGTGCAAATACCATATGGTACACTTTGTGCATGTGAGCTTGAGACAACTCTACTACAACCTTACAAATTTTTGAAGTGTGTTAATGAGTATTCGCAATGACACGCACAACCCACTCTTATGCAAGAGCAACGGTGACTAAACTGCCTGACAGAGGGGGTGAACCCCCTCCAGATGAAAATAATCATCAGAAAGAAAAAGGACCTCCCAAGGTCCAAAAGGATAAGAAAAAGAAACAAAAAGAGGATCCAACCTCAAGGATCATAGTGCAGGGCACTATGCAGCCCAAAAACAAAGCGCCCATGCCCAGAGAGTTCCAAGCATCAGTAACAATGGAAGGAAGTACCAAGAGAGGTACAGGGGAAGCAAGCCCAGCAGAGGTATTTGTCAAGTGATGAGTCCATTGACTCCTCAACCATCCAAATTAGAGAACTCATGGGTGATGCAAAACCCAAACAATCCTCAGGATATTGAGAACCCTTTAAGTCAAGTGTACATTGAAGGCGAGATGCCTTCAATGAGAGAACTCAATGAGGAAGTTCCTCTTGATCCTTGGGTAGCCTTAGCAGCTATGAATGAATTTCTGGAAAATATCCAGCAGCAATGGAGGGACTATGGGTATGGACCCGAAAGCTTCCATAACCATGGGATAGACCCAGGCAAGCATCACACCAATATGATAGAGTGTATCAGACGAGTGCTTGCAATTGAGAACCTTGAGGAACAAACTAGTAGGGCTAGCAGCCCAGACACTAGGACAGCAACAAAGAGGGAAGAGGTAACCACCCCTGCCCTGCAGGATAGACCTGCCTGAAGAGAAATCCATACAAATGAACAAGAACATCATTCAACACAGGGGTATTTGACCCCAGGAAGGCTACCAACAGGGCAAAGCGTTAGTGCCCCAGTCAGAAGTAGAGGCAACAGGAGTGGCCTCACTCCTAGTATGCCAAATCGACTGGCATATCTGTCCAGGTGAGACTCAGACATCATTCACCATATGTATGGAACTAGAAGAGGAACAGCTATCCTCCATCAGGTGGCATGAGACGATGCTATTGCAGTGAGGAACACAGTTGGAGGTGGACCTCCAGATGATGGAGGACCCCCCGATGGTGATGGAGGTAGTGACAGGGAGGATTGGAACCCCTCATGAAGGAGTGAAGAACACGGATGTCCCTATCTGGGACAAGGGAATGGACTGCCAAGGGACGGTCCCCCCAAAGGACAGAATCATAGGGGAGGTCCACCGGGAGGTGGTTTCCCCAGAGGAGATCCAGGCTTCCCTGGAGGGGATCTCCCCTCCAATGATGAAGATGACGATGATCATTATGATTGTGGAGGTCACAGGGGAGGCCCCATAAGAGGTCAGAGGAATTGACCTAATTATTTAAGGGGATTCACCCCAGGAAATACAAGGTATATTGACTTCATGCAACACAGGTATGCTCAGCGTATCTGGGAACAAGTGGGCCAGCCCACTGGACAATTGGGACCAGAGGTTAAAGCCATGGGTGTCCCAAAGCCAGGGAAATATAAAGGCCAGGATGACCTCGAGGAGTTCGACAACTGGCTAGGACAACTGCTCAAGTACTTCTGTACATTCAAAGTGACAGGCCCAGACTGTGACACAGACAGGGTCCTGTACACATATGCATACTTGGAGGGGTTGGCCTCCCAATGGTATGACCAGGAGGTCAAATCCCCTAACAGGCAGATTAGGGACTGGTCCTTTGAGGACCTGATCTGTGGACTCTTCAAATGATTTGTCCACAAAGCATCCGCACAGAACATGGCTGATCAATTCGACTGCACAAGATATGAACATGAGAAAGGGGCTCTCGCATTCTACAACGACCTAAAACGTCGCGCACACTGAATGGTGCAACCTCCAGATGATTATTCATTCCAGAGGAAGTTCTTGCACAGACTACTGCATACAATAATCAAGAGCATATTTGAAGCTCG
Organism: Pisolithus tinctorius; assembly: GCA_024663395.1. NCBI lineage: Eukaryota > Fungi > Basidiomycota > Agaricomycetes > Boletales > Pisolithaceae > Pisolithus > Pisolithus tinctorius. The sequence continues at coordinate 363,455 of JANFAH010000035.1, forward strand.
TGGAATTTCCACTGAACACTTGATGATTGAGGAGATCCTCGAAGAAGTGCACCACATGGAAATGGTGCAAAAAGCGATAAATATGCATATGAGATTGAGCCACACCAGCTCTGGAGGGAAATCCTTCCAAGGACGAAGTGGTTTGTACTCACATGGGAGGAAGGGCGATCATAACCCTCCAACAACCAAGAACTTTAAGTACATAAAGAAAGGGGACACCCTTTATCAACGAAAGATGAATCCCCCTTCAAAAGGGAATAAATTTGTAAAAAGGGATGGCTTGGACCATCAATCTCGTCAGAAAGAGCAGAATCGCTCATATGACAGGGGGAAGCAACCCCAGAAGTTTCTAACAGGTATCACCTGCTACAATTGCAACAGAGAAGGCCACATGGCACCGAGTTGTCCCCTTCCTTGCAAGGATAAAGGCAAAGCCATGGCTATATGCAGTCGACATCCAAGAGGACACAGAGCACGAACATGCATGCATAGAGAACAAAGTAGAGGAAGTGCCAGACAACCCTGACGATGATGAGGAAGTACAGGTGTATGAGGGAACTACAGAGGTTACCCCCAAAAATACAGAGTCAGCAGAACCCGACAAATTTATCAATACCCTCAAAATGTACTCAGAGGTAGATGAGGAAGATGAGCCAGTAGTGTATTTTGGTGCAATGGATACCGAAGACAAACCTCTTGAGGAAGAGGTGGTCTATTGCGTGTCAATACATGCAGAAGTTCAGGAAAGGCAGATGCCCTCTGAGGACGATGCCCCAATGCAAGAGGATGACCCTCTAATACAAGAAGACAGTCCAGGTAATGATGCCCTGTGAACTGAAAATGGATCGACTGAATCTATTCCCAACACAGTACAAGATACCAAGCGATGGGATTGGTTGGACCTATACAGAGCTGTACATGAGTTCGTGTATGACGAGTGTAGCCACTGAGTGGATCATGTAGCTGAAGGGCTACTAAATGGTAATCTGTCTCTGGTCAGGGTTCTCGCAAATAACGAGAATCATGCATGATGGGAATACGAAAGGGGTAGGGAGGATGGAAGGTGTGCTCCAATGGAGACACCAAATCTTAGTGCGCGGTGCACTAGGATGGCCCTTCACCTACTAGCATATCGCCTCCAGTGTATGGAAGGACATCAAAGGGATGCCCTTCGAGAAATATTGATAGCACACGAAGATGTGCATCATGCAGCTCAACCCCAATTAACCTTGGATGAGCCCTTGGGGAATGCTATGATTGATCTACATTTGCAGAGCATAATGACCCCTAATGTCTGAATATATCCAGACACAGTGGTCATCGAAACACCATGAGGAATGGTGTGGATAAATAGAGACAGGATGGTAGAGCACCCGCCTACCTCCTGAGAAGAGGATGATATAGTAAGAAGTGCATCACTCAGAATAAATGAAGATGAGATGGATCTAGACCCTTGTCAAGCAGAATGACCTGAAATCACAGGTGGGACCTGGACTTGGTCACTGGTTTACAGAGCTACTCACTCCGAGCATTGCCCCAAATGCCAACAATGCAGGGAACACATTGATGAGGCCATAGCTGAGGAGAATACCTCACTCACCATTGCACTGCAGTTCCCTGTGCAACTTGTGTTCTGCAAGTACAATAGGGGCTGGGAAGACTGTGACCATGCCCAAATGGAGGGGCACGGTATGAACATTGATTGCATTCAGTGTGCAATACATACGATGGCTAATCACATCAGGTCCCCTGAAGCACAATGGGTACAAGCATTGTGTGATATCCAACGCTTGTGCACAACTGCGCTGACCAGGAATGATATTCCTGGGGAGCTATATGATCAGCTCTGTGCAACTGAGCATCGCATAAGTCAGCCTAACCCAAATAACAATGAAGTCAGGATATACCCTGATGATATGGTGGTGGAAACACCACACAGAGATATAATCATTGAGGGACATTGCATCCATGATAACCCATGTATGGCTGCAATGGATTTGCAACCGATAGCAAAGCTGCTGATGTGTGCTTTTTGGTATGCAATGCATACTAAGCAGGAAGTGGGAACCCACCTGCAAATCACACCAGAATTGCACATGTGCATAACAGTAGACACCGTCATAAATGGCTGTAAAGCCTACACGATGATTGACACTGGAAGCACTGGAAACTTTGTGAGCCCGGCTTTTGCCAAGGTCACAAAGATGAAAGTGTTTCTGCTCGATCAGAAGCTTACGCCGCAATTGGGCTGCATAGGTAGCTGATCAAAAATTACACATGGAGGACTCTCCATGATAAAGATGGGCCGCCAACAGACCAACTGTTATTTCGATGTGGCTAATATCGATCGCTACGACTGTATTCTAGGAATCCCGTTCCTTAGGCAGCACAAAGTAGTGCTCGACTTTGCTGAAAAGTCAATGATGATTGCAGGTGAAAAGGTCCTCATGCTCACAGAGCCTGAGGTCGCCAGAGAGGGGCGCTCACACCCCCCTAAAGCCTCCTCCTCCTCGAACAAAATGACTAGCATGCCCTGCGAGGCTGTCACAGCCTCATGAGGGCTTGCTGGGGGGAGGGTGGTTAGAGTTGAAAAGCGAGCCTACACTCACAGTAATAAAACCAATACAAAAAAGAACATTGGGGGGACAAAGATATACCATCGCCTAAGGGAGCGATGGTTCGAAAAGTTTAGATGAAGGTTCGAAGGTGTCAACCGAAATTACCTCCTTTATGGGAGGTAAACCACAGGATTCCCCTGATTGATGAGGACAAGTGGTACTTGTACCACTTGCCTCATTGTGCTGATGCACTAAAGCAACAGTTGTCAGATAAAATCTGTCAGTACACAGACATGGAGTGGTGGGTGCTAAAAAGCATCCCACAAGCCACACCCATGCTGTGTATACCAAAGAAGAATGGCAAACTATGAACAGTCATTGACTGTCATAAAAGAAATGAAAATACAATAAGGGATGGAACTCCCTTCCCTGATCAGGACCAGATCAGGATGGATGTTGTGAGAGCAAAGTATCGCTCAAAGATTGACTTGTCAAATGTGTACGAACAGGTACATGTCGAGCCTGAAGACATCTGGAAGACAGCCTTCTCAATGATTTACAGCACTTTTATAAGCCAAGTCATGCAGCAGGGGGATTGTAATGCCCCTGCAACATTTCAGCACCTTATGACTGTGATCTTTAGAGATCACATAGGATGTTTTTGTATATGTCTATCTCGACGATATATTCATCTACAGCGATACACTGGAGGAGCATGAGCAGCACCTCCAGATAGTGTTTGAAACACTATGTTGGGCCGACTTCTTCCTCAAAAGAGAGAAGTGTGACTTATATGCCGAGAAACTTGACTGCCTTGGGCACATAATCGACACCAAGGGTGTGCATGCAGATAGAGACAAGATGTCTCGAATTAGGAACTGGAGAGTACCTAAGTCGCTCAATGAGGTTCAATGATTCGTTGGCCTTGTAGAATACCTGGCACAGTTTATGCCAGATATTTCGGTGTACACAATGCCACTAACTGGGATACAAAGGAATGGACATCTGTTCCTGTTGAGGGAAATCCACGACTGATGCTTCCAGATGATTAAGGACCTGGCCTGCAAATACCCAGTACTGTGGCTGATAGATCCAAGGAAGGAAGAGCCAATATGGCTTGTCTGCGATGCATCACTCTACGGAGTGGGTGCACTGTACGGGCAAGGACCTGAATGGAAGACCTGCTGACCAGCAGGTTTCATGTCGAAAAAACTGAGCAATGCCCAACAAAACTATAGGACCTTTGAGCGAGAGACCCTCATGATAATCGAAGCTTTACTAAAATGGGAGGATAAACTCCTTGGGTTTAAGTTCATGATAGTGACAGATCATGAGGCCCTGGGATACCTCAAAACCCAATGAAAACTGTCGAGCTGACAGGTCTGGTGGATAGATTATATGTCGCGCTTTGATGCGAAACATAGTATACGCCAAAGGCTCAGAAAACCGAGTGGCAGATTGCCTATCCCATTACTACAAGGAGGAAGGAGGAGACAACATCTCCAATGAGAACGTTGAGTGGGCAAATGCCGACATATGCCTGGACCCAGAGGGAGATGATCTCCCTCAGGACAGATGGCAAGAGCTGAGACTATCAGCAATGGAAGAGCAGGAAGGGACTCTTCGTAAGAGTAGCTGGCTAAAGGAAAAACGGGAAAACCGCATCCTGGAGGCTCAGGAGATGGCCTTGGCTGCAGAAAGGAATGACGAGGACACTCCTCTCACAATTGCAGAAGAGGATCCATTGATATTCAAATCCACTGAGGCCTCACGAACCTCGCCAATAACCTATGGAGACATGCCAGAATTCCTGGATGCCATCTGTAAGGGATACAAGAGTGAGCCTACACTCGTGAAGATACTAGCACAACCATCACATCACCCTCAATTTGAGGAAAGAGATGGTCTGCTTTACACGAAAAATCGTGGTGGAGAGGAAGTGTTGTGCCTTCCTCACACAAAGTACAAAAATGATGACATAATTGCACAGGTCATAGACCAAGTGCACAGGATGCTGGGACATTTTGGATCCCAGAGAATGGCGGACTATATCCGCAGGTGGTACTGGTGGCCAAAACTCGGTCGAGAAGTGGACAGGTTTTGCAGAACCTGCCCCATATGTCAGGCAATGAAGGCAGACAATCAGCGGCCTCCAGGACTACTGCACAGCCTACCTGTGCTGAGACGACTGTGGGGGTTGATAGCAATGGACTTTGTGGGACCATTCCCACCAAGTGAAGGATATGACTACCTGTGGGTAGTCCTATGCTGTCTGACGTCCATGATACACCTGATACTGGTGAAAACAACGGTGCGAGCTTCGGAACTCGCATGGATATTCATAAAAGAAATAGCCCACTTACACAGGCTACCAGAAACAATCATCTCAGACAGAGACACAAAATTTACATCGACGTTCTGGTATGAGACACACAGAATGTTAGGAGTGAAGCTCCTAATGTCAACTGCATTTCACCCACAGACAGATGGTGCATCCAAATGAGCCATATGCAATGTAGTGCAGATGCTATGGTCGATGGTCTGTCCGGACCAGAAGGACTGGGTATCGAAGCTGCCAATGGTCAAGTTTGCAATAAACTCGAGCATCAACAGTTCTACGGGGTTTGCCCCATTCAAACTAAACTACAGACACATGCCTGTAATGATGCAACACATTGAGAAAGGGATGACTACATCGTCCCCAGGAGTAAGGATGTTTGTCTGACAAGCACTGGAAAATTTAGAGATGGCGCATGATGCCATAATCAAGAGTAGGGTGGTGCAGATGTACCACACCAACAAGAAACGAGCAAAAGGAACTCACCTTCAAGTTGGAGACCTGGTGTATCTCTCCATGAAGAACCTGACCATGCCCAAAGGACAAGCTCGTAAGCTCATGCCAAGATTCATCAGGCTGATGAAGGTTCTACACTGTGAAAGCGTGAGCGATACATATATGCTTGAGCTGCCAGAGCAGCTAAGAGTGAGACACATACACCCAACGTTTCATGTTGGGCTTCTGCACAAGTATGAGCCAAACGATGACTTACTGTTTCCACAACATGATGCACACACCTTCTATGATGTCAGTACGACTGATGATGATGAATGGATAGTGGACGAGGTACTTGCCCACTGGTGGTCTGGAAACAAGGTAGAATTCCTTGTTAAGTGGAATCTGGGAGATTCCACATGGGAACCGATGTCCCACTGCAAGAAGCTCGAGGCCCTAGACAGGTACCTCAAACTTCAAGGCATGCAGAATGTACGCCAATTGCCTCACAAGGCACAAGATACGCAAGAATGCATAGTAGCCACATAGTGACTATGAGTAGTTGTGTACTACTAACGGAACCAAACAGACTTGAAAAAAAAAAACAAAGTCAAATAAAAATAAAAATAAAATAGCAAAGATAAAGATCAAAAGCCTAAAAATAACCGAACACCGCATTCTGTCAAAGGTAGATAGTATAATGTAGCCACCCACCAATCACTCCTCATTCATGTGTTTTTTCTATGTCGAGTATTACTTAAGTTTTTTAATTATGCCTCGTGCCCTCCTTTTTTACTCTTGCTTCTTCCTCACTCATACCACTTCATAGCACTGCCTTTTTCCACCACAACAAACCATCCAGAATGTCTTCCCGCAATAATCATCGCAGTACCTGGAGCTCGTGCTCCCCACAGCCCTCCCCGCACCGTTCTCACAGGGAGTCAGCCATGCACGATCATGGTGAGCTCTCTGCATGTCGAGGCACACGACATGATAGCGAGGCTCCTCACTCGCCATCCCCTGCTGCTCAGTGCAGCACACATATGGTCAGCAGTGGCCAGAAGTGTGCTCACTCCCCATCCATTGCATTGTCACATGCCTCATCTCGAGAGCATGATGATCATCACTACAAACACCCTCAAGGACCTTTCTGGGTGTGCCACCCACAACTGCCGTTCATCTGGCATCATGATTCCAGTTGCACGATGTGCAATGCTTACATGTTGCATGTCTCCCAGGGCATGGCCCTCTCTGAAGCAGGCCTCACTCCTGCAATATTCAACCTTGCAGACAAAGCTGCACACATTGTCTGCCATTCTCCATATGACAACATGCATTGTCGCATTGCATACCTTGAGGACAATCTCAACGACTGTGACAATGAGATTCATCACTTACAAGACAAAATTGATGAGCTTTGTCATACATTTCCAGCTCCCATGTCGGTCGAGCAGGAGGCATGGGATTTTGAACATGCATGAGTTGTGTCCCTTGGTGGCCCTGACCACCACATTCTTGACCAGCCTGGAGCTGGTCCCTCAACATCCCAGATGGCCCTCCCTGCTGCGATGTTTTTTTCAGGGGGGAGGGTGCAGGTGAAGCCTGCTGGTTCTCATATTTCGAGGGAGCAACCCTTGTCACAGCACGGATGGCCTCACCATCCTCCTATGGAGGATGTGATGATGACCGACCATGCTGTCAGCTTTCCAGACATCCCTAGTGATGTCCAGATAACTCTGGATGAGGGAGCACCCTCTGTTCCTGCACAGGGAACAATGTTCCCTGAGTTCAATGGGACAGAATGGCCCCATCGCATGCTTAGTCTGGGCGAAGGCTCAGACAGTAAGAATAAGATCCTCTTCATGAGGATCAACAACAATCTCTATGCCTATGAGGGCGAAAAGATTGACAGTGTGAAGCACAACCTCAGGCTGCACATCATCCCACTGGTCCCAGTGGGCAAGAGACTGTATGGCTGGGCTGTATGGTTTGAAGGAGGCATCCTGGGGCCCATTGCCCACTTCAACACTGCAGATGATATCTGCCAGCTCTACACAAAAGCATTACAGGAGCCAGAGGATAAGGCTCCCCATGTCTGAAAGGTGCAGGACCTTATAACTTACCTCAACTTGTGGAAAAGATGCAAGTTGGGGTCAAATGAGGTCATCAACCTTGCATTGAGCAAATGGAAGCCTCCTGTGTGGTCTTCCAAGAAATCTTGTGAGAGGAGAGAGGCCCTCAAGGAAAAGGGGAAGGCAGTTCAACCTCAAGGGGAAGAGGAACAAGCACCTGCTGTGGGGATACCCCCACCTACATCTGGCCCCTCTGGAGGTGCTCCAGCACTGCAGGAGCAGATAGCAGATGCTCCTTTGGGCTCAACTCCAGCATCTGATGTAGGTTCAACCCCTACTCCTGCTCTCATCGACTGTGTAGCGGTTCAACCACATGAGACTCAACAGGTCTCTGAACAAAGGCCTGGGCCAAGCTCCCGAGCTCAGTCCTCCACAAGGACACAACCTCCTCACAAGGCAAAAGGGGCCAAGCCCTCTGGTGGGAAGTCTAGGGGCATTCCCGAGCTACCATCAAATGCCCCTCCCCTTGACAGTTCTGTCGAAGCTTGGAGGGAGTTCATCGACAAAGAGAAGAGGCACCCTTGCTGGGGCGAAGACGGCGAGTCCACACTCATGGCCATGGTCCCAGGGGTACTGGGGACATCTAGCAGGCCAGATGACTCCAATGCAGAGGCCGACCCTCTGTCTTTACGAGTGCCTGGTGCCAGTTCCCCAGAGCCATAGGGCTCAAAATGTCTGGATGTGTGAGTTGGCTTGCCTACTCGCAGCAAGGGGATGATATCGGTCCCTCCTCAACTGGGCAGAAGTCAGCCCAGTCAAAGGCACATCACATCCCTGGGACAGTGAGTTCACCACCTCAGCTGACAGGGCCTCGATTGCAGCATATCTCGCTGCTAATGGGGTCAGCACATATGACACTGACAACACACTACAATGGGCTTGACAAGCTGGTCAAGAGTATGTCAATGGCATCATTGCCAATGGAGGGGAGAATAACCCTCAGGTTATGGCAAAAATCAAGCCCCTGAAGAAGGCTCTCACCAAACCTTGCCCCCCAAGCGATGTCGGATTGAGGGAGTGGTACGAGTGTCAGGCTCAGGCCATTGGTTGCACCATCAACCAGGTCCCTCTGGGTCACACACCCTTACGGGCTGACGATCAGCAGATCATCTCTGTGTTCGCCTCTGCAGCATTCATCTATGACCTCCCCCACTGTCCTCATGGGGGAGCATCCACTGTCAGGGGAAATCCCCCTGCTAAAGACTCTGAGCCTGAGGAGGGTGAAATGACTGATGACCTATTCGAGGATGAGGATAGGTTGCAAATGTGAGGGGATGTTCCCTCTGGAGACTCAACTCTCCGATTAAAGGATTGGGTTCAACACTCCTTCTCTGTGTTTGGACTTTGAGGCCTAACCCTCAAAGTATTAGTTTGCGAAGCCTAACCTTTGCGCAACTGTCTTTTTTTTTTTTTTTTCTCTTTCTTCTTTCCTCATCTCTTTCTTTTCTCTCTACTTTCTGAGCCTGGGTCGGCTCTGCAGGGGAGGGTGTTAGGGGTTATACCCCGAAAGTAGTAGCTACTTAGTATGGGCATGTGATACCTCGGTATCACATGCCTCCTCATATATAAATGTTGCCTCAAAAAATTTAGATAGCATCCTTTTTGTCTCTACATCTTACTGTGCGAATACCATATGGTACACTTCACATGTGAGCTTGAGACAACTCTACTACAACCTTACATGGTGGTATCAAGGCCAAACACTCAATTAATGTCAGCCTCAGCAAACATGCTAGGTGGGCAATGCAGTATTATGACCACCATTTTGTTGTCTACCATGCATTCCCTTTCATGATCTTTGCTATGATCCAAAAGTGGGATGCAATGCAGTCCGCTTGTCTGCAGATGTGGAGAAAAGACTTTGAATGAGATGCCCTGGCACTGTCTTGCCTGACTGTTGCAGACTTATGGAAGGCAGAAGAGGAGGAAGGCAGAAAAGCGAAGATTAGCAATCCAAGGGTACAAGCATTGCAAAAACATGTAGTCACTGCAAACAGTAAGGTTGAAGGCTCTGACAATGCCTGCTGTGAGGAATCCGCATTCCCTGGATGCATAAGCCCCTATCATTAACCATTCCATGACTGCTGTTATGTCCACTCCCCTCTCATGTTCACCATTGTTCATGCACTACCTTCCCATACCCTTGCTCCCTCTTGTGCAATGTTATACCTGCGGCTGCTGTGCTCCAGTCGCTTCTTTTCCTTTGGACTCTTTCTCTTATCATGGTCTCTATTCCTTTAGTGCTTGTAGTATACCCTCAGCCTCTGTTCTGGCCTGTCCTGTCTTGTGTGTACGTGCTGTCATGCGGTTTTCCCTTACTGTACCTTGTCTTACTTAGGTTCCAGGTTTGCCCAGACTATAAAGCCCTGTACTTAGGTACAGAATGATACCTTTTGGCACTCAGAAGGTCACCACGAGTTTCCTTTTCACTTCATCTACACTGCACACCTTGCATTCCACCATGCACGAACTACATATACTGCTTGCACCGCCAGTACTATTCCACAGACCACACCATGCATGTCACAAATCACTACCACTACAAAGTGCTGGGTCTCACCTTCTAGTCTAGACAGTCCAGAATCCCTTGGGACAAGCAATTCATTCCCTTCATTTTATTGTTGTTATCTAAGCCATTTAGCTTGTGTTATACAGCTGCTTGGACTTTTCATACAACTGGAGCCCACCACAAGGGATTCTGCTGTCACTTCCAGAAGGTTGCTCAGGCACACCACCAAATGCACTGAACTAGAAAATTTACACCTGCACTTTCGCAATCTCAACCTGTCAGAAGACTCCAACCTCTTCTGCCCTGTTCCACCCATAACACTGGATCATGTGCAATTACCTGCTGACATTCCATGGGTACTACCTGCAATCACTTCCCCTGATATTTCGGCAGATCAGATATCTGTCACATTGGATCACCTAGATCCCACTGCCCCTGATTTTCCTGGTGGTTTTATCCACTCAACTCCCCAAAGGCCTGAAACCCTGCCATCACCTTTAACACCCATCACATCATCTGATTCATCATCACCAGTGCCCTCTTTTTCCCATCTCTTTGATGCCTCTGAATCTATACCCAGACTCTCAGTTCCATCTGCCACACTGCTGTGACCACTCACACAGTCACAGACCACCCATCAGCCAATTAGTAACCCACCACCACTTCTGCCAGTCCGTTCACACACTATACCAACTGCTCCACCTCTGCAACCAATACCCATTCCACCCATTACCAATCTGGCACTGCCACCACAGGTTAACCCACCAATGGCTAATCCTCAGTTTCAGATGCCACTCTGTGGAACACAAAACTCACCTAAATTTAGTGGAGATTCTCCCATGCAGCTTCTGTGCTACCTCAAAGACATTGACTTCCTTGGTACTCTTGCTGCTCTTGATGACTGTGGCAAGATCAGAGCTGCAATCTGCTATGCTGACCTCGAAGAAGCCAAGGTCTGGCAAATGCTTCCAGAAGCCACACCTGCAGCTGACAACTGGGATGCCTTTGTAGTTGCTGTTAAGGGTTTGTACCCTGGCTGTGAGGGTGATGACTGCTCCTGCCATGCAGACTTGCAGTACCTCATCGAAGAATATCAGTCCAAGCCTATGCAGAACCAGGATGACCTTGGAGAATACCAGCAGAAATTCACTAAGATTTCTGCCCTCCTCATTAAAACTAAAAAGCTTGCAGAGACAGAACAGGATTCCATGTTCCTGAATGGCTTCCTGAGGGCCATCACAGATTGTATTCATCATTGACTCTCCATAGTCCACACTGACCTCCACCCTGACAACCCATACCTGCTTGCAGAAGTCGTCAAAGCTGCCAAGTTCCTTCTGACAGGATCTGCTCTCCATAGTGCGGTACTGACAATGGGTACTGCAGCCTTGCCAGCTGCACCTCCCTCATCAGCTTACATTCTGCAAGTGCCACCTTCTGGTACTGTCATTAAACAGGAATACAACTTCCAGACACAGCCTCTGCTGCAGCAACACAGACCCCAACCACTGGACAAGGATGTGCATGCTCATTGAAGTTTATATCCGTGCTGGTAAGATCATGAGAGGTACAGACAACCATCTCTATCTGGCAGATGGGAGCCGAATCCCATGCTTCCCTGAATGTAACTCACTGAGAGAGGCTGTTGACCACGTCATGGCTGACAGAGACCAGGCCAGCATGCGCACTGTGACTCCTGCTGCTCCATGCAAGGCACCACTAACCTCTTCTGCATTGCTCATCCTGAAGTTGACATGCAGTTGGAGATCCAGCCTTCTGCCTTCTTAAACACCATCCAAGATGTTGATGAACCTGTCACAGACTTAGCCAACCCTGACTTCCAAGTGTATGTCACTCAAGCTTGGGCTATGTACCAAGTGGATAAAGGTAACAAGGGAGCAGTTGTTCCCCATGGAAAGAAAGCCTGCTTTGACAGAGTTGAAATCACAGCTCGACCCATGGCACGTCCTGCCAACCCTCCACAAGTCGACCCATGTGCAGCCACTGTTGAAGAGGAAATCATTTCCCCTGGCATTCAAAGTTCATGTGCCGCTCACCAGGCATCTGATCCCTCTGCACCTGCTCCAATGTCCACTGCTATGAAACCATATGTTCCTCTGACTAATCCGGCTCTGATGCCCATGCTCAAGGATCCCATTCCCATGGCAATTGTTCCATCACAGACACCATACCCAGCAGCTCGCAATCAAAACCAGTACCATTACTCATTCCCTCTTGAAGACAAAGCCGTGCTGTGAGTCAAAGTGTGGAAAGGCAGTATAAACCAACCAAACCAACACCAAAGACAAATGTGAGCAAGTGGTGGTTTACCTCTGCAGAACCTGGAGGGCAGAGAAACCTAAAGTGGGGGGAGTTTCAATGGCAGGTGCTCCTAGTGCAAGTTGTCAATGAGTTACACAGGAGTAGATGAATGGATGATGACTGAGGAGGGGATGCTGAACAGAGTGAAGGTGTTCAGCCAAAAGTACTTGGGGGTAATGGACTTTGATAGAATATGCTCCTTGCACAAGTCAATGATAAGTTATGCAGGAGTGGGGGGGATGACTAAGACTGCTGACTAAGAGGAAGCTTCAGATGATGAAGGATGGCAGATAGACTCTTCCGAACGAGCCTCAACTACCAAGTATACAAATGATGACAGATAGACCCCTTTGCGCAGCCTCAACTGTCGACAATGAGATATGCTGAGCTGAGCTGAACTGACTGCTGGACTGCTTCTGATTGCTTCCTGGTAGCTAAGTACATGGGGGTTTATACACTGTGGGGGGAGCATAGCTTGTGACAAACAAGGCACAAACACTTGGTAAGTAATGAGTAAGGACTGAGTAATCGTGATGAGTAAGTGAGAAATGAAAAGTAAGCAAGCAAAGAAGATTGGTAAGTATTGGCAATGAACAAGTCAAGGATAGTCAAAATATCACAAAATGAGTCAAATAGAATCAGAAACTGAGTAAGCGCACTGATATCACATTAGGGGGTGGCGATGCAAGTTAGATCTCAGTGGAGACATCTCTAGATCCAAAGACAGCATGACAGATGGACAGTGTTTCCAGATAGGGAAGTATTAATTCCAGAATTGAAGGGCATGAGTCAGGTGTCAAAGGGGGCTAGGGTGTTGGGGGTCTGTGGGGCAATGAGAGCATATGCGATTGCGTCTCCCACCCTTTCATCCTCTCAGTGAAGTTAACAAAAACTTCATGAATGGGGCTCTGATGGAGGAGGAGGAGAAGGGGGGATGTCTTCTGCTGGATCCTGCAGTAAGAAGGCAAGATGCATGTCATACTCATCATGAATGTGATCAGGGAGGCTGGAGAACAGTAGACCATACTGCAGCTGTCGCAATGCAGGAAGAATGATGGACAAGACAGGAATAAAGACAGTGCAGGGAGCAGGGAGGAATGATCCATATGCTTCATCAACTGGGGAGACTGAAACGACCACATAAGACCTTTCTAACCAAGTGACAGACCTGAGGTGACCAAAGAACGTCCTTCTGGAAGTCATACTGACAAGGAGAACATGCTGACCAAGCTGCATGGGATGAGATGGGGCTGACAATGATGGGATGAACCAGGGGGCTTCAGGACGGAAGCTGGTGGGAATGCCTGGCAGATATATGTAACCACTGTCTCTGGCAAATGAGACAAGTGAGATGACCAATAAAGAGGTGGCCATGATTGATGGACTTAGCGAAATGAGCATCTGATGGATGGAGTGCTGTAGAAACACGCAGGGTGTGAGGATCCTCTCCAAATTTGGAAGGAAGAATTGTGGGGCCGAGCACTTTAAGCGAGTGTGGGAACGGAGTCGATATCTTTGGAAATGGTGGAGATACGATGAAAACTGGAATGCCGTACATGGGTGCTAAAAACCTTTAACGTGTGCTTAACTTGCTTCCTCTTTTCTCTTTAGCACTGACAACTTGTTCTTGTGCGAAGGATGACTGTTAACGTCCAACAGTCTTTCTATGCATGAGGCCTTTAGTCTTCATCTGCATGCTTGGGCATTGTGCGCAACTCGTCAACAAGTTAGGCAGAGTCAGCTGTAACCATGTCCACAACACCTTTGGTGTGTGACAGCGTCACCACAAACAAGATTGAGGTAGTTCATAGCGATGATGAGGAAGGAGTACAAGTGAATGAGCTGATCAGCCATGATCCTCAAAGAACTGCATGCAAATACAGAGACTGCGTTATCCACAGTGACAATGGCTCCATCGTAGCTCACCACACTCTGCCGCTCCACTGCATCAAAGCCAAGGTCCCTGGGACCAATGTCACCATCAATTGCATACTAGATTCCAGTTTGGAAATTGTCACCATGCCCAGGCACATTTGGGAAAAGATTGGGCTTCCATTGCACTGCAATCATCTCATGACCATGACATCTGCTAACATGTCTAAAGACACTACCATAGGCATACTAGAGAACCTGAAACTCGACTTCAGCACCAGACCAGTCATGCTCCAGGTTCAAGTAATTGAACATGCCAACTTTGACATGTTCCTCGGACATCTGTTCATCTGCCTTATGAGTGTGGTAACAAACAATTATCCTGATGGCAGACAGTGGATCACCCTCTGAGACCCAAATGATGACCATGAGTACACTCTGCCCATGCGCTGTGGTGCGAGGGCTGTCTGCACTGCAAGTGTGGCAAGCACTGCCATAGTCACCAGAGTATAGTTGAATGGGGTTTTTGAATATCAATGATCCACCAAATGGTTGGGGGGAGCCTACTAAGATGTCCTGTTTCCTATTTAGCCACTGTTATCCATTCCTCAGTCCCACAGTCTCATCACTAGCCTTCACTTCAACGAACTTCCCTTTGCCTGTGGCACATGTACCACAGAACATACCTACCAGAATACCCTTGCCTGCCTTTGCTTTCCTCTCTTCCACTCAGACAATACTAAACCCCTCTGCTATAGCTGCACTCGGCAGCATTTATCAACTAGATCCTGCGGTTCGCACTCTCATTTACAAACCAGTTGCCAAGAAGGTTCAGATGGTACCTGCCCCGATGGCAGAAGAATACTGCATTGTGTGCAGCCTGCCTGATGATCTGCTTGCTGGTCTCCAACCACTTCCAACCCATCCACCAGACTTCACTCCAGGCATCCACTTCACTGCCAAATGGGCTGTGGAACTTGACCTCAATCCTACAGATTGGCTTTGGCCAGAAGAACTTAAGCTCATGACTTGGCTTGTCTTGGTCCACAAGCCCGCATTCACATGGGACATTACAGAGTGCAGACACCTAGACAAATGCTATTTTCTGCCAGTAAAGATTCCTACGATTCTGCACATGCCTTGGGTCCAATGCAATATCCCTATCCTGAATGTGATACATGCCCAAGTCATAGACATGATTAAAGATCGCATCAAGTCTGGCATGTATGAACCTTCTACAGCAGCTTACTGCTCCCACTGGTTCTGTGTAGTAAAGAAAGATGGTGTAGGAAAAGTCCAAGTAGCTGTATAATATGAGCTAGATGGCTTAGATAACAACAATAAAAAATGAAGGGAACAAATTGTTCGTCCCAAGGGAATCTGGACTGTCAGGACTAGAAGGTGAGACCCAGCGCTTTGTAGTGGTAGTGATTTGTGACATGTGTGGCATGGTCCGCAGAGTAGTACTGGTGATGCGAGTGGTGTGAGCAGTATACATAGTTCGTGCGCAGCAGAATGCGAGATGTGTGGTGTAGACAAAGTGCAAAAGAAACTCATGGTGACCTTCCAAGTGCCAAAAGGTATCATTCTGTACCTAAGTACAGGGCTTTATAGTCCAGGAAAACCTGGAACCTAAGTAAGACAGGGTACAGTAAAGGAAAGCCACATGACAGCACATACACAGAAGACAGGCCAAAACAGAGGCCAAGGGTATACTACAAGCACTAAGGAATAGAGACTGTGATAAGAGAAAGAGTCCGAGGGAAAAAGTGACCAGAGCACAGCGGCCACAGGTATAGCACTGCGCAAGAGGGAGTGAGGGTGTGGGCAGGTAGCATGCAAACAATGGTGAAAGTGAGAGGGGAGCAGACATAACAGTAGTCACGGAACAGTTAATAATAGGGGCTCATGCATCTAGGGAATGCAGATTCCTTACAATGGAAAGTCTCTTCACCTTGTGCATGACTTACAGCCCCTGAATGCAGTGACCATCCACAATGTGTCTGTTCTGCCCTTCATAGAACATCTCACAGAATCCTTTGCTGGGTATGCGGTATATGCAATGATGGACCTCTACTCTGGGTATGATCAGCATGCACTTCATGTGGATTCCCATGACCTCACCACCTTCAGTACCCTGCTCGGACCGCATCGGCTTACTACCCTGCCACAAGGTCATGTGAACGCAGTCCAGGTATACCAGGGAGATACTGCATTTGTTCTCCAGGATGAGATCCCACATCATACCATGCCCTTCATAGATGACATCCCTGTAAAATCCGAGACCACCCACTATCAGCACACAGACAGGTCCTATGAGACTATCCCAGAGAATCCTGGGATTTGGAAATTTATCTGGAATCACTGTATAGTTGTTAACCATATCCTCCAGTGTTTGCAGAATGTCAAGGCCACCATCTCAGCAAAGAAGTTCATGCTAGCCACTCCATCCACTGTGATTGTTGGCCACAAGTGTACCTTTGAAGGTCACATTTCAGAAGAGAGCAAAGTGCAGAAGATCCATGACTGGCCTGAGTGCCACAACCTGACACAGGTTCACAGTTTCCTCAGTGTCTGTGGTGTGCTATGCATCTTCATCAGAGACTTCGCCAAGATTGCACAGCCACTGGTTGCACTCATGCAGAAAGACATACCATTCACATGGGATGAACTGCAACGTGCTGCCATGCAATGACTCAAGGATGAAATTGTAAAGTCCCCCACACTCCAAAGAATTGACTACACGTGCAGTTGCGAAGTAATTCTAGCAGTCAACACCTCGGTCATCACAGTTGGCTATATCCTCTACCAGCTCAGCGAAGATGGCAGACAGTATCCTAGTCACTTCAGATCCATTACCCTCAATGAGGTGGAAAGCCGCTACTCCCAGGCTAAGCTTGAGTTGTATGGCCTCTTCCACACATTGTGCATGGTACACGTATACATCTTCAGTCTCGCTAACTTCGCTGTGGAGGTAGATGCAAAGTATATTGAGGGCATGATAAATAACCCAGATCTGCAGCCTAACACGATGATCAATCGGTGGATCACTGGCATCCTCCTCTTCTCATTCAAACTCATGCATGTCCCTGCAGACAGGCATGCTGGCCCTGACAGCTTGTCATGCTGGCCATGGTCAGGGCTTGACCTGCCCAAGGATGACAACCATGAGGATTGGCTGGACCATTTTTACTCTTTCTCTACACAGGTTGTCAATGACCGCCCGCTTCCTATGTCACTTTCCAGTCAAGATCACCATTCCCTACTGCCACCCACTTACCATTGGGCAAACCTCCCACTGCCTGCATCCTTCTATCTCGCATTCTCTGCAACTGCTGATGCTTATAGCCCTTCCAATACCCCTGATGAGCCTGCCATTCCATGGTCTGCGAAAGCTTGGGCATGCAAAGCGAAGATAGAAATGATCTGCACATTCCTCACGACCCACGAGTGACCTCCTGACCTTACTGATGTGCAGTACTCATCTTTCTTCAGTTCAGCTAGCCACTTCTTCCTCCTAGATGGTAATCTATGGCATAGGGAACCGCATGGATGGCACCAGCTGGTCATTGATAAATCCAAGCAGTATCATCTCATCAAAGAAGCACATGATGACCTTGGACACAAAGGTGTCTTCATGGTCCACACATGCCTTCTCCTCCACTTTTGGTGGCCTCTGCTTGTCGAGGATGTGAAGTGGTATGTTCACACTTGTCACAAATGCCAGATCCACCAGATGCAGAAGCTTCATATCCCCCCCACTGTACCCATGATAGGGGGCCTGTTTCATAAAGCTCACATTGACATGATGCTGATGCCCAAAGCTGGCAGCTACTGCTACATAGTACAGGCCCATTGTGCACTCACCTCATATCCCAAATGGCACATGTTGTGCATGGAAAATAGTACTGCACTTGCATCCTTCATCTTCGAGGACATTCTATGTTGCTGGGGTCCACTCACCAAGGTTGTCACTGACAATGGTCCTGCATTCGCCCAAGCCTTAGATGCCCTAGCCACACAATATCATATCCATCACATCTGTATCTCTCCTTACAACTCTCAGGCTAATGGCATTGTAGAGCATCGCCACTATGATGTTCACAAGGCTATCATGAAGAGCTGCGAAAATGACGACTGCCACTGGCACACCATTGTGCACTCTGTGTTCTGGGCCAAGTGGGTCACCATCTTGAAATCCATGGGTTTATCCCCTTACTTCATGGTACACAGTGTCGAACCACTGTTCCCATTTGACCTTGCTGAAGTGACCTTCCTCTTACCCCTATCCCACAATGATGCAACACTGCTGACTACCACAGACCTGATTGCTTGGCAAGTGCACCGGTTACAGAAGTGTCAGGATGACTTAGGCCAGGTCCGCAGCAATGTCCTCTACACACGCTTTCAGTCTATCCAGCAGTTCAAAACTGCCTTTCAGCATCACATCAAAGACCATAACTTTGCTCCTGGCACCCTCGTGCTTGTTTGCAACTCCTGCATAGAGAAAGAACTGAACTGGAAGACGAAGCCACAGTACACCGGTCCCATGGTTGTCCTTCATTGGACCACTGGGGGCTCGTACCTGCTAGCTGAGTTGGATGGTGCGATCTCCAAACTCTGCTTTGCTGCATTCTGCTTACTTCCCTACCACCCACAGTCTCAAACCTGCACAACTGTGACTCGCATTACTGGGCTAGATGATGGAGAACTAGACTGCCTTCTTGAGGAAGCTGAGGATGACCCCACTGATGATGATGTCGAGGCTTTTGCTGCAGACAGCTGACTATCCATCCTTTCCAGTATCCACAGTCTGTCCATCACACTATTCCCCCATACCCTTGTCTCCCATGATACCCATACCTCCTTCTGCAGCTGTGCCCACCTCCCCATGGCTTCTTCTGTTACCCTCATTCCTTCTCCCATACTGACTGGGGACAGTCAGTGTTCAAAGTCCCCCATAGGGGCGACCAGCATACCACTCACTCCACCCAATACCAGACATAGTTCATTTCCTTTTATCTGTTTTACCCCAGGTTTCATCTGGAGACCTCTATTCCACCCCAGGTTTCGTCTGGTGATTCTAATGATAGCTAGCCCCTGCTCAAAAAACATAAACACCACTAACAAAAAGTCAAAAACCATCCAGAAACATAACAAAAACAAAGTCTCTCCTATCTCTCTTACTAGTCTCGCTGATGCCACCCTCAGCTGCTCTATACTGCAGATACTCACAACCACCCCACACATTTCTTCTTTGAATGTGCAGTCAGCATGTGCCTCTTGATTCATTTTCCTTTCAGTTTCCCTTCTGTCTCCTTTTAATTAATACCAAAAGACCGTCCCAGTTACCCAATACACCTTCCCTTCATTCTCTCTTCAAGAATCCGTCACATCCTACCATCAAGACCACACCACAAGGACTTACCACTGAGAGAGGTCAAAAGTTGCATGAAGAAGACAAGTCAGGTGGTACCCCGCACACTCTACGATACTGCAGCCAATTTGGGGCCAGTTCCTTGCTGAGCAGACAGAAGTCTCTCGCAGTACCCCACTTTGCAATCACACAGAATGGGCCAGAACAATGTATTTTTCCACACATAAGGTGCAGAACGATCTCAGTACAGCAAGTGATGTGGAAACAAACATACATACTGCATGACAGCCTACTTGATCCCATGCTCTGCCAGCACCTCTGCAAGCTGCTCGATGCACACCTGCAACCGAAGGTTGGCTGCATGTGTGGCCACTGCCTCGGCCCTTACCATTGTGAGAGCCTGTGAGAGATCTGTCATGGTCTTGTTGCTCACCATGCTGTGCCTAGAGGTCTTGCCCTTTCCATGGGTTCTGCTCTTGACCACCTCCACAATGTCATCATCATCATCGTCATGAGCCCACTTAGATGGACCAGCCTTAGGAGCCTTCAAGGATTGTGCTGCAGCAGATTAGTCTTGGTCATGTTGAAACGCACTCGTCACTTACCAATTGATGCGCCAGCCTGCACCCACTTTCCCACAGCCTTTGTTGACTTCTTGCACTCCTGCTTCATATGCATGCAACCATCACATGTTCAACCCTCTAGACCAAAACACACCACATTCTTCACCAAGCACCTTGTGCAGAACCAACCTGGGCAGGATCATGACCCTTGGTCCTGCCCCATCCTTGCTCTCTGCAATGGTCTGTCATGAATGCTGGAAATCCACATGGTTACCAAGACATTGTGAACCGCTTAGGCTCACTTACCTTGTGAGCCAGTTGTGGGACCTCCACATGAGACATTTTCACCCCCACACCTTCATCACCAACCTCCACCACAGTCTCCTCACCCATCTGGATGTCTTGCTCTGCCTTCATGTGTGCTTCAGCCTCCTCCATGGTCCACTGCTCATACAAATCATCAGCCTCCACCAGCATGGGAGCATCCTCTGCATCAACCCGCATGGACACCCCAAGAGCCTTCCCTCGCTTGACCAGAGGCATCAGTACTGCCTGTTGTGGGCTTGTCAGCATCATGTGGCCAGGTCTCCATATGAACCACCTACCATCTTCTCTTCCCAGCACCTCAACCACATCGTCTTCTCCTCCCACATGTCCTCCTGGTCATCAGGCACACACTTTGCCTCAGCCATAAGCCCTGCCGATGCAGCTGCAATCTGCTCTCTTAAGGAGGCCTTTTCAGCCTCTGTGGGATCCAGAGTAGGCATGCAAATGAGTTGGGAAAGATGGGGGGCATGGTTAGCAGACATGGTGAGAGTAAGAGAGGTGATTGATGGGAGGGGGGAAGAACCAAATCGATGCGAAGGTTTGAGCTGCGCACTAACAAATATATACTTAGCAGCCATGAGGTGCTTATGTCATCGGTCCAGACGCCTATACACAGCATTCAATGGCCTTCTCATGTTCCTCGGCTCTATGCTTCCTTTGCTTCCACACAGAATTTGCTGGTGTTCTTGAACCCTTGGCACCACACCATTGCCATCACCATGCAGCAAGCTATTTATGTCCTCCATGCCACATGGCTGACTTGGGACAGTCAGCATCTAAGTCCCCCACAGGTGTGAGGAATCTGCATTCCTTGGACATGTAAGCCCCTATCATTAACTGTTCTGTGACTGCTGTTACGTCTGCTCCCCTCTCATGTTCACCATTGTTCACATGCTACCTTCCCATGCCCTTGCTCCCTCTCATGCAATGTTATGCCTGCAGCTGCTGTGCTCTGGTCACTTCTTTTCCTTCAGACTCTTTCTCTTATCACGGTCTCTACTCCTTTAGTGCTTGTAGTATACCCTCAGCCTCTGTTCCAGCCCATCCTGTCTTGTGTGTATGCACTGTCACATGGTTTTCCCTTACTGTACCTTGTCTTACTTAGGTTCTGGGTTTGCCTGGACTATAAAGCCCTGTACTTAGGTACAGAATGATACCTTTTGGCACTTGGAAGGTCACCATGAGTTTCCTTTTCACTTCATCTACACCACATGCCTTGCATTCCACTGCGCATGAACTATGTATACTGCTCGCACCACCAGTAGTATTCTGCAGACCATGCCATGCACATCATGAATCACTACCACTACAAAGTGCTGGGTCTCACCTTCTAGTCTTGACAGTCCAGAATCCCTTGGGACAAGCAATTCATTCCCTTCATTTTATTGTTGTTATCTAAGCCATTTAGCTCGTGTTATACAGCTGCTTGGACTTTTCATACACTGCACTCAGTATTGGGGAATGATATGGGGAACCTGTCTTTTTCTGGGTGGACCTACAATATGGATGACCATCAATCCTGCAGATGTACATGATCCAATTGCTCAAGTCTTGGCTGGAGAGGCAATTGATCTTGATAAATTTGATGTTCTTGGCGGTCCTGATAGTCATCAGCATGTGATCAATATTGCTAGCAACCCATATGCAGCTGCCAAATTTTTCAATCTCTTGATTGAAAGCACATTGGAGTGTTTGCTGGGTATTAAAAGGTGGCCATCATGAATCACTAGTGAGATGGGCATTCTTGGTGAACTGTCTGGGTATTTCAGTGTGGTGGAGGCACAAGGCAGAGGTACATTACACATGCACATGCTGCTATGGTTGGCTGGCAACTGTCATAGTCATGCCTCGACTCTGGCCAGACTCGGCCTCGCGCTCACTCAGTTCAGCCTCGGCCTTGCTAATCCCATATCTCCAGTTGGTCTAGCGTGGTAGACACTGCTTTGCAGTGTCCGTCACTTCGGCTAGGTCCTGCCCAGTCCTGTCTCCGGTCCACCTGTCCCGGTCTCCGCTACCTTAGTCATATGTTAGTAATCCTTGTCTTACCAATCGTCTTAGCAATCCTTGCGAGACCAGCATTACCGGTCTCCGTACTATAGTTGTTTCTAGTATATAAACTCATAGATACTCGGCCTGTAGACCTCAGTCTGAAATCAACTAAGTTAACCCTGATAACCCCGCTTCGGCCTCGGACTCGGACTGAGACCCACGCAAGGGAATAGCGCTGTATCCTCAGTCGCTAAGTCCAAACAGTCCAACCATCTGAACCCTCGACTTCACTCCTGATCCTGACCCCTTGGCTTCACACCCGCTTCGGTCTCCGGTCCAGCCTCAACCTGGACATCCCGTACTTGACAGTATTTCAGACTCTCCACTTGTGTGGGTCTAATACATCATGGCAACCAAGACTCGCTTCCAACCTCCCCGTGGCCACTCTGCCACCAATCCCAACTCTGCTTCAGCCAGTGGGGCTCACCGTGAAACAGCTCTAGCTGCATTTGGCACCACTAGGCACTCCCCAGACCCTGTCAGTCCTTTCAGGGGCTTTTCAGCCCGCACATCCAATACCCCCACCCCACATTGTCCCACTGCTCCCATCCCCAAGGGTGACCCCGGCGATGATGGGCCAGGCGACGATGATGACAACAACCCAGACAATGATGACCCCAGTGATAATGGTCCCAGTGATGATAACCCAGAAGATAATGATCCGGAAGACGATCCGGACTTCCCAGACCCGGACACTGAACCCGCAGTCACAGTCTTCGACAGTCTCGTGAAGGCCATCAAGCTGTTGGCTCACAACGCCTGTACTAGTCCTGAGTCCTCAAGCAGGACCAAGTTGCGTGAGCCCGACACTTTTGATGGTACCGACCCAAAGAAACTTCGCACTTTCTTCATCCAGTGCAAACTCAATTTCCAAGACCGTCCCCAGGCTTTCAGGACCGACCGCGCCAAAGTCATCTTTGCGCAGTCCTACCTCAAAGGCATGGCCCTTGAGTGGTTTGAGCCGGACTTGCTCGGGCTCGATGACCCCGATGATCGGCCTCTCTGGATGGACTCCTGGAGGGAGTTTGTCCTGGAGCTACAAACCACCTTTGGCCCCCACGATCCAGTTGCTGACGCCGAAAGCCAACTCAACCATTTACATATGAAGGAAAGTCAGCGCATTAACAAATATGTAGTTGACTTCAATCGGCTTGCTTCGCAAGTCCGAGGCTACGGAGATGGTGCATTGTGCCATCATTTCTATTCCAGCCTCCCAGACCGAATCAAGGATGAGGTTTGTCGAGTTGGCAAACCCCGGACACTTCACGAGCTCCACCACCTCACCCAGGAGATAGATGTGTGCTATTGGGAGTGCAAGGAAGAAGTCCAGCGGGCGAGTAGGCACCAAGGCTCGTCCAACTCTAGTAATAACAAGTCCGGCGGCTCCAGCAACAACAACCAGCCTAAGACTGGTCAAGATAAATCCAAGACTGGCAACAACAATAACAACTCCGGTTCTTCCCCTAAGCCGGCTTCATTGAAGCCAGGCAATAGTAATAACAGCAATTCATCCAAGCCCGAGCCTAGCAAACTCAGGAAGGATGGGAAACTCACCCCAGAGGAACGCAAGCATCGCCTAGACGGAAACCTCTGCATGTTCTGTGGAGGGTCCAGTCATTTTGCTGACAAATGCCCTAAGAAAGCTGGAAAGGCCAAAGCTCGCACTGCGGCCACCACCGAGGCCACACTGGCCTCGGGCTTGGGAACTACCCCTGAGACAAAAAAATAGGTAGCAGCTCCCAGGACTCCGCACAATCTGGGAGCTGCATTGACTCCGGTTGTGCAAACTTGGAGGCTCATCTCAATGCATCCACTCTTTCCAGTCCGAACTCTTTAACCCCCTATGTCACATTAGAAAACCCAGATCTACCTCGGCTTCGTACTTTAGTGGACTCTGGTTCCACTCACTGTTTTATAGATAATCATTTTGCTAATCAACATTCATTTACCCCTTACTCGGTCTCACCAATCCGACTCTGGCTTTTCGATGGAACGTCCACCTTCACCATAACCCAGGCAGTAGATGTCAATATTCACTTCACATCCAGCGATGTCACCCCGGTAACCCTGTTTTTAGCCCCGTTGGATTCTGAGTGTAAGATAGTTCTTGGACATGACTGGCTCACCTGCTACAATCCATTGATTGATTGGGTATTGGGCAGTCTAACATTCCAGACTCCTGCATAAGGAATGCCAACCCCGTCGACACCCCCTGTAAGCCTGGTTTCCACTGGCCTCCCTGACTCTGGTCCTAGCGACCAACCTGGCCTTGCGCCATCTGTACCGGTCTCCGACTCCCCAGCTCGCACCCCCCTGAAGGCCCCCCTGGTTTCCCTGATCAATGCAGCCACCTTCGTGCATGCCTGTAAACTGGAAGGGTCTGTCCAGTTCCAACTTCAACTCTGTCCCTTGGACTCAGCTCAAGCCCAATTGGCCTCGGCCTCCCCTCCTCCGGCCTTACCCAATGTACCGGAAGAGTACCATGACTTCGCTGATGTATTCAGCAAGGCCAAGGCCTCGGCACTCCCACCACACCGGGAGTATGACCTGAAGATAGAGCTCGAAGAAGGAACAACCCCACCCCTCGGCACCATCTACTTGCTGTCCTCGGTTGAGCTCCAAGCTCTCCAGACTTTCATTGATGAAAACCTCACCACTGGATTCATTCAGCCTACTTCATCCCCTTATGCTGCACCGGTCCTCTTTGTCAAAAAGAAGGACGGCTCCCTCCGGCTTTGTGTAGACTTCCGCGGCCTCAACAAGATCACTAAGAAGGACTGATACCCACTACCACTCATCTCCAATCTCTTGGATTCACCAAGCCGAGCCAAGATCTATACTAAGATTGATCTCTGGCATGCCTACCATCTCGTCCAGATTGCTCCGGGCGATGAATGGAAGACTGCATTCCGGACTCGGTATGGATCCTATGAGTGGTTAGTGATGCCTTTCGGCCTCACCAATGCCCCAGCCACCTTCCAGTGCTTTGTCAACACTATCTTCGCAGATATGTTAGACGTCTGCATAGTCGTCTACTTAGATGACATCTTAATCTACTCCGGAGATAAGGAGTCTCACAAGCAGCATGTCCGAGAAGTCCTCCGCCAGCTTTGGCTTCATGGCCTTTATGCGAAGCCGGAGAAGTGCGAGTTCCACTCGGACTCGGTTGAATACCTCAGATTCCACCTCTCCCCTGCCGGCCTCACGATGTCCAAGGAAAAGGTCCAGACCATCTGCGATTGGCCTGAGCCTCGCAAGGTCAAGGACATTCAGTCTTTCCTCAGATTCGCCAACTTTTACTGCCGGTTTATCTTTAATTACTTGGACATCGTCATACCACTGACTTGGCTTACCCGCAAGGGGGCTCCTTGGAACTTCTCTGAGGAGTGCCACCGATCATTCAACAACCTCAAGGCCGCCTTCACCACCACGCCAGTCTTAACTCACTTCATCCCCGGGGTCCCTATCACTGTCGAGACCGATGCATCGGACTACGCCATCGCTGGCATTCTGTCTATTACTTGTGGCGATGGCCAAATACATCCGGTCGCTTTCTACTCCCGGACCTTGACCGCCCCGGAATTGAATTATGACACCCACGACAAGGAATTGCTTGCTATTTTCGAAGCATTCTGGACCTGGTGCCATTACCTTGAGGGCTCGGCCTCACCGGTCGACATTGTTACCAACCACAAGAATCTCGAGTACTTCTCTACCTCCAAAGTACTCACCCACCGCCAAGCTCGCTGGTCAGAATTCCTTTCACAATTCAATATGATCATCAGGTTCAGGCCCAGTAAGCTCGGGGCTAAGCCCGACGCCCTAACTAGATGATGGGACATCTACCCCAAAGAGGGGGATAGCAGCTATGCCCGAGTGAACCCGCAAAACCTGAGACCAGTTTTCACCCAGGAGCAGCTAGCGGTCTCCCTTCATGCAACTTACCTAGAGTACCCGGTCTTACGAGCAGTTGCCTTAATGGA
This sequence comes from Pisolithus tinctorius, assembly GCA_024663395.1. NCBI lineage: Eukaryota > Fungi > Basidiomycota > Agaricomycetes > Boletales > Pisolithaceae > Pisolithus > Pisolithus tinctorius. Next base: position 389,920 of record JANFAH010000035.1, read on the forward strand.
TGTTGAGAAACTTCATAATGATATCCTGACCGCACTGCCAGATGACCTGGTCTCACAATTCCACCTGTCCGACATGTCTGATCCCCAGTGGTCAGTAGATGACACTGGTTTCCTTTGTCTTGATGGAAGGATCTACATGCTGGACTCAAATGATCTCTGTCTTAGGGTCTTGCGGCTTAAGCATGACCATCCCCTGTCTGGCCACTTCGGCCAAAACCAAACCCTAGAACTCATTTGGCATGAATATACCTGGCCTGGCCTCAGGACATTCGTCAAAGACTATGTCCAGTCTTGCACAGCCTGCGCTCGGGCTAAGGTCCCCCACCATCGGCCTTACAGTCTCCTCAAGCAACTTCCGGTGCTGGAGAAACCATGGAATTCCATCTCTATGGATTTCATTGAGCAACTTCCAGCCTCAACTGGCTTCACGGCCATCCTCATCGTAGTTGACCGGCTCTCCAAGCAGGCCATATTCATCCCAACCCACAACACTATCACAGCCCCAGAACTCGCCAAGTTATTCCTACTCCATGTCTTCTCGAAGCACAGAGTACCGGCCCATGTAACCTCAGACCAAGGCTCGGAGTTTGTCTCGCACTTCTTCCAGTCACTTGGCAAGGCCTTAGATATGCGCCTACACTTCACCTCGGGCTACCACCCCGAGGGTGATGGCCAGACTGAAAGGACCAACCAGACACTGGAACAGTACCTCCGAGTCTACTGTAACTACCAACAGGACAACTGGGCCGACCTATTACCCTTGGCCGAGTTCGCTTATAATAATGCCCCTAGCGCTACTACCGGTGTTTCACCCTTCTTTGCTAATAAGGGCTATCACCCTAACATCTCGGTATACCTGGAGCGTGACCTCACCTCCGCTCGGGCTCGTGACTATGCAGTCGACTTAGACTCACTGCATCAATACCTACGGGAAGAAATGTCCCTTGCACAACAGCGTTACCAGGGCCCGGCCGATGCTAAACGCATGCCGGCTCCAGACTTCAAGGTCGGTGACCAGGTATATGTAAAAGCCAAATACTTCTGGTCAACTTGGCCTTCCAAGAAACTTTCAGAAAAGAATCTTGGGCTGTATCTGGTCATAGCTCAGGCCGGTACCCACTCGTTCACACTGCGCCTGCCGGACTCAATGCGCGCAGTCCACCTGGTCTTCCACGTCTCCCAACTCGAGCCGGCCGTCCCTAATACCATCCCGAACTGGACTCAGCCACCACCCCCACCAGTTGAGGTCGATGGTGAACTAGAGTTTGAGGTAGCGGAAATCCTCGACTCTAAGGTTGACCAGCATCACCGGTGTTGGCTTCAATACTTAGTCTGGTGGACCGGCTACGAAGGGACTGACGAAGAAACTACATGGGTACTTGCTACCGAACTTGATAATGCCTCTGATCTCGTGCAAGAGTTTCATTCCCGCTATCCTAATAAACCCGGCCCCTTCCAATGAGGACCGGCTTCGACTGGCCTCAGCTTTCTGTTTCTGTTTTCCTATCGGTATCTAGTGTTCCTTTGATCTCTTACTTACTTTGTTTCCCCTTTCTTGTTTTCCCTTACATTACTATAGAACACTGGACACCGGACACCGGGCACGTCACATTCGTGGAGAAGGGTAACAAGGGCACTACGCTATGAAACCTACTCAGCCATGCTCTCATCCTCCACTTCGGACTCTTCCTCCTCATCCTTGCCGTGTGCTTTCAACCACTCGGCCTCCCCGCGTAGCTCTTCGGAGTCGAGCTTGGAAGAGCCCGAGTCCGAGGGCGAGACTGCCATGCCGAAGCCGTAGGACTTGTCGAGCATTGCCTCGAGCGCGTCGGCGATCCTACCAGAATTTTCGGCCATGGTCTCATGGGCCTCAAAGAGGCCTGCCAGGTTGTTGGTGATGAGTCCCGCGACGTCGATGAGCCGCTTGAGCTTGTCCTCTAAGCCCGAGAACCCACCTGCTATGGCCTTTCTCTCCCTGCTCCCACCGGTCTTGGGCTCATCGATCTCTAGCACCTCGGTCGGTTTCAACTTCGCCCGTTTCTTCTGGCTGGGCCCAGGCTCAGGCAACTCCTCGTCGGCTTTCCATTTCTTCCCCTTGTCAGCCTTGGTAGTGGCCTTGGGACCAGCCTCGGCATCCTTCCTGTCTCCTGGCCACCGGCACTTGCCTTTAGATCGGTTGCAGTGCACGCAGGCAACCCTTTTCTTATTGCCATCTACGAGGAACTTGCAGACGACCTGCGCCCGAGTGCAACGGGTACAGCTAGAGGTTGTTAGATGAAAAGAGCGCAGGTGGTAGAGAAATACTCACCCAGGGTCCATCACTACCCTCTTCACTTCACCCCCAGGCTCACCACTAGTGCCCCCAGCACCGGCCTCGGCCTTGCGCTTGTGCTTGGCCTCCCGCCTCTCCTCCTCTTTGCGTACTCTCCTCTCCTCGGCCTCCCGCACTGCCTTCTCGGCCTCAATCCACTCCCTCTCCACTCTCTCAGCCTCCAGTCACACCTGCTCTTCCCGCCAGGCTTGCTCTGCTGCCTTTCACCTCTTCCTTTCCTTCGACTTGGCCTTCATCACTTCCTCCTTGTCATCGGTGTCATATCAAATGGTATTGTCCGACACCTGGGTCCAGTCGACAACGACCCGGCCTTTGTCGTTCTTGTCTGTCATGGTGATCGGCCTTGATTCGGACATGATGGTTAGGATGAGAAAGAAAGATGCAAAGGGCTTAGTGAGCCACAAGTATCATTTTTTCAAACTCAGCTTACCACTCTCGCAGGGGTCTCATGGGTTCGACCCCTAAGAGGGGGATACTGTCATAGTCATGCCTCGACTCCAGCTGTACTCGGCCTCACGCTCACTCAGTCTGGCCTCGGCCTCGCTAATCCTGTATCTCCAGTTGGTCTAGCATGGTAGACACTGCTTTGCAGTGTCCGTCACTTCGGCTAGGTCCTGCCCAGTCCTGTCTCCGGTCCACCTGTCCTGGTCTCCGCTACCTTAGTCATACGTTAGTAATCCTTGTCTTACCAATCGTCTTAGCAATCCTTGTGAGACCGGCATTACTGGTCTCTGTACTATAGTTGTTTCTAGTATATAAACTCGTAGATACTTGGCCTGTAGACCTCAGTCTGAAATCAACTAAGTTAACCCTGATAACCCCACTTCAGCCTCAGACTCAGACTGAGACCCACACAAGGGAATAGTGCTGTATCCTCAGTCGCTAAGTCCAAACAGTCCAACCATCTGAACCCTCGACTTCACTCCTGATCCCAACCCCTCGGCTTCACGCCCGCTTCGGTCTCCAGTCCAGCCTCAACCCAGACATCCCGTACTTGACAGCAACCCCAACCCAGAAGAAATGCAGCAGCTCTTGCAAATTCCAGTGTTCCACAAGAAGATTCAAGAATACATCCAGGAGAATATATGGGCCCATCTGGACAACATTATGGAAGAGGATTTGAAGACGATGCCTCGAAACTTGCAAATGGCATATTCACGGCCACCTGACCCCACTGCAGATGATTGGGCAAAAGAAAGTCACATGCTTGAGTGACAGCTTCTGTGATCTCAACAGCTTCACACCTGTTCCTGCTCTACATGTCTTTGGGTCCAAATGGGCAACTTCTATGTCAACGATGTGCACCCTGGCCTCTCAGTGAAGAAGTCTATGTCAATGAAAAGGGGAACTGGAGACCAAAGAGAACCCATGGGTATATCAACAATTATTGTCCGTTGATACAGTGGCTCAAAAAACTGACTGCATGTTTGTATGTTTTACATTAGTTATGACTAAACACAATAACCCCTAACCCTAGCCCTAAACCATGAGTGTATGAAATAGGGTACTTACTCTTGGCTTTCTATTGGTCCATCAATCAAGTGATTTGGATAGGAATTGATAGAATAGCAGCCATTTGAAAATGACATGTCATGCAGTCAGTTTTTTGACTTTAAGTTTTGATTACATAGTTTTGAGTTTAACAAAGTTTAAAATGCTGTGAGTTGTTTACTAATGCTTACATGGTATATCACATGGTCTATTTGATGATTTGTCATCATACACACAATGCCAAACAATGAATTGGGTCCATCAAGGCTCCCTCTTCTACCCCAACTCATGAAACCATCCTCCTGGTCCATCTGGGCCATTTTCTCAGAGTAATCCCCATAAATATTGGCACCCACTACAGTAATGTCATCAGGGTATATGTCCAACACAATCAAACCCTTAAAAAACCTGCTTTCAGTCATCCCTGTGCTGTTTCCCCCACCCATACCTGAAATGTTCTGCACTTAATCAGTACTGAGACAGCTGAAAATGCCATGGAGGTCAATCTGGCACATCAGAAAATGATGAACAAACAAAACACCTTTTAGCCAGTACATTTTCACCACAGTACAATTAGTTTCAATGCTGGGGTGAGACAAAACATTCCTGTGCACTTCAGGTGGCATGGGAAGCACAGCTAGACTGTGCTCTCAGCTGACTGTGGATGACTGGGAATGGGTGATATGGTCATATAAGACCATAGGTAATACCCAGGCCTAGATGGTTTGATGGAATCTCCTTCCTAGCAGTTCAGTGGACTATCCCCCCCAGGGCACCTGGACTGTAATGAAGGTTTTCAGCTCACCCTAGCCCTCAACCCAGCACCCTCAAGGTGGAAACCCACCAGATAAGAGGTGATTGGATTGTTGGTCATGTTTTAGAGTGCCAGATTAACCATCATGGCTTTTTCAGCATTCTCAGTACTGATTAGTTGCAGAACATGTCAGGAATGGGTGGGGGAAACAGCACAGGGATGACTGAAAGCAGGTTTTTTAAGGGTTTGATTGTGTTGGACATATACCCTGATGACATTACTGTAGTGGGTGCCAATATTTATGGGGATTACTCTGAGAAAATGGCCCAGATGGACCAGGAGGATGGTTTCATGAGTTGGGGTAGAAGAGGGAGCCTTGATGGACCCAATTCATTGTTTGGCATTGTGTGTATGATGACAAATCATCAAATAGACCATGTGATATACCATGTAAGCATTAGTAAACAACTCACAGCATTTTAAACTTTGTTAAACTCAAAACTATGTAATCAAAACTTAAAGTCAAAAAACTGACTGCATGACATGTCATTTTCAAATGGCTGCTATTCTATCAATTCCTATCCAAATCACTTGATTGATGGACCAATAGAAAGCCAAGAGTAAGTACCCTATTTCATACACTCATGGTTTAGGGCTAGGGTTAGGGGTTATTGTGTTTAGTCATAACTAATGTAAAACATACAAACATGTGGTCAGTTTTTTGAGCCACTGTACTAACAAATTTGCAATGCAACAATGACATTAAGATTAACACCAATGGCAAGGATATGAAGGACATTACATTTTTTGTTACTGCATATGCCACAAAGAAACAAAAAAGGTCTCATAACCCTTCCATGCTAATGGCATCAGTGTTGGCCTACCATGAAAACAATCCTCAGTATGAGGACCTACAGGAATGCAACTGACTGCTACTATATCACTGTATCAATGTCATCAACCGCGAGGTGGAATTGTCAGGACTGCAGGTGGTGTCTTACATCATGGGTTATGGGGATACATTCAGGTCACACAGTTACACACCATTATACACCAGTGTGCTGTTCTTGGCCATCAGACAAATGTTTCCAAACCTTTCAACCACAAAAGTTGACAGGTAAGTATGGAGCCATGTATGATATTGGGACCAAATACTCATCTCCCTGTGATCAGAACTGCGGAGGGGCACACAGATTCATGTGACATGGAGCGCATTACAGATGATGTCAAACCTGATGACGCTGAACTGCCAGAGGTTAGCAGAAACAGAGATGTAAGCTCAGCATAATCAAATGAGGCATGTTAATAACAAATGTATTCAGGAGGATGGCGAGATGGTCACTCTTCCAATGAACATGGCAATGTTTATACATGTTCACAGCTTGATGATTATCTTTTCTGTGGCTTGGAAATGGACCATTGCAGCCTTTTAGCATTTGTAGTCAATACATGGGAAGAAACTTATACACTGCTCATTGCACATGAACAGATGGAGGATGTCACCCCTAAACGAGGCTGGCCAGCTCATGTGCAATTGCATTACATGAACAATCATCCAAGAAAAGACACACACCATTGTGTTTTTTGAGCCCAAGGTCACAACACACTACCACAAATATCAGGGCCATGGTTCCCTTGAGTGGACACCAGTAATGAATTCTACTGTGCATGTATGCTTGCTCTTTTGAAACCATGGCAGACTGCTGAAGACCTCAAATGTAATATGGCATCTTGGATCGAAGAGTTCGACTCATTTAAGGCACAGATGGGGCCTTGCCATAGACAGATTCTGGCAGGAATACAATTCTATTATGATTCAAGAGCTGCATGCAACACCATGTCAATGGAGGCATCAATGTTTCCAAGGCAAAATACATGAGTACCTTGAGACAGCTTACCCTTAGATGAGGATGGGGAGCTGTGTATGGAAGAATCATGCATCCCTTTAACACATGCCGACCTCATACAGTTCAAATGCAATCAAGTGTTGCGGAATGAGGAGAGGCATGCAGAAGAGGCAATCATTGTCAGTATGAGCCGCAGTTTCTTTATGATGTCAGAACTGCGAGCAGCTTCAAATCCAGTCAGCTACCATATAGCCCACAGGGATGATCATACACACCTTCTGAGATGGCTCAAAACCATGCATACAATGGCTTCAAAGATGACAGGAATGGTTGACTCACAAACAGAGACTATCTTCAATGGTGCAACAAGTGTCAACAACAGCATTAGCAACCTCACCAGTGCACTCATGGAAAGTGACTGTGGAGACATGGCCCTACTCAGTGTGCTGACTGGGGACATCAACATCCTGAACTCTGTACCTGTTGCTGAGCTGTTGGATGATCAGCAGCACACATACAACATCATTGATTTGCATTTACAATGCCATCTGTCAGGGCACAACCCTCCACAATTGCGAATGGTCATTCCAGGTGAAGCCAGCATTGGGAAATCAAAGACAATTCAGACCATCACTGACAACTTTTGCTCTCACAGAGTACAGCACTTACTGGTGAAAGCAGCCTACACTGGAATCGCAGCATCAATCATAGACAGACAAACGCTGCATTACATCGCAATGATACCTCTTCATGGTGGGAAGCAGTCAGCAAAAACCAAGAAGGCTCTGGAAACATACTGGCAAAATAAAGAGTATCTTATTATAGATGAGATTTCCATGGTGTCCTGTTCATTCTTCGCAACACTTTCCAACACCATCAGTCATGCCTGGACTGGTGAGGCCTCTACAACAGATGAGCCCTTTGGAGGGCTGAACATTATCCTTGTTGATGACTTTCACCAATTCCCTCCAGTCACCAGCAAAGCATTGGCACCATTGTATTGGCCATCCAATGCAGAGAAGGATACCGACCTCGAAATGCTAGGCTGCAAGCTATATGAACAGTTTGATGTCATCATGCACCTGAAAACTCAAGTCAGGGTCACTGATACTGAATGGATAGAACTCCTACAACACATCTGTCATGGTAACTGCAAAGAGAAACACATCTCTATGCTTCATAGCCTGGTACTTACTAACAAGCAGTGTGCTCTGGTCGACTTCACACAGCTCCCATGGAGCAATGCTCTTTTGGTGACACCACATCATGCAGTGCGCATAAAGTGGAATGAAATGACAGCAAAGGTGCATACACACACACAGGGCACGACACTCTTTACAAGTCCAGCTTTCGACACAATAGACAGCAGGGGTTTAACATTGGAGGAGCAATTTGCAGTTGCTGCGAAACTGAAAGGGTCCCAGGGTCGTAAGTGGCAAGAGTGTGGTGGCCTTGCTGATGAGGTTGTCCTTGCTGTTGGCATGGAGGTTATGGTAACATTTAACATTTGGACCAGTTTGGACGTGGTGAATGGTGCCCACAGACACATTGAAGAAATTGTATTGGATGCAAGAGAGGAGACAATGAAACTTGGTACACACTGAGTCGACTTGCAATATCCTCCTTGCTATGTTTTGGTCTGCATGAGCCAAACGAAAGCTGAGGGGCTGGATGCTTACTGCAAGGTGTTCTTCCAATCGCACTGCTTTCGAGAACCTTTACAATTGTGACTGAAAATGGCAAGAAAAAGACAGTGACAAGACAGCAATTACCTGTGACACCTGCATATGCATTCACAGATTATCGATCACAGGTTCAGACAATTGAATATTGTATTGTCAACATTGGCATGCCACCATCTGGGGGTCTTACACCATTCAATGCATACATGGCATTGTCACACAGCTGCAGCAGAGACACAATTTGACTGTTGTGTGACTTCGATGAAAGGTTATTCACTCAACATCCAAGCAAATATCTCTGGCTGGAGGATCAACAGCTGGCAACTCTTGATTGCAAGACATATGTGGACTGGGAAAAAGTGAAAGTGGCATAAAATCTGGTACAACATCCATTAGAATTGAGAATCACATTCCAATAGAACATCGTCTCGTGTATCTCTTGTGTGTAAACATTGTCAGGTACCTAGCATCATGTGTTAACCCCATGAGCTGAATCAGAGTTTGTTTTCAGGTGGATCATGGTTGACAAAAAATGTGTGATGAATTTCGGGGGGCAGTGACCTTGTAAACAAGGTGGCCTATGAGGTCTTGACAGGTAGGGTATCCCCAACTGCTGGCAGGGAAAGTTTGTTCTCCAGCACCATGCCTGGGGATTCTCCAGGCACCCTAGGAATTTCTTGTGGGATAGTGCTGGAGAAATTGATTTCTCCATGATTAATATATGTTTCCCCAAATATGTCAGAGTGACTGGGGTCCAGATGGGTCTTTCACCAGCTGAAATAGGGTGTCCATTGGACTTTCTCCATGCCAATAAGGACCCAAACAAGGGTTTCCCCAGCTGAAATAGGACCTCCATTGGAGTTTCTCCATGCTAAAAAGGACCCAAATGAGGGTTTCTCCAGCTGAAATAGGACCTCCATGGGACTTCCTCCATGCAAAAAAAGACCAGAATGAGAGATTCCCCAGCAAAAATAGGGCCTTAATGGGCCCTGCTCCATGCCAAAAAAGACCCAAATGGTGCTTTCTCCAGCTGAAATAGGGCCTCCATGGGACTTTCCCCATACCAAAAAGGACTCAGATGGTGCTTTCTCCAGCTGAAATAGGGTCTCCATTGGACTTTCTCCACACCAAATGGCACTTTCAGCAGCTGAAATAGGGTCTCCATGGGACTTTCCCCATACCAAAAAGGACCCAAATGAGGCTGTTGCTGAATGGGTTGGGAGAATTTCCTAGCAGTTATGGGGTATCTCTGACAAAGTGTGGAGAATGTTCAAGTGAGTTGGGAGATTCACCAAGCAGGTGTGGGGAATCTCCAAGCAAGCATGGGAAATCCCCAAGTGAGTTGGGAGATTCACCAAGCAGGTGTGGGGAATCTCCAAGCAAGCATGGGAAATCCCCAAGTGGGTGTGGGGAATCTCCATGCAGGTGTGCAGGATCTCCAAGTAGGTTGGGAGCATCTCTAGCTTATCTTGTCAGAAAGTGGATTTTGTGTGAGAAAAACACAAAATACATGGAAAAACACAATTGTTTACACTAAGTGTCACTTCTCCACAGTTAGATGGAGATTCCCCATACCTGCATGGAGATTCTCCCAACCCCCTTGGGGATTGCCCACACTTGCATGGAGATTCCCCCCACCTACTTAGAGATTGTCCCATCCCACTTGGAGATTCCCCACACTTGCTTGGAGATTCTCCACACTTGCTTGGAGATTCTCCACACTTCCACACTTGCATGGTCATTCCCTGCACCTGCATGGAGCTTCTCCCAACCTACTTGGAGATTCTCCACACCTGCATGGAGATTCCCCACACTTGCTTGGAGATTCTCCCAACTCACTCAGAGGTTCTCCACACTTGCTTGGAGATTCCCTCCACCTGCTTGTAGATTCTCCCAACCCACTTGGAGATTCTCCACACTCACATGGAGGTTCCCCACACCTGCATGGAGATTCCCCACACCTGCTTGGAGAATCTCCCAACTCACTTGAACATTCTCCACACTTTGTCAGAGATTCCCCATAGCTGCTAGGAAATTCTCCCAACCCATTTGGTGACAGCCTTATTTGGGTCCTTTTTGATATGGGGAAAGTCCCATGGAGACCCTATTTCAGCTGCTGAAAGCACCATTTGGTGTGAAGAAAGTCCAATGGAGACCCTATTTCAGCTGGAGAAAGCACCATCTGAGTCCTTTTTGGTATGGGGAAAGTCCCATGGAGGCCCTATTTCAGCTGGAGAAAGCACCATTTGGGTCTTTTTTTGGCACGGAGCAGGGCCCATTAAGGCCCTATTTTTGCTGGGGAATCTCTCATTCTGGTCTTTTTTTGCATGGAGGAAGTCCCATGGAGGTCCTATTTCAGCTGGAGAAACCCTCATTTGGGTCCTTTTTAGCATGGAGAAACTCCAATGGAGGTCTTATTTCAGCTGGGGAAACCCTTGTTTTGGTCCTTATTGGCATGGAGAAAGTCCAATGGACACCCTATGTCAGCTGGTGAAAGGCCCATCTGGACCCCAGTCACTCTGACATATTTGGGGAAACATATATTAATCATGGAGAAATCAATTTCTCCAGCACTATCCCACAAGAAATTCCTAGGGTGCCTGGAGAATCCCCATGCATGGTGCTGGAGAACAAACTTTCCCTGCCAGCAGTTGGGGATACCCTACCTGTCAAGACCTCATAGGTATATACATCTGTAGAAATATGTAGACCTAATAGGTCTTCAGAGGGGGTTGACTGAAGTGCCCTCCTGGAGAATTATTGTGCAAGTGCTTGGATGCAACATGTATTACTCACCAGGTAGCACATCATGCAGTATGATTGAAAGTTGGGTGTGATAACATGTATTATGTAATATCAATATCAGAGGACATGAGTGCAATTAGCAAAGTAGAATGATCAGGAAAAATATGGTGTATGAACTAATTTGTGGTAGTATAATGGCAGGGACACCCAACATCAAAATACAATTTGAGCCATCATTGACTGGTGAAATGGATACATTTGCACCATTCTTTGCCATGGACCATCTGACTTAAGTCCAACTCTATGCAACAGCCTCTGGGAATGACAGCTGTGGTCCACATTGAGTAAAATGGTCTCCTAAGTGTTGGGGGAATTGAAAGTAGTAGTTGTCCCTTTGGGCCTTTGATCCAGCCATCGTCATGTAGGTTGACTGCTGCACCCATCATAGCCTTCTGTTGCATGAACCCATCAACAACTGGATTACTATTAAGCAGTGCATGTGAGGGGTCAAATGAAAAGCAAATGGGATATTCCTTGAGACCTGCACTTCTTGTTAAGTGAAATAAGAATAGATAGAAGGTGGAGGTACATACCATCTGCAGGAGGGAGTGGATGAAGTATGCTGGAGGGGTGGGATGCAACCAGTGTCAACATTTCATTCTCCCAGACCCTCACAGGCTTGTCTTCTGCACCTGAGACAATCCACTTCCCATCAGGGGAGAATGCAACTGATATGACTTCATCTGTATGGCCTTCAAGAGGGCTGCCAATCTGCACACCTCCCTCAACATCCCACACCCTCACAGTCTTATCCTCTGAGCCTGAGCCAATCCTGTTCCCATCAGGGGAGAATGCAACTGAATAGACTCCAGAAATATGGCCCTCAAGAGGGCTGCCAATCTGCACACCTCCCTCAACATCCCACACCCTCACAGTCTTGTCTGCTGAGCCTGAGACAATCCTGTTCCCATCAGGGGAGAATGCAACTGAATAGACTGCAGATGTATGGCCTTCAAGAGGGCTGCCAATCTGCACACCTCCCTCAACATTCCACACCCTCACAGTGTTGTCCCATGAGCCTGAGATAATCCTCTTCCCATCAGGGGAGAATGCAACTGAAAAGACTACAGATGTATGTCCCTCAAGAGGGCTGCCAATCTGCACACCTCCCTCAACATCCCACACCCTCACAGTCTTATCCTCTGAACCTGAGACAATCCTCTTCCCATCAGGGGAGAATGCAACTGAAAAGACTGCAGATGTATGGCCCTCAAGAGGGCTGCCAATCTGCATACCTCCCTCAACATCCCATACCCTCACAGTGTTGTCCCATGAGCCTGAGACTATCTTCTTCCCATCAGGGGAGAATGCAATTGATCTTACCACATCAGCATGACCCTCAAGAGGGGTGCCAATCTGCACACCTCCCTCAACATCCCACACCCTCACAGTCTTGTCCCTTGAGCCTGAGACAATCCTCTTCCCATCAGGGGAGAATGCAACTGCAAGGACTCCATCAGTATGGCCCTCAGGAGGGCTGCCAATCTGTACATCTCCCTCAACATCCCAGACCCTCACAGTGTTGTCCTCTGAGCCTGAGCCAATCCTCTTGCCATCAGGGGAGAATGCAACTGAAAAGACTACAGATGTATGTCCCTCAAGAGGGCTGCCAATCTGCACACCTCCCTCAACATCCCACACCCTCACAGTCTTGTCCCAAGAGCCTGAGACAATCCTGTTCCCATCAGGGGAGAATGCAACTGAATTGACCACAGATGTGTGGCCCTCAAGAGGGCTTCCAATCTGCACACCTCCCTCAACAGCCCACACCCTCACAGTCATGTCAAAAGAGCCTGAGACAATCCTGTTCCCATCAGGGGAGAATGCAACTGAACTGACTGCAGAAGTATGTCCCTCAAGAGGGCTGCCAATCTGCACACCTCCTTCAACATCCCAGACCCTCACAGTGTTGTCTGAGGAGCCTGAGACAATCCTGTTCCCATCAGGGGAGAATGCAATTGAATTGACTCCAAAAGTATGGCCCTCAAGAGGGCTGCCAATCTGCACACCTCCCTCAACATCCCACACCCTCACAGTCTTGTCCCAAGAGCTTGAGACAATCCTGTTCCCATCAGGGGAGAATGCAACTGAATAGACTCCAGAAATATGGCCCTCAAGAGGGCTGCCAATCTGCACACCTCCCTCAACATCCCACACCCTCACAGTGTTGTCCCATGAGCCTGAGACAATCCTCTTCCCATCAGAGGAGAATGCAACTGAAAAGACTACAGATGTATGTCCCTCAAGAGGGCTGCCAATCTGCACACCTCCCTCAACATCCCACACCCTCACAGTGTTGTCCCTTGAGCCTGAGACAATCCTTTTCCCGTCAGGGGAGAATGCAACTGAAATGACTCCAGATGCATGGCCTTGCAGTAGCTGCTGTTCTACTGGCCACCCTTTCAAACCTCCTACAGCAACTCTAGCCAGCCTTGAGAACTTTGGCAAGAGCATCATTGATAGCAATGCATTGGAAGGAATAAATGGCAATGCAGACACATACAGGTGTGGAGTGCTGTGCACAATCATACTGCCAAAATTCCGAATCAATTTGATTCCATCTTCTATCAGTGCCAATACATCCTTGAAGCCATCTTGTCTCTTCATTGTTGTCAGATGTCATCAGACACTGTACACAAGGTACTCACCCATAGCCATGTTGCAACAGTACTGAGAATATCTACACCCTTTCCAACCATCCCCAGGAGACTTAATACCTCCAGCCAGAACAGAATCTTTTCACTTCCAACAATAGCCCTCACCAACCCTGCAAGTTGCAAGTCAAATGGTGTCTTCCACAGATGCTGGCCCCAGAATCGACTGGAGTAGGAGAGATGGTGTGGAATCTTCTCCTTAATTCTCTTCAACAGATCAGACACTTCAGCATTGGCAAGGTAGGAGCTTTCCAATCCACAGATGTTGAATTGCAGGTTATCATGAAGAATCTGTAATGAAGCAAAAGCTAGGTCTCTTGAATGTTGTGCATCAGAGGTTTCAATGGAGTAGACACCACTCCGCGAACGGTCCATCAGGAAGTCATAGAAAGATGCATGAAGGGGCCGCACAGCAGAGACGCGGTCCACAATGCCACCCAGCACTGGAGACATGAACTCGAGGATGAGAATAACGTCATAGCGGTCCTGCTTGTTTGGGAATTTTTCACGCATCGAATTCAAGGCTGCCATGGGAAGAGGTTCTACTGTCATTACGACTTGCTGCATCACGGAGCGATATCGTTCCAGACGTTTCCCAGATTGGGGTATGCTCCCCTTCAGGATCGCAAAGTAAGTCGTGTCCAGGAGCGTTCTTCCCTCTTCCGACTCGAGAGCCATCAGATCGTCATAGCATTCTTTCCAAGTTTCCCCAGCTCTACCTGTCCTGATGAACTCACAAGCCAGACGAGCCCACTCGAACAGACCATCAGATTTTCTGATGACATTCTGGACCTCTGTTGCTCCAATGCTGGAAAGACAGTCCAGTTCCTTCGAAACATAAAGCCGGATATCGTGTTCCACCAACTCCCACCGGACGTCGTCCAATGAGGTTGCCTTCACATGTGGAACATCCCTCATAACACGTGCGATGTCCGGCAATGGTCTGGACGTCAAAAGGATCCGGAAATTCGCTGGCAGATGCGCAGCTTCTGACGATTTCAGAAGGCCCAGGATATCCTTCCTCGATTTCTCCGGCCCACTTTCATCCAACGCATCGATTATCACGACCACATTCCCAACTATCTCTCCACTAATCTTCGACAGCGGCTCCAAGATGAATCGTTTCCACTGCTGCACCACATCGCATGTGGTCTTAAGAGCGAGGTTATTTGACACCACATTCGACAATGCTCGTCGAAACGCCGGATCACGATCTGCCAGATCACGCGCGATAGTAGTCAGAACCTTTTCCTCCCGCCGTTCGGCCCGTCTGTCGCGAGCGAAGCAGAAACAGGCGCCGGGAGCTCCCACATCCTCCATCCATGATGCGATTGTATGGGCAATGGCAGACTTTCCTCTTCCGGCCTGCCCGTGGAGCCACAAGATACGAGGGGCGTTGACGTCACATGTGGTAATCCAGTCGGTGATATCCTTCAAAATTTCTGTTCTGGTACCGTCCAGGCATTTCTTGGTCGTATTCAGGCCCGCGCCAGCGGCGTAAGCCATGCCTTCGAGGTTCAGGTCTTCAAGAACGTGGTTCATGTTGATCTGGATGTCCCGTATCGCGCGATCCCGATATTGCTGCATCAGGTCACCCAGATTCTTGATGTGGCCACGGGCGACGGTCTGCGGGTCGGAAACAAGGCTGTCCCCGATTCTTATCACTGACGGGGTATCACATCAGCACCCTGAAGCGGTTCAGAGGACCATGATCATAGGACCTACAGATGTTCTTCTTTTTGCAATATTTTATGACAAACAGCGCTGCAGCACTCATCTCCTGTGAAATCTTCCGTAACGTCTCCTTCATATTATCCATATTCTCAATGGTATCCTTTTCCATAAGAAATTCGTAGAGATCCTTTACGGTATTGAGGAGGCCGAACACCTCGTTGTCCAGGTTTGCTTGGTTAATAAGCAACTAATGAGGACTATATGAGCGAGGGATCCATGAGAAGAATGAGGAAGTACTTGAGAAGCAGCGGTGAGAATCCCTAACGCAAACTGGATATAAGGGTGGACCTTTGCGCTTACATCAGTGTGTGCGGGCGACAGAAGCTTAACACGCCTACATTCGATAGAGTGGTAACGCAGGAGTTGAACAACTTGAGAGGCTGGAGAATCGCCTCGATATTTTGGATCTTCGTTACCGCGGTATCGGCCTGCCCGACAACACCCACAGCGGTTTGCAATACCTGGGGGGTGGGTTTCATGTCAACCATTGCCTGTTGTGCAACATTAACTTTGTTGCCGATTCTGGTGTCGGTTGTCTCTGTAGTAGAAGGCTCTGATCGTGTCTGGTTCGACCGATGGAAGAGGTATCCCATCCTGGAGAACAGCTTTCGAGAGGTGTTCGCTGACGTTCCAGCGGTCGAGGGGGCGTCGGCAGAGGGGTGAGAAGCTCCTTGTGACTGGTTGGGCAGAGATCAACAAATACCATCGCGTGCAAGGTATAAAATGCGGACCGAGTTAGGTGCAGTCGAACTGGGTCTTTCGGAGCTAACCAAACGATGTTTCTTCAACTGCTTGCGAGCCATTGAGAAATCAGTATTTTGTGCAAGGTTTGTAGGTTGAGGGGTGTATATCAAGCAGTTTCAGATTCAGGTGTTGAAAGCGCCGACATGCTGTGGACACGTTGCAGGTGCCACTGCTAGACGCCTGGAGCACGGGCCAGAAACATACGCAGTCACGCTCTCTTTTATATGGAGTAAGAAAATTGATTCCTTCATGCTCGCGTTGAAGAGAACATCGACGCTAAGTCTACGAACGCTTTCGCTATGCAGTGTGAGCTGTAGTATCTCGCAGAATCTGATCATCCAGTTCTGTAACTCGTGGACGAAGGCCCCAGTCATTGATCGAGTTCGGTTCAGCAGCAGAGATTCAAATGTAACTCAGGGTTGGCTTGTGCATTTCACACACAGCGAGTTTTCCACTATATAGTACCCTGTTATATGTAATACAATATGTCAATCTCACACTTAGAGTTTGTGATGGCATACTGAAAAAATCCATACTTGAAGTTTAGATCCTTTTCTACACGTTTGCTCAGGTTTGAAGTCAGAGCGAACATCTAATCATTCTGTAAACAATAAGTATGGATGAATAGCAGATGTTGTCCAAGATAGGAAGTTATGTCAACACGTGCAGTGCAGGGTGAAACTTTAAGTTTTGTCCTAATTTGCATAACTGACAATACACAAAGTGCTGCCAAAATTCCAGTAACAGATTTTACTTCAAGTCTAGAATTAGTGTTCCTACACATGCTTGCACTTGAAGTTTTGCCACTGTCTATACTAATTGCCCGACAGTCACCTGTTCATCGCCCAATGATTGCCCTGTCATCGCAAAACAGTCGCCCAGCATGATCATCCTATAATTATCGTAGCTATTGTTACATGGTCATCATATTTCCCTAAGTAGATCCTACAAATTTTTTTCCATGATGCCTTGACATTTGTCAGTCCTATCATTGCAAGAATTCAACAGTCAAATCAGAGTGGCATGAGACAGAGCTTCACTCACTCGACTCAACGTAAGAATGACAACACGGTCATCAGATATTGGCCACCATGCACAGTGACTCATAACCCATGATACCTCAACTTTCTCCAGTGTTGTGGAAAGCATGTGGCTGTAGGTCTTTGCTGGGAAATGTGGGTAGCATGCAAAGGGGTCATTTGTGCCTTTGTTCAAAACCAGGGGACACTGCTGGCAGACAGCAAATGTGGACCGTCCATCCTGTTCATATATGTATTTGATGCTCGCAGGAACTGGAGGCAAAGATCAGTTGCCTGACAGGTGAATCAGAGCAAGTACCACAGGAACCAGAAGTGAAATCCATCACCTGATGGGTGAAACATAATCAGAGAGTTTCCTACATGAGTGGCAATGCGGCTATAGACCACTCCACCATATCTGATATGGGCCTGCAGCATCACATCCTGTTTATGAATCAAGTTGTACAGGTCTGGAGGGGTAGTGGTTGACTTCCTCATCCAGGAACAATCAGAGTCGTATTCATTGTCATTGCCATAAGCATGATCTAAGAGGACCTTGCATTCTTGGACTGCATTGGGACAATCCGGGTGGGAGAGCCAGCTGCGGAGGCGTGCACCCCTGAGATAGGAATGTAGCATTGTTGCCTCCAATTCACCTGTATGAAATGAGAATAATGTCTTCCTGAAATTGACATTGTTTGACTCACCGAATTTGTGGTTGGTGGGGAGATGCTGGAGAACACTGATTAAGCGCTCGAAAGGAAAGGTCCACCATGAATGGACAGGTCCAAAAAGGATAAGGTAGTCATATATATGAAAGGCAGCATGATGATTTGGACGCAAGTTGAATGTCAGATGTACTTGTTTCAGGTTCCCAACATAATGTGCAATGTATGAGCAGTATGCATTAGCCCTTTGAGTACTCATTATCTGGGAGCATGCGATGTTGACCAGGGAAATGAGGTCCATAGTATGATCCAGAATAAACTTGTCACCTGGCTTCAGTTCATTGACATCAGGTGCTCCCCACAAGCTGATGAGGGCAAGAGGGATATGAACAGTGATGAGTGTCTGCCACTCATCTGCTTTAATTGTTCCAGTGGATGGATGGCCAAAGTTAGCTGGCACTGAACTGAACCACGATGGCAGTACTGTGTTCCGTATAACATTGCAGATGCAACCTAAGATCTTTGTTGTGTCATAGCAATCTTGTACATGCTTTTGCACACTGGAAAACAATGGCATCGTTTGGCGCTAAGAAGACTATAAACAATCACAATCTTTGTGGAAGAAAGATGACACCTCACCCATTCAACTAAAGCTTTGGCATAAGCAATCTTATACACTCTGCCGGTCTTCAATGGTGCACAGCCCAGACTCTGACAGACAAATTTGAGCGCGTTGAAGTTTTTGCGGTAGAGTGATTCCTGAAGAGTTGTGAACACTGAAGCCAGAGGTGTGTCTTGTGAAGATATCGGAGAAACGAGCAGTGTATGAATCGCAGATACTTGAATGATTTCCTTCTGAGTCAGCAAGGTAGTGGTTGGGTCCGCTTGGATGAAGTCGTGGTGGAAGGCAGGGAATTTCGAGGTTGTTGTCACTGAATCTTCTGTAGATAACCCCAACAGAGTGCATATGTGGTGTTGGACCAGCCCCTCCAGAATGCAATGCATTGAATTGATGACGAGTTGACATGTGGGATCCCAGTAAGGAAGATGCCAAAGTTCCGAGTAGTGTACACCATGATCTTTGAAGAGTCGCTCTCGGTCTGCAGATGAGACTGCATCCTGCCATTGCTCAGCATGAAAATGAAGTTTATCTCGATCCTGGGGAGCCCAATGCTCACAGTCAACTCTACCATAGTTATTCTTATGATAGCAATCGCACACACTGCAGAAAAAGTGGCTGCTGACGCCAGTGAGTGCTGCCAGATGACAAGCAGCAGGAAGATCACACATGATGAGTGCAATGGCACTGCGAGTGACCCAACCATCAGGGAATTTAGCTGTTTTTGAGAAGCGGATGCCACGTTCCCAAGCAACGAGCAAGTCGTCGATCAAGGGACATATGTAATGATTAAGTTTTTCTAGGGATGGCTGTTTTGGGCCAGGAATAATACCTGCTGAACATGAGTGTTCATTCTCTGGACACTCTTGTGAATGAGAACATACCAGCTAAGTATAGGTTTTCTGGCTTGTAGCAGATGTCCAGTGGTAAATTAAGGCAAGCCATGGATATGATTCCTGAAGATACGGTCGCCCCATGCTGACACATCCCCTCTGGGTTGAAGAAATCGACATGTAGCACAAAAGCATAGCGGCCTTCATCTCCCCTGTCAACGAAGAGTTTACCTGGTTGGAGACCTGTAAACTGGCAGAGGAACTCAGCTTCAAAGGGATTCGTGACAAAGCGAGGTGGTGACAAGTGGAGCGACTTTGCGAGGTCATCGCAAGCTGTGTCCATCATAATTTCGATGTCGCGATGGGAAAGGAGGCCAGCGAGGTAGTCTTTGAAGTCATGGTACAGAAAAACTTTCTTGGGATGAAGCTGACCATCAGAACGTTCATCCAGCAGTGGTTCACCACAGACAGTCTCGGGTGTAGGATGATTGGTACAGTGGGGGGGGGTAACTTGCAATCTTGGAGCCATTCACATATGTTGGTGCATATGTACAATGACAACTGCAGATAGCATAAGGAATGGTGTTACCCGTGAGCTTGAATTTGCTGAGGGCGCTGGCGATAGACGATGGGATTTGTGCGAGGATGTTTTCATGAGAGACACTAAGCTGTCCACTGGTATCCTTGAAGGCGAGGAACAGTAGAAGGGAAAGGGCGTTCATGATAAAGTTGCCTGCCCGAGTACCGACATCCATTACTATACTGCAGATGACACCAATGACCAGTGTGACTTGTGCGATAGTGTCCATATGATTGATGGGAGAGCAATATTGGTCATCTGCCAGAAATGTCACCTTGAGTTCAGAGCTAGGGCTAGGGCTAGAATCACTACACACCGGCCATGAAAGGTACAGGCTGAAAGTCTTCAGGGGATGGTGTCACAGGCCTACTTTTGAGTATGGATTCTAGCTCATCCATAGTTTCGATGACCACTCTCTTGTGCGCAACTATGCAATTGGCACAGCACTTTATGTCGTTGGTTGCCTGGCGGAGCAGACTAAGTTCTCTGCTGATGGTAGTAAAACTTTGTCCATCCAGCAGAAGGCGGGAACATCTTTGTATTCAGGAGTCAATATTTGATAAAACCTTCATAGCCCTGCTAGTTTGCTGATGAACATTCCTGATCTGAGGACAGGTATCATGTGGAATGGCTTTGGCAGTCAATAATGGTGGCTGAGCACTTGTGGGGGCGCAGGAGAAGCTCGATGTATTCATGAGATGGTGGAGAGATTGGGTGATACCAGAAGTGATAGAAATAGGGTTTCGCAGACCAGCCAGGATGTCAGCAGTGGCTCCCATCTGCTGGAATTCCTCACAGGAGTTCCACATTTTAGAAGCATGGGGCATGGAGTTCGGACCATCGTCGGTGATGGTAAGAGCCACTAAATGGCTAGCTAGGGCATCTGAAGGAGAGGCTAATTCTGATGATTCAAGTACGTGTTCTGGAAGAGTTCTATCTAGAGCATGAGGTAGTGTTTGGTGGGTATGGGGGTCTGCTCGAGGGGATTCACTTCGCTGTTTTATGTGTTTCAGATGCAGCAACAAACGATGGGAGTCCATGAGAACACCCCTGCCATTTTCCCTGACGCATTCTTCGCAGGTGCACCACTTCAGGATGGGTGAGGCAGGCATAACAGCAACCTGTAATTGTATTAGCACAACATTCACATGTGCCACTATGTAGTCATACCTAGAACGATAGACAGTGAGCTCACAAATGAAGCAGTAGAGGAATGTCTGTGTCACAGCACAAGAACAAGTATGGGCAATGGCCAAGACTGGGCAGGCTGCAGTCGCTTTTATATCCTAGAATGAGAAGAAGAACAAGACAAATTGCCATTGACCGGTACATACTTGCGATGAAACACAGACCCTGCCAAGCGCTGTTCATCCTCCACTACGATTCATACATCATGAAAAACAAGATCCTATATAAAGAAAATTCGTCAGCATACATGAGTTGAGAACAAGGCCACTGACAGGCTGGCACTATGGAGTAGCATAAGAACAACTGCCACTGGTCGATACACAACTATAAAATGAATGTAGTCCTACAATGATCTATTGATGAATTGAATATGGTAGATGTTAGACAATATGGATTGAAACCATATTTGGATTAATGTTGGACTCACTCATGCGTGTCTTGACGACGTTGGGTTTCTAGCTTTGCGACCTTGTCAATTAGTCGTCAAGCGGTTTGGAAACGCATTCAGATTGGAAAACAATAAAAAATTATCGCCAGGATGGCCGCTAAAAAGGTAGCAAGACCTAGGTATGCTTAATTAATTAGATTAAACATGTACGCAGAGTTAGTATGCGACCAACCTGTGTGTGGTGACAGGTATGCGACGTCATGGGTTATAGGGACCTGCAGATAATTATTAATGGTCCTGGAGTATGTAGTCAGATTGATAACCAAATAAGCAGCATACTTTGTGCTTATCTTTATTGAATGCCGCATCATATTGTTGCTTCCTCAGGCATATGAATTTTATTATATCTTCGTCTACACTCATATTATTGAAATTCTACAGTACTCATCAGTTCTGTGTTGATGGTCACATCGCACCATCTTCGCAAAGACTACTATTAATATTGATGTAATTCTAATTCTAATACTACAGTGTCTAATGCTAAAGTGGTGGGCTGCGAGCGAAGAAGGTTAATAGATTGCTGAGTACTAAGAAGTGATGAGTGACTTGCCTGTAGGTGGTGGAAAGAAGGAAAAAGTGTTTGTGAGAAATTTCGTCGTTGATATACTGAACGCAACTCACGCTCACATGCTCCCATTAGGTGGCGTAAGCTTACCGCTGATATAACTGTGCCATGGAAGTTTCAATGTTATCATGCGCTCTAAAGAGTATTCCAAAATGAAAATGTCATCACATTCATATGAGACGACATGCAAGATGACGTGCAGTCATCTAAACAATAGGGCATATAAGTGGGTATGTGGGTTATAGCTGTAAGTTTGTGTGAGATGTACACGTATGATAGATTCTAGGCACAAAGGTACAAGTTATTGGGGTTGGCTGTATCCAGCACATTGACTACTCACCTACAGTTCGAGTCAGACAGTTCACTCGGGTGAGGAGTCTCTTCTTATCTTTTGCTGGTGCCTTGATGAAAGGTACTTGAGACAAAGGTGGATCATATTGATAACAGGCCAACAGTGCTCGTAGTCCTTGAGTCGCGGGAACTGTTGCCTGGCCTAAAATGAGTGAGTAAATTCCCTCCGGACACAATAAATAACCTACAATGCCTGTGACTTTCTGAACAGCCTTGAAATCCTGGTAGCTCCTGCTTTTCGTCATATTGAGATACTTCTTCACTGCAGTGTGGACGACTCGCTGCCAGGTCTTACCTTAGTTAATGAAGCACATCGTCAACGATGTACATACCTTGAGTTTACGCATCTCATTGTCACTCCATCGCAAGTGCTCCTCAAGGTTGTATCCACCCCTTCCTGGGCAGCCTACCTCACCGGGTGGTTTCCGAATTTTAGTGGTAAGCTCAATAGACTCGAGGCTGGTGAGTGAGGAGTCTGATGGTGAAGGCGAAGATCGTGGTTCCCCAACATCAACACTGGTGAAACTGACTGTCTTTGGTGACTGAGGCGATTTGGGTGTATCCTGATTGGGCGACTGTGGCCGAGGCAATTTGGGTGTATCCCGAGCGGACATCTGGCTGGACTGGGGTGACTGCGCCCTACATAGCTCCTTTCTATTCTCTAAAGAGGTCTGACAGCTCATGGGGCTCATTTCTTGCTCCACTACCAACATGCCAGACCTGCTGATACACCATCTTGGCCTGCGAGGATAACAAGGGTAAAATCTCCACCGGGTGGGGAACAAGGGGGGGAACGGATCGAGACCTTGCGTGTTGCGACCTGACAGGAGGCATGGGGATTCGGTTTGATTCAGTCACTGGGAGGAATTTATGAGAGTATTTATGAGACGGGCAGGTTATTGTTACCTGCATCATTGTTTCCGATCAATCAATCATGATGGCATTCTCATTGTGTGGAGTTAGTTGCCTGGTTGCGAACGCCATGCTTCTCTGTATTTTTCTTATTGGTCCATCCCTAATATAATGATTTGTACCTTGATCTAACAACAGACATCCGATTGGCACCATGCACCAGGAATGAACAATTTCTTCGACACTACTGATTCTGTTTGCCCCTGCTGCTGGCACATTATCTTAGATAGAACATAACATAGGAGGGTGGAGAAACAGACCTGGGTGGAATCGCAGGAGTCATCATTATGTGGGGGAGAAACTTTGGAAAGCTGTCAAGGAAGCACTAAGCAGAGACACAGTCAAGACAAAGGATGCCCTACCCTTCTCGTGCACCTCTGCATGATTCCAAAAGCTAAACCAATGGCATCCGCAGTTACACACTCAATATCATCGCAGAATTTCTCATCCATCGGCCCCTGGAAATCTGCTAAGTGGTGCCGCACTATACTAATGATGTGGGCTTCGAGATTAACCAAAGACAACTGGGTATCTTGGAACGACATTCAATTGAGGTGAAATAGATTGAACAAAGTAGATACTCACTGCCTGAGCTAGCAGAAGACTGGATATTGGTATCTTGGAACGATGTTGAGTTGAGGCAAAGTGGATTGAGTGTAGTAACAATACTTACCAGTGTCAAGGGAAGGCAAGAGTGCACTGCCAGAGGTAGCACTGAAATACTGTGTTGCTTGTGTAGAAGTACCATCGCTCCCACTAACTGCTGCGTATGTTCGTCAAAAATCAGGCATTCAAATTTCATTGCACACCAGAGTTACCAGAAGCGCCCCAGACCATTGCGCCGCATCAGACCAGCCGGGAGGAGCGTGAGCATGCAGATGGGGTGGAGGCTGATAACGACGAACCAGGGCAATGCATGTAGGGATGGAGATGGTTGTGGGAATGCTTCACATGACGAGTAGGTTCTGCCATGTGTGTGGTGAAAATCGGCTATGACAGGAGATGTTATATGGTAAGATTGTTATTGTCAGCACAGGGCATTGCAGAAAACGCACAAGACAATTGTTGTCACCAGCATCACGCCTTGACCAAGATAACAAAGTCAAACCTAAATAAATATGAAATGAGAATCAAACATTCATAATGAAAACTATGCACACCGATTATTGCTGTCATCGCCAAATGTTTGCATAGGTGATGTTTACATATGGTCTAGATAGTGTTACTTTGCTACTTCCTCTATTGGGAGTTCAATACCAAGGGCTGCACCCCACACGAGTAATACAATGTACATACAGAACAAGCAAACTAACACACTGCAAAAACCTAGCATCAGGGATGGAATGAAGGAAGCCAAGTCTACCAGGTAGGCGAAAAAGAGCAGGGCACAAAATGCCATGAAGCTGGAGGACAACATGGACCAAATGCCAACTTTCGCACAAGGGACACCTGGTCTGGCACCTCATACAGGGATGTTTCTTGTGCATACGCCTAATCCGGTCATGAATGCAGGTTGTAGAACCACGGAATTTTACTCACGATGAGCAGGGCGACAGCCTGAACTTATGAAGCGGCTTTCTGTTTGAGCAGGAAGCATGCTGAATCGTTGACAGTCAGTTCAGTGTTTGCTACAGGGGTTTGGGGTTATCAACTCACACTGGTTGCAGGAGTAGGGACTGAATCTACCACAAGTCCCCCCCCCCCCCTTGCACTATATATGGAAGGGACCTAACTCCTGGCTTGATACTAGCCTTATTTGTAATAGTGTAGACCAACTTGATGACCGTGGGCTTTTGTTTTCACTTGAGGGAAGAGCTGTATTAATGGGAAGCGTCGTAGGAATGAGGTGAGCGCACCCGTTGTCAGGTGCCATGAAGGGTGATATATATGCAATGTGTTGACAGGTGGGGGGACCGCCGCAAGGGCATGGGAAAAAACGAATGGGTGCTATTTTAGACAATACGGATTGGAGTCATGTTTGGATTAAGGTTGAACTCACTCATGTGCATCTTGACAACATTGGGTTTCTAGCTTTGCGACCTTGACAATTGGTCATCAAGCCATTTGGAAACATGCATTCGGATTGAAAAACAATAAAAAATTGTCGCCATGATGGCCACTAATTGGGTAGGAAGGCCTAGATATGCGTAAATGATTAAATTAAGACCAACCTGGGCGTGGTGACAGGTATGCAACGTCATGGGTTACAGGGACCTGCACAGACATAATGGTCCTGGGGTATATAGTCAGATTGATAACCAAGTAAACAGCGTACACTGCTTATCTTTATTGAATGCGCATACGCAATTTTATTATATCTTCGTCTACACTTGTATTATAGATTATTCGGCTCATGTCGAATGTTTTCGCGTTGACGGTTGCACCATCTTTGCAAATACTACATACTACTATCAATACTGATATAATTCTAGTTATTCTAATGCTACAGTGTCTAACGCTAGAGTGGTGGGCTGCGAGCAAAGATGGTTAATAGAATGCCAAGTATTGAGAAGCGACGACTTACCTGTCGGTGGTGGAAAGAGGGAAAAGGTGTTCGTGAGAAAAGTCGTCATTGATATACTGAACGCAACTCATGATCACGTGGTAGCCGCAGCAAAGATCGCCACCACTAAACACGAGCACGTGATCGTGAGTTGTGTTCAGTATATCAACGACGACTTTTCTCACGAACACCTTTTCCCTCTTTCCACCACTGACAGGTAAGTTGTTGCTTCTCAATACTTGGCATTCTATTAACCATCTTCGCTCGCAGCCCACCACTCTAGCATTAGACACCGTAGCATTAGAATTAGATTTACATCAATATTGATAGTAGCCTTTGCAACTAGAACTAGAATTAGATCAATATTCATAGTAGTCTGCGATGATGGTGCGATGCGACCGTCAACGTGAAACTTAAACTTCAAATGATTGCTATCGACGGTAGTTCATACTGCGGCTGTCATCAATTTAAACATTCGACATGAGCTGAACAATCCTATAATACGAGTGTAGATGTAGATGAAGATATAATAAAGTTGGGTATACATGAGGCGATGGCTTAGAAGCAATGATATGAAGTGCATTCCATGAAGATAAGCACAGTGTACGCTGCTTACTCTGTTATCAATCTGACTACATACCCCTAGACCATTCTTCCATCCTGTTGTCCACATCAAAAGACACTGTCTTTTGTCCTATTGTCCAGGACAATAGCAGTTCTGCTTGCCAAGCTTAGCGCCCCCCCCCTCAAATAGTGGAAATTGTTGCCTTATATTGCTTTGTTAGTACTTCCCCCCTCACTCCATTTACCGCTCACTAGTTACTTCCAGCTCTTTCGACAACACCCCTGCTATCAATGGAACCAAAGGTCGAAATCACCCCCGCTCTCCTCAATGACAAGGCTTTCGCCTTTCTTGAGAGGTTTGCACGCGATGATGTCACTGACACCTCCCTTCTATTCAATGTCGAAATCAAGCTTGCCGTCGCAGGTATCACCTTCAAATTGGAGGAATGGATAGACCTGATCGATATCATCATATTGAATCTGAAGGGTGTAGGGATAAATGCCATCAAGGCTGTGTGGGAGCTCGCACAAGCTAAGGTAGTCACAGTAGTTCCCCTGTTGGAAGATGCTGCCACATGGCAGTTGGTTTTGCGTTGGGCAGCTGATGATAGCCTCTCCTTCGCCAATTTCTTGACGGAGATGGAGAAATTCAGTGACAGGTACCAGTTCGACGAGTGGAAGTCCATCTTCGACCAAGTATTCGAAGTGTCTCGGGAGGGTACTGCTGTTGAGGTTGTTAGGGCAGCCATGGCTGAGCATGGCATCGTTGAGCCCTCTAGTAAGTAGATCTTTAAATCCTCACGATTTACTGACATCCTCCAGGTGCATGTGATGCCCCCCCTGCTCAGGCTTCTTCCTCCCATAAGTAAATTTCTCAAAGAAATTTCATAAACCAATTCATACTGTATCTTGCAGGTGATGGATGTCTCCTATGTGGTCCTCTCCCCCCAAGCTTCTTCATCGCAGACTCATAAGCTAATGTTCACCTTTGGTTTTGGATCCCTTGCTAACCACTCAATCAGGCAAAAGCTTGTGCAGATCCCACCGCTCTCTACACCCAGCGAAGCGTCCAAGAATGAGCAAGTCCGCTTCCCGATATCTGGATATTTCTGCGCAGGAGAATGAAGAGGACGAAGAGGAAGACGAACTAGACGATGAAGCTAACCGTTGTCCAAGGGTGACCGAGATACCTCCATCAGGGCGTGCAAATTTAACTCAACAGCTTGAAAGCCTTTTTCGTCGCTATGGTGGTGAGGGGAGTGCAGAAGGGTCGAGGGCGAAGGCACATCAGCAGGGCCCAGTTCGCAGTGTCGAAGGTCGTATGGAGGTGGGTACGAATCGGACTCAGCCAAGAGTATTCAAGGTCGTGCTGCCCTCTGGTATGTCCTGTCTCCTCTTCACTCCTTTGCTTGGGAACTCACCTGGTCTCCATTAGCTCGTTCTGCAGGATTTGTCCTCCAGCACTTCAAGCTGGAAGGCCTAAAATGCAAGACTTTCCATTCGGTCCCTCGCCACATTTATGTGGAAGCTCCCAGCGCACAAGACGTCCGACTCAGGCTTCCCCCTTCACATGCCAATCTTGTCCCACAGATCATGCCAGTACCAATGGAAGAAATGGAACCCTTTGCACAGCCCAGCAACATACCTGTTCACTCTTGGGTTCACTTGTTAACAAGTGGTCTCAAGAACGAAATTGCCTATGTAAAGCGCATCGAAGGTGACTCAGTGTACCTTCTCGTTGTTCCTTGGAATTTGCCCTACATCTCTGGTGGTGAGAACTCTGCAGCCCACTGGGAGCTTTTTGACGTGGACCTGGCCTGCCAACATGGCCTGGAGGTAATCCTTACCCCGAGTCCAGAGGGGCGTACTATCGCCCACTGCTTCCAGTCTCAGTACCACTGCGGCCTTCTTCACAGGCGTTTTCAGAGGCATAACATCGAGCTGGTGAGCTTGCCTACTCCTGAGCAAATTGCATGGTTCGTCGTGTTGGACGTGGATCCCACTTTGGTTGCACATACCTTGACTCGTTTCTCTGCTCAAAAGTGGCAGGTAGGAGATTGTGGCAAGATTCAGGCTGGGGAGTTTGTCAATGAGGTAGCATACATCGCGATGGATGTCCAAGGTGAATCAGTGATTGTTCGTTTGGATAATCCTACTCCGGAATTGCCTACATCTCTGGAGATTTCAATTCACAACTTCAAACACAAGTTTCGCAGTGACGATTCAGTAGACATCATTGCCAGCCCTCATCGTGGCTTTGAGGGCATGGTACTCAGTGTCGACATGATCGAGGACATGGCTCTTTTGTGTGGCAACAGCGGACAACAGGCAAGTCAGGGTATTCAGAGTAAAATCCTTTGCTAATGCTTGCTCATAGATGGAGGTCCCTATGATCTTCCTAGCATCACACAGAGTGCTGCTGAGCTATCCCAACCGAGACCCCCACAATCAACTGCGACACCATCCCCCAGTTGAAGAGCACTTCATAGAGCCTGGGGACGCGGTATGTATCATCAGCAGACCCTACAGGGGCCTCACAGGCCGAGTGCAATACTTCTCCTGCAGCCTCAGACAAATATGGGTCATGTGGCACATCGAAAAGGCATTTGATGACGAAGATGCCAAGGGGGACAAAGGCAAGTCCAAGGCTCAAGTACCAGAGGTTCCTGGTAAGGACAGTGACAGCGATGGGGCTGACGATGAGGAGGTGATCATTGTCAGCTTGGACGATGTCCAAGTGACAGCTCGACCAACGCTGCAGTTCTCGAAGGAGAAGGGGTGGGACGTTTCTAAAGGCGACCTAATACAAGTCATATGGGGTCCTGCTGTAGACGTCAAAGGAGTTGTTTGCAGCGTCGACCTGATCACTGCAACCCTTACACTGGAGTCTGAAGATGGTCCATGGGTACGTGGTTCTACTTTGCCTGTCATCCCATCTCTAAAGGCGTCATAGCACAACATCCCTATTAATTTCTGCACTAAATTAAGGGACTACTCCCTTTGTGATGCAGAACGACATATTGGATGTGAAGTATGGATCATCTCGGGTCCGAATAAGGGATACAGTGGGACGCTGTGATCAGTAGGCCAAACTTCGTGTATGGTTGCAATCCATTCCGGCACCATGACATTCAAAAATACTGCAGTTGCCTCCAGGTAAGTCACTTCATTGCTAGGGGTCATGCGCTGATACTTCCTTTTTAGATTTGGCATCTTGCTTGATGGGACACCACTAGGTCCCTCGCGCTTGGCAGCATTCAACCATATGCGACAGAGGTGTTTCATAACTCAATCTCAATGTCGCAGCACCACTCCACCTCCGCTGCCAAGCGAAAATCCCTCAGCAGATCCAGGTCCAAGCAACCCCTGGGTCACCACTCCCGATGATGTCAATCTGCAACGTCGCAGTGAGCAGGAGCGACAAACCATTGACTATGGTACATCAATTCTCTCCCCCCTCTCACTACACATTCTCTTGACTTTGTTGTTTAGGATGTGTGTCTTGGCTCTTTGACAACAACTTTTGTAACTTCAGCAAGTGGCATGTCTGCTTGAGAGTCAGGCTTGCCTACAATCATGGGACCCTGGGCAAGTGGGTGGTTCGCACCACCATTCCAGATCATTTCTTTTTGGAGAAGCATGGCGTGGCACCTCCTGGGCATGTGTCGGTTACCATGACCTCAAGCACGGTAAGCACCATCATCGAACACCACACTATTCTGGCATGCGACTTGTCCCCCACCAACCTGACAAGTACTGGTCAGTTCTGCCTAATACTGAAGGGCGCGCTCCAAGGCGAAATTCACCGCATCAATAAATGTCAAACTAAGAAATCCCCGAAAGGGGTGGTATTAGAGGATGGGACTCAGCTTCCATTACATGATGTTTGCCTGGTCGTTGCTGCATGACTAATTGATGCCACAAGGTAGGTCTTTCAGCCTAATCATAATCAATTTACTGACATTTCGTCAGTGCTTCTCGTATAGTCGCATCATATAGTTATCGATTTGACTATGTATATATTTTGACATAATTTACCTTTGACACAAGCATCTTTACAAGTTTATCACATCCTGTATGTACTATGCCTGGGAGAGAGGAGCTCCAGCATTAGTACATGGATTAGTATCTCGGACCATCCTAGTATAGAGTGGAGCGGAAGGGGCACTAGGGGGCTAACATGTGTCATGTTAGCGGGAGGGGTGGCAGGGGAGTGAAGTGAGGTGTACGTTTCCTGGGGGGATGCGGTCAGCATGGTTAACTTCACGTTGATTGCAGAGGGCGCCACTGGTATTCAAGGTAATTCTCTACTCGATCTCAATACGCTCCAACATGTCCATTGTAGACGGCATATGTTCAAGTAAAATCATCAATACTGGTATGGAATAATCGTGATCTCCACATTTTGTTGAGTGAAGGGGCAGAAAATAGCCTTGTATCTATCGAGAGGGAGGGGTCTACCTGATGCGATACGCAGCATGCGAACATTAGGAAATGCTCTAAGCCAAGGGCCGCAGTGACCCTGAAAAACAGTTAGAGGCAACAAAGTAAGTGCAGAGAAGAACTTACAATTGCATCGAAGACATCTGGAGTACTAAGGATTGGGTGGATTCCCCTAAAAGTGAGGTCTCTCACAGGGATTATGCACTTGTCAGTTATTGGGAATGTGACGAATGCTGCAAGCTTGTCGGCGGAAGTGATCATGGGCATTGAGATTTCAAGATGGGAAAGACACAGGAGGTATTCTGCACATGACAAAATGTCAGAAAAGACATTTTGATTTCTTTCAGGATGGTAGGGATGAAATGTAATGTATAGGCATTGGAAGTCACTGGGAAGGGTAATTACCTTCAGAAGGGGGAGGATCCTGGTAGCGGGTCCTGTGAGCTTTCGAAGGGAGTGAAGGACAGAACAAGGAGTGATATCTTCCACAGACATGGTAGGAAAGCCACAATGGGAGATAGTTAGCTTGGAGATAGCCCGATGCGCAATTAGACAGGTAGCAAGGGCATCATACGGGCAAGTCTGGTCCACCTCCAATTCAACGAGGGAAGGTAGGTTTACCTTGCCAAGGAGTACCGCCCACTGTAAAGGACTTAGGCCTGTATTATTAAGCTGTAAAATTGCCAGTGGAGCACTTCGCAGCACAGAGAGGGTAAATCGGATAGAGTGTGGAAAAAAGAACATAGGCGACGAGATATTGAGAGATGTCAAGGTGCTTGGAAACAATTGGGTCATGTGAGGAATATGGATCAAGCCACCAGAAGCACTGTGGCTACTTGCATGAAGTTCAGTGCACCTGGAGCCTAGTATACTTTCTAGCAGAGAACCAAATATGGGGGACATGCCCATCGGATCAATATATAAGTGCAAGTGCACTTGACAGACTGCTTGCATATCCTTGAGGGAGTTGAAGAACGCACACATTGCACCTAGCTTCCATCTGCTTAATGTTTCATTAAGGAAGAGTGCAAACACTCACCTAATTGTCGCCTGCTTAATGTTTGCGAAGACCTGAACCACAAAGTCTTCACTGGTTTAAATGCAATGTGCCTCCACACAGGGAGGGCATTACAAACTACCTCATTCACATCCAGCCAACCAGCAATCGGCAGCCTGAAGCCTACTGAGACAAGATAACAATGACCAGCAATGCATTGTAGTCGTTGGGATACTTGGGACAACCTTTGAAGTGAATCTGTGTCCAACAGGTCCACAATTTCCAGTAGCAGTTCATCTGGAACTCGCGACAGATGGCAATCTCGGGGCACCTCCTAGATGCTATGAGGAAAGGTCAAATCTTGACATTGCTGGCCACTTACATATTTTGCGGGGAGCCCCATGGCATCGTCTTCTGCTGTGCACTTGGGAACCCACCCAAATGACTGCATGAGAGGTTTCGCACCAGGATCTGCCTTGCGACCGCATATGGGTGGCTGGTGGGAAGTACCCTGCACCTTTTTGTAAGGTGGTCCCGGGGTATCTTCTACTTTGCATTTGGGAACCTGCCCACACAAATTCTTCTGTTAGCATACCATTTAGTAATAAGAGTGAGAAAATATCTAGTACACACCAGCATGGCTTCACACCTGGTGATGTTGCGCCAGCTAACCCATTAAATACGCAGAGGACACCAGAGGCTTTATCAGACAACACAATAGACTACCTAACTTGACACTGCATTTGGTCGCCTACTGCAACAAAAGCATTGCCAGAATTCAGGAACTCTCAATATCAACCTTGCCATCACGGTCGCCCTCATTTGATTGTAATAGTGCTCATCACCCACTTATGTCACTACATCCAAATTGCAGTAACAGCTGATGGGCCTTTTGTTTGACATGTAATATTCCAGAAAACTGCAATATCGCATTGGAGGACAACTAAAAATTAATCGTGGCAGCTAATGAACGACCTAAAGATGCTTAGTTGATTGATTAAACATGTACACAGGGTTAGTATGTGACCTGCCAGTAGTAATGGGTATGCAGTGTCGGAAATACACCTGAATACATGACTAATTTGAGGGATCTTCCACAGGGGGGGAGGGGATTCTTTGATGGAAAATTGATGCGTTTTTTGTGTTTGACATGCGTTAGTTATTAAATGCGGTCGCAAAAATGGGTGACTTACTTTGCGAAAACAAAAGAAAAGAAAAGAACCGACATAATCGCCACTGTCACAGCAAGATACGCATCAGCAACAATGGTAACAGACCTGGATGTATATGGTTAACTGGAGCAGCTGTAGATTGTTCGACTCACATCGGATGCTTAAATTGATGACAGCTGCAGTATGAACTACCGTTGATAGCAATCATTTGAAGTTTAGGTTTTGCATTGATGGTCGCATCGCACTGTCATCACAGACTACTATGAATATTGATCTAATTCTAGTTCTAATTGCAAAGGCTACTATCAATATTGATGTAAATCTAATTCTAATGCTACGGTGTCTAACGCTAGAGTGGTGGGCTGCGAGCGAAGATGGTTAATAGAATTGAGAAGCAACGACTTACCTGTAGGTGGTGGAAAGAGGGAAAAGGTGTTCGTGAGAAAAGTCATCGTTGATATACTGAACGCAACTCACGATCACATGGTAGCCGCAGCAAAGATCGCCACCACTAAACACAAGCACGTGATTGTGAGTTGCGTTCAGTATATCAACAACAACTTTTCTCATTAACACCTTTTCCCTCTTTCCACCACCGACAGGTAAGTCATCACTTCTCAATACTTGGCATTCTATTAACTGTCTTCGCTCGCAGCCCACCACTCTAGTGTTAGACACCGTAGCATTAGAATAACTAGAATTATATCAGTATTGATAGTAGTATGTAGTATTTGCGAAGATGGTGCGATGCGACCGTCAACAAGTTAAACATTCGACATGAGCTGAATAATCTATAATATGAGTGTAGACGAAGATATAATAAAATTGCGTATGCACATTCAATAAAGATAAGCAGAGTGTACGCTGTTTACTTGGTTATCAATCTGACTACATACCCCTAGACCATTCTTCTATCCTGTTGTCCACATCAAAAGACACTGCTAAAGTTTGTACATGTCAACTCTACATCTCTCACTGATGAATTCGATCATTAAATCATTCTCCACAGTGGCTTTCCTATGATCTGCCTTTGGTCAGTCGGTATTAAGTTGATTGGATAGGCGGTAACTAACTGCAACATTGTAGGTGAGCTTCACCGCAAAGGCAATGGTGAGTAGTTGCATTAAGAATTGTATTGTGGCACGTATAGCCCTGAACAGGGCCTGCAACGAGCTTTCTTTCTTCCCTGGCCGCAATTGCAAATCCCTCTTCGGCTTTTTCCAGACTGTTATCGTATTGTCCATGTCGTTATTGGAAGACGCTGCAACGATCCCTGTATGATCCTCTCTGTCGTATGTCTGGTACATGTGGGTGTAAGATGGTTTCTACATTTATGGGGATGCTCACCGTAATTGTCTGTGTCCGTGCCGTCCTTGAGTGCTGTAGCACCTGTTGCTTGGTTCCAGTATTCATTTCGAAGATATATACTAACCCATTATCAGATCCCCCAATGATCGTCGTGCCGTCCTCCACAAAGGCTACTTGTTTGGGGTACGTTTTTAGCGGTTTGGTATCGTACGTCCTTATGCAGCTTCCATCATTCAGTCGATGTAGGCTAAATCCACTTATAGCATTGTCTATGATGAATAAACTTCCTGTCTTGTCGACACATGCAGAGCCCCTAAGTACAGGTCAGATCAATTGGTTTGCTGAGACTGAAGATCTCTTACTCACGTTGTCATTCCTGTAGACCTTGTTTCGATGACCATCCCATTGTTGCTTCATAGAACATGGCTTGCAAAGGGCAATCTCATTAGATCTGTATTTGCAAGTCTCGGGCCTATCATCTTACATGTCTCCATCATACATCCCGAAAACTATGATGTCACAGCCTCGGAGGTACACAGCATGCGGAATGGATGTCGTTAACTCGACGCTGAAGACATTTGACAGTTGATTCCTAGAATCTATTGTCCAGGTCTGAACTCGTTTGTCCCGTGTCATTACGACGATATGAGTTCCTGTGCTGTTACCTGCATCTGAAGCAATGGCCATGATTTCATGCCCCCCACTAATCCTCCTGGCAACTACTTCCTCAAATTCAACCACAGTATGTGGGCACTGCCTCCAGATCAGCAAGTAGCCCAGTCCTGTCCCACAGCACAAGGTTTCCTGTATACTGTCGTTTTGTGCGAGCCAAGTAATAGTTGTAATGGGATCTTTGGGACTTCGCATCTGCAGAGGTTGGGGTAGCTGAACCTCTTTGCATAAGTCCCATACCCTCAGTCCATCAAAACCTGTTGGCTAATATGCATTGGATTCGAAATAACACTACTGAATTCCTACCTCCACTTGCCAACAGTGTTCCAGAGTTCGACACCACTAGACAGAGGATCGCATCCTGGTGCCCCCACAAGTGGCACCCAAGTGTGTACTTCATCGGCAACTTGAGAATAGAGCTGAATATCATCGGGTAAATTGTTCATTGGTAAGGCAAAGTCATTGTCGATGTAAATATGTCATATCTGTTATTGTCTAACAGCTGATTCGCATAATGTTGTAAAGGCATAACCTGAGTGTTGCTAATGCGACAATTTTATTATTATTGCGCCCTCACGACGGTGCCTACCATGGCTAATGGAGGTGTGTTTCCTCCTGACTATGACCATTATGACGTTGCCTATTATTTCAGGTGAGGTTTAATTGTAGGAAGAATGCCTGATCTGATTTTAATAAGGTGAACAAAAAGCTCAACTTGAAATAATGAAGTGGCACAACTAAATTACTACCATAACTACAATAGTAGATGCCTGTAACGACAATGGAGGTGCATTTGCCTGGCTGTGCTGGAGACTGATCAGATCTTTTCTTTTGAGCAATTACCTCCTCCAGACCCGTTCTGTTCACCTGGGGCAATTATTGGCGATAGGCCCATACCTGTGCATGCATGTATGTGAGCATGCCTGTGATATCGACTTATTTCCCGTATGGTGATGTGTCCACATTTGACTGCCCCGTTTTTGTCCGCTTTTGTTTGCCTAGTGCTGAACTCATTTTTTCCCTCTAACCTCATTCCAGATGTGTGCTACATGTTGCTGTACTCTGTCGTTGTGTCTGCTGATCCCTGACCACGGACGCTTTTGTTCCATGTGACTTTCTATTGTCTTTCCTTTTTTTTTTGTTAGGGACTCATGGCACTGATCGCCTCCAATTTAACCCTCTAGGTCTCCAGTCACACCGCAATTACTAACTCTAACCCATTTTCAATGCCAGGTGCATTTGGTATCCGTATGTGTATGCATTGGATTCCACAATGATAACTAACTGCAGCTACTAGGAGGAGAAATCACACAAACTGTTGATAGTGACATGTCGCTTTTTGACGATGATAATGACAACAACTTCTGTTTGCAGATGGAAACCAGCAGCAATGCATCCGTCGAAGAACAGCTTACCATCGGGCACAGTGAGGATGATGGCAATGGCATGTCCATTGCCAACTCGTGTACAGACACTAGTTACAATGCGTCCTCCACAGACCAGCTTGCTGCAAGATGTACCATGCCAAAACCAGCAGAGCGCAACACCACTGCTGGCGTCGCCCCTAAACATGAGCCCCTGCATGCCTCAGCTTCCACCACACATACCGTGACCACTACATCAGCACATCACAAGCAATGCAACAAGGGTGACGAACCATGGCCTATTGCGAAGTGTTGTAACAGAGAACTAGATTACTCCTACTCACTTTGTCAGCAACTCCAGGGAATGGGAGCAGAATTGAACCACCTGAAGGCCAAGTTATGTCTGAAAGGGTCGGTGAGTAGCCAACTCTAACCTACTACTTGTCACTGGGGCTGATGGACTATCATGAACATGCCAGCACGAACTTGCCACCCTTGAGAAGACTACACAAAACAGCCTTCTCACCGCAAAGAATGAGTTTGATTTGCAGAAGAAAGTTCTATCTGATATGTGTACTTTGCTTGCTACTCAAGAACAAGAGCTCTGCAGACTCCAGCATGAAATTCAGGTCAGCCATCACATATCACTGTCTTGGACTGTATTCATGTGAACCAAGGAGCATCACCAAGAGCGCAGTGTTTTGCAAAACCTCCAAGAAGAGGTTCAGGTGAGAAGTGCATAGCTTTACTTAGTATCACACTCATGTGTTTGAAAGGAAAACCACAGACAGCGGGAAACTCTTCTTAAATCTCATGACCAGGCACTTACTGTGCTCAGAGATGAAATTCAGGTATGCCATCCTCAGTGCTCTGTCAGGCCATTGCTCAATGAATGAAGGAACAACACTGTCAGTGTGATACCTTACTGGCAGCTCAAAAGGAGGAGTTTTTGAGGTTCCGAAATGAACTGCAGGTGAGTTGTCATGGATCACTATACACTCCTGACAGTTTACATCACACTGAAGGAACATGATCGACTACGGGAAATTGAGATAGTGCAACATACTGCTGCTATGGAAGAGCACTTGCGATCAGAACTGAAGAAGGTTGGTGATGATGTGGTGATGCACTGCCAAGCAGAGAAAGAGAGGGAATTAGCAGCATTGGTTCAACACAATATGCGACATAGACATGTAAGTGAACAAACTATGTAGTTTGTTGGGCAATGCTGACTGCCCTCAGACAATTCAAACAGCATCTCAAGCTGAACCAGCGTGCTTTCCAGCTGAATCCGAGTCTCCTACCTGCCAGGACAACCAGCCGCAAACACCACGACAAGCGTCCACTGCACCACTGCCCCAGCATGCACGAACTCCATATTTGGACGCTATCAAGAAGATCAAATGAACCCGAGCAGCTTCATGAAGAACCCGCCTCATCAGCATGTCTCATGAGGTAAGTAAGGAAATATACGACTTGATATGAATATCTCACGATCAATAGCCTATTGACAATGAAGAGTTCCGATCTACTGCTTCAGAACCTGAGGTATCACAAGCAAACAACAGTGATTCTGTATCAATGGTGGAGGCGATTGCCAAGGGGGTTGAAGCTGCGCTTTGGAAAGTACTTGGTGATGGTGCTATCGCTATGCCACGAACAGGGTGGTCATGGCAGTCACCTCGAAAACAAAAGGAGGTGGATAAAGAAGTGGAGATAGAGAAGGCTACAGAGCCACGAGGACATCGTGATCTTATACTGGTAAGTGACATTGCTAATTCTGTTCATGTGCTAAACCAGCTGTGATAGAGTGAAGTCCGTCACTTCTTCAAGGAAAAACTCAAAATAAGTCAGGACCATGAATTTATTTTGAATGAAACGGCCCCTCCCAATGATGTCCATGCATACAAACATGAAGATGGTCCACCACCCGACATGGACTCACCAACTTGCGATCTCATGCAGGGCTATTCCTCGCCGTGGAATTCTTTCATCATCGACCACCTTCTTGATGAATTTCAGAGACAAGGCAATGAAGAACACTGGCCTGTAATGAAGTCCAATGATTACATGTTGGAAATCCTATGTGAACACTACAGACGTCTATGCATGACATGGCGGAAAGCTCAGCCATGTATTACAACAAAGGGCACAGTAGAAACTTCTGCTGAGATTGAAGAACACTTGGTAGTGGAACAAACCCGGGTACTCAAAGAGGGCAGACAGACCACATGACAACGAAATGTAGGGCATTAATTTTGCTGTTTCATACCGGTAACTCAACCTGTTTTAGAAATATCAGCATCGATGTGCCGTTCTCAAACATATGGTTGCTCTCAAGAAAGACTCCATGAATGGCAAAGGTGATCTCCATGCTTGGCAATGGCTCCTGCAGCTGATCCACACACTGGGCGAGCATGGGATGAGTTCCGAGGACAGCGACATTGACAACAATGTCATGACTATCCTCCAAGTTAAGAATATGGCATGGAAACGCAGTATCGAATGGGAACTTGATATTATTGACCTCCAGAGACTTGTTGACAATGATGTTTTTGCACCCCAAGGATCAAAGCCTATCCAGAGGTTTCGTGCACCTGGAAACCCCCAAAGTCTGCGCACTCCAGTGCCAGGCTTACCACAGTCTATCTATGATTCCATTTCGCTTGCTGGGCTTACTCACCGTGAACGGGACTGCCTGAAAGTATCAGAGGAACCATTTCTGTGGATGGAGATAGCCATTTCCTGATACTAGATACCCAATGTAGTGTGTGTATGTACGTATAGATACTAAGAACATCTACGTGAAAATGGATGATCACACTAGGCGATCGTTGTGCGACCACAGGGCGATCATTGGGCAACAAACAGGTGACTGTCAGGCGATTAGTATGGGCCATGGCAAAACTTCAAGTGTAGGCACGTGTAGGAACACTAATTCTAGACTTGAAGTAAAATTTGTTACTGGAATTTTGGCAGTACTTCGTGTATTGTCAGTTATGCAAATTAGGACAAAACTTAAAGTTTCACCCTGCACTGCACATGTTGACATAACTTCCTATCTTGGACAACATCTGCTATTCAACCATGCTTATTGTTTACACAATGATTAGATGTTCGCTCTGACTTCAAACCTGAGCAAACATGTAGAAAAGGATCTAAACTTCAAGTATGGATTTTTTCAGTATGCCATCACAAACTCTAAGTGTGAGATTGACATATTGTATTACATATAACAGGGTACTATATAGTGGAAAACTCACTGTGACAATACACGAATTCCACATTTCGAGGTCACGCTCCCATTCGATGACACACTCAATCCAGGCATGCAGCTAAGTCCACGTGACACTGAGACTGAGGGTGTACCTAGCAGCAATTATGTGACACTTATAGGACACCTAATGTATGCATCAGTGGCCATAAGGCCTGATATAATGTATGCAGTCAATAGACTCACATCCTTCATGGCAAATCCTGACTTGTCCCATTGGACAGCAGCAAAAAGAATACTAAGATATCTAGTGGGAACTAAGAGCTATGGGATTACCTATAAGGCTGACCTGGCTCATCCTGAGCACAATAAACTAATTATGTATTCAGATGCTGACTTCGCTAATGATGATGATTGGGTATCAATCTCAGGCTACATATCCATCTTCAACCAAGGTGTGATCACATGGTATTCAAAGAAACAGAGCCATGTAGCTCTCTCCATGGCAGAAGCTGAATACATATTGATGGCAAACACAGCATGTGAAGTCATATGGCTACAAAGCCTACTGTGTGAGCTAGATTGCCCACAATCAGAAGCTACAATACTCTATGGCAACAATCAATCAGTGCTAGCCATTGCCAAAAATGCACAATACCACCAGCATTTGAAACACTTTGACACTAAAAACCATTTCATCCATGACTGCACAAAGAGAGAAATAATCAACCTAAAATATTGCCCCACAGCTGAAATGACAGCCAACATTTTCACTAAAGCATTAACCAGACCAAAACATGAATATAACAGAGAGGCCTTGGGCATGACCCTGGCTTGAGGGGGAGTGTGTGAGTACCAATCTGCCATCACACCCAAATAAGGAAATGATGATATGCAAAGGGCATGGGATACATGTCATAACCCCAAGAAGGGGACAAGCAAAGAAAAATACAAAGGCAGGAGTAGAGGCAGATGCGCCCCAACAGATGAGATATCAAATATATGACATAGATAAACGCTAG
This sequence comes from Pisolithus tinctorius, assembly GCA_024663395.1. Classification (NCBI taxonomy): domain Eukaryota; kingdom Fungi; phylum Basidiomycota; class Agaricomycetes; order Boletales; family Pisolithaceae; genus Pisolithus; species Pisolithus tinctorius. The sequence goes on from JANFAH010000035.1 coordinate 430,405, forward strand.
CTAGCACAAGGGAGTAAATCCCCATGAGACAAGAATGCCACCTTGTTGACCCACATTCCTGCCTGAGCACATTGAGTTTTAAGCCTACCATCCATGCACACATACTCGCTTGTACCTGGTGGTTACCATGTCAGCTTCTGCACACACATCATCCCCAACAGGTTTATCCTTTCCCATCGGGTCATCAACTTACACAGACACAATTTGTTCAGTTATCTCCATAAGTAGCTCAGTGGAAACCATAGATACTTCATCCAAGATGAGATATTTAATTCTTTGCCACAGATGTTGTAACTCCTCTTGTTTCCATTGACTTGTATGTCCTCCCATATATGTCAATGGATGAATGGTGTAACCACCTATGATGGCTGCAGCACTACCTGTCAGTGCACTCAAAGAAAGTTCATGGGCATGGTTACTATGACTAAATAAATCCTTGATAGCATGAATGACATGACTTTTTCCAGAACCACCAATTCCAGTGATAAACATTAGCAATTGATTGTTCCTCTCATATATCATATGATCAGCTATGAGACTAAAAGCATGTCATTGCTCCTCATTGTCTGACAACTTCCTTTGCATGATTGAGGACTTTGCTAATAATTTCAGATCCACTTCTGTGTGTTTTTCGCAACTGCTCATCAGAAATGGAATGAACAGTCATTGATGGTTCACTACCATCCACTCCAGCTACATGCATCTCAATGTTGTTGTTGTTGTCAAAACTGTCAGGTCACTTTCTTTTTTTCACTGCTGTCATGATGCTACTGTGCATGCTCAGCTCGTCATCCAGTTGCAATTGAAGACATTGTACACTGCCAAGATCTGACTGATGCTGAGTGCAGGTAACATCACAGTGGCCATGCAACTTCAACATTTGAATTATCAAATGTTCATCTTCTGGAAGATCATCAAACTTTGACTTCATCAAACTCTGGGTTAAGGTTGCCATCTTCCATGAGCATTTCATGCAAGTGATCAACATTGTCCTCATCATCATTATGAGGCATGGAGACAGGGAGTTGATGACAATACTTAGGATCTCTGAGATCAATATTCTCATGTGTGCATGCATCTTTACATTCCATTTTGATGGTGAAAATTTTAATCAAGGTAACTACATCATCCAAAAATGCACAGGCTTTGAAAGCTATGGACCAACTTTGATGACACTAAAAGATCACAAGGACATCTCCATGGCTTAAAAAGGGTGAGCATAGCTTTGCAATATTCTTTGAATTGATCTTCTGAACTATCAGGATTGTCATAACTGTGCATTTGTCATAAGTCTTTGCTCACTCTGCAACCTTTTCCACTGGTCATCCACTCACTCCGCACCAACTCCACCCAACTTCTGTTGGTTGCGAACCATCTCCGCTCTGACTGCTGTTGGACTTGTGTTGCTCACCTACTGGACCAAGCAGTCCATTCTCTGAGGGGTCATGTGACTACCTTCGCAGTCAGGTACTCCACAGCGCACTCACTGCATGGTCCAGCACCTGGACTGTTTCCTTTTCTGGATGTTCTGTGTTACCCGTTCATATGTCCTCCATCTACCCTTCACTCGTCATCCAGGAAATTTTACTTGAAAATTTATGAGTCTCTGTATGTCAGTTCCGATTGTGATTACTGTACCTCCGTAGCAGTATAAAAACATGTACTGTACTCCACTGTTCTTCAGTACGAATATCAACTTAGTTCCTACTCCCTCTGATTCCATCTTCTGCCTGTCAGAGTTATCTCCGACTCTCCGTCTATACTCTCCCTCTGAAATACGAGGGCTGAGATCATGCAAGGGGGTAGCGCACGAGCTAAACCCAACGCCCTCACTCTGCTCCGCCACTGCCTTGGCAGACTTTGTTCCTGCCGACACTCCGCTAGGCGGAGTTCTGTTCCTCTGTGTCGGACTTGCTTCCAAACCTTTCTCTAGACCTTGTATAGCATTGGAGTTGGTTGGAGTAGGCCTGGACTTGACAGCCATCTCAAGTGACACTGCAGTTGTTCTTTCTCTGTGCAGGGTGAGATCATTGTGATATTCTGTTGCATATGCATTTGCTCACACTGGGCTCCTGCAGGACTAAATATACATATATTTTTTGTGCAGGTTGTCATCGTCATTGTAACTTGTAGTACAAAAATACATGCATTGTACAAAGGACCCAAGGTCCGATGGCCTGGAGAGACTTAGCGTACTCTGGGTGCCAGATCCACACTGTTTGTGCGATGGACAACCAATGACTGGGCAATCGTCAGGCGATCAGTATTGTCTGCAGATTATACTTCAAGATCGCACACATGGTTTTTTTTTGTTTTTAAACTTCAACAAAGATCAATGGTCCTTTTGTTCAGCAATATTGTAAATATAGGCCATTGTTTAGGCAATGGTGAAACTTCATGTGTGAGCAGATTTTCTACTCAAAGGCAACATTTCATGTTTGCACATTCATTGTGTTGGAGACCATACATCTTATTTAGACTGACATTCAGAATGCAGCCACACGCTTGTAAGTATTTGAAGTTTTAGCCAATATTTTTCCTATCAACAACACTTCAAGTCTTGCCATCACACCAACATCAATCTAAACTTCAGATTTCATCTTCACATTTTCGACAACCTTTGAACCTGGTCTAAACTCTGCTAACCGCATTGTGACTGTGGAGTCTGCAATGCAATGTTTTAGATATGTTTTGTAAATCTCCACTATTTTATTTGCGCTTTTTGGAGTTTTCCCACACATCTGGGAAGTGTAATTTGTGTGCTGTTCATTCAATTCCTGATGGATTGACTTGATACTTTCTACATAGGTAGCTAGGGACATGGGGCATGCATCCAAGGTATTAAGCATTGCATAAACTATGTGTGGGATGCATACTGTGATGTTCTTGCGCTTTTTCCATTCCCCTGATATCTCATCAACCAGTGACTTTGATTGGATAATACTTCAACATGTTGTAGATACCCCCTAGACCATCCTGCCTGAAAAATCACAGATGCATATCTCAAGAATTGAATGAGTGGTGACATGATTCATGTTGAAGCACAGCCACACATGGCATTCAGGGGCAAGTTAGTCATGTGCTAGGTACATAGTGCCAGATGCGAGGTAGGTGCGGTCATGTGGTGTCACATGACTCTGGATTCACACAGCAATGTGACTGCTCGGACCACGCGATTGTCCCCTCCCATGACCTAAGGCATCATATCACGTGATCATAGGTCTCAGTCCAGTCATATGATATCACATGATCACCAATTGAGCTCAGCATGTGACTTCCCATCACATGATTTAACCTCACATGAATTACTGTCACATGACCTGGGTCACGGGTCCCGGAAAGGGGCATGTCACGTGACTTTACTGGTGCTGGGCTGGGGACACTTCGGGTCATGTGACTGCATCACGTGATTGATCATGTCACGTGATTTGGCATCATGTGACTTCTGCCCTCTGACTCATGCTACACTTTTTGTAGTCAGCGACAGGCAAAAATGCAAACTACCAAAGTGTAGCACAGCCTACACTAGCAGTACTACCAACTACTACAACTAGCACTAGTAGGTGTCAATACCCCAGCAAGTGATAATGCAGCAAAGTCATCATAATGAAAGCTGTAGCTCCTGATTTTGAAATCATGATGGTATGCTTATCTTATCAGCAAGTGGAAAATTGCATGAGGAAATCACAAAACACTTATGATCAACACCATGCCAGGAGAAATCAATGGCTGCCTTGGAGTCCCAGCTGGGTATACCCAACCTGTTTAGACCTCATAGGTATATAAACCTATGGAAATATATAGACTTAATGGGTCTCCAAAGGGGATTGACTGAAGTGCCTGCAGACTCCAAAGCTATCATGGGACATCCCATTGGTATCCAGAGAGGGGAGTGGGATGTCCCATGGTAGCCTCTGAAGCTATCATGGGACATCCCATCAGTCTCCAGGGAGGGGGGTGGGATGTCCCACAGTAGCCTCTAAAGCTATCATGGGACATCCCAATGGCCTCCAGAGAGGGGGATGGGATGTCCCACAGTAGCCTCTGAAGCTATCATGGGACATCCCATTGGTCTCCAGGGAGGGGGGTGGGATGTCCCACAGTAGCCTCTAAAGCTATCATGGGACATCCCTATGGCCTCCAGAGAGGGGGATGGGATGTCCCACAGTAGCCTTTGAAGCTATCATGGGACATCCCACTGGCCTCCAGAGAGAGGAGTGGGATGTCCCACAGTAGCCTCTGAAGCTATCATGGGACATCCCATTGGTCTTCAGGGAGGGGGGTGGGATATCCCATCATAGCCTCTGAAGCTATCATGGGACATTCCACTGGCCTTCAGAGAGGAGGGCTGAGATGCATTTAGTATGATCTTATTAAGGAGCACTCTTGCAGTCAACAAGGGAACTTACATACATAGGCACTCATGGGAGAGGTCTGAATCCATTAAAATTCATTACAATAATGCAATGCTCACTGCCATAGGCATTGTATGAGTTCTGGAAATGACACTACACACAAACATACTGATTGCCCAGTATTCTTCAAATCTGTGCATAATAAGTTGTATTACATGGTTTTGGAATGGCAGTGACTCTCACATATCCCCCCACTTTGACAGGTGTGCTCATCATCCAGGATGATCATGGCAACTATGTATGTTTTTCTGATCAGGAGTGGCATTTCAATGTGAATATGAACTGCACTTTTTTGAGCTGAGGACCCCTGACACCTAAGGCAGTCATGGGGCAGCCCAAAATATATTACTAAAGGGCTGGGATTATGGGACATCCCAGGTCCTGCAAACTGTAAATAGCCCTGGGACATGGCCAGATGTCCCTGGGATGACCTGGTCTGAGTGGCTTTTAGCTTGGATGATTTAGAGAAAAACTTCAGCCTAAATGCTTATGAAAATGGGTTACCTGAAGTGCCAAACGATTGCACCAAGGCATGGCCAACCCAATAGAATCCATGGAGGGAGAGGAGGCCCAACACCACACCCCTACACCATGCAAAATACCTCCACCACCCCTGCCCTAACAACAACCGCAGTGAACACCCTGCCAGCAGACCAATCCCCTCCCCATCAGCCCCCTAATGAGGCCTGAAAACCCCTCCCATGACAACATGCTACCCAAACTATGCATATGGTAACAAAGCCTAAACACTTCTCACATTGCACTTCACTTGCTAATAAACAGCAAAATTGCTGAAGACTGGGATATACTTGCACTACATGAACCCCCAATAGATCAACTTGGCAACACAAGAGCCAACACCTGGTGGAGGGTAGTATACCCAACCACAAAATTGGCACAAGGAGCCAAGCCAAGAGTGGTGACTTTCATCAACTTGCAAATTAGTACTAACTCATGGGAACAGATACTGTTCCCATCAGTGGATGTGGTAGTTACACATGTCAGGACTGCAAAAGGAATGTACATATTGTTCAATGTCTACAATGATTGCAAGCATGACCAAACAATAGATGAACCGAATGTCTTCCTAGCTTCAAACATCAGAAACATATGACCAACAGAATGGGACCAAATGCTGTGGTTAGGAGATTTTAACAGGCACCACCCCCTGTGGGACGAAGAATGAAACCACCACCTGTTCACCCTGACAGCCCTTGCCTCAGCACAAAAACTTCTTGAACTAATAGCAGACTACAGACTAGTACAAGTCCTACCCAAAGGAATACCTACACTTCAGTCCTTCTCCATGGGAAACTGGACAAGACTGGTGTCACACACCAAAGGTGTTGTGGACATGGTTACAGCTGACTCTGCCTAACTCGTCGATGAGTTGCACACAATGCCCATGCCATGCAGATGAAGACTAGAGGCCTCATGCGTAGAAAGACTGCCAGACATGAGCAGTCATCCTTCACACAAGAACGAGTCATCAGTGCTAAAGAGAGAAAAGAGGAAGTGAGTTAAGTGCACATTAAAAGTTTTTAGTGCCTGTGTATGGCATTCCAGTTTTCGTCATATCTCCACCATTTCCAAAGATATTGACTCTGTTCTCACACTCGCTTAAAGTGCTCAGCCACACAATTCTGCCTTCCAAATTTGGAGAGGATCCTCGCACCCTACACATTTTTACAGCACTCCATCCATCAGATGCTCATTTTGCTATGTCCATCAATCATGGCTGCCTCTTCATCGACCATCTCACTTGTCTCATTTTCCAGAGACAGTGGCTATGTATATCTGCCAGGCATTCCCACCAGCTTCTGTCCTGAAGCCCCCTGGTTCATCCCATCATTGTCAGCCCTGTCTCATCCCATGCAGCTTGGTCAGCATGTTCTCCTTGTCAGTATGACTTCCAGAAGGACATTCTTTGGTCGCCTCAGGTCTGTCACTCAGTTAAAAAGGTCTTATGTGGTCATTTTGGTCTCCCTGGTTGATGAAGCATATGGATTGTTCCTCCCTGCTCCCTGCACTGTCTTTATTCCAATCTCATCCATTGTTCTTCCCACATTGCAACAGCTGCAGCATAATCTACTGTTCTCCAGCCTCCCTGATTGCATTCATGACAAGTATGACATGCATCTTGCCTTCTTACTGCAAGATCCAGCAGAAGATGTCCCCCCTTCTCCTCCTCCTCCATCAGAGCCCCATTCATGAAGCTTTTGTTAACTTTGCTGAGAGGATGAAAGGGTGGGAGATGTGATCACTTATGCTCCCATTGCCCCACAGACCCCCAACGCCCTAGCCTCCTTTGATGCCTGACTCATGCCCTTCAGTTCTGGAATAAATACTTCCCTATCTGGAAACACTGTCCATCTGTCATGCCATCTTTGGGTCTAGAGATGTCTCTGCCAAGATCTGACTTGCATTGCCACCCCCTAATGTGATATCAGTGTGCTTACTCAGTTTCTGACTCCATTTGACTCATTCTGTGATGTTTTGACTATCTTTGACTCATTCATTGCCAATACTTACCAATCTTCTTTGCTTGCTTACTTTTCATTTCTTGCTTACTCATCATGATTACTCAGTCCTTACTCATTACTTACCAAGTGTTTGTGCCTTGTTTGTCACAAGCTGTGCTCCCCCCACAGTATATAAGCCCCCATGTACTTAGCTACACCCCCAAGCAATCAGAAGCAGTCAAGAAGTCACTCAGCAGTCAGTCCAGCTCAGCATATCTTGTCATCAACAGTTGAGGCTCATTTGGAAGAGTCTATCTGCCATCCTTCATCATCTGCAGTCCACCCCATGCTTAGTCAGCAGTCCTTGCTTAGTCATTCCTCCACTCCTGTGTAACTTGTCAATGACTTGCACCAGGAGCACATTTTACCAAAGTCTATCACTCCAGAAGTCCTTTCAGCTGAACATCTTCACTCTGTTCAGCATCCTCTGTCCAGTCACTGCTCACTCATCTTCTCCTGCATAACTTGTTGACAACTTGCACCAGGAGCACCTGCCATCAAAATTTCCCCCACTTTAGGTTTCTCTGCCCTCCAGGTTCTGTGGAGGTAAACCACCACTCACTCATATTTGTCTTTGGTGTTGGTTTTGGTTGGTTTTCACCGCCTTTCCACACATTGACTCACACCAGACAATTTGTTCTGCACAGAAACAGTGCTAGAAGACATAGTAGAATGTGACACCAGCCCAGAAAACTGTGGACCCAATACTGACCATGTCCTGATTCTAACCAGTCTAGAAACAGCCCTCACACCATCCACATCCCCCCTGTCCTTTAACTACTGGGAAGTGGACTGGAAAAAGTTCAACAGCACCCTACAAAAAGAGCTCAGGGCAATCAGACCACCAATGACAATTGCCAACAAACAGGACTTCCAAAACAAAGCACAAGGAATTGAAATGGCCCTACATAGAATGCTGGAGAAGGAAGTCCCCAAAACGAAACCCCACCCACACAACAAATGCTGGTGGATGAAAGAACTCACAACACTCCATAACAAGTTAAAAACATTAAGTAAAGCTTCCTTCACATTCTGGGCAATCTGTGATCACCTGAGCCACAGTCTATGCAAAAGCAACGTGAAGGTCTATGACAAGGCTATACAAGATGCCAAAAAGACTCACTTGCAGGACTGGCTTGAAGAAGCAAATAATGAAGACCTGTGGATAGCAAATGGCTACATCTCCAGGCCCTACAGAGATGGCAGCAAGACTAGGATACCAATGCTCAAAGGAACAAACAACAAAGGCAAGGAAACCATGCTTAGCTCAAATGAGGACAAAAGCAAAGCTTTTGCACAGGCACTCTTCCCTCCCCCCCCACCCCAATTGTCAGTACCTCAGGCCTACAACTACCTGGACCCAGCAGTATGCTGGTCCCAACATGAAAGACCAACTGATGCACATGATCAAAGGCCTTAGTCCTTACAAGGCCCCAGGACCTGATGGAGTGGCCAACATCATCTTCCAAAGATCCCCCATCCTCTCCAACTATCTCCTTCCCCTCTTCAATGCAGTCTTCATGCTCAAAACCTACTATGACCCATGGAGAGAGTCAATAATGGTTATACTCTGAAAGCCAGGTAAACCAGACTACATGACCCTGTCATGACCGTGTCCAGACTACCCCAGACCGGCTCTACCCTGGTCTTGCCCGGTCTTGTTCAACCCTTGCCCTGGTCCAGGCCTTAACCCTTCAACCCAGAAACGTGTTAGCTCACATGGCACTGCAAGGCAGTGCCCAGTCGAGTTGTCCCCTCAGTTAGTACTGGGCTGGTGTAACACCCGGCCTGGCCACATGTCCTGCCCCAGTTCCCAGTAATCCCTTGTTCATAGTCCTTGCTTGATACGATTCTTTGTAACACTACTTACCAATCATCGCTGTACCGGTGCAGACTGGTCTCTGGTGCTACATTACACTTAGGTTACTTCTAGTATTTAAGCTGTAGGATATTCTGTTTAGCCTCAGTCTGAAATCAAACTAGTTCTCGTCTTAACCCAGTCTCTCTCGTCCTCTGTCTTCTGTCTCTCAACTGGACTATGGCCCATGCAAGGGAATAGCACTGCGCCCTCAGTCGCTAAGTCCAATAGTCCAAAACCCCTTGATATCTTGTATTACCCTCTAACCCCCAACCAGACTCTGGACCGGCCTTGGACCGCTGAAGACCTGGATTTAACAGACCCCTAAAGCTTACTGCCCAATAGCACTACTCAACACCATGGTGAAGCTACTTTCAGCAGTAGTGGCCAACTGCACATCATACATACTGGAAAAACACCAGCTGCTCCCAGCAATGCACTTTGGAGGAAGACCAGGATGCTCAACAGAAGACTCCCTGTTACTGCTCAAAACCACCATCCAACATGCCTGGAGGCAAAAGCAAGTGGCATCAGCCCTGTTCTTGGACATCGAAGGAGCATTCCCAAATGTGGTCACAGACTGTAGAAATGCTCTAAGTAAGATGCCATGGAATCAAAACAAAACCTTGGGCCATCAAGCCCAGTACACGCGCTCATCGTGCCTTGTCTCCATAGAACAGCGCATCCGATCTTGCCTGGCTGTTGATCCACACTCAGTGCAATCATCGTCGTCATTGCTTGTATTGTGATCGTTGCTGTTCATCGTAGATAGTTACCTTCCCTAGAATAGCATAGATGTAAGTAAGGCATCTCAAAATCAAAACATACCTCTGAGCCATCGAGCTCAGTATCTGCGCTCGTCGTGCATCATTCCCATCGGACGGCACCTCCAACCTTGTACAGCCATTTATCTGCACTAAGTAGGGTCATCATCGTCATTGCTGTCACTCGGGTTGCTACCATTGTCGTCCTTGCTGCCATCGCCATCACTCATAGTTGCGGTAACTTCCATATGGTATGCCACTCGCCCCATTCTTCGTATCCTGCGATTGCAGTGATCTTGCATAGTCGGTCTATAACTCTAGAGTCATCAGTATGTAGTGTTACTTGAGTGCGCGCAGAGCGGTCACGTGACTCTGCTTAGTCAACATCACAGGACTTTCTGCACAAGTCCTAACACCGAGTGTGCGCATCAATTCGCTCGATGAATCCTCGAATAAAACATTTATTGCTGATACTGTGCAGCCACAGAATATTTCGAGTGCGAGGGCATCTATCCTCACTGCGTGCTTCAACATTTCGATTCACAAAATTTCTTCTGGCAGCTTCCTTCGTATGACAAGCCTCGATGGCTTCCTGATCTTGATCCTCTCCACAACAACCTTCGACTCGATGTGATTCATGTGCTGCAGCGCTCTGTGTGAGTCAACGACCTCTTTGTATGCCAACCTTTCCACTTCAAGACTGCCTGCAAGTGCTTTGAGCCCTTTGACTTCAACTCCTGTGGGCTTTGGGTGTTCTTCGAGCCTTTCGGCTTTGAACTCGAGTGGAATATTTGACCTGAATAGGTCGTTGGTTAACTGATGTGTATATCTGCTGACTGCAGGAATTCCGAGGCTGCTTCTTCCACTGCCTCGACCTCTTAGGTAGGACTCCTGTAGTGACACACCAGTAGCCATCAGAGAAGCTTGATATGAACAAAATGAAAAACCCCTTTGTGTGTTGTAATTTGCCTCAAATTTGAATGGGACTTTTGTTGTGAGCGGTTCCTCCACCAATGCTGTTTTGACTCACTCAAGTTCTACTGCTTCCTGTAACTCAGTAGTCAGTATTCTGTCCGTACTCGAAGAAAACTCTTCTGTCTCAAAACAGGTCATTGCAGCTGCTTCAATGAGCCTGCCAGGGCTTCGGTCCTCACTATTTGTCTGCTCAGGTGGGCTGCATGGCTGCATGTGACTTGTCAAAACTAACTTCAGTACTTTCTTGCACTCTATGTATCCTGATAACTCTGTAGATCCCTGTATATTGGACGTCAGCGAGTCATGTGTAGCTGTAGGCAGAAAACACTTCGTAGATAGATGTTGCTTGTCCGAACTCATTTCTGGGTCACTTCGTGGCTCATAGTAGTCTCCTGTGCTTGTTTGCGCTCGCTCCGAGTGAAATCCTTTGTGTAGTAGTCGTGTTGCTGTGTATGTTACTTGCTGCATGGGCCATGGATCGTCCGAGTGTCACCATTGATCGTTGCATCGCATTTTCCGAATGATTTTGTGCTGGAATTCCTTGTCGAAGCCTTGTACATAGAGGTCTTCAAGCTCATCAGCCTCGAGTTGCTTCGAAACCCGTAGATATGTTGCTAAATCTAAAAAATAGAGTCTGTAGTTCATCAGTTCTTCCTCTGTACGAACTTCTCTTCTTGCTCGGCTGTCAACGAGGCTGTAAATGTCACTCCTTGAATACTGTTGATCCATTTTCCGGGACCCAGGATACAAACGTGCAATGGCCACTACGAATTCAGGCCAACTCAGGTGATCTTCAACGAATTCATACCATGAGTCTGAGGTTTCGCTGCTTGCATACCAGCAAGCCCATTTTGCCCATTCTTGGTCATCGAAGCAATTCTTGTGCTTGCAAAGACTTCGAACCTCTTTGAAATACCTAAAAAGGTCAGCTGCACACCCTGAGAACCATGGTGCATCCCTTGAATGCCTCAGTGGCATTCCCTCGAGTTCTCTCGGCGCATTCTCACGACTTCTTCGCAGAAATTGGACTATTAATTTGCCTTTGGACTTGCTTCTCGGCTGGAGGGATCTTCAACTTAGACACTTGCTCAACATTTGCTGCTCAAAAAATAGCTCTGAAAATTTCCCAATTTCCTGAGTGTAGACTGTAACTATAACCAAGTCTCTGAGTACTTAGCTTGTCCAACTCAACCCAGCAAAAACTTCGTTTGGTGATAAAATGGTGGCTTCTTCCCCCAAAACAGACAGAACCCCCCTTGTGGTGGGCTCCAGATGTAGGAATAGGTAATAAGTAGTACCTAGAAATAGTAATAGTCAGTAACAGGTGAGTTTAGTGCTCGACCCAAAAGGGAGGTCCTGTTTTGAGAAAAAGAAGTGTAGTAAAAATGTAAAAAATGCGAACTCAAATGGAAAACTTAACTCTGTCTGTCCAATAGCTCTTGCCAGTCCTCCTGGCCCTTTGGGTATTCCCCAAAGTAATAAATCTAACTTTGAAAACTTGCTGAACTGCAAGACTAGATCACCCTTTTACTGAGGGCCTGTGACATGTACTGGTTGTTATGGTAAACTGAACTCGTGCGAACACAGCACACGTGCTTAGTCAGCAATGCGGCTGCTCGCCACCAAGTCCAGGGGTACAAACACAAAAACAAAAGCAAGAAATAAAACAAGTCCTTCCACCCCTAAACTCCTGACCAAGACAGATTCTCCTAGGGAACTTGAACTTGTTCCCTACAGTGGCATGTGGGACAAGTGCGCTGTGAAAATGGACATCTGTCCACCTGCTTTGCGAAGAAACTCTCCAGGCATGAACAACAGTAGGTGTGTCCGCAGTCAGGTAGCCTATGGTTATAGCATTGCATTAGTGTGACTGGTCCATGGATTGACAATGACTCACGTGAGTGGTTGGCAAAGCAGGCCAAGGCATATGGCACAGGACAAGTCACATTCAGCCATAGCAAATATCTTAAAACAATCCATCAGTGGCTTCATACTCGATCGGCAGAATACATCCATTACCTTCTGGATAGCCTCCCAAAAATTGTTTCTAGTAGTAGCGAGCTCCCTGTGCAACGCTGTGTTGTGATCCATCTGAACCTCACATGTGCAAGTGGACCTGAGTTGTAAATCATAATAAAATGGGAGATGAACCAGTGGTCCAATGATGGAAATCATCTTTGTTCCAGGTTCTGCAGGCTCAAGGGCATCGTGAGAAATAACAACGAAGCCTTCATCATCATCCATCCTGTCAGGGTTGGGGGGTCATGCTTTATTCATGTAGCTGTTAAGGCTTCTTACAGTCGGAATATAAGAGTGAGCAGCTGGGGAGGTTGCATGCGAGTCGCATTCTGCCTTTAAGCATCGTCATTGCACTGCTGAAGCTTCATTTGACCTGGAATACAACCACAATTTTCAGTGCACCAACCCAACAAAGGAGGTCATAATGGCAAATGACATCCTTAATACAAAGTCCAACAAAAGCTCTTTATCACCCCTGCTGAGCTAGAACACAGCAAGGAGCAGCTGGCAAGATTACTCACACAGTGAACCGGCAGAACATGTAAGGACAAGGAGACACCTTTAATCAGTGTTCTGCTGGTCAGCAAACTTCACTGAAGTTGACTTGAACATAACTTTCGGCGGTTTCTTGAGTCATTCTCTTTGTGTAGCAACTGCTGAGGCTGTGCTTTTTGTCAGCCAGTCACGTGTGCATGAACCTGAGATAATCTACATGTGAGATGGACTTCGAGCACTGCAAAACATTCAGTAACTAGTGTGAACATTCATTGACCGGCAGAACATTGCCTTTAATATCACAGTGAACAGTACAAGATCCACAAAAATGTCGAATTACAGCTGATTTTTTCAATACACAGAACCACTCCAATTCATGGATGGAGACATGGTTTATGACAAACTAACTTGAGTGAAGTGGGGATGTTTGGTTGCTATCCTGTCAGCCCAGGGTAAAGTTATTGCAGCACTAATAATGTACTTATGAAGGGATCCCCAGTGAAAGAATCGTGAAAGAAAATGGTCACTATGGGCAGTTCTCTTCCTTCTATCTTCTTTCTGTCAATATGCTTTATCCCTCCCATATCAATGGTGTGACCCCATCATGCTCATTCGCCACTCCAGGTTTAGGTGACAGCAGGTTCAAAAAGTCCATGCCTCCAACTCGAGTGGGAGCCTCTCCTTGTTAGTTGCCCTTACCTATCGCCATTCGTTGCTTGTGATTATTCAATACCCTTGTGGCCTCCTTTCTGGTAAAGGTATGATAGTGCCAGAGAAGCCTGTCACAATCTTTGTAGATATTCCTCCTTGGCCTGGTGTCACTCTCGAGTGCAATGTAAGGCTAGATGCTACCCATTAGTAACTCATCCTTAACATCTTGATAGGACGTCCCTATCTTTCGCCAACTGTTCCCCGTTTGTCAGCAGCATTCCAAACTGCACCTCAACCCCCCAAGTGTAGCAAGGCAAGTGGCAAGTTTCGCATTTGGGTTTTCTCATACTAACCCTCATCGCCGCAGCTATATCACTTCTGTTGCCCACCATCGCTTAGGTCGATCTGATTCATCTAAGTATCTAGTTGACAAACATTCAAATACTCAGTGAGACTTTCTTCCTGATGCAGGTCTGATTTGTTCACACAACTGCAGTGCGATGGATGCAGAACTCAAGAATCAACTTCTGGTTAGTCTCTGACATCAGTCCAGCAGGCTGGATCCTGCTAAAGCCTATTCAACAAAACCAAAACATGTGTGCCATCCTGCCCACACCCCCACTCCTGTCATTGCTGTTGAACATGTTGCCCCTACCACGTTGAGCCAGGACCCTCCTGCCATGACTTCTTCAGAGAAGCCTTCTGAGTCCATGGCCTTCGATAATTCGAGAGCTGAAATCCATCCCCTGAGTTCCCAATCAAGCCAACCAGTAAATCTGGTTTCACCGTCAGCTCCACCTGCTGGCATCGACCATATACAGTTGCCAGAGGGGGAGAGAGGGCTTTCTAGGGTCTGTCCTTCAGCGAGGGACACTTATTATAATCCAACAGCCACTCATTTGCCTACTCCCACCCATCCGACTCAGCAGCCACACGGCCCTGCAGTCGCTCCATCCATCTTCCTTCATAAGCCAGCAACCTCATCGTTTTCACCTGGCAAAACCCAAACTAGGTCTGACAATATAGCTTCAGCCATTCCAATAACCCCTCAGTTATTTCTGAACCACCCTTATTCTCAGATACCAATTCCAGCCACTGCCACTACTGCTGCAGTCGTGAACTGGCCATTAAAGTGCATGCAGAAGGCCATCAGGAAGCAAAAGGAGTATGTAACCTTCTACAGGTCCTTTTCAGAGGGACCATTGGACTCACCTCCTGATGTCCCGGAGGCCTATGAACATCCTTGGAGAATTGCAGACCTATACATTCACCACAATCAAACCAAGGGCGCATTCCAGGTCTGGATCAGGTCTGAAATGGGGTGGATCAAAGTGGCAGTGGATACCCACCATCCCACACTGTCAGATTATCGCCTCAAGTTGTTGGACAATGGAGAACTGTCCTGGGTTCTCAGAAAGACGATGGTCACTGACAGGGGGAGGGCAAAGAGGAAGCAAGAAGCCCTGATGATTATGAAGCCTGATATGTAATTCACCTAGCTTACTTTCTGTACCAAATTTACTGGGAACTATTGAGCACAGTCCATAATGGCTAAGTAAGATGATCCTGAAAGTAACTGCATATTGATCTGCTGTGTACAGCAGCTGGGCCTGAGTGTCGGTGTATTCCGAGGCAATATCTGAAATTCAAACCCAGGACAACATTAATTCCCTCACACTCATTGTTGTTTGTCAGGCTCCTACATGCCAGTCTCGTTCCCTACATTGTAGGGCATGATGCGCTCCTTACCTTGTTCACACAGTCACACATCAGAGTTTCATGTTGGAGGCAAAAAACATGTCAGGTTCAGTCATGCATTTGTGCTCTGCAATGTCTGGTGCACTTTGTAGAGAATGGGAGTAGGTCAGGTCATGTGCATAGACTAAGTTTGCAGTAGATATCATGTATACTAAGTCAGTGATAAACTATGGACAACGAAAATGCCCTTTGGCACTTAGAAGCCCTTGAAGATGAAGATGACTGTGATGAACACTGCAACTATTACTCGAAAATGATATGAAAATGGCACTTGGACGTTTTCACAGGCGCCACTGTTGACTCAGCCTGCCAGCCATCATTTCCATTTATTTGCACTTATTCAAACCTCAGAAACTGCCAAAACGAAGCCAAAATGCAGGATATCAAAGCAAGCTGCTGTTTTCGGCCTAATTACTCGGTCAACGAAAACAAATCAAAAACGGCATTGAAAATGCACGAAAACAACACACGAAAATGTGCTGTGATTTCCCTGTTGGCGTCGTCTGGCTTGCCCACTTTTGGAATCATGTTTTTCCCTCAATTTTGGGTCTTGCTCTTGCCTTGGGTCATCCAACTTCTGATCACAATTTTTTTTACTCATGCATCTGGTGTTTTCCATCTGTCTGGAGCTCGCACAAGCCTACTTTTCAAAGCTAATAGTGATGATTTCTCGTCAGTCCTCACCCCCAAGCATAACATCAAACTCATGTCACATTGACTGGTGAAGACTTGCTGTGCTAACTGCTGGTGCTACTACTGGCAGGTATTCTAAACAGACTGCTTGCATTATTGAAATCACTGATTCGTTTGCAGTCTATCCTCCTCTTGTCATTCATACTTGTACTTCTTCATCAGGGAACGCCTGAGGCCTTTAAAGTGGGCCTCTGCCAAAGTTTGTGTTCCGTGTTGTTATTCTCCCACTTGCTTGAATGATATTCACAGGTCAAGCAGTGTCTCTTGTTGATATCCAACACTCCT
Organism: Pisolithus tinctorius; assembly: GCA_024663395.1. Taxonomy (NCBI): domain Eukaryota; kingdom Fungi; phylum Basidiomycota; class Agaricomycetes; order Boletales; family Pisolithaceae; genus Pisolithus; species Pisolithus tinctorius. The sequence continues at coordinate 446,840 of JANFAH010000035.1, forward strand.
GCTTGTCAACATAGGTGTCAACCTCAGAGCTCTCAAGTTGTTCCTCCTCATTCTCTGCTAGGCCCATTGTGCCTCTGAACCATATAAATTTGACTGCCGCTGCAAGTCCTTTGTTCCATTGCCCTCTGCGAGATTATCCTTTTGATTCCCCTCCATTATCGCCACCTCTGCCCTTCTATACTGCACCATCCACTTCCTTGACATCTTCGCAGGCCGAAGATCCACCACTGGACTCTCCCACCCATTGCCCACAACAACCACCTGGAGCCACCAACAGGTTCGCATCCCTGCCACATACCAACCCTCTTCCGCTCCCCTTGACACCCCTAGTAGAGCTCGAGATGAATTCCCTTGTGGAAGCCTACCCTGTGCTTGACACCACAGCGGATTTTATGCTGGACAACGAGGGGTTCACCACGCTTTAAAAACCTCTTCTCCTGTGGCAGATCTGCACACTACAGGTAAGCTCCCTCCTATTTCCTACCTCATTACTGCAGCGCAAGTTCAGTCACATCTCACACATAGGGTATTTATTCCACATGCATTACCACCATTTCTAGTGCACATCACTCCACTTCAAGCTGTCATTTATATTGAATGAAATAGACACCATTTTCAATGATGAGGAGACCTTTATTTCAATGACCTTAACACTTTTTAGTAAGCCAAATGGACACTTCAGTGTCACAATATGACACTGAAGTTCCATGACAGACACTGTGCTTCAGCTGTTCCGACACTCAGCAAAAGTGATTTACAGTTTGAATTTTAGTGATTTAACTTTTTGTAGTGAAAATGTGGTAGGGTACGAAAAATCCACCCATGATTGGGAAAAGCATGGCAGGGATGTGCAAATCAACACGTGACGTGTCATGGAACTCCCAGGCCTGCTGTGGGCTTTGTTCTTTGGAAAACCACTACAATGCCAGCATATGTTGAGCACAAGACCCTAGTCGGTGAACATGGCAATTTGCTGAACACTGTTGCCTTTTCTCCCTGTGGGAAATATCTCACGAGTGGTTCTTCAGACCACTCCATCTGTATATGGAGTGTGCACAAAGGCTCTTTTCTCTTTCGCATTGTATTCGATAGCGCCATCAATATCCTCCATTGGCATCCCACTCGAGAAGAGACCTTGATATGCAGCTGCAAAGATGGCTCGGTGCTATCCATGAGTGATTTCAGACCTGTAAGTAACAGTAACCTCTTTTGGAGTCATCATAATCAACCAACAGTGATAAATTCCTCAGAGTGGATTTGAAAAGAAGGTTATCCATCTGGGTGTCAAAGCTCCTGTTTTCTGTATGGACATTGACACAAGCACAAATCTCTGGGCAATAGGTGTCGGCAACCAAGTTAATATCACCACTGGTGATAATCAAGGTGGGTGACTACCAAGAATCCTACACCTCTCAGTCCAGTTAAAATCTGCAGATGAATATACTGCTGCAACTAGGTTACCTCCCCCACCTAAAGTTGAGGCCAAATACACTGAGAATGACTCACCTATCCGACTGTGTGCCCTTCACTTTATTTGTGGTGGCCACAAGCTTATCATGTCCTACCTCAACCATGGTATAGTGTAAGTACCATGCGGAGATAGTCATTTCAGATCATGCCAAGGCTTTCAGGGCGTGGAATATCATTGACAAGACCATTACATGGCATGTCAAGCCCCCCTCAATTTCTCAAATGTGAGTTTTTCAAGTGCACAGGGGGTGCTCATTTGTATATCTCAATGTCACAACAGTGCGAGCTCCGCCATTCACCATGACATGAATGTCCTTGTTGTAAACACTCTGCAAGATGGTCTTTGTCTTTACAAATTAGGTAGCAAGAAGGCCATCTGGAAATGGGACCATGAGGCAGAGTGCGATGTACAATGCCCTTTGTCAATTTCATTTCTGCATGGAGGGCAAGCTGTGGTCTCAGGTACAATCACTGGAAATGTCCATGTATGGAACATGGATTCGAAGGATCTGTATCAGGTTCTCCCACATGGTGGTAAGTGCTCAAGTGAGATTACTTGGTTCAAGTGTTGACCATGCCGGTTTAGGTGACGTTATGCAAGCTGTAGCGGTAGGCATAATGAGATATCCTATTTCTTGTCTGTGATGTGGTAGCCAGCATCCCTACAGACTTATCAATGGGGTGCATGGAACTATATTGCAGTCGGATCTGTGTTGAAAGGGCAGGGCACCTATATTAAAATTTGGAAGGCAGACATTGGTTTGTACCTTCCTGACTCATGTTGGATGTAATTAATCTGGACTTCACAGGCCCTTCTTCGGATGTCAATTTCCTTGAAGAATTCTGGTATCGGTTGATGGTTAGTTATGTTTTCTTACCATTGTAAGTTGTGTTTGGGTTCACTCGACTTACTCTTTTGGAGGTCATATGTTTCTCTATGGATTTGAGTGATTATGGGCGCATAGCATTAGCAGTAGTGTTCACCATACTATGGGCTGCCGCTGCTTTTGCTGCCATACGGTTAATGTGGCTGCATACCCTGTGGGGAGAGATTTGTGAGGGCATCATCAATTTTGTACACATGGTTGATTTCCCATTCACACAAACCCAAACACTAACACTATTTAGGTACGAAATGTGGCATATATAGTGCTGTCACTTGGGTTATGGTTGGCATCAGAGGGATGCCTCGTTCTTCTTACAGCGAGAAGTTTTATTCGTGATGTAGCTGTGGCGATGGTGGATTGGCTGCGGTCAGCAGTTCACTCCTTCCTTGATCTACCTCCACCAGTCCATCATTTGCAGGAGTAATGGTCTCTTAGTTCCCAAAATCTACCATTCTGTCCATCACGCATCATATCAAAAATTGTACGATCTGTAATTTGGTATCAACTCTTGCCATTACTCTGGTTGCACGACTAGACATCCTCGTGACTCATCATACTAGCCTATTAGATGCGCTTCTGCAGCATCCTACCCACTCTCCTGGACCTGGACCTCATGGTTTTGATTGCCATACCCTTTTACCATGTCTGTGCTCAGTTGTTCTGACAGTTGATGCAAGTTTCATGGGGTCACTTAACCATTATACAGTAGCATTGTTCGATACTTACCCAGCAGTAGAAGTTGTGCTTGACCACTGTTGATAATACACCCACCCTCCAGGCAGTCCACAATGCAGTGATTTTTTCTTGTGCTTATCAGTTCACAGTTTTATTTATAGTGTTTGTCTCATAATACATCGACGAAGTAAGCATGAAGAAGAAGAAAAGTAAATAACATTCGCTCTGCAACAGTCACAATTTTTGTGGATTTCGTTGCATGTAGTGTATCGAATCCCTTGGTTGTCATATTTAACCAAAGCCTCTAGCATTGAACGTTCAAGAGCTTGGGAAAACTGAATTGTGAGGGTAGCCTGGACCTGCTGAGAAAGAATAAGAAGCTGCGTATGCCTACATGTTCCGTGACACAGCAGCCAGCTCGATACAGTCATGTAGTCTGTTTCTACTCGGTCAACTAGGCCAACCAGCGATTGGCAATGCCACAAGAAGTCAGAAGGTGTGCAGCCAGATGAGATTTAACTGACAGACCAGAGCTGGTATGAAAGTGGCAAGGTATACCAAACCAACTTGACTGGAATCAAGGCCCCATACAGCTTGTAAGTGTAATGGTAAGGTAAGCTCTTCCATGCCATTCACAACACTGCCGAGAAGATGGGTTGCAAAACTGGGAAATGTAGGTGGAATTCACCTGGAAACCAATGGCATGAACAGGGCAGTGAGAACACAAGGTGATTGCAGTAAATCGGCAATAACAGAAAGCAGGGAAGAAGGTTTCTGCACAAGGGCGGCTTCGAAATCTTGTGGCATCCTGGCCAGTGATCGATGGCCTGAAATTCGGGTGTGATGAGTCCCAGTTCCAAAACATTTGTTTGGTCAGATATCGCTGTCATCACCGTTGGGACAAAGTCGACACCCCATGCGATAGCTTCATGTCTTTCGATCACACAAAGACAGGCAGGGAGATTCAATGCCACACATATTGATCCGAAATTCAACGGTTCATGGAAGCCAAAATGGGAGTAAAGTGCATGGGTTCATGAGGACCTACTGTCTTTCATTCCATCCTGGACATCCCCAGAACTGCTGGGTCAATCAACAGTAATTGTCATTGGCTTGTCAGAGGAACATCACTATTATGTAAGCCTAATCTCTAAAGCGCACAGGGCAGATGAACCTGGAAGAAGATGACGACGATGCATGACATGAAAGCCCTGCTTGAGTATGAAAGCCATGGTCAGCGGGGCTGCTGCAGCAATATGAAAGAGGATGTACCTGGACCTATGGTTGATCATTTTCTTGAAAAATGATATGCGATTTTGCCTGGACAAATGATTCTGAAACTGACACCTTTGTGTTCGAGCGAAGACATGATGACATCAGTGAATTCATGCCACTCGGGTGTTGCTAGTCGAAGCTGTCACTATTAGGTAGGAGGCTCTTATCATGTCCTCAAACTCCACCAACAATTTTCAGCAGAAAGGTATTGATGGATAGCAAACTCCCTTCAGCTGCCAAGCGCCTCTTTGGCACCACTCGTGTCTACAATCTATCTACCATACCGCAGCCCCATGTTGGGAATCGAAAGTGTCCACATTGAAGTTGGAGGTGAAGCGATGATCACTAGAATTTGGAGAGTCATAGCATGTTACATGTTTGAAGCAGCGCGTTTGCACTCACTGAGCTCAAGAGCTCATGTTTTTTATCCATAGAGCACAGGCTTGCACCACCAACCAGCTTTGGTGCCAGTGTCACCATCAAGAACCCATGTTACCCAACTGGGCTCCACTCTGGGGTCATTGGCATGATGGCATCTTGGCTAGCCGAAGTTCACCTGCACAAAGACTCCTTCTCTGCAATGAACACAGGTGAGCATGCAAGCATACTTCATATAAATGGACCCTGCCCTCACCACTCCTCTCCATCTCTACTACACAATGTCTCCCATCACTTGTGGTATGGCTTGCAAGGGCATCAAGCGCTACACACCATATAACCTGTGTTCTCATGGTCCTAACCAAACTTTCTTAGACCTGTCCAGTCTGCCATCTGTGCCCAGAACTCCAGTTCATCTGCCCAACGTCCCCAGTGCTTGTGCTGGTGTCCCTGCCCTTCTGCCCCCCATTCGTGCTGCAGAGGGCAACTCCCTTGCAAATGCTGTGAGGAAACAATTAGAAACCTTCAAGATGTTTGCTGACCACTGACCACTGATTATAGAATGAGTTCATCTGTCCTGACGTTCGAAAGGCCATACAAGATGGCATACGGCCAGTGTGCTACATCTATAGTTGCCTTTGTGCCTTTGTGGCTGAATCCTGTTGTAGGAGGTCGTTGGTTACAGGATCAAGCTTAGATTTGTTCGTGATTGCCTTGAACTGGTGAAAGCTGTGGACAAAGAGGAAAAGAATATGTGAGCATCGCCACGCATCATTGTGATCCCCTACTGATATCACTGATAGGCTTTGGGCTCTGGAGGCTGGCGAGGTTATCTCATGGGAGAGACTCATATGTATTTTCTCTTCAGTTGTTGTGACTTATGGCCATGATCATGATGAAGGACATGTTTGGGCAAGGCACTGTCAACTGTGTTGAGGTATGCATGGAGATGTTATGGCTGATGAGATACGTAAGTCATGATTAATATTGTTAGCAACCACTCTGGAACAGATCACATCAGATGCATGCCCAGCTCTTTTCCCCCCTGCTGTGGAACAAAGCGGTAAGTAGTAGGTGCACTGACAAAGGTGCAATCCTTTGGTGACATGTGGAATATGCACCATTCTCTCACCGGCAGCATTGTGGTGTCAGACTGCGTTCGTGGGCCTGCCCCCCTCGTTTCAGGGTGATATCAATGTACTGCACTTGTTCTCCACTAACCCTCATCCAGAATTGCCCCTTTGTCGCCTTCCCTGCTTGCCTACCACTTCTTTGTTGTCGCATTTCTCCTTTATCTGTGTCAAGTTCTTCCTTCCATCCATGATTGGTGGATAAAGATTTCATTCCTTTTATATACAATGACAGAGATCCACTCTGACCAACGAAGTGTTGAAACTACAGGGAAACAGGATGTATATAAGATCTACGAGGCTGTTGAAGCCTCAAAGGTGAAGAAACCACGATTCAGTTCCTGCTCCATTGCCTAGTCCTCCCTCTTCCACTTTCCAAGCACCTTCTCGGACACAGCCTGTTTGGCAAGGAAACAGTCCAGTGCATAGATGGCAGCCTGAAGGCTATTGTGGAAGGTTAGAATGGAATGGAAGTTGATGCCCGGGTTAGGTGCAATGGTCTCAGTGATGGGAATGTTGTTGGCTGGGATATCAGGAGGGGGATGAGCGTCAAGGGAGAGTAAAGCAGGGTCAATGGTGGAGGGCATGGCGATGGCAGCAGGAGCAGCCCATTCAGGGGGCGAGCCATTGGGAGAAAAGTTCTAGGGGTGAGTCAATATCGACAGACTAGTGTGCAAGTGGAATGGCAGACATACCACCAAGTTATACAAATCCCTGAGCATGTCTGTCACTGTCTCAGCGGTCTTGGGCACATCAATGGGAGTCAAAGCACCATTGGGAGTTTTGAATGTGTTGGGGGACATGGGTGGGGCAGGGAAGGGGTAGAATTGAAGTCACTGAACGTAGAAGAGGAGAGTTTGTGTTGAAGTTGCTGAGTGTGGAGGGGGAATCGACAGTTGCACCACACAAGACCAACAGTCAACTGTCAGCGAGGGGAATTTGTGAATGAAGCACAAGGTGAATTTCGTACAACATGGTAACAGAAGCTACTAATTGAAAGAGGTGCTGGACAAATGGAGACCATGAGGATGCAGGAGTGCTGAACATATTTGAGGTGAATATACTACTGACAAAAGTTTACTGGTATATGATAAGGTGTCAGGAAACAGAATGAGTGTTGGCGGTGCTTTGCATCCACAGATACGACAAACATGTCACTGGCCAGTCGAGGTCACGATGGCATGCGTTTGCATCAGACGAGTATTGGGAAGTTGAGCATACTGTTTCACCATTGTACCTGATTCATCACACACTTACCTGCTGACTTTTTTTCCTTGATGGCATCAGATCTTTGTACAGAATGCAGTGTCTGGTTTTATTTTCCTTCACATTTGCATGCATGGATACAAAACTCACAATACATGTTGTGAGCAAGACGAGGTCTGTACTCGACCGGCTCTTTGCAACTTTCTATCCTGCCCATGGTTCGACCCACTATACATGCTTTTGTCCAAAGGGACAGCCCATCATCTTCCCATTCTCAGGTACCCTACAATGCTGGTAATCAGTCTTCTCCAGCACACAAGTAATGCACAACTTTTGCAGTACACCAATGCTTTTAATATACCAAAGCCCTCTGAGCACTCCTGGACACATTTGGAGAAAGCTCGACCATGGGTGATGAACAGGCAACCAGCAGGCAATTCATGTAAACCATACATCATACTTTACATTTCAATCCACATTTCATCCTCATCCTGAGGTATTTATTGTTTGTCCACATTTGGAATCTTGGTCAACACATGAATATACTTCGGTCAGTTTCAAGAGGCCGAATTCCGAGTTGGCATAGTAGGCATTCCTGTCTGCCCATCATCCCTGACGGTGCTTCACATGCTTGAGCTTGATATTTTGTTGAAGTTATAATGTGAAGATGAAATTGGAAGTTTGCACCCATGTTTGAAGCACTACCAAACTTGAAGCTAAGATTGACATTCTGATGCTGTCGATACATGTGCATAAACTTGAAGTATTGGCAAACATTGAGGCATTCACAAAACTTCAAGTTTTGCCTTTGAAGAATTGTCAAATTAATTTTCAAGTACAGTCTTTACATTTTCTACTACATTAAAACTTTGCTTAACTCTCCAAAATTCATTGTGTGACTGTCCCAGTCAACCTGAAGGCAGCTCGACTACACAAGAACCCATGGTCATGAGGGGGGAGGCGAGACAAGACACATCGACAGACAACAGCCACTCAGAATGCCATGAAATTCCAGGTGATGGCAGAGGGGAATGCAACGAGCATGGCACAAAATGAACAGAGGAAATCCACACTTCTTGTCCTGAGATATCTGTAAAACTGTCCAAAGGTGTCCTCATCACCAAAAAAAAAAGAATATCGCCACAAGTTCTGCAGCGATGACGACGGAAAGAGTACCATTCAGAAGCTCTAGAATAGTAGCACCAAGCTCCTGAAAAGTGAGAAGCTGGGCCCAGGAATGGGTGAGATGTCACATACATGATGTTGTTGATGGGAAAGGGGGGACCATCAATCGAAGACAAGTGCCTTAACTGGCATGGAACTAGAGGTGATGGCGAAGGTGAAGGTAGCGAGTGTGGAGTAAAAGGAATGGAATGAATTTGTGCATCTGCTCTGCAAAAGTGCCTCTGGCCATTGTGACAGGCATATCTCTGCAATGGTGGTAGCAAGTGCGATGTAATCCACCATTGGAAAGCCTTCAATGAGTAGTGCACAATCCAAAGAATGCGAGAGGAGCAACTGTGAAATGCATGAGACATGCGAGGTAATGTCCTGGAGGAAGGAGTGAGGTGACCCTCGAATGGCAATGGCTGAGGTGACTGACATGAAACTCTGGGATGCAGTAGAGGACTCCAGGGAAATCAGGGAGAAAGAGAAAACCCACCGATTGGATCACCCAATCATGAGTTATATGCCAAACCATCTTGAAACCCTGCAAACAGAAAAATGGGAGTATCTCGACAACGAGCGCACAGAATTGGATGAACAAGGGCTCCCCAAAAATGGGTCAGTGAGAGGGATTTGTGGCTCAGAAAGCGAGAGAAGTGGCACGGACATGTGTGGAGGACCTCAAGGGTGGGCCTTGCCACAAAAATGTGAATATCTCTGTAACATATGCACCAATCAGAATGATCCAGGCATCGCCAAAGAGCTGTCATCGAGCAGTACGATCCTGAAAAGAAGCGAGAGATGTGTCGGAGAAACAAGCGAGATACGGCCCCAAGGTGATGGGGGTGACTCTGGGCAAGCGAACAAGTGGGTGACAACCTCAGGATAATGGCTAGGGTGATTGACACAAGCTTAAGAAGGCAGTAGGGTACTCGCAGATAAACGTGGAGAAAAAGGAATCACCACAATTGGACCATCCGATCCTGAGCTACACATGAAACTGTTTCACTGCCCTCCAAACACGAAAATGGTGATATCTCAACAACGGCTGCACGGAATTAGATGAAAGAGGTCTCCCCAGAGAGATCTTGGCGAGGGAACGAGCATTCCGAAAAGCGATAGGAATGGTGCAGAACTGCATGATCTATGACTCCAGGATCTTGAGGGTGTGCCTCTGTGCAGAGCTGTCCCAGCTCAACCCCCCCTCCATATATCATGTGACATGCCAGCAGTATTCCAAATTAGGAATGTTGGGGAAGCGTTAGGTGTGGATGAGGCAGTAAAAAAAATACCAGTGTATGTGTGCCATAAATATAATAGATGTAAGTCATGCTGCATCTCTTGCTTTTTTGCAGGATGGTGATAGCTTCCTGTTGATCATAGGATCTTCCTGACAGGCCAAGCAGTTCCAGAGTTATTTGCATATTTGTGGGAAGGCCCACCCTTGAGGTCTCGTCGTCGTATCTTGTGTGTTGCTATGCCGTTTCTCTCGCCTTTCGGGACGTTTGTTTCCCTCGCTCAGCCCTCGCTGGGGACGCCTCATTCATCCAATTCTGTGTGGTTGTTATAGAGATATGACCGTTTTTGTGTTAGGAGTGCTGTGTGATGCTTATGTGCATACCTCGTGACTGGATGGTCAGGTTAGTGCGGTTCCCTTTTCTCTGCACTCTTATAGGTGTTTCCTACCATCTCCAAGCGTTTTGTGTTGATCCTTCCAGCCATTGTTGTTCAGGCGACTCTCCTCTCCCCACCTTTGAGGACTTGAGATCATATCTCACGTGTTTCTCCGCCATTCCTCTCGGTTTTTGCGCAGTTTGTTCCCTTCGCTTAACCCTTCCTGGGGATACCTTTTTCATCCAGTTCCGTGCAGCCATTGTCGAGATATGCCTGTTTTTGTATTCAGAGGGTGGTGAGCCACTTTGGGTATGGCTCTGGATTGGGTGGTTGAAATGGCATGATTCCTTTTTCTTGTGTACGTCTGCAGGTTCCCTACCATCTACCATAGCTTGGTGTTGATCCCCCCAGCTGTTGTCACTCGATGGTCTCCCCTCTCCCTCCCCTAGGTGATACCTCACCAGTGCATATGCAATAGTTTGCCCATTTCGCCGTCCTACTTCTCACTTTTTCAGATTATGGTACTAATCAACGAGACCTTTCGAACGGGGTATAGTTTATGTCCTTTATTTCTGTTGCTTTCCTTTCTGACTTATGACTACTGTGTTTTTGCCTCATTGCCTGTACGCATTTTTGCATGCTTAGTCAGCACTGGCCAGTAATACATGTGCATACAACTTTTTATTATACAAAAATAATAGACAAGTTGCAGCTTAGCCAGAGATGACAGATATTTGGAGCAGGCATCTGTAGGCTCAGGGCCTAAGATAACAAGGGTTGTATTGTACAAAACATGTGTGTGTCAGACTTGGGAGACACCAAACAACACTGCAAAAAGATGTGGCTGGTATGTCATGTGACATCATGTGACATGTTGGGGGTGGTTGAGCAAGCTCAACCTACTTGCCCATGATCTCCTTGCTCAAGCTTCCTGGTATATGGATGCCTGTACTTGATCCCCATTGTAATTGTAGTATTGAATTTATTTCATGCATTATAACTGAAAGAGAGCATGTTCCCCAAGAATGCCTGTATTGAGTTGAGGCAACATATATTGATTTATCAGGCTCAAGAGATCAATATTTCATTTTGATTCCATGGCATTGAGCATGTGGTTACATTGTACTAAGATGCACAATGAAGAACAACAATTGAATTAGTCCCTTTGAGAGGTACAAGGGAGTCTTTGAAACAGGTCATTCAATGCACACAGAATGTAGTATTAAGAAGTGGACTACTGTACTAGAACATGGCTGGCACTGCCAGCAAGCACCTTGTTTACCATGCTGGAGCATAGCCTTCGTGGCATGTGCAACACAACAGAGATATGTAACCAATTGATTCTAGTACCCATAGCATGCCTGATATCCATGATGATGTAGTACACATATGTTACAAGCCCATGCTAGCAGCCCACCTCACCCCTAAGCAGTCTCCTCACTGCTGAGGAATTGATGCCCGAGCAGCACCTGTCTATGCAGCATCAGCAACAAGCCCACAGTGCACAGGTAGCAGTGACTCATTAATCATCCTCAATCAGAAAATACTGAGCATGGACAAAGGGATAAATGGCCCTGCATACATAACCCCCCAAAACCCAGATTGAGTCAATGAATCCCAAGTGCTCAAAAAGCTCTGCAGCTGAAAGTGACACACCCTGCATTTTGCTGATATTAACCCACAGGCCATGGTGGTCAGTAATCGAGCGAGGCATTGACCTACAAAGGCCAGACTCTCCATGGATGTCACTGCAAGCCACCAAAGCAAACCCATGCCCCACATACTTTTCAAGGGTGCACCTTGTCTTGAATCTGAAGGGCTTGAAGTATAAAGGCCCTGCATTAACCATCAACAGTAGATGGAGGGTTAGCATTGGATAAGCACAGAAGAGATGTGTCATGATGCACCCATATGATGGATGGGCCCATTTGTATGTGTTGCTAAGCCTGATCATACTCTCCATGGGCCCATCCATTCGATGTGACATTATCTGCATCTGAGTGACAGGCCTGTCTTTGTGTGTTGATATTCCTGATTATACCCTCAACAGGCCCATTCATTCCACATGACCTTATCCACCACCTGGCATCATGCCCAACCTTATGTGTTGACTTGCCTTCCCATACCATTGAAGGGCCCATCCGTTTGATGTGACATTATCTGTGTCTTGTTGACAGGCCTGTCTATATGACCTGTCATAATACCCACATATGACAGATGGGCCCATGTGTATGTGTTTCTAAGCTTGATGATACTCTCAACAGGCCTGTCCATTTGATAGGACAGTATCTGTGCCTTAGTGATGGGCCCATCTATGTGATGCATGATAATGCTGGCATATGATGGATGGGCCCATTTGTATGTGTTGCTATGCCTGATCATACTCTCAATGGGCCTGTCCATATGATGCGTCATAATACACAGATATGACAGATGGGCCCCATGTGTGTGTGTGTTGCTGAGCTTGATGATACTCTCAATGGGCCCATCCATTTGATGCAACATTATCCATGCCTTAGCAATGGGCCCATTTATATCAAGCATCATAATGCATGGATATGACAGACGGCCTCGGCCCATGTGTATATATCACTATGCTTGATGATACTCTCTATGGGCCTGTCTATTTCATGCAACATCATCCATGCCTTCCTGATGGGCCCATCTATATGATGTGTCATAATGCACACATATGACAGATAGGCCCATTTGTATGTGTTGCTATGCCTCATCATACTCCCGATGGGCCTGTCCATTTGATGTGACATTATCCTTGCCTTAGTAATGGGCCTGTTCATATGATGCATCATAATACAAGGATGTGATGGATGGGCCCATGTGTATGTGTTGCTATGCCTGATCATACTCCTGACAGGCCCGTCCATTTGATGTGACATTATCCTTGCCTTAGTAATGGGCCTGTGCTGTCAAGTCCGGGCCTACTCCGACCAACTCTGACGCTAAACAAGGTCTAGAGGAGGGTCCGGAAGCAAGTCCGACACACAGGAACAGAACTCCGACTAGCGGAGTGTCAGCAGGAATGAAGACCGCCGAGACAATGGCGGAGTGGAATGAGGGCGTCGGGTTTAGCTCGTGCGCTACCCCCTTGCATGATCTCAGCCCTCGTATTTCAGAGGGAGAGTACAGATGGAGAGTCGGAGATAACTCTGACAGACAGAAGACGGAATCAGAGGGAGTAGGAACTAAGTTGATATTTGTACTGAAGAACAGTGGAGTACAGTACATGCTTTTATACTGCTATGGAGGTACAGTAATCGGAATCAGAACTGACATATGGGGACTCATAAATTTTCAAGTAAAACTTCCTGGATGACGAATGAAGGGTAGATGGAGGACATACGAACAGGTAACACAGAACATCCAGAAAAGGAAACAGTCCAGGCACTGGACCATGCGGTGAGCGCGCTGCAGAGTTCCTGACTGCGAAGGTAGTCACATGACCCCTCAGAGGACAGACTGCTCGGTCCGGTAGGAGAGCAACACAAGTCCGACAGCAGTCGGAGCGGAGATGGTTCGCAACCAACAGAAGTTGGGCGGAGTTGGTGCGGAGTGAGTGAATGACCGGTGGAGTAGGGCATGGAGCAAGCAAGGGCTTAGTGTGAATGCACGGTTATGACAGTGCCCCCCCCCTTAGGGCCTGAACCCCTGAAGGCCACATGTACGGGATGAGATCAACATGAGTCGATCATTTGAAATTATTTTGATGCCTCGAGGATAATGGGTTTAGCCACGGCGGAGCTCCATCGGAGTTCAAAGTACCACTTAAAAACACGTGTTAGGGTACTGAACCTTTGTATCCCATCCCCCATCATCATGTCTTCCCAGCGCCAGAGCAAAACCCCCCAGCCAACCCCTGGCCATGTCCGCGACTACTCCCAAGTTGCGGATGAAGAACTGGTCGTTCTCACAGACGACTCCACCGACACCGAGCGGGAGAAGTCCGTGGAGAAGGCGCGCCGTCGAGAGGAGACCAAGCGGAGAGAGAGAGAACGCGAGGCAGAGCGCAAGGCCAAATGTGAGGAGGCCAAGAGGCAGAAGGCAGAGGAGGAGAGGTTGGAGGCAGAGCAGAGGAAGAGAGCGGAGGAGGAAGAGGAGGCCCAAAGGAAGAAGGTGGCAGAGGAGGAGGCAGAGAGGCAGAGGCAGAGGCAGAGGGCCTCTGAGGAGAGGGCTCAGGCCAAGTGGAATGAGGCCGCACAAAGTTGAGTGGCGGAGTATTATGGCGGAGGTTGGTACGGGCCAGGTTTATGCGGATAGTGTTCATGGAAAGCGGATACTATGTCGGAAGTGTGATCCAGCTCAGTTGCAAGCAACCAAGAGGTTTCTTCATCAGTGTTCTCGTAACCAGCCCAGCAGACTAGATACAAGAGTTGACAGTGGCGGTGATGGCAGTCCACTGTAGAGTCGAGTATCTCTGATACTTCGTACTCAAGGTCACCGTCAACATCCACTGGCGGAGGCGGAGGTTGTTGTCGGTTTGGGAAAGGGTTAGCTGCTGCAGCTTCCAGTTGTGAGACATGGAAGACTGGATGTACCGAGCACATAGAGTCAGGGAGCTTAAGGGTGACAGAATGCGTACCTGGCCTGGCCAGGATGGTGAACGGACCTAAGTACTTTTCGGAGTGTTTTTCTGAAGGACGAGTGGAGCGGAAGTACTTGGCTTTGATGTAGGCCTGTTCTCCGACCTTGAACCCAGGCGGAGGTATGCGTTTAGCATCTGCTGGACCCTGGTAGCGCTGTTGAGTGGCAGACATTTCGGAGTGGAGGAAGTCATGAAGGGCGGAGAGCTCGACGATGTAGTCGTGAGCCCTCGGAGAGGTGAAGTCTTGGTCAGGGACCACGGACAAGTTTGGATGGTATCCCTTGTTAGCGAAAAAGGGAGAAACTCCAGTAGTCACACTTGGTGCATTGTTGAAAGCAAACTCCGCTAGAGGTAACAGCTCAGCCCAGTTGTCTTGTTGGTAGTTACAGTAGACACGAAGGTACTGTTCAAGGGTCTGGTTCGTTCGCTCGGTCTGGCCATCGCCTTCTGGGTGGTAACCCGAAGTGAAGTGAAGACACATATCAAGGGCCTTTCCTAAAGAGCAGAAGAAGTGTGAGACGAACTCAGGACCTCTGTTGGAGGTGACATTAGCTGGTACTCCATGTTTGGAGAAGACATGGGTAAGGAAGAGCTTAGCGAGTTCGGCGGAGGTGACGGAGTCGTGGGTGGGGATGAACACCGCTTGCTTTGAGAGGTGATCCACTACCATGAGTATGGCGGAGTAGCCATCAGAGTTGGGGAGGTGTTCGATGAAGTCCATGGAGATGGAGTTCCAAGGTCTCTCTGGGACAGGGAGTTGCTTCAGTAGACCATAAGGGCAGTGACGCAGAGTTTTGCTCCATCCACAGGCGGTGCAAGACCTGACGTACTCCTTCACGTCGGAGCGGAGGTTAGGCCACACATAGTCCCTGCAGACAAGTTCTAGGGTGCGGTTTTGCCCGAAATGGCCTGCTAGAGGATGATCATGCTTGAACCGAAGCACTCGAAGGCGGAGGTCATCAATGTCAGCGACAAAGATACGACCATCAAGGCGGAGTAGACCGTCAGAGCCCAGGGACCACCGAGGCTTAGTCGGAGTTGGGAGATGGCTGGCAGAAACAGGGTCGGAGGGTAGGGTGGAGACGATGTCGGAGTGCAAGCACTCAACATCGAAGACCATGGCGGCACGGAGCACAGGTGCCATGAGGGTGGTGGTACAGAGGGATGACGCGAGTTGCTCCTGTGTAAACATAGGGTGGAGATTGTGAGGATTTACCTGTGCGTAGTCCCTATCCCCCCCTTTTGGGTAGACATCCCAATGTTGCGTAAGTGCATCAGGTTTGGCTCCTAGGCGGCCAGGTCGGAAGCAGATGGAAAGATTGAACTGGGAAAGGTACTCCGACCAGTGGGCCTGTCGACGAGTGAGAACCTTAGAGGTAGAAAAGTACTCAAGGTTTTTGTGGTCCGTCACCATGTCGACAGGTAAGGCGGAGCCTTCTAAGTAATGCCGCCAATGGTGGAAGGCCTCGAAGATAGCCAACAGCTCCTTGTCGTGGGTATCATAGTTGAGTTCTGGCGTGGTCATGGTGCGAGAGTAGAAAGCGACTGGGCGGAGTTCACCGTCGGAGCAGGTGATCGACAAAATGCCAGCAATGGCATAGTCAGAGGCATCGGTTTCAACTGTAAGCAGAGCGTCAGGGACCCAATGAGTGAGAATGGGAGCGGAGCTGAAGGCATCCTTCAGGCGGAGGAAAGCGGAGCGGCACTCCTCAGAAAAGTTCCAAGGAGCACCCTTTCACGTGAGGCGAGTGAGTGGAACGACGATGTCAGAGTAGTTATTAATGAATTGTCTATAGAAATTTGCGAAACCAAGGAAAGACTGGATGTCTCGCACCTTCTGCGGCTCAGGCCAGTCACGGACTGCCTGAACCTTCTCAGCGGACATGGTGAGACCAGAGGGAGAAAGAACATAACTGAGGTACTCAACGGAGTCAGAGTGAAACTCGCACTTCTCTGGCTTGGCATAAAGACCATGCTTTCGAAGGCGGCGGAGTACCTCTTTTACATGTTCGCAGTGCGACTCCACGTCCTGCGAATAAATTAAGATGTCATTGAGGTATACCACAATGCAGACATCGAGCATGTCTGCAAAGGTGCTATTGACGAATCGCTGGAAGGCCGCAGGCGCGTTAGTCAGACCGAATGGCATTACCTGCCACTCGTAAGAACCATAACGAGTGCGGAATGCTGTTTTCCATTCATCTCCGTCTGTGATGCAGACCAGATGATAGGCATGGCGGAGGTCGATCTTGGTATAGACTTTAGCGCGGCTTGGAGAGTCGAGTAGGTCGGAAATGAGCAGCAGCGGATAGCAGTCTTTTTTCGTGATTTTGTTGAGTCCTCAATAATCCACACAGAGGCGGAGTGAACCGTCCTTCTCTTCACGAAGAGGACAGGGGCACCGTGAGCAGAGGTGGATTGTTTGATGAAACCGTAGCCAAGGTGCTCGTCAATGAAGGTGTGGAGAGCCTCAAGCTCTGGCAGAGAAAGAGAATAGATTGTACCAATGGGCGGAGAAGCTCCTTCCTCGAGGTCGATTTTGAGATCGAACAGGCGGTGTGGCGGAAGTTCTGTGGCCTTGTCTTTACTAAAGACGTCGGCGAACTCATGATATTCAGGAGGAACCGAGGAGAGGTCAGGAGGCGGAGATGAAGCGGAGGACACACGAAGCTTCACATCATCAGCGGAAAGCTGTAAGCGGAACTGTCTAGAGCCAGGGAGAGCACAGGCTCTGACATACGCAGCAGCATTGATGAGTGAGACAAGCGGAGCGGAGCACGGTGAGTCTGTCAGAGGTGCAGTCAGAGCTGCAAACGGAGCGGAGGGTGTCAGATCCGGAGCAGAGGACGCAGCGGAAGATGACAAAGGCGCCTGGGGCGTTGGCATTCCCTGTAACAATGGTTTGAACGATATACTGCCCAATACCCAGTCAATCGACGGATTGAAGTGGGTGAGCCAGTTGTGTCCTAGTACCAGTGAACATGAAGAATCCAATGGAGTAACATAAAATGAAACGGAATTGACATCACCGGAAGGAAAGCGGAGGGAAAGATCTACCTCTTGAGAAATGACAGCATTTGTACTACCATCGAACAAGCGGAGCGGAATTGGCAGAGAAATGGAGGAAACAGGAATGGCATATTTTTTAATTACAGATGGGTCTACGAAGCAATGAGAAGAACCAGAATCGATCAACGCAGAAAAAGTATCAACAGAATAATCCAGAAGAGCTACAGATGGAAGTAAAGAGTTGGGACTAGAAAGAGCGGACACGTTGAGTCGGATGTCTGGTGGCGCACAGTTGGGTTCAACGCTTCCTCCAGGCTGTGCGAGCTCCCTGGAGGAGCGGACTAATTTTTTGACTCTGCCTTCTCCGCAGGCGGAGTAGGCAGAGTTTCAGCCGTAGCTGCATGGGCTTTGGCTGTGCGAGAGGTGGACTTGGGACAGTCCTTGGCGGAATGGCCAGCCTCACCACAGAAGAGGCAGAGGTTGTTCTTCATCCTGCACTGGCACTCAGCGGAGGTGAGTTTGCCATCTTTACCCAGAAGGTGGGCAATATCGGACTTAGACGTGTCGGACTTGGGCAGATCTTTCTGTTTGCCCTTGCCCTTGGTGTCAGACTTTGGAGCAGAGGACGAGGAGGATGATGATTTAGTTTTATTGTCAGAGTTGGAAGACTGCGACTTGTTGGAGGCAGACTTGGTGGTGCGCAAGATCTCTGCTTTGCGCTCCCAGTAATGCGCATCAATGGTCTGAGCGAGTTCGCGGAGTTGTGTGAGGGTGGAAGGTTTTCTGACGCGAGCGATCTCGTCCTTGATGCGGTCTGGAAGTCCACTATAGAAGTGGTGGCGGAGTGCACCGACACCGTAGTCCTTGACCTGTGAAGCCCAGCGGTTGAACTCCACAACATATTTGGTAATACGAGAACCGTCCTTCATGGTAAGGTTCTCGAGTTGTTGGACGGCATCCGCTATAGCATCGTGCAGACCGAAATTAGCTGTGAGCTCTTGTAAGAACTCATGGTAGTCGTCCATCCAGAGCGGGCGGTCATAGTTGTCGGGGTTTAGCAGATCTGGCTTGAACCAAGCCAGGGCCATACCCTTAAGATAGGATTGAGCGAAGGTAACTTTAGCTCTGTCGGAGTGGAATGCGTGAGGGCGGTCTTGGAAGTTCAGCTCGCATTGAACAAGGAATTCACGGAGCTTCTTGGGGTCAGAGCCGTCGAAGGTGTCAGGCTCGCAGACTTTGGTTTTCGGAGTGGAGTCCCCAGTGCGCAAGCTAGACCGTGCAAGTGCATGGACAGCTCTAGCAAGAGCTACGAGGGGATCCTCTGGCGGCTCAGCCAGGTCTTTGGGGACATCCCTGTCACCGCTGCCCCCGCCGTCGGGATCACCATCAGGATAGTCAGGGTCAGGGTCGAGTCCATCATCTCGGTTACGAGGAGACAGAGTATGGAAAGTTGTTGGGTGGAGGTCGGAGCAACCAGCTTGCGAAGCGCTTTTGCCCTCAGCGCGAGAGTGGCGTCGAGTGGAGAATGATTGGAACTGTTCGACGATGGAAGGGAGTCGATGCGGATTAGCTAGCGCAACAGCGAGGTTCTCAGCGACCTCTCTCTGGGATTGAGCTCGAGTTCTCATAATGGTGTAAGTTTTTTGGAAGACAGAAAAGGAGATCGTACAAGTGCGAGTACGAATATACTGTCAAGTCCAGGCCTACTCCGACCAACTCCGACGCTAAACAAGGTCTAGAGGAGGGTCCAGAAGCAAGTCCGACACACAGGAACAGAACTCCGACTAGCAGAGTGTTGGCAGGAATGAAGACCGCCGAGACAATGGCGGAGCGGAATGAGGGCATCGGGTTTAGCTCGTGTGCTACCCCCTTGCACGATCTCAGCCCTTGTATTTCAGAGGGAGAGTACAGACGGAGAGTCAGAGATAACTCTGACAGACAGAAGATGGAATCAGAGGGAGTAGGAACTAAGTTGATATTCGTACTGAAGAACAGCAGAGTACAGTACATGCTTCTATACTGCTATGGAGGTACAGTAATCAGAATCGGAACTGACATACGGGGACTCATAAATTTTCAAGTAAAACTTCCTGGATGACGAATGAAGGGTAGATGGAGGACATACGAACAGGTAACACAGAACATCCAGAAAAGGAAACAGTCCAGGTGCTGGACCATGCGGTGAGCGCGCTGCAGAGTTCCTGACTGCGAAGGTAGTCACATGACCCCTCAGAGGATGGACTGCTTGGTCCGGTAGGAGAGCAACACAAGTCCAACAGCAGTCGGAGTGGAGATGGTTCACAACCAACAGAAGTTGGGCGGAGTTGGTGTGGAGTGAGTGAATGACCGGTGGAGTAGGGTGCGGAGTGAGCAAGGGCTTAGTGTGAATGCACGGTTATGACATGTGCATATAATGTGTCATAATACACAGATATGACAGACAGGCCTGTGTGTATGTGTTGCTATGCCTCATCATACTCCTGATAGGCCTGTCCATTTGATGTGACATTATCCTTGCCTTAGTAATGGGCCCATGCATATAATGCATCATAATACATGGATATGATGGATGGGCCTGTGTGTATGTGTTGCTATGCCTGATCATACTCCTGATGGGCCCATCCATTTGATGTGACATTATCCTTAGTAACAGGCCCATGCATATAATGCGTCATAATACACAGATATGATGGACAGGCCCATGTGTATGTGTTGCTATGCCTGATCATACTCTTGATGGGCCTGTCCATTTGATGTGACATTATCCTTGCCTTAGAAATGGGCCTGTTCATATAATGTGTCATAATACACAGATATGACAGATGGGCCCATGTGTATGTGTTGCTATGCCTGATCATACCCACAATGGTCCTGTTCATTCTATGCAACCTTATCTACCACCTGGTGACAGCTCCATCCTTATGCATTGCCTGCCTGATGATCTGATGATACTATCGATGGGCCCATCCTTATGCATTGATCTGCCAGATGGTACCATCACTGGGCCCTTTCATTTGATTCAATGCCATCCACGATATGATGATGGTCCTGTAGTTACCTCTTCATCTGCCTGATCATACTCTCGACTATCCTGTCCATTTGATTCTGCATTATCTATGTCATGGTGATGGGCCCGTCTATATCATGCATCATAATCCATAATATGTCTGATGGGCCATCCATCTGATGCAGCATCATCAGTGATATCATGCACGGGCCTGTCCATTTGATGTACCACTGTCTGCAATATGCTGAACAGGCCAGTATATATGTTGTGATCTGGCCAATCAAACCATCGACAGGCCCATCTATTTGTTCCTGTGTCATTTGCGACAGGCCTGTCAATTTGTTGCAATGCTGCATCCCCCAAATGTCAGAAGGGCCTCCACATAGTTGTGACAGCTCTGTCATGGGCCTGCTCTTATGTTGCTGTCACTCTGGGTCCTCAGGCCTGTTTATGTGTCATGGCTTAATTAATTTGACAGGCCCATGCCAGGCTTTATATGAGTAATGTTAATTTGGCATGTGGGCTACCCATATGTTGTGACTAAGCACAACTACATTATGTGCTATTCCCATGGATGCCCTAAGAACACTAGCTTCCATCCAACAATGCTGACATATGCAGACTTGAGGGGGGCTCCATTGCAACAAGGGAGCTTTGAACACCATGGGAACATGCTGCACTCAGAATCAGGGCCTCCCTTTGGAGAATTTCAGTCAAGCTGGCAGCAACAGAATCGGACACCATACCAATCACAATTGAGTACTGGGCACAGACATCTGGGTCATCATTGGTGGTTATGGACTTAGAGAGAAAAATAGAAAAAAGCAGCAACATACCTAGGTTAAAAGGCTGAACTCTGCTTTGGGCATAAAACAGAAAGCAGACATTAGCCTTTGTGGAGAAGCCAAGCATGGAGGAGGTTGGAATATACACCATAGGCAAAGTCAGCCTATCATCAGATTATGGGAGACATTACAAAGCAGGGTCTGCTTACTGTCTGCCTATGTTTGGTCAACACTCAAGAAACCCTAAGGTCCAAATTACATCTGAATATGTCATCTGGTAGCTACAGGTCGGAATTTCCCAGCCAATCAGATTTACCTTTCATCCGCACAGTTTTTCATTTCCGCAGTGACTATTGCCTTTGCCCTGCCTGGCAACCTTTGCCTTGCGTGGCAGTGGGTGGTTGGAGCAGTCATGACTGGTGGGTTTTGCCAAGCAGAGTCGATTGACTGGCATGTGTGTGGATGTCGAAAAAAGTGTCTCACATTTCAGGCTGGAGTGACCTTGTAAACAAGGTGATAGTTGTAGATCTTGTGACTGCCATTGCTTTCAAGTGCATTGCCACTTTGAGCCAAGCTGATCATACTACCATCTGAGTATCATCTAAGTATCTGGCAAATTTGATAACAAGTGGCCAATTTTGAAATGGGGGTGCATGGATATAGTGGCCTGTGGGTGGCAATGGAACTAATTTTGCAGTGTTTGTAATTACAATTGTGGCTCCCCCTCATCCTCATCCTGCTGCTCCTGCCAGTGGTTGTCCCATCCATGGTCTGAGCCTCCCTATACCAAGTGCACATGCCTCCCCTACAGCTCTTCTTTAAATACAGCTTTGTACCAATTTAAGTGCCTTGAGGTCAAAACCTAACAGTCAGGACCACTCACTCTGACAAACTCTGACACTCCCAGAGGGCTAGAATCAAAGTGCAGAGGAAGTTTGACAAAGCAGAGAGGCAGAAGTGGAGTGAAGGCATTGGGTTCAGCTTGTGTGCTGCCCCCTTGTATGTTACTCAATGGAGGTCAACAGCTGTCAGTTGGGTGCTCTTAGATGAATATGGAAACTTTGAATAGTGCAACAAAAAGGAATATGTACATACTAGTAGCCTCAGGGAATCCACATGCCCCATCAGTGGATTGGAGGTCAGTGGTTGCACATAACTAGCTATCAAGCCATTCTGAGGACATAATAAAGCACAATTAGACAACACCATCAGTGGTAGGCAACTACAGTACAAAAGTCACTCACCTTGGTTCCTTCTGATATGTAATCAACCATGTGTTCCAGGGATCAATGTTGATGTGGTACAAATCATGAGTGCTATGTGACAATGCAAGGTCACATGATTTGTCTGAAACCAGCCTTTCAGGAGCTTTTTTCTCAGTTTCTTTCTGATTATAGTACACCTGTTTTATTAATTGTTTGTGTAATGGATGACTGCATGACTAATCATAGCTGTCAACACTGGGGAACTCCTAAATGATGTGCATGAAACTTACTTGACTTTCTTGTCAAGGAACTGCTCAGCAGTCTCATGCATCTTTGTAAGTACCATGGATGACAGTTCCTCAGCACTCTGGAGAGAACATGAGTTGTCTTACTGATCAAAACATTTGCCATGACATATGAATTGTTGGCTCTTGCTACCAATGTCAACCTCAACAGCTGGTCAAGCATCTGACTTCTCAGCAATTTTGAATGCTCTGTAGACAATATAAGATGCTGTCCTGTTTGACAGTTGTTGCATGTACTAACCAGTGCTTCAAGTCCTCCTGGACATCTGCACCCTTGAACTTGCAGCCAATCAAGCCCTTAAATGTGAAGACAGTGTTGATGGATTAACCACTGCTTGACACTTGGCAGGCAGGCCAACAAGATGCTCCCCATGTTTTGTGAAGGCCACTACTGATGGGGTTGTCCAGGCACCTTTGGAGTTCTCAGTCACACATGCCTGCTTGCCCTCTATGATGGCAATGATGAACTTGTTGTACCAAGGTCAATTCCAACCATGAGGCTTTCAATAAATGCCAAACTTTTTTTTTCCTGCAGGAGGGTCATCAACATACCAGTGACTTTGGAGTTCATGTTCCCCATGATTGAGGACCACAGGATGTCCTGTATGAGCGAGGGTGTGGTTCCCAGCATGTGTCAAGTCTGAGGTTACCAGGTTCAAGACTAGACCAGAGACTGGTACAGGCATGAGGCCAAGGGGTCAGGGATCAGAGGGAAGCAGGGGTCAGATGGTGGACTGTTTGGACTTAATGAGACTTATTTGATTTCAGACTGAGGGAATACAGGCCAAGTATCTATGGGTTTACATACTAGGGGTAACTATAGTATGGAGACTGGTAATGCCAGTCTCACAGAGATTGGTAACTGATTGGTAAGAATGGTATTAGTAAGTCATGACAAAGATAACCAGAGACTGGGACAGAGATGAGGGCAGACTGGGGACAAGGCTGGGTCAGGCTCAACCAAAATGACACTTCATAGCAGCACTTCAAAGCAGTGCTACCTGTGCTAGACCAACTGGGGGTAGGGGTTTGGCAAGGCTGAGGCTGGACTGAGTGAGTGCAAGGCTGAGTCTGGCTGGGGTCAAGGCATGGCTATGACAGCATGCCATATCTGCATCAGCATACCATACTGTATCAATTGCTCTTGACATGTGTAATAATATATGCAATATTTCATCTAGAAATAATTTTTGATGCTTTGACCTATGATTTTAATGTGGAAAGTGTTTATTTCTGATTTGATTTTTTGTTGAAAAATATTTCACTGTATATTACATGTTTGAGAATAAAAAAAGCAGAACGTTTTTCATATGAGCTTCAGCACACAACTCATCATTGCAATACAATACTTAGACTAAATAAATACTGCCTACTTTTTAAACTTTCTGCTCACAAAAAAGCAGATTGTTGATTCTAAAAAAAAGTGACATATATTGGAAAATTATTTACAATGTATCACACATATTGTGTTCAAAATCATTCTGCTGAACATCCATAAATTTTTTATGTGCAAAGATTTAAAATTTTCTGGTGGCATTTTGTGAGGCATGATAGACAATACAAATCCAATATATTTTTACAATATTTGTCACAAAAACATCCCAAATTAAAGAGTCTCATTTTTCAATCTTTTTTTAAAATGTTTTCAGCAAAGAAATTGAGAAATGCTTCCAGTGATGGCCATGCTCATCCAACTCATTCACAAGCGGCGGGGTGTTGTTCAGGCATTGGATGGTGAAGGTGTAGATGTAAAGAAAGCTTGCTGTCGCACATAAGTGCAAAATGCCATTGCCATGGTACAACTGCATCCCTTATACCTTGTGGAAGGACACTTTCTGAAGAGTCTTAGCCATTGTATGGTGATGGATGTACATACTTGGACTATTTCACCGAAACACTAGAAGCTCGAAATATACAACAGGTCAGTATGGAACTGTCCTTGGTGGCCAGTCCTGGTACAATCGTCTACCCTATTATGAGCTAGTAAGTGGAACGAAAAGACAAATACAGAGACAAGTCTGTTCAAAAAGCGCTGATATGAGATAATAGTCTGATCCATGGCAAGTTCATATGTCCCCTGAAACCCCAATATTATCCAGTCTGAGCAGATCAACTACCAGCGGTCAGCCTGATGCTCCCATTGCTAACATCCGCACTCGCTTGACATGTCCACACACTTGGAATGTGTCCCATCCCCCACACCAACAATAGCAGGTCTGAATCCACCTTGAATCACTGACAACCACCACAATACCCTCCCTTGCCTTCGCAACTGCCTGTGCAATTGCTTCTGTCCATGCATGTGCTTCACCAACATTCGAAGCACATAGTACTAGGGTCTCCATGCACCACAGATAGGCATGGTGGATGTGAGCATCCTTAGAGCATGTGGTTGTGTGAGGGATGGATTTCGAGTTTGTGAACGAGGAGCAGCTAGGAGCCATGTCAGGCTGATACAGAATGGGATGGTTATGAAATGGTGGACTTGCCACACTGTAAAACCCTCCACAGCCGCTCTCATTGAGAAGTAAGGGAATATTTTTCCATAGTACATGTAGCATATGCTCGCATTTTGCTTTCATCAGTGTACCTTCTTTGAGGAGTTTTCAGGGAGCAAGTTGGTGAATCGGAAGCAGAAGCTCAAGACAACTGAAAAGGGAAATTTTCAGGGGAGATATCAGTGATATCTCATGTCGTCTGTGATGGAACTAAAAGGAACGAGAAAACACGATACTTATTGCTCCTTATCTATCCTCAGCTGGTTGCTCACCTCATTAACTCCTGCCCAGCTCTCCCGATCTCATATCATCTCATTCACCTCTTCCAATATATGCTCTGCATATGCCAGCCTGTTCCCTATTGACACCTGTTCCGCATGTGCTGTGGGAAGAGACGATGTCAATTGCAGTGCTGAAGACAGGTCAGGTGTTGGTGCAGGTGGGTCGGAACATTGCAGAACTAGTCAGATGAGTAGATCATACCGAGTTAGACACTGCACTATGAATCAGCCATCGTCAGCAAATCATTTGTCCATGGGAAGGTAAATAGACATACTTGGTACCAGAAGGTAACTAGATGAGTCAAGATTCCTGGCTGAGGGTCCTCCCAGAGGTACTAGGAACGACTAGCAGTTAGGGACAGGCAGACTAGCAAGAAACAAATGACTGTACCTGTAGTTGATCAGCCAACTTTTGATTGGTATTCCTGAGTGATTGCAACACTTTCCCAGCATTGGCTTGATCGATGCAGGAGCTTCTTGTGATCATTTAGTCAACACGTTCGCCCTGTCATCTTGCAGCCCCATGAACCAGATACACTTGCATTGAGGCGTGCATGTTTCTAACAGGTTTCCTCTGTGGTCTATGCAGAGTCTGAATTCATGCTGTCGCTCTTCCAGAGGTAGATAGGAATGCCTGGAAGATGTGGGGTGAGCAGGGAGCCAGACATATTTAAAAGAATGCACCATGTGTTGGAAATAGTTATACTAGTTCCAAGATCTAGAATGTCACCTGATTCATCATGTGACAAGCTCACTCAGCTTACTCCACTATTTCATATTAGAGCTCCACAATGATGACATTCTATCATCATATGTGATGTCATGTTCCATGACCTTCTCCGCTATTCTATACTATACATAGTAGTAGTTTCCTTATACACTCATGGTCTGTGCATATCTACACATGTATATAAACTTGAGGGTTTCTGCCTTAGTCCCTCAGTTCAAAATCCACATTCGATCTTACTCATTGAGCCTTGTACTAAGTACTACTTCCTCAAAATCTACTGCCTGAATCAAGCTAAAGGCAAGTGTTCTACCTTTGCTCTCGTCCCTTCCTGTTCCTCTGTGCAATAGGTTATGAGCCCTGACTTCTAGTCATGGTGCTATTCACTTGGTTTGCATAGTGTTATCACTGCCGACAGGCAAATACCTATGAATCAAGCCAACCTAGATGTGCTCGGTTGGGGCATAGTTACTTTCATGTTGTCACTTTTGGCTGGCTGTTACCAGTCAATTCTTTTAGTCTACTATGGAGATTTTGGTATAGGTGACCTTAATAGGCTCTTTGTCACCTCGTTGACATTCTGGATTGCTGCTCTTGGATTTCCCACATGGTTGTGACTTTAGCAAAATCACATCGCAAGAGTTGAGCAACAAGAGCTCCTTGCCATGTTTGCCACCATTGGAGAGCAATGTTGGCTTCTCTGTCCTCATATGCCTTCTCCACCGCCTCCTCATTGTTTACACTTTGTTCTTCCCAATCGCGACGATCAAGCAGATTTAGATCCAGTTCCCCCATATACCGTCAAAGGTGTGGTTGATCCTGCCTCTCCTTGACATGCTCCAACTCCTCTTCCCAAGGATGTTGAGATGATGAATGAAGCTCTCGTGGAGGTTAATGACCTCATCGCTGAGAATAACAATCTCATGGTCAATAATGATCTCACCAAGTTCAATTTGCTTTAACCGTTTGTTGTCATTCTCTATAGTTATGGGAACTAATCTATTTGCTTCAAGAATATCTTTGATCATCACCAAATGAATTGAAACTCAAATTGCCGAAAATCGGGATGGAATGTATGAGGGTGCGAAGTGGTGGAAGTATGTGGTAAAGGAAATCATAGAGTATATGGAAGGGATGTACATTAGAGACTGTTTGTCCTGGCAGTTTGCGGTTCCGTTGTCAATGTCATTCTTCAAGAAACCTAATCCTGCCACCTACCTTGTCCTGCTATCCACTGTCAAAACCTCCTGGGAGCGAATGCCATCTTTCCCTGGCATTGACTCTCCCTTCTTCTGTCCTGGGCTTCACAATACTGCCCATGGATACCTTGTCGACTTTGCCCCCAAACTTCATCATAATTCCTCTCCTCACACTATCACTAACTTCAACAGTTGCAACTTACCTAGCATCACTTATGAAGATCCTGCACTATTCACCATCCCTGCATCAACCATCACGCATGATACCTTCGTCTATGTCTACTACAATGCCCATATCCTTTATGGATCAGAATTCTGCAGGCTCATCCCACCTCTTCAGGTTTGGCACAAGCATCTTGAGTGCCATTTCTGAGGAATTTGGGCTGATGGCACCACTGACATTAGATGTGTCCCTAGGTGGTTCCAAGAAAGACAAAGAGGAGGAGACATTTTTGACTCCGGTCTTGCCGGATTCATTGCAGATCTTAAGAGGGATGTTATGCCAATGACTTGTATCGCGTCATGAATCGAGTGCGATGAAGCACAAGCACATGACTGTGCAAGAAGTGATGCATAATTTAACTTCACTAGCAATGGGACACTAGTCTTGGCCAACCAAAGTCATACTGTCAAGTCCTCTGGGGTACAGTGAGCAGAGCTAAGGGTGGTTGCAAAGTAGATTTCAAATGAGGAGCTGGTACGATACATGCAGGTTTATATATGTATGTAAAGTACCTGCAGAACAAACATTCAAAAACGTTTAAATGTCTATCTGTGTCCTTGTTAAGGCAGGACGAGTCATAGCAAGTCACTGCGCAGCAGGACTACACATACAACTGTGTCTGTGGGCGCAAGGGTGAACCGGGTAAATGCAGGGGCGAGGGAACTAACCATGTAAGTGATGTATAGTGGGGTAGACAGGCACACTGGAGTATCTGGGGTGAATGTGTCATGTGACTGCATGGATCAGGGCCACCAGCAGATCATGGGGGAAAGGGGGGACGGACGTAATGTCCAGTTATAGTACAATGTGGGGTAGACAGGGGTCTACCATATAAGGTAAAGGAAGAAACGAGAAGGGGAAACGTATGGAATGCAAGACTAAGTCTTGCAGGCAACAGAACATCATCACTCGGGAGTGTGATGAGGCACGAACAATATCATAAGTGTCTGCAAAAGGGAATCATGTGAGTGCAGTGCAACATCACCCCCTCTTCAAGGCCTGAGGTCCTCTGAAGGCGGGTAGAGGCCTTGTTGGATCCAAGAGCGGATCTCGGAGTTAGTTGCTACCACGAGTTGGGCAGTTAGACGACCAATGTCCAAGGCATGAACACCAGTAGCAGGTGAACTGATGCAGGGGATGCTGCCAATCGATGGGAATGAGCCCACCAAGTTCTCTTTTGCTGAGGGTGGAGATAGGAACTGGGATGAAGGGAGAAGCTGGGAGAGCTTGTGATGTCTGAGAAGCATAGAAGAGGGCCCTTCCAGTGGAATCTCCTCAGGCCTGAGTAAAGAAGTTGAGCCAGTCGCAGGGAGTTCCATTGAAGGGGACTGCTGCAAGGGCATCTGCGATGGCCTGGAAGTGTTCTCAGCCTTGGCCCAGTATAATCTTCTCCCAGCAATTGCGACACCTCAGTTTGACATTTCTGTCAGCCTCTCGAACTCCTCCAGATCCATGTTGTGGTGGCCCTGAGTGACTGGCTTCTTCTCTCTCGACCTTCTGTATTTCCTTTCAGTCAGCATCCATAGGTAGGCTTGATCTTCCAGGCATTGCTTGACTTGCTGGAGGGAAGAGCCCATGGACCATGACATCGATGGGGAGTCTGTCGAGAAAGGAATGGAAAGAGGAGATGAGGGACAGGCTGTAGTCTTCATGAACGATTTTGATGATGGCTTCTTGGGTTCTCAGGGCTTCCCAGAGGACTGAGGAACTTGAATGGTCCAGGGCTTCGAAAGTGTGAGCTTCAAAGCTTCCCTCTGCTGTTCCAACCTGATTGTTGTAAGTTAGGTAGAAAGCGAAGCTAGGGACTGCAGGGGACTCCTAGGGCTTGATAGGAATGGGTCTAGTTTGACCCAAAGGGACTCTGAGCTTGGATTGGTGAAAAAGAGACAAATGAGTGACTGGAGTTGGTCAAAATGAATGGAGTGGGGAAAGGAGTGAATAATGGCATCTGGAGGTCGTCTTAGAGTGCCTCAATGAGGGCTTTTCGCTGGCTTTCGTTCGCAGTCTTTGATTTTGCAGTCTCACTGTCTGGTTTCTTCTTTTTATTTATTTATTGTGTACTGTAGACCTACACTAGCACGCAAAAATTGCTGACTAAGATACCAAAAATGC
Source organism: Pisolithus tinctorius (assembly GCA_024663395.1). Classification (NCBI taxonomy): domain Eukaryota; kingdom Fungi; phylum Basidiomycota; class Agaricomycetes; order Boletales; family Pisolithaceae; genus Pisolithus; species Pisolithus tinctorius. Next base: position 476,593 of record JANFAH010000035.1, read on the forward strand.
GCCACACATGTAGGCTAAGTATCATTGATGTAAATCAAAGCAAAAACACAGTAAAAAAAGATAAAATAATCAAATCACCTTAGTAGGGAGTACTTATTCCCTACATTGTACACACACTTGCTGATCACTTCTGAGCTTCTGAAGATTGTAGACAGCATCCGTAGATGCTCATGGCATTCTCCTGCTCTCCAGCCATGTGATTCCCAGTGCTCAAAGTCATTAAGCAGCCACACATAACTGAGGAAGAGGCTTGCCTTGGGAGCCAGCCTGCTGGTTGAGGAGGCAGGGGCTGCTGGTACTGCTGCGGGGGCCGAGAGGACAGCCAGTGTGACTGAAGGTGTTGGAGTGGATGGGCCAGCATGAGGGACTGGGGAGGGGGACTTGTAACCAGCTTGGAAGAGCAGGGGTGTACCACATGATCTGAAAGAGGTGTCATAGCAAGGCTCGGGTGGTCCCAAGCGAGCCTTGGACTTTCCCTTGTGGGCATCCTTGCAGGCTCTCTGTGAAGAGGGGACTGAGTGGATGACCGGGTATGGGTATGGGTGTGTGGTGGAGGTGACGGAGTTGTGAAGGGGTTGGTAGGTACCACCATATGAGGAGTGGGAGGATATCATGGGGGATGGGGAGCATAGCGCTCTGTGGGGGCATACTGGTGGTTCTGAGAGGTGAGGAGGGGTACTGGCATAGCAATCAAAGTAGGGGTGAGATGGGTCATAGGGTTTGTCGATATTGGCATGGAAGTCATTGTCAAAGTAGTCAGAGCCAGGGTTTTCAGTGTTGGGGGTGTAAGACATGGCACTTTCAGAGTTTGTGAACATGCTTGTACTCCCTGAGAACCTCTGGGGCATTTATAAGGTTGTCCTCACTTTCCCAACTGTTCTGGGAATGTGGGTAACCAAGCCACTTGACTAGGTAGAGGTATTTTTGCTGCAGGGTTACACCGGGCTCTTTGGACGATGACTTGACCTTCTGCACATGTTTGTGTTTAAGTATAGCCTCGACTTCCCATTCATTCTCGTCTCCTACCAATTCTGGTGGAGGTGGGGGTTGAGCCAGGCCATATTTGTGCGTTTCGATGAAGGGGGGTAAGTTTGGATGTGTGGAACATGGGGTGTATCCACCAGTTAGGGGGTAACTGCAGTTTGTAGGCGACCGGACTGATCTGTTCAGAAATTGCAAATGGGCCATGTCATTGGGGTGTGAGTTTCTTCAATGGAACATCCCTTTTTAGGTCAGAGGCGTCCAACCAAACCTTGTCTCCTATGGAGATCTCTGTGTAGGACCCTTTTGATCATTGTTTCATTAACTCCTGTGCTTCTTTATGAGCAATAATTGCAGCATCCTAATTGGTGGCCAGCTGCTTGAGTTGATCACTCGTGAGCGACTCCTGCAGGGGTTGTCCCATAGGGTAGGGAGTGGGGTCGAAACCATACATGAGCAAGTAAGGCGACTGGTCATGGGATGAGTGTATGCACGAGTTATGCACCATTTGAGCATCTGAGAGTGTGGTGTGCCAATTGTGCAGGTCTGTATCTGCATACATGCGAAGGTAGGTGCTGACCTCCTGGTTGACACGTTTGGCCTTGCTGTTGGTCTGTGGATGGTATGCAGTGGAGGCCTTCAATTCGATTCCAAGGGCTTGGTAGAGGTCCCGAGTAAAGGCAGAGACGAACTGAGGACCATGGTCCGAGATGGCAGCTTCCAGAACACCCCAGTGGGGGTAGACATAGGCATGGTAAAGGTCTGTCACTCCTACGCTGTCTACGGTTTTAGTTGTTGGTAGGAAGAATGTGCCCTTGGTCAGTCCTTGGTCAACGATTGTAAGGATAGAATTGTATCTTCCACCAGACAGGGGCAGATCTGTTTGAACAGGAAGGGGTTCTTGGCTACATCATGTGGGGTAATCAGAGGCATCGTCAGGTGTGTATTAACCTTGTTGGCTTGGCACAAAGGGCATCCCTTGCAGTAGTTATGGATGGACTGGTACATTCCAGGCCACCAGATGTATTTGTTCATTTTCTTCATCATTGCTTTTACTCCAGGGTGTCCAAATGCCAGGGTGTCATGGTACTGCCAAAGGACGTCTTGGCAGACTGGTTCTGGCACGAAGATCCTTCTCCCTTTTCTCCTTACTCCATCAGATCCTTCTGTTGTTTCCGGGGCCAAGAGGGATGCAGATGCTTTCTTTACCTCCTGGTACAGGTTGGCATTCAGCTGGAAAATGTGTCCTTTACCTCTCTGAACATTTGGCTTCTCCTCAGGTGGGCATTCAGCAGGTTTCGGGTCTTCGAAAGAGACCTTCCAGACTGGGGTGGAGGCTCTAGGACCTTCTGGGCTGGTCTGTTCGATCTTAAAAAGGGAAACAACAGAGGGTCTCACCCCCCCCCTCAAGCCAAACAGCCTTTGGAAGTAGGGTTGAGACGGTGGCAGGCTCAGCATTGAAATCCAAGTGGCAGGAAAGAGTGTCAGCAGCAGAATTCTTTGTTCCTGCGACATGGACGAACTGCAGCAGGTACTCCTGTAGAGTAGCCTGCCACCTAGCCTGGCAGGCAGTCAACTTCTGTGGCTGCACATAGTATGTTATATTCTGATGGTCTGTATAGACATGAGTCAGTTCTGGGGGTGATAGCAGGTAAGGGCGCCATTGCTTGAGGGCACACATCACTGCTAGCATTTCCAGGTCATAGACCTGGTAGTTTTGCTCAGCTCCAGTAAGCAACTGTGACATATACGTGCAGGGATGGAGTGTTCCCGAGTCATCAGCTTGTGACACAACCACACCAGTGCCTAGTTTGGAGGCATCAGTATGGAGTACAAACGGTTTCTGGAGGTCCAGCAGACGAAGAACTGGTTTGGATGACAGGGCCTTTTTCAGGGCTTCGAAGGCAGAAGTCTGTTCGGGGCCCCAGGTCCATTTTGCGTTTTTCTTCGAAAGGTCATGAAGGGGCCGCATGGTCTGTGAGAAGCCAGAGATGAACTACTGATAGAAGTTGCAGAAGCCAAGGAAGGAATGGAGTTCTTTAAGGGTTGTTGGAGCGGGCCAAGTTTTGATGGCTTCGATTTTGACCTCTGATGGTTCATACTGACCCTGACAGATCATGAACCCTAGAAACTCTATTTCTTTGGCTTCAAAGGTACACTTCTTCAGCTTCAGTCATAGGTGTTCTCTCACAGTGGTCCATAGGAACCGGCGAACAGAGTCGTGAAGGCCTTCCTTTGTTTTCGAGTGGATAGTGATGTCGTCCATGAATATTACGGCCTTTCTCTCGCTTTTGAGGTCTCCGAAAGTATGGTCCATGTATCTTTGGAAGGTTGGCAGTGAGTTGCACTGCCCAAAGAACATTACCATTGGTTCGAAAAGCCCTTGGGGAGTAATGAAGGCTCCTTTCCACTTGTCTCCTTCCTTCACCCTAATGTTTGTGAACCCCCAATGAACGTTGAATTTGGCAAAGTAGCACAAGCCAGCGAGTTTGTTGAGCAGGGTTTTGACATCAGGAAGGGGGTACAAGTCAATGATAGTGTGCGAGTTCAAGTACCGGTAATCCTGGATGAGTCTTCTTTTGCCATCTTTCTTTCCTATGAAAAACACAGGGGCTGCCTGCGAAGATTTTGAGGGGTGAATCTTTCTGCATTTGAGATTCTCGTCGATGAACTCGTCGAGACCTTTGAGTTCGTCGAGAGAGAGGGGGTAGATTGCTCCTTTCTTTGGCTGGAAGCTGGGCTTCAGGCATATTTCATGGTCGAGAAAACCTCGATGAGGCAGAAGAGGGATTTCTTCTTCGGAGAAGACTACAGAGAACTCCCAATATTCCGGAGGTAACTCAACTTCAGCTTGTATGTGCGATGCTTCGAGTTTTGTGGAAATGGATGTGCGATTGATTTTTATGGTCTGGGCGAAGTCAGTTCCACAGACATGGTTTTTCTTGTCAAGGCCATGGTCGAGTTCTCCCCAACCAATCAGCTTGCTGGAGGTCCAGCTGATTATGGGGTTATGCTCTTTGAGCCATGGCATTCCAAGGAGGAGGGATTCCCAGTTTCTGAGCTTGAGGATGTATGCATGGATGTGCATGGTCTTTCCCCAGATCTTGGCTCTGAATGAAGCGATGTGGGTTACCCAATCTCCAGTCCTGCCCTTGTAGCTTCTTGACTCCCATGGTCTTGCGATTTTCCATGTTGGGATGTTGAATTTTTCAACTATGGCTGGATCAATGATATTTGTTTCGGTGCCTGAGTCGAGGATGGTTCAGACAGTGTGAATCAAAGTGAGGTTCAGTGGTGGAAACCAACCAAAACCAACACAAAAGACAATGAAAGCAAGTGGTGGTGTGCCTATGCAGTACCTAGATGGTGGAACCTGTTCTTTGGGAGGATTTTTGCAAGCTACAACACTCAAAGATGAGTGCTGAGGGTTGGGGGTGCTGCTGACGAAGAGGGAGCAAGAATGCAATAGATTGCAATGGGATAGACTGCTGTCAGCCTACAGAAGGATGGATGATGACTTAATTCAATGCTCTGAGCTGCACTGAGCTCAGGGAGGACTTGGAGCAAAGTATATTGATGATAGATGATGATAAGCGAAGTAGACGATAGCTAGACCCTTAATAAAGTCTCAACTATTGAAGCTGCTGAATGATTTACTGAATGATGATAAAATGCGAGCAAGAGGGGCTCTCTGATGTCTTCTTCTTTAGCTATCTAAGTACAGCGATTTATATACAGTACAGGGGCGTTGCCTATGGAAAACAAGGTGCAAACACTTGGTAAGTGATTGGTAACTGATGAGTAAGGAATGTAAGCAGTGGGTAATCGTCTTAGAAAGCATTGGTGAGCATTGGTAAGGATAAGTAAGCCAAAAAGCGAAGAATCAGTAAGCAAGGGCAAAAGATTGGTAAGTATTGGCAATAGGTGAGTCAAAGACAGTCAGAATGTCAAAGTATGAGTCAAGTAATGTCAGAAACTGGGAAAGCGCACTGGAATCACATTAGGGGGAGGCTGTGCATGTCACATCTTGAAGAGATTGCCTCTGGGCCAAAGTGGGATGACAGAGAGGCAGTGCTGATCTGATGCTGATATAGTACATCCAAAAGCAGACAGGGTGAGTCAGATGTCAACAGGGGTCAAGCTTTGGGGGTCTGTGGGGTGACAGGAGCATAAGGGATCTCAACTTTCCCCCCCTTACTGTCCTCTCAGTGAAGCAAGTGAAACTTCATGAATGAGGCTCTGATGGAAGAGAGGATGCAGGGGGAGGGTCTTCTGCTGTATCTTGCAATAAGGAGGCAAGATGTGCATCATACTCATCATGGATGTGATCAGGGAGAGTGGAGAACAGTAGATTATACTGTAGCTGTCGCAATTTTGGAAGAATGATGGACGAGACTGGTATGAAGACATTGCAGGGAGCAGGGAGGAAGGATCCATATGCTTCTTGGACTGGAGAGACTGAAAAGACCACATAAGACCTTTCCAAGCAAATGACAGACCTGAGGTGACCAAAGAATGTCCTCCTAGAGGTCATACTGACAAAAAGAACATGCTGTCCAAGCTGGATGGGCTGAGAGGGGGTGGACAAGGATGGGATGTACCAGGATGCTTCAGGATGGAACCTAGTAGGAACTCCTGGTAGATATACATAGCCATGGTCCCTAGCAAAGGGGACAAGCGAAATGATTGATGTGGAGGTGGCCATATCAGAAGAATTAGCAAAATGAGCATCTTTTGGAGGGAGTGCTGTAGAAATGTGTGGAGTGTGCAAATCCTTTCCAATTTTGGAAGGTAGGATCGCATGGCTGAGCACTACAAGCGAGTGTGGGAATGGTTTCAGTGTCTGCAGAATTGGTGGAGATGTGTCAAAAACCGGAATGCCATACACGGGCACTTAAGAATTTTCATCAGTGCTTAACTCACTTCCTCCTTTTTCTTTGGCATTGATGACTCATTCTTGTGTGAGGGATGACTGCCGACATTTCTGGCTGTCCTTCTTTGCATGAGGGCTATGGTCTTCATCTCCATTCATCAGCTACATCCATGTCCACCTCACCAAACACCTTTGGTGTGTGACACTGGACATGAGCAGTCATCCTTTGCACAAGAATGAGCCATCAGTGCTAAAGAGAAAAGAGGAAGTGAGTTAAGTGTGCATTAAAAGTTTTTAGCACCTGTGTATGGCATTCCAGTTTTCATTGTATCTCCACCATTTCCAAAGATATCGACTCCATTCTCACACTTGCTTAAAGTGCTCAGCCACATGATTCTGCCTTCCAAATTTGGAGAGGATCCTTGCACCCTACACATTTCTACAGCACTCCATCCATCAGACAAACATTTCACTAAGTCCATCAATCATGGCTGCCTCTTCATCAATTGTCTTGCTTGTCTCATTTGCCAGAGACAATGGCTATGTATATCTGCCAGGCATTCCCACCAGCTTCCATCCTGAAGCCCCCTGGTTCATCCCATTGTCATCAGCCCCATCTTGTCCCATGCAGCTTTGTCAGCATGTTCTCCTTGTCAGTATGACTTCCAGAAGGATGTTTTTTGGTCATCTCAGGTCTGTCACTTGGTTAGAAAGGTCTTATGTGGTTGTTTCAGTCTCCCCTCTTGATGAAGTATATGGATTGTTCCTCCCTGCTCCCTGCACCATCTTTATTCTGGTCCCATCCATCATCCTCCCCACACTGTGACAGCTGCAGCATAGTCTACTGTTCTCCAGCCTCCCTGATCACATCCATGATGAATATGACATGCATCTTGCCTTCTTACTGCAAGATCCAGCAGAAGATGTCCCCCCTTCTCCTTCTCCTCCATCAGAGCCCCATTCATGGAGTTTTTGTTAACTTTGCTGAGAGGATGAAAAGGTGGGAGACACAATCACTTATGCTCCCATTTCCCCACAGACCCCCAACACCCTAGCCCCCTTTGACACCTGACTCATGCCCTTCAATTCTGGAATTAATACTTCCCTATCTGGAAACACCATCCATCTGTCATGCCATCTTTGGATCTAGAGATGTCTCTGCTGAGATCTGACTTGCATCACCACCCCCTAATGTGATATCAGTGCACTTACTCAGTTTCTGACTCCATTTGACTCATTTTGTGATATTTTGACTGTCCTTGACTCATTTATTGCCAATACTTACCAATCCTCTTTGCTTGCTTACTTTTCATTTCTCGCTTGCTCATCATGATCACTCAGTCCTTACTCATTACTTACCAAGTGTTTGTGCCTTGTTCGTCACAAGCTGCACTCCCCCCACAGTATATAAACCCCCATGTACTTAGCTACCCCCAAGTGAACCAGAAGCCATTCACTCAGAAGTCAGTTCAGTGCCTATCTCATCATTGACAGTTGAGGCTCATTCAGAAGAGTCTGACTGTCCCCATTCATCATCCTAGGTAGTTGAGGCTCCATGAAGGGGTCTATCTACCTCCATTCCTTATCTGAAGCTTTATCCCTGCTTAGTCAGCACATACACTTAGTCATTCCTCCACTCCTGCATAACTCATCATTGACTTGTGCCAGGAGCACCATTTATTGAAGTCCATCATTCCAGAGCACTTTCAGCTGAACACCTCCAGTCTGTTTGGCATCTCCCTTCCAGTTATCATCCATTCATCTACTCCTGCATAACTTGTCAATGACTTGCACCAGGAGCACTCTACTTGAAGTCCCTCCCCCCACATCAGGTTTCTCTGCCCTCCATGTTCCACAGAGGTAAACCACCACTCACTTGTATTTGTCATTTGTTTGGTTTTCACCAGCTTTCCACACTTTGACTCACAATGGGGTGACCAAATGTGCCAACTGCACAATTGGCCAAATGCTGCATAGCTGTGTCAGACCTAATCAAAAAGATTGGGTCTCCAGACTGCCTGTCATTGAATTTGCAATCAGCAGTGCTACATCTGAGTCAATGGGATATGCACCTTTCTTCCTGAACACCAGCTGCATGCCCTGGAAGATGATCTGGGACATGCCTACTAAAGATGAGTATCCTAGCATTAGAGCATTTGCAAACAAGATGAAACTTACAATCATGGATGCTCATGATGCAATCATGAAAGTACGAGTAAAGCAGGTGATCAGCACTGTAATGACCAGTAGACTTTTCACTTTCCAGGTTCCCTAGTTGCCTATATATATCCACCCTCTGGTTAGGGTTATGCCTTAGGGATGCTTAGTCATCTCAGACTTTTCCTTTGCTTACTCTTAATGCTTACATGATACTTAGTAAGGCTGTGCCTCATTGCTAATGTGTGTTCGCATTCGACCAATAGCATAGTTCTCTCTTTTGTTTACCTCTTTCTAGAATGTTCTCTCATGGCAATACGTACAAACAGTAAGGCAGTATATAAGTCCTGTCATTTGTCGTAGCCAGTTTCTCTAATCTAGTTCGTTTTGAGCTTGGTACTCAATCAATGGGTTCCACTCCCACAACTCTCTGGTTTGAAGTGATAGCTGAGAAGACTTTGTCTTTGGTTGCTTCACTTGAACTAGATTTCTAACTTCTCCCCTATCCCTTCATACCTGGTGCTGAGGGTCAACAGCAGTACGATACTCGTAGTGGGCAGATCTGCCCATAGTTTCTTTTCACCTCCGTCAGTGCGACCGAGAGTGCCCAAGCGACAAAGCCAAGTTGGGCAAGTGTCTTAGGGAGTTTTAAATTCTATGTATATACACCATCCCGAGGTCGAGCTCAGTGTACACAGGGCGACATCTGTTCAAGAGGGCCCACAAGGTCCAAGGCAGCTGAGCCATACATAGTCGTAGTTCCCGCATGGCAGTGGAGGTAGACCAGTAGTCAACATTCTTGCACCTACCGTAGTTTGCCTAGCATGCCAGGCTGGTCTCTTCCTATTGCTAGGAGATTGATCAGGAGAGAAACAGTGAACAGGCTACATGTTTAATGGTCTTGAACATCATCGGCGAGTAGTACACCTATGATACTTTTACTCTACCACCATTCCCGCCATCAAGAAGGAAGAGGTTGAGCTTCGTCTCCCTCTTAGATTCCTCCCTTACAAAAGGGAACTCTCTACTCTGTGCCTCTCGCACTCCTTGTCCCTGCTCACCCCACTTCCCCTTCCCCCTCTCGAGCTCTTCCATGAGGTAACTCCAGAGCTGGTTTATCCTTCACCCTCACCCTCTCCTGAACCGAACAAACTCAGGTTCATCTTTAACCAACCCTACAATCTTCAGAACTGACATTCCATCTGCCACCCCCTTCGTAAACCGGTCCTGCTGACAAGCAGAAATGGACCCAAACCAACCACAACCCCCGCCTGTTGATTATGCAATGATCCAGGTGATGGCAGCAGCAATGGCACAAGCCATGCAACAACATATGCTGGTGCCAGCTGCGGCACAAACAATGAACTTTGACCCCATGAAAAGGGGTGTTGCAGAACCAGGAACCTTTGACAGTTCCATCACAAAATATGAGGAGTGGGCAATCAAAATGAGAGCCTACTGCAAAGCAGCAATCCACCACTATACAAGCCAGGATTGCATGGCTTTCTGGACCCAGATGACCGGTCCAATTGCCAGCAATTATGCTCGGGCCAAGCTGGATTTCCACTTGGCAAATGGAAACTGGCCAACTATTGATGAGGTAGTGGCCAACCTCAATTCTCACTTCCAGCCTATGAACAATGGGGATTGGGCCTGGAAGAAGATGCAGAAAGCGAGGCAGGGACAGTCTCAGATGGACGCCTTTTTGGTGGAATTCGATGGTTGGAAGCTTATGGCAAGCACTTCCAACAACTTGGCTATCCTGTGCCTTGAACAGGCAATTAACCCCAAGGTGCTCCGCCTCATGCATCATCTAGGGAAGAGAAAAGATATGTACAAAGAGTACATAACGGAGCTCTGGTTGGTGGCCAGAAACTTTGAAAACCACCACTACATGACAGCCTCCTCTTCAAAGGTATGGCCTCAAAATCAACCTCATGGCTTCTCTGCCACAGGAATGCAACCTGGGGCTGGCACTCCCATGGATATAGGCACCGCTCCTTGCCAAGGAAAGGGGAGGGGACCCCTGAAAGACAAGTCCCATATAACCTGTTTCAGATGTGGCCTGAAGGGTCACTATTGAAGCGAGTGCCCTAAACAGGCACAACCACAAGGATGCCCTGTCAGGGCTGTAAATACTGACACTGGTCCTGACCCCCACCTGAAAGCAATGGAGGGGATGAGCTTTGAACAAATTGTTGCTCATATTAACCAGTTAAAAGAATCGGAGCTGCAGTGAAATCAGGTCCTGCAGACTCTTCTCATATGTGGACACTTGTTCCTGTTTCTCCTTCTTCTTCTGTTACCTACAGTTTTCGTTCTACTTACAGACTCAAAAAAATAAAAGAAAATACAAAAGTTGAAAATAAAAACACCAAAAATAGTGTACCAGTAGTTAGCTTTAATCGCTTCTCTTTTCTCAATGTTGAAGAACCACAGGAGTTATTTAATGGTTCAGAATCTGTTTCTTCTCTTGCTTTTACATCATCTGAAGTGGAGTCCTGAAAGGGCTCAGGGCCAGATGTAAAACCATGCCTGCTTAATTCTGCTTGCAATAAAAACCAAAAAAATGTTTCTTTCAATCTCCCAGATCTTGAGGGTAGTAGTGCAAAGCCCTCCATATGGTCTGAAACCCAATGCACGCTGAACCTGAAAGACTCGGTGGAGGTCCCTTTGATTTTATGAACAAGTGCTGGTTCAGCATTCAAGGTGAATGCACTACTCAATAGTGGTGCTACTGGAGTATTTATAGATAAGGACTTTGTAGAAAGGAACCAGATTCCAAAAGTGGCATTGCCAAGAGCAGTGGATGTGTTCAATGTAGATGGTTTGCCTAATTCCACTGGAAGGATTACGCATCAGGCTCACCTTCGAGTCTCCTACCTCGACCACCACAAAGAACTTCTTGCCGAGATAACCGATCTAGGAGGTAGTACCATGATCTTAGGTCATACCTGGTTACATCAGCACAACCCACTGATAGATTGGAAGACCGGTGAGGTCAAAATGGGTAGATGTCTAGCTAGATGCCAACAGTTGGCCCCTAAGTCTTTGTTCGTACACAAGGTAGAGAAGCTCGAAAGGGAAGCCATGGACTCTTATGTAACCTGGATTTGAGGTCTAGGAATGGACAAACCAAAAACAGATAAAACCCCAGAGGAACTTGTTCCAAAGGCATATCACAAGTATTTATCAGTCTTCTCCGAAAAGGAATCCGAGCATATGCCACTTAGGAAACCTTGGGATCACACTATAGAGCTAAAGGAGTTGTTTGTGCCGAAGAAAGGAAGGTTGATCCCTCTCTCCCCTGATGAGCAATGAGAAGTCAGTGACTTCATCAATGGTCAGCTCAGGAAGGGTTACATTTGGCCCAGTAAATCCCTGCAAACCTCTCCTGTCTTCTTTGTGCCAAAGAAAGACAGCAAAAAGCGTATGGTCCAAGACTATCATTATTTAAACAAACATACTGTCAAGAACTTGTATCCTCTCCCTTTAATATCTCAGCTTGTCAACAAGTTGAAAGGTTGCAAACTCTTCATGAAGATGGATCTTTGTTGGGGCTACAACAACATTAGGATCAAAGAAGGTGATGAATGGAAAGCTGCTTTCGTATGCCATCACGGTGCCTTTGAGCCCTTGGTCATGTTCTTCGGGCTTTGTAACTCGCCCACTATGTTCCAGAACATGATGAACGACATTTTCGGCGATATGGAAGATGTGCTCATCGTCTACATTGATGACCTGATGATATTTACAAAAATGGACAATCAAGAGGAACACAACAAAATTGTGCTGGAGGTGCTTAGAAGGCTAAAATTAAATGACCTGTTTGTCAAACCACAGAAGTGTATCTTCAGTCAACAAGAGGTGGACTTTTTAGGAATGATCATTGGCATTAATGGAGTACATATGGACCCTGCCAAAATCTCTGCTGTGCAAGATTGGCCCATACCAACAAATGTTCGCAGAGTTCATGGCTTCCTTGGCCTAGCGAACTTTTACTGACAGTTCATTAAGGACTTCACACAGATCGCGAAACCCCTGAATAACCTCATGAAGAGAGACCTTCCATTCATTTGGGATGACAAGTGTCAGGTAGCGTTTGATACGCTTAAGGAAACCTTCACCACTGCTCCTATTCTTATGTTCCCTGATCAGGATCAGAGGTTTCGGTTAGAAATGGATGCTTCAGACTATGCCACCAGAGCAGTGCTCTCAGTAGAATGCGATGACAGTCTCTGGAGACTGGTTGCCTACTCAAGTCATTCTCTATCTGGGGCAGAACTTAATTATATGGTTCATGACAAAGAGATGCTGGCCATCATTCATGCACTGGAGCAATGGTGTCATTACCTCGAGGCTACCCCATACCAGTTTGAAATTTGGATGGATCATCATAACCTCAAGTGGTTTATGACCACACAAAAGCTTCAGCCATGCCAGGCGTGCTGGGTGCAGTACTTTAGTTGGTTTAACTGTATTATTGTTCACAAACCTGGAGTCATGATGGGAAGGCCAGATGCCCTGTTGAGATGAGAAGACTTTGTAGAGGGAAAGGAAAGGGCAAAGTCAGAAGAGTCCCTATTTATAAACCTGAGTCAGGTTCGCTCAGTAAAGTTAGAAAATCCCTTCATAGAAGATCTGCAGATAGAATCTGCTAAAGCCGAAGGAATCCTGCTGGATGCGAGCTCTGAGGCAGTCTTCATTATGATGGAGAAAAGGTCTGGGTGCCTAGCACACTTAGAAGGAAGCTACTTGTCACTCTACACAACTCTCCCCTAGTGGGACATTGAGGAATAAAAGGAACTCAGGAGTTGATCACACACTGGTTCATGTGGTCCACCTTAAGGCCCAATGTAGAGGAGCATGTCAAGCATTGCCAAACATGCCAAGCCAGCAAGTCTGGAAATAGGCCACCTGCAGGGGAACTCAAACCTTTACCTATCCCTGATGGGCCTTGGAGAGAATTGACAACTGACTTTATGGATCTCGGAGTCAAGGGATCTTCTGGAAAGTCCCATGTCCTAGTCATCATTGACAGGTTCTCTAAGGAAGCAGAGTTCATCCCCTGCACTGCAGAAGAAACAGCTGCTAGCACAGCTTGTCTTTACCTGATGCACGTTTGGAAACACCATGGACTTCCAGACTCTATTGTATTGGACTGAGGCCCTCAGTTTGCCTCTGGTTTCATGAAGGAATTATTTAAAATGTTGGGAGTACAGCAGAAACTCTCTATGGCTTTCCACCCTCAAATGGATGGACAAACAGAGTGGTTGAACTGCAAGATCCAGCAGTATTTATGGATGTATGCCAACCAGCAACAGGCTTGCTGGGAGGAATGGCTACCTTTGGCTCAGTTTGCATACAACAACTCTGCCTCCTCTTCTACTGGCAAGTGCCCCTTTGAAGTTACTTGATCCTATAGACCTAGGATGGGTGTCGAACCGATGACTTCAAAGGTAGAAGCAGCAGAGGGAGTTGCCAAATCCTGGTTCCAGGTGTTCCAGGATGTCAAAGCAAACCTCGCCAAAGCACGTTCCTGGCAGAAACAACAAGCAGATAGATGCCACTCATCTGCCCCTTCCTACTCCATTGGATCTCAGGTCTGGCTAGCTACAGATCACCTGTCCTTAAAAGAACGGCAGAGCCGTAAACTTTCTGAGAAATGGATTGGTCTGTACAAAGTTTTAGAGGTACTTTTGAACACTCTTAAATTAAAGTTACCACGCAACATGAGGATTCACCCAGTTGTGAACATCTCATGGGTCAAACCCTATCTTGGTGCTCTTGATGGGCAGCCTGTCAACAGGCCTGGACCACAGAGGGTCACTGATGAAGGAGATGTCAAATATGAGGTTGAATATGTTGTCAACTCCCATTTGAAACGAGGAGCTCTTCAGTTCCTCGTCCATTGGAGGGGATACCCTGAAGAAGATCGTACCTGGGAGCCAGCCTCTGCCTTGAAGAATTCACAGTCAGTGATCAAGGATTTCTATCGATCCCACCCTGGGGCCCCCCATAAATTATCTCTCCTTTTGTCTGAAAGCTTCGACAGCTTGTTCACCCCTGTACTGGAACCATTTACTACTGTTTGTCCTATTTGGTCTTGCCTGGAAGTCGAGCCTTAGGAGGGGATAGTGTAATGACTGGTAGACTTTTCACTTTCGAGGTTCCCTAGTTGCCTATATATATCCACCCTCTGGTTAGGGTTATGCCTTAGGGATGCTTAGTCATCTTGGACTTTTCCTTTGCTTACTCTTAATGCTTACATGATACTTAGTAAGGCCATGCCTCGTTGCTAATGCATGTTTGTGTTCGACCAATAGCATAGTTCTCTCTTTTGTTTACCTCTTTCTAGAATGTTCTCTTGTGGCAATACATACAAACAGTAAGGCAGTATATAAGTCCCATCGTTTGTCATAGCCAGTTTCTCTAATCTAGTTCATTTTGAGCTTGGTACTCAATCAACAGGTTCCACTCCCACAACTCTCTGGTTTGAAGTGATAGCTGAGAAGACTTTGTCTTTGGTTGCTTCAAGCACTAATAAAAAGCACCATGACAGCCCATTTGTCAAAGGGAACCTAGTATATGTGTCTACTAAGAATATTAGCCTCCCAAAAGGAATGTCTTGGAAACTCATCCCAAAATTCATGGGACCCTATAGATAGTGGAGGACTTTGGCAATTACTCATATAGGATCAACCTCCCTACAAATCTGAAACAACGAGGCATACACAATGTGTTTCACTCTTTGTTGCTGAGAGTTCACATCCTGAATGATGACAGGAAATTCCCTGGAAGACAGGATGACCAAATCCTGGAGTTTGGTGGGAGCAGCCACAAGTGGGCTGTGGAGCATATACTCTGGCATTGTGGGAGCCACTCTGATGCTATGTTTGAGGTACAATGGACAGCTGGCAACCAAACATGGTTACCATATGAGGATATCTCACATTTGAAAGCACTAACTGATTATCTTGAGGCCATTGAGGCTGAAGGGATTGAAAATTTGAGGGACATGGGTGATGGGGAATTGTCAGATGATGATCCCCAGGTGTTTGTTGGACACTTGGCACTGCAGTCATGCAGAAGCCATAAATACCACCCATGTCCAAACCCAAGATGCCAGGCAAATGAATGGGATGCAACCCCATTGCAGCCTCAGCACCACTATCCACCACCTACTCACTCGGCCCATAAACCCTCATCACACTATGCCCCATGTCCTGCCCCCCACACTGCTCAATACAGATTGAACCGATGCCAACCTCCTCATGAACATTGAACCTGTCCCCACCATTATCAGTCAAGAGGCCCACCTCAGAGACAAACACATGGAAGCATACCTGCTTACCCCATGCATCACTTAAACCATCGCCATTCATGCCATGGACTGCGAACTAGGGGACAGTACCAACACCAATCTGACAGAAGAAGGAGTGTCGATCCAGTTTGAAGCACCATTGCTGAAATCATTGAGGAGCTACAGCTGTTGTCACTCAACACTCAATTGTCGTATCCATGGACTAAGGTTAAAACCATGTCAGCCCCACACTGTAACAAATATATTGAATGTTACTGTGGTGACTTCTTCTGAGTTCACACTTTCAATGAGAATGGTGAAGAAGGGGAATGGGTGGTTATCCACAGAGAGCAGGTTAGGCCATTCTTTGATCATGACCACATGCTGCATCATCAGCATGATACCATCCTGGAAACCCCCTCGTGGTATCATACCTGCTGAGAAGCAGTCAGGTGAATGGTGCTGACAGGAGCACATTTCGCATATTATGATGTCAACAATGACAGGGAATTGGAGGTCATTGCACCAGGCCCCATACCAGTACCTACACATATACCCACTCAACCCCATCCCAATACACCTTTGTCATCTTCCCACTGCAACAGCTTCCCAGGGCCCTGTCCAATGACATTGAAGATGAGGAAAAGGAGGAACTTGACATGGCTGACATCATGATCTCCATCGCAGACTCAGACTCAGACTCGGAATCAACCACTTCTAAGTTGCTTGATAGCATAAATGTGAACTTGAACTCAATACCAATGTGGCACTTCGAACGAGAGAATGTGCAAGTGGTATTTTCTTCAATGTGGCACAGTACAAAGCGGAGTATCGATGGGAATCAGGAGGCCGCAGACGAAGGGAATAGGAAAGAAGATGATCAGGATGATGAGGTAGAACTGGTACTGCATCTATGACAAGTATTTCCAGCACCATGATGTCAACCTCAAGATAATAACAACGGTGGAGGCTGGGATCAGGTCTAGAGCTGTCAGAGGTAAGACAACCAGAGCCCCCCACCTCATCCAATTGCACAAGCACATAAATGACTGGGGATCACAAAACTTGAGTGTGCCATCGTGTCGAGTGGTTCTGGGTCCATTATCAGGGAAAGTGGAACTACATTGGTATGTGACCATCATCAAGACCTGTATCTGCTTTGCTTGATCAGGGACACATGAAGCCAGGCATGGGGAGAGTGGTTGGAACTTCAGCACTGGTAAAGAGATGTGGATGATGGACACAGCCAGTCAGTCACAGATCTGCAAACCTGTACATCAGCACGGAACATAAATGGTACATATTTTCTCATGTGTGTCACTGCTGCTAGCTTCGTACTACCTGTCCTCGTATTACTCGAACTCATCCCCAAATCCATGGATTTCTGGTCCTGGTTTCAGTGGTGGTAGCTTGGCATAGGTGAGAAGGAAAGGGCAAGAAGGGAGGGGACGACAAACTCGGGAAGCTGGTGTTGCCCAAGTTGGGCTATGGAGAATCATAGTTCCACCATCAGCAGGAGGTGCTTCGGCAAGCCCTCGATTGATAGTTCCTGTGGAAACTAAAAACTCAAGACAAAAGGCAGATCTGATTGGCTGGGAGAAGTGTGTGCTGTAGTCACCAGATGACAGATGTAATTAAGACCTTAGGGTTCCTTGAGCATTGCCCAAACATAGACAGGCAATAAACAGACCCTGCTTTGCATTGTTGTTGGAAACATATTCCCTCCTGTGTTTCCTATCCTTTGGTGGTATTTACCCACATGCATTGCTTAGACTGCACAAGTTATGTTGTAGTGTCTCAGATTACCCTACTGTCACTTGGAGGAGAGAATAGGGTTGGAAACTTTAGAGCTAAGACCTGAAAGTCAACCCAAATGAGTTCTCTGGGCAACCTATACTACAGAGATGTCCCTACAGATGTGAAGTGCATCTAGCCAAAACAGTGATCTTGACACCACCAGTGGCCTCATCAGGAAATGTGAGGAAGCAACATGTAAGTAAAAGAAAGGCCCAGAAGGGTGTAGAACCATGTGCCAAGATTAGATGAGATAACTATGATAGGATAAGACAAGATGTGAGTAGACAAAAGAAAAAGATATGGCCATTACACAAAGTTGGTGCAGGTAAGAATGACTATGGTAAGAAGAAAGGGGCTAATAGAGTCAAAAAGCTGACATTGCCCAAGTCAAGTCATGGAGAATCATGGGTGCAACATCAACAAGTAGTGTGTGCTCAGCTGTCTTCATTGGCATTATCATGTGGGATCAGGACTAGTGCAAGTAGTGATTAACAGAAAGCTGCTATGACAAGACTCTAGACCTTTGCCAACCCTGCAACCTCTGCAGCTACACTAATGACACAAGAACAGCATCAAAACCACACTCCTTCACATTCACAATGCCCTACATGCCAGTGAATGTACCAAATTCAGTGTTGATCTACCAGTATTGAGAGGAAATGGCACAGGAAATGAAAAAGAGCTGTGTGTGATGAGATGGTGGAGGGATATAAGGACATCACCTGGATAAGGCTCATAAGCAGGGGAATGACAAAGGAGTCAAGGGACATTTGACAGTATGCAACAACTGTCTAGGAAAAATCATTGTAGGCAGTGAGCACTGTGAGTTTATATGTGCCAAAGATGTGATAGAGGGGTGGGAGATAACAGTGGCTGGGGGCATAGTGACCAGTTAAAGGGTCTTCCTGGCAAATTATTATGCAAGTGCTTGGATACAATTTGTACTTTTCACCAGGTAGCATATCATGAAGCATGATTGAAAGTGGGGTGTGACAAAATGTAGTATGTGATACCATATCAGAGGACATGGGTGTAATTAGCAAGGTAAAATGATCATTGGAAAGATATGGTGTATGAACAAATTTGTGGCAGTACAACAGCAGGTATACCCAACATCAAATTGCAATTTAAGCCATCATTCACCTGGTGATATAGAAGCATTTGCACCACTCTTTGCCATGGACCATCTGACTCAAGTCCAGCTCTATGCAACACCCTCTAGGAAAGACTGCTGTGGTCCACATTGAGTAAAATGGTCTCCTAGGTGTTGGAGGGATCCAAAGTAGTAGTTGTCCCTTTGGGCCTTTGATCCAGCCATCATCATGTATCTTGACTGCTTCACCCAGACTAGCCCTCTGTTGCATGAACACATCAACAAGTGGATTACTATTACACAGAGCATGTGAGGGGTCAAATGAAAAGCAAATGGGATATCTCTTGACACCTGCACTTGTTGATAAATGAAATAAGAATAGATAGAAGGTGGAGGCACATACCATCTGAAGGAGGGAATGGATGAAATATGCAGGAGGGGTGGGATGCAACCATTATGAACACCTCATGCTCCCAGACCCTCAGTGTTGTCCCAAGAGCCTGAGGCAATCCTCTTCTCATCAGGGGAGAATGCAACTGATCTGACTACATCTGTATGACCCTCAAGAGGGGTGCCAATCTGCACACCTCCTTCAACATCCCACACCCTCACAGTGTTGTCCCCTGAGCCTGAGACAATCCTCTTCCCATCAGGGGAGAATGCAACTGAATTGACTCCTTTTGTATGGCCCTCAAGAGGGGTGCCAATCTGCACACCTCCCACAACATCCCACACCCACACAGTCCTGTCCCAAGAGCCTGAGACAATCCTCTTCCCATCAGGGGAGAATGCAACTGAATTGACAAAAGAAGTATTGCCCTCAAGAGGGCTGCCAATCTGCACACCTCCCTCAACATCCCACACCCTCACAGTCCTGTCCTGAGAGCCTGAGGCAATCCTCTTCCCATCAGGGGAGAATGCAACTGAGCCAACTGCAGAAGTATGGCCCTCAAGAGGGTTGCCAATCTGCACACCTTCCTCAACATCCCACACCCTCACAGTCCTGTCCCAAGAGCCTGAGAGAATCCTCTTCCCATCAGGGGAGAATGCAACTGAATTGACTTTATCTGTGTGGCCCTCAAGAGGGCTGCCAATCTGCACACCTCCCTCAACATCCCAGACCCTCACAGTGTTGTCCCAAGAGCCTGAGACAATTCTCTTCCCATCAGGTGAGAATGCAACTGAATTGACTGTAGATACATGGCCTTGTAGTAGCTGCTGTTCAACTGGCCACCCTTTCAACCCTCCTACAGCAACTCTAGCCAGCCTTGGGAATTTTGGCAAGATCATCATTGATAGCAATGCATTGGAAGGAATAAATGGCAATGCAGAAGCATACAGGTGTGGAGTGCTGTGCACTATCACACTGCTGAAATTCTGAATCAACTTGATTCCATCCTCTACCAATGCCAATACATCCTTGAAGCCTCCTTGTCCCTTCATTGCTGTGTCAAATGGCATCAAACACTGTACATAGGGTACTCACCTGTAGCCATGTTGCAACCCTACCAAGAGCATCCACCCCCTTTCCAACCATCCCCAGAAGACTTAATACCTCCAGCCAGAACATCATCTTTTCACTTCCAACAATAGCCCTCACCAACCCTGCAAGTCCCAAGTCAAATGCTGGGTCCAGAATCGACTGGAGTATGAGAGATGGTGTGGAATCTTGTCCTCAATTTTCTTCGACAGATCAAGAACTTCAGCATTGACAAGGTAGGAGCTTTCTAATTTGCAGATGTTGAATTCAAGGTTTTCACAGAGAAGCTGCAATGTGGCAGAGGCCAGGTCTTTTCCATCAGAGGTGTCAACAAAGTAGACACCACTCTGTGAACGATCCATCAGGAAGTCATAGAAAGATGCATGAAGTGGCCACACAGCGGAGACATGGTCCACAATGCCACCCAGCATGGAGACATGAACTTGAGGATGAGAACAATGTCATAGTGGTCCTGCATGTTTGGGAATTTTTTATGCATCGAATTCAAGACTGCCATAGGAAGAGGTTCAAGGGTCATCACAACTTGCCACATCACAGAGTGATATCATTCCAGGCCTTTCCCAGATTGGGGTATGCCCTCCTTCAGGATCGCAAAGTAAGTTGTGTCCAGGAGCATTCTGCCTTCTTCTGACTCTAGCACCATCAGATCCTTGTAGCATTCTTTCCAAGTTTCTCCAGCTCTACCTGCCCTGATGAACTCACAAGCTAGACAAGCCCACTCGAACAGACCACTGGATTTTTTGATGACGTTCTGGATTTCTGTTGCTTCAATGGTGGGAAGACTGTCCAGGTCCTTTGAAACATATAGCCAGATATCATGTTCCACCAACTCCTGATGAATGTCGTCCAATGAGATTGCCTTCACATGTGGAACATCCCTCATAACATGTGTGATGTCTGCTAATGGTCTGGACGTCAAAAGGATCTGGAAATTTGCTGGCAGATGTGTGGCTTCTGATGATTTCAGCAGGCTCAGGATAACCTTCCTCAGTTTCTCTGGCCCACTTTCATCCAATGCATCAATTATCACGACCACATTCCCAACTATCTCTCCATTAATCTTCGATAGTGGCTCCAAGATGAATCATTTCCACTGCTGTACCACATCGCATGTCATCTTGAGTGCATGGTTATTTGACACCACATTTGACAATGTGCATCGAAATGCCTGATCATGATCTGCCAGATCACACACGATAGTAGTCAGAATCTTTTCCTCCCATCGCTCAGCCTGCCTGTCACAAGCAAAGCAGAAACAGGTGCCAGGAGCTCCCACATCCTCGATCCATGATGTGATTGTATGGGCAATGGCAGACTTTCCCCTTCTGACCTGCCCATGGAGCCACAAGATACAAGGGGCATTGATGTCACATGTGGTAATCCAGTCGGTGATGTCCTTCAAAATTTCTGTTCTGGTACCATTGAGGCATGTCTTGGTCATATTCAGGCCTGCGCCCACAGCATAAGCCATGCCTTCGAGGTTCAGGTCTTCAAGAATGCAGTACATGTTGATCTGGTTGTCCCATATCGCATGATCCTGATATTGTTGCATCAGGTCACCCAGATTCTTGATGTGGCCACAGGCGACAGTCTGCGGGTCAGAAACAAAGCTGTCCCTGATTCTTACCACTGACAACATATTGCATCAGCACACTGAAGTGGATCAGAGGACCATGAACATAGGACCTACAGATGTTCTTCTTTTTGCAATATTTTACAATGAACAGTGCTGCAGCACTCATCTCCTGTGAAATCTTCCATAATGTCTCTTTCATGCTATCCACATTCTCAATGGTATCCTTCTCCATAAGAAATTCATAGAGATCCTTTACAGCATTGAGAAGGTCAAACACTTCGTTGTCCAGGTTTGCTTGGTTGATGAGCAACTAATGAGAACTATATGAGCGAGGGATTCATGAGAGGGAAGGGGGAAGTACTTGAGAAGCAGCAGTGAGAATCCCTAGTGCAAACTGAACATAAGGGTGGACCTGTGCACTTACATCAGAGCATGCAGGTGACAGAAGCTCAAAGGCAGTACATTTGATAGAGTAGTAACAAAGGAGTTGAACACTTTGAGAGGCTTGAGAATCACCTTGATACTTTGAATCACTGTCATCGCAGTATTGGCCTGCCTGATAAGACCAACAGCTGTTTGCAATGCCTGGGGAATGGGCTTCATCTCAACCATCGCCTGTTGTGCAACATTGACTTGGCTGCCAATTCCGGTGTCAGTTGTCTCTGTAGTGGGAGGCTCTGACCGAGTCTGGTTCAACTGATGGAAGAGGTGTCCCATCCTGGAGAACAGCTTTCGAGGGGTATCCACTGATGGTCCAGCGATCAAAGGGGGGTCAGCAGAGGGGCGAGATGAACCTTGTGACTGTTCAGGCAGAGGTCAATAAATTCCATCATGTGCAAGGTATAAAATGCGTACCAAGGGAATGTTAGGTGCGGTTGAACTGGGTCTTTTGGAGCTAAAAAGCCAATGTTTCTTCAACTGCTTGCGAGCCATTGAGAAATCTGTAGTTTGTGTAAGGTTTGTAGGTTGGATTTGAGGTTGAGGCATGTAAGTCAAGTAGTTTCTGACTGAAGTGTTGCAGTTGAGTGCTGACACGCTGTGGACACGCTGCAGGTGGCAATGCTGGAGGCCTGGAGCACGAGCCAGATACATTTGCAGTCATATCTTTCATATGGAATAAGAACTTAAAATTTGACTCCTTCATGCTTCCATTGAAGAGAACATCAATGCCCAGTCTATGAATGCTTTTGCTATGCAGTGTGAGCTGTAGTACCTCGCAGAATCTGATCATCCAGCCTTGTAACTCATGGACGAAGGCCCCAGTCATTGATCAAGTTCAGTTCAGCAGTAAAGATTCGAGTGTAGCTCAGGGTTGGCTCGTGCATTTCACAATACATGAATTCCACATTTCGAGGTCACACTTCCATTCGATGGCAGAGTGTAGCCTGGCTGCTTTGGTGGGTTGCAAAGCAGGGCTAGGTGGAGGCTGTGGACTGACACCACTCCTCGAAGACAAGGACTTTGTTTCACCATCACTGCAGTAACGCCAGTGGTCAGGACACTTCAATGTCAGTCCAGCTATTCACCAGGTGACCATGGGGACCAAAGTTAACAGCTTTGATTTCAGGTTTGTCAGACTTCTTGGTTTGTTGTCCGATGATCTTGATTGATCTCGATCTCTTCCACCAACGATGTCAACAACAAGATCGAGACGTCAGACACACTGTCATCATCTAGAGAGTAGTAATCATCATTGTCATCATCTTCATTGTCATCAATGCCCATAATCTCTGACATATGGTCCAATTTGCATGTCTTCACCAGTCAGCTGTAAGGAGTGCCATAACCATCATTGCTCAACATCTCATGGTCAGGATCAGTGCTGTCAACATGTTGCTTCTCATCACCATCTGGCTGCAAGTCACACTCTTTGCTAATACCATATCTGCTGCTGAGTTGAACTGCATAACTGCACCAATCATAGTCACAACAAGAGTGGTCCACATGTCAAGAACATGGAATTTCGATTGGTATTGAAATTGGTATTTTGGAATTCCAGAAAGAACAGGATAAGGTCGATGGCATGGAGTACAAAGTACAAAGCAAGGAACATGTGAGAAACAAGAGAGAGAGAAAAAGAAATATTTCAGCCTATATCCATCCCAGCAAATGAGAAAGTAAGAAGAACTCAAGGGATTGCTTTGTGCTAACAAAATGCAACTAACCCTCTGCCACCTCCATGTATGCTGCTGGGACAGTGTAGACAACACCATCCCATTCGGCTATGCAATTTTTAACAGTCACATGAACTGTCCATGCAACGGGCATTCACCACATCTGTGGTTGGCATCCACTCAGTCCATGCCACACTGTAATGAATAAACCCAACTAAGGACAGCAGTATTGTTGTTGTGGTATGAATGGGGTTTGCTGCTATAAATTCTCAGACCACAAATATCAACTGCTGTTGTTCTATGATTTTGGTAATGAGTACCATTTGGGCTTCTTGTCGGTTCTTGCTATCTGATTGCATTCTCTTCCACTGACAATGTCAGCAGACGCAGTACAATCGACAACAAGATCATTCTCACCATGTTCCTAGGGGTGCTGTCATCTGGAAACCACCTCATACACTACTTACCGGAACTGGTGCAGGCACCAGCCAATGGAACAACAACCACAATTGTCCTTGACAATCTCACATATGGATTCCATGTGATGTCATGACCGACCCCGATGATATCCAATGAAGCCTACCTCCACATTCCCTGTTTGTTCTGCTCATGTGCCTGTTTGAGGCACTCGACCATTTCTGGGGGGCACTTGCTGAATCTGAAGTACACATCATAGGCTGGGGTGTCCTTCTCATACATGAAGATAACTGGGTATGTTCAGCAACAGCTGTGTGGACACCTGAAGATGTCTCTGTATTGAACAACAACCCTACTGCTTCCGATGAATTTGGTTTGGATCGGAAGGAGGAAGAGTGCCCTTGTATGAAGAAGATGAAGATGAGGATAAGATCAGTGTCGAACTAGACAAACATGGGCCTCTGGACAGCATTGTCACAAAGAGCCCTGTCATCGAGTGCTTTGAGGAGATCAATGAAGATGAGGCTGAGGAGGATGGCTCTCCCCTGTTCACACTCTCCTCGATAGACTTTGCACATACATGACTCCGCCTGGATAGGGACCTGACATGGGCATTCTGTTTGGTATGGCCACACTCATCCAGCTCATTTGCAAGTGACAGGGTGTTGTTCAGGCATTAGATGGTGAAGGTGTAGATGTAAAGAAAGCTTGCTGTCGCATGTAAGTGCAATATGCCATTGCCATGGTACAACTACATCCAGCAGATGCAGTGTTGACCTGTACTTTATACTTCATGGAAGGATACTCTCCAAAGAGTCTTAGCCATTGTACAGCAATGGATGTCCATACTCAGACCATTATGCTGAAACACTAGAAACTCGAACTATATGGCAGGTCAGTATGGAACTGTCCTTAGTGGCCAGTCCTGGCATGATCATTTACCCTATTATGAGCTAGTAAGTGGAACAGAAAAACAATGGCATAAGGACATCACCTGGGTAAGGCTCAGTACCCAGGGATGTCACAGGATTCAAGGAACTTTTGAGAGTATGCAGCAGCTGTAAGGTTGTAGTGGAATTGCCTCAAGCTCACACGCACAAAGTGTACCGTATGGTATTCGCACAGTAAGACGTAGAGACAAAAAAGATTCTTTTCTAAAATTTTCGAGGCAATACTTATATACGAGGAGGCATGTGATACCTTGGTATCACATGCCCACACTAAGTAGCTACTATGTTCGGGGTATAACCCCTAACACCCTCCCCTGCAGAGCCGACCCAGGCTCAGAAAGTAAAAAGAAAAACAAAGAGACAAGAGAGAAAAAGAAAAAGAAAAGAAAAAGACAGTTGCGCAAAGGTTAGGCTTCGCAAACTAATACTTTGAGGGTTAGGCCTCAAAGTCCAAATGCAGAGAAGGGGTGTTGAACCCAATCCTTTAATTGGAGAGTTGAGTCTCCAGAGGGAACATTCCCTCACATTTGCGACCTATCCTTGTCCTCAAATAGGTCATCAGTCATTTCGCCCTCCTCGGGCTCAGAGTCTTTAGTAGGGGGATTTCCCCTAACAGTGGATGCTCCCCCATGAGGACAGTGGGGGAGGTCATAGATGAACGCTGCAGAGGCGAACGCGGAGACGATCTGCTGATCGTCAGCCCGTAAGGGTGTGTGGCCCGGAGGGACCTGGTTGATGGTGCAACCAATGGCTTGAGCCTGACGCTCGTACCACTCCCTCGATCCGACATCGCTTGGGGGGCAAGGTTCGGTGAGAGCCTTCCTCAGGGGCTTGATTTTTGCCATAACCTGAGGGTTATTCTCCCCTCCATTGGCAATGATGCCATTGACATACTCTCGACCAGCTTGTCAAGCCCATTGTAGCATGTCGTCAGTGTCATACGCGCTGACCCTGTTAGCAGCGAGATACGCTGCGATCGAGGCCCTGTCAGCTGAGGTGGTGAACTCACCGTCCCAGGGATGTGATGCGCCTTTGACTGGGCTGACTTCCGCCCAGTCGAGGAGGGACCGATATCGTCCCCTTACCGCGAGTAGACAAGCCAATTCATGCATCCAGACATTTCAAGCCCTATGGCTCCGAGGAACTGGCACCAGGCGCTCGTAAAGGAGGAACCCTCGGACGTTGCACAGAGACAGAGGGTCGGCCTCTGCATCAGAGTCATCTGGCCTGCTAGAAGTCCCCAGTACCCCTGGGAGCATGGCCACGAGTGTGGACTCGCCGTCTTCACCCCAGCGAGGGCGCCTCTGCTCTTTGTCGATGAACTCCCTCCAAGCTTCGACGGAACTGTCGAGGGGAGGGGCATTCGATGGTAGCTCGGGAATGCCCCTAGACTTCCCACCAGAGGGCTTGGCCCCTTTTGCCTTGCGAGGAGGTTGTGTCCTCATGGAGGACTGAGCTTGGGAGCTCGGCTCGGGCCTTTGTTCAGAGACCTGTTGAGTCTCATGCAGTTGAACCGCTACGTGGTCGATAAGAGCAGGAGTAGGGGTTGAACCTACATCGGATGCTGGAGTCGAGCCCGAAGGAGCGTCTGCTATCCGCTCCTGCAGCACTGGAGCACCTCCAGAGGGGCCAGACATAGGTGGGGGTATCCCCACAGCGGGTGCTTGTTCCTCTTCCCCTTGAGGTCGAACCGCCTTCCCCTTTTCTTTGAGGGCCTCTCTCCTCTCGTGAGATTTCCTGGAAGACCATGCAGGAGGCTTCCACTCGCTCAATGCGAGGTTGATGACCTCATTTGACCCCAACTTGCATCTTTTCCACAAGTTGAGGTAAGTTATAAGGTCCTGCACCTTTCAGACGCAGGGAGCCTTATCCTCTGGCTCCTGTAACGCTTTCGCATAGAGCTGGCAGATATCATCTGTGGTGTTGAAGAGGGCGATGGGCCCCAGGATGCCTCCTTCAAACCATACGGTTTCTTGCCCACTGGGACCAGTGGGACGACGCGCAGCCTGAGGTTGCGCTTCACACTGTCGATCTTTTTGCCCTCATAGGTGTAGAGATTGTTGTTGATCCTCATGAAGAGGATCTTATTCTTACCATCTGAGCCTTTGCCCAGACTAAGCACGCGATGGGGCCATTCCATCCCATCGAACTCAGGGAACATTGTTCCCTGTGCAGGAACAGAGGGTGCTCCCTCATCCAGAGTCATCTGGACATCACTAGGGACGTCTGGAAAGCCGACAGCATGGTCGGTCATCATCACATCCTCCGTAGGAGGATGGTGAGGCCATCCGTGCTGCGACAAGGGTTGCTCCCTTGAAACATGAGAACCAGTAGGCTTCGCCTGCACCCTCCCCCCTGAAACAAACGTTGCAGCGGGGAGGGCCGTCTGGGATGTCGAGGGACCAGCTCCAGGCTGGTCGAGAACACGGTGGTCAGGGCCACCAAGGGACACAACTCGTGTGCATTCGAAATCCCGTGCCTCCTGCTCGACCGACATGGGAGCTGGAAATGTATGACGAAGCTCGTTGATTTTGTCTTGTAAGTGACGAATCTCGTCGTCATGGTCGTTGAGGTCATCCTCAAGGTATGCAATGCAACGACGCATGTCGTCATATGGAGAATGGCGGACGATGCGTGCAGCTTTGTCCGTGAGGTTGAATATTGCAGGAGTGAGACCTGCTTCAGAGAGGGCCATGCCCTGGGAGACGTGCAATGCGTAAGCATTGCACGTTGTGCAAGCGGAATCGTGATGCCGGATGAATGGCAGTTGTGGGTGGCACACCCAGAAAGGTCCTCGAGGGCGTTTGTCACGATGATCATCGCGCTCTGGAGACGAGGCGCGTGACGACGCGACGGATGGGGAGCGAGCACGCTTCTGGCCACTGCTGACCGTACATGTGCTGTGCTGAGCAGCAGGGGACGGCGAGCAAGGAGCCTCACTATCAGGTCGTGCGCCTCGATGTGCAGAGAGCTCACCATGATCACACGTGGCTGACTCCCTGCGAGAATGGCGTGGGGACGGCTGGGGGGAGCACGAGCTCCGGGTACTGTGACGATTATCGCAGGAAGACATTCTGGATAGTTGGTTGTGTTGGAAAGAGGTGGTGCTACGAAGTGGTACGAGTGAGGAAGAAGCAAGAGTAAAAAAGGAGGGCACGAGGTGTAATTAAAAAACTTAAGTAATACTCGACATAGAAAAAACACGTGAACAAGGAGTGATCAGCGGGTGGCTACGTTATACTATCTACCTTTGACAGAATGCGGTGTTCGGTTATTTTTAGGCTTTTGATCTTTATCTTTGTTATTTTTATTTCTATTTGACTTTGTTTTTTCTCTGAGTCCATTTGGTTCCGTTAGTAGTACATGACTACTCGTAGTCACTATGTGGCTACTACGCATTCTCACGTATCCTGTGCCTTGCGAGGCAACTGGCGTATATTCCGCATGCCTTGAAGTTCGAGGTACCTGTCTAGGGCCTCAAGCTTCTTGCAGTGGGACGTCGGTTCCCATGTGGAGTCTCCCAGATTCCACTTAACAAGGAATTCTACCTTGTTTCCAGACCACCGGTGGGCGAGTACTTCGTCCACTATCCATTCGTCGTCGTCAGTCGTACTGACATCGTAGAAGGCATGTGCATCACGTCGTGGAAATAGTAAGTCGTCGTTTGGCTCATACTTGTGCAGAAGCCCAATGTGAAATGTTGGGTGTATGCGTCTCGCTCTTAGCTGCTCTGGCAGCTCGAGCGTATATGTATCACTCGCGCTTTCACAGCGTAGAACCTTCATCGGCCCGATGAATCTTGGCACGAGCTTACGAGCTCGTCCTTTGGGCATGGTCAGGTTCTTCGTGGAGAGATACACCAGGTCTCCAACTCGAAGGTGAGTTCCTTTTGCTTGTTTCTTGTTGGCGTGGTACATCTGCACCACCCTACTCTCGATTATGGCGTCATGCGCCATTTCTAAATTTTCCAGTGCTTGTCGGACGAATGTCCTTACTCCTGGGGACGATGTAGTCATCCCTTTCTTGATGCGTTGCATCATTATGGGCATATGTCCGTAGTTCAGTTCAAATGGGGCGAACCCCGTAGAACTGTTGATGCTCGAGTTTATTGCAAACTCGACCATTGGCAGCTTTGACACCCAATCCCTCTGGTCCAGACGGACCATCGACCGTAGCATCTGCACTACATTGCATATGGCTCGTTCGGACGTGCCATCCATCTGTGGGTGGAATGCAGTTGACATTAGGAGCTTCGCTCCTAACATTCTGTGCATCTCACACCAGAACGTCGACGTAAATTTTGTGTCTCTGTCCGAGACGATTGTCTCTGGTAGCCCGTGTAAGCAGGCTATTTCTTTTATGAATATCCATGCGAGTTCCGAAGCTCGCACCGTCGTCTTCACCGGTATCAGGTGTATCATGGACGTCAGATGGCATAGGACTACCCACAGGTAGTCGTACCCTTCGCTCGGTGGGAATGGTCCCACAAAGTCCATTGCTATCGACCCCCACGGTCGTCTCGGCACAGGTAGGCTGTGCAGTAGTCCTGGAGGCCGCTGATTGTCGGCCTTCGTTGCCTGACAGATGGGGCAGGTTCTGCAAAACCTGTCCACTTCTCGACCGAGCTTTGGCCACCAGTACCACCTGCGGATATAGTCCGCCGTTCTCTGGGATCCAAAATGTCCCAGCGTCCTGTGCGCCTGGTCTATGACCCGTGCAATAATGTCGTCGTTTTTGTACTTTGTGTGAGGAAGACACAACACTTCCTCTCCACCATGATTTTTCGTGTAAAGCAGACCGTCTCTTTCCTCAAACTGAGGGTGATGTGACGGTTGCGCTAGTATTTTCACGAGCGTAGGCTCGTTCTTGTATCCCTTACAGATGGTGTCCAGGAATTCTGGCGCCTCTCCATAGGTTATTGGTGAGGTTTGTGAGGCCTCAGCGGATTTGAATATAGATGGATCCTCTTCCGCAATTGCGAGAGGAGCATCCTCATCGTTCCTTTCTGCAGCCGAGGCCATCTCCTGAGCCTCCAGGATGCGGTTTTCCCATTTTTCCTTTAGCCGGTTACTCTTACAAAGAGTCCCTTCCTGTTCTTCCATCGCTGATAGTCTCAGCTCTTGCCATCTGTCCTGAGGGAGATCATCTCCCTCTGGGTCCAGGTGTATGTCGGCATTTGCCCACTCGACGTTCTCGTCAGAGACGTTGTCTCCTCCTTCCTCCTTGTAGTAACAGGATAGGCAATCTTCCACTCGGTTTTCTGAGCCCTTGGCGTATACTATGTTCGCGTCAAAGTGCGACATATAATCTATCCACCGGACCTGTCAGCTCGACAGTTTTCGTTGGGTTTTGAGGTACCCCAGGGCCTCATGATCTGTCACTATTGTGAACTTAAACCCAAGGAGTTTATCCTCCCATTTTAGTAAAGCTTCAATTATTGTGAGGGTCTCTCACTCAAAGGTCCTATAGTTTTGTTGGGCATCGCTCAGTTTTTTCGACATGAAACCTGCTGGTCAGCAGGTCTTCCATTCGGGTCCTTGCCTGTACAGTGCACCCACTCCATAGAGTGATGCGTCGCAGACGAGCCATATTGGCTCTTCCTTCCTTGGATCTATCGGCCACAGTACTGGGTATTTGCAAGCCAGGTCCTTAATCATCTGGAAGCATCGGTCGTGGATTTCCCTCCACAGGAACGGATGTCCATTCCTTTGTATTCCAGTTAGTGGCGTCGTGTACACCGAAATATCTGGCATAAACTGTGCCAGGTATTCTATGAGGCCAACGAACCGTTGAACCTCGTTGAGCGACTTAGGTACTCTCCAGTTCCTAATTCGAGACATCTTGTCTCTATCTGCATGCACGCCCTTGGCGTTGATTATGTGCCCAAGACAGTCGAGTTTCTCGGTGTATAAGTCGCACTTCTCTCTTTCGAGGAAGAAGTCAGCCTGACATAGTGTTTCAAACACTATCTGGAGGTGCTGCTCGTGCTCCTCCAGTGTATCGCTGTAGACGAATATATCGTCGAGATAGACATATACAAAACGTCCTATGTGATCTCTAAAGATCACGGTCATAAGGCGTTGAAACGTCGCAGGGGTGTTACAATCCCCCTGCTGCATGACTTGGCTTATAAAAGTGCTGTAAATCGTTGAGAAGGCTGTCTTCCAGACGTCTTCAGGCTCGACGCGTACTGTGACGAGACCTAAACAACAGGGTTTGTTGTAGGCTCGCACAAAGAACCAACAGAAAGAAGAAGAGAGAGAGAGAGACGGCTTAGAAGCAGGTGACTTTTAGGACTCGAAGACCCAAATGAACTAGCTTAGAGCTAGTTGGGCGATTGAGCGACGATACTTATACTAAGGTACATGAGGTAACGGTGAGGCATACATGAGGTCCATGACATCATAGTGATGTCATAACGATGTCACAGTGGAGCGGAACGTACTAGAAGGGGGGAGCGAGGTAGAGGTGAGGCGAGGTCCAGGCCAGGACCCGGACCGAGTCCGAGAGATAAGATAAAATAGAAAGATTAGATAAGACGAAAAGAAAAGAGAAGAGAAGAAAAGAGTATGTATCGTAACACTATCCCCTCCTTAGAAATCGACTTCCAGGCAATTAAAGACAGGGACGGTGTCAGTGAAGTTTTCTAGGGGCTTGAAGAGGGAGGCGAAGAGGGAGGAGTTCATGCCATGGAGTTTTCGAGGGGCAGAAGGGTTGCGACGATGGAAGTCCCTGACCGCACCAGGAGCAGACTTCAAAGCGGATTCGGGTTCCCAAGTGCGATCTTCGTCGTGATACCCCTTCCAATGGACAAGGTACTCAAGCCTGTTCCTTTTTAGGCGAGAATCAGCGACGTAGTCCACCTCAAACTCCTCGTCGCCCTCGTGTCCTACCACCGGTCCTGGGCAAGTGACGGTTTGGCCCTCCAAAGGTCCTTTGTATGGTTTCACCCGAGAAACATTAACAACCGGGTGGATTTTGAGGGTCTTTGGGAGTTTCAATTCTACCGCATTGGGTTTTAATGAAACAATCTTGTAAGGACCAATCCAGCGTTCTGTGAGTTTCCTGGAGGGGTGACCAGAGAGGGAGATGCGGGAGGTCTCCAGCCAAACCATGTCACCAATCGAGTAGGAGGGGGCGTCAGAGCGAGACGCATCTGCAGACACCTTCATTCGCTCTGCAGCCTTATTCAAAGCCTTCCTTGTGTCCTCCAAAACCTTAGTGAGGTCAACGGCATGACCTGTAGCTGCCTCTGCCTTGGAAAGGAAGGGTTCCACCCCCATCCTGGGGGCATAGGAACGAGTGACCGAGAAGGGGCTCCTGCCAGTAGACTCCTGCCGTTTGTTATTATAGGAGAACTGGGCAACCTTGAGCCAAGAAGGCCAAGAACCCTGTCGGTCGTTGACAAAGAGACAGAGATATTGCTGCAGATCCTGGTTAAGGCGTTCCGTCTGGCCATCCGTCTGAGGATGGAAGGCAGTGGAGAGTTTGGGCTTGACCCCGAGCATTTTGCAAAGCTCAGTAGTAAACGCACTGGCGAACTGGGGGCCCCGATCAGAGATAACGGAGGCAGGCAACCCATGCTGAGTCCACACGTGATCTCGGAAGAGCTCTGCTGTCTGAAGGGAGGAAACCTCCTTGGTAGTGGGGGCAAAGACCACCTCCTTTGAAAACCTGTCCACCACCACCATGACGTTGTCAAAGCCCTGTGCCTCTGGTAACTCCATAAGTCAACCGAGATATCAGTCCAGGGGCGTTCTGGGACAGGATTTGGAAGGAGTTTTCCTGAGGGAGGGGTTCTAGAACTTTTAGCCATTTGGCAGCGGTGACACACCGAGACATAGTCTCTAACAGTGGTGGTCATTCCAGGCCAAACATAATTGTGGGAGACGAGTTCCAGAGTCTTCTTCCATCCAGGATGTCCTGCAAGCGGAGTGTCATGGTGTTTCTCGAGGCAGTGGACCCTGACGGCAGGTGGGACATAAACCTTCCCTTGACAAACATATAGTCCTTCTCTAAAGACCGAGCCCTCTGGTCGTGGTGTTACTGAAGAGGCAGACTTCAGAGTGAGGACAAGGTCAGCATCCTCCCCTACTATCAAGGTAGCCGCCACCCTAGAGGGGTCGAGCAACGTGAGCCCTTGGTTATCTGACCCCTTTTCTGGTTCGTGATCCTCTCTTCTGGAAAGGGCATCAGCTTTGGCCATTGAAGATCCAGGTTTATACACCAGCTTGTAGTTGAACTGGGAGAGGTACTGGGCCCATCGTGCCTGGCGACGGTCTAGATTCTGTGCTTTCATGAAATACTGGAGGTTTGAGTGGTCTGTCCAGATCTCAAACTGGTAAGGGGTGGCCTCCAGGTAGTGTCTCCATGTTTCTAGAGCACGAATTATGGCCAGCATCTCCTTATCGAAGACCTGGTAGTTTCGTTCTGGGGGAGACATGGAGTGAGAGTAGAAGGCGACGGGTCGCCAGAGGTCATCATCACATTTTACAGAGAGCACGGCCCCAGTGGCAAAGTCCAAGGCGTCTGTTTCCAGGCAAAACTCTCTATCCTGATCCAGGAAGGCGAGGACAGGGGCAGTAGTGAAGGCGACTTTTAAAGCATCGAAGGCCTGTTGTTCTCGTGGACCCCAAGTCCAGAGTTGATCTTTCCTTGTGAGGTCATTGAGTGGACGAGCGATCTGTGCGAAGTCCTTGATGAAGCGGCAATAGAAGTTTGCCAGTCCTAAGAAGGCTCATACCGAGTGGACCTTTGTAGGGGTTGGCCACTCAGTAATGGCTTTCACCTTACTCTCATCCATGCTGACTCCTTCGGTTCCAACCACCATGCCCAAGAACTCCACCTGCTTCTGTTTGAAGAAGCACTTTTCCGGTTTGACGAACAGGTCGTTCTCCTCTAGCCTTCTTAACACCTCCAAGACTATCCTGTCATGCTCCTTCTCATCATCCGTCTTGGTGAAGATCATCAGGTCGTCGATGTAGACTACAAGGATGTCCTCCATGTCACCGAAGATGTCATTCATCATGTTTTGGAAGGTGGACGGCGAGTTGCAGAGGCCAAAGTACATGACCAGCGGTTCGTAAGCGCCTTTATGAGTAACGAAGGTGGCCTTCCATTCGTCTCCTTCCTTGACACGGACATTGTTGTATCCCCATCGGAGATCCATCTTGGTGAAGAGTTTACAGCCTTTGAGCTTGTCGACGAGCTGAGAGATGAGGGGGAGAGGGTATGCATTCTTAACTGTATGTTCATTGAGGTAGCGGTAGTCC
Source organism: Pisolithus tinctorius (assembly GCA_024663395.1). NCBI lineage: Eukaryota > Fungi > Basidiomycota > Agaricomycetes > Boletales > Pisolithaceae > Pisolithus > Pisolithus tinctorius. Next base: position 510,627 of record JANFAH010000035.1, read on the forward strand.
TGAACCATACGTTTCTTCCCATCTTTCTTTGGAATGAAGAACACCGGAGAGGTCTGTGGTGACTTCGAGGGACGGATATAGCCCTTCTGTAGTTGGTCTTCAAGGAAATCAGACACCTCTTTCTGCTCTTCTACAGAGAGTGGGATGAGACGACCACGTTTGGGAGTGAAGGTTTCTTTGAGGTCAATAGCATGATCCCAGGGTTTGTGAAGTGGCATCCTTTCCGACTCCTCTTTCAAGAAGACCTTTAGGTACTGGTGATACTCCTTCAGGACGAGTTCTTCCGTAGTACCAGCTTGAACCCTGGTGGAGCGGAGCTTCGGATAAAGATACTCCATGTCCTGTGACTCCTGTCCTTCCGCTATTCTCTCTGCCCTCGTCTTTGGAGCCAGATCATGACACTCACGAGGGCAACGGGACAACTTCACCTGCTTGGTTTCCCAACACACCTCTGGGTTGTGTTTTCGTAGCCAGGTGTAGCCGAGTATAAGGGGGTGTGTGCCGAGTGTGGTGACCTGAGCCCAGACAGACTCTCGGTGTCCTTGATAGTTCATAACAAGGGAGGCGACGTGTGTGATGTTGCCTGCCACATTAGGGGTTCCATCAACATTGAGGACAGCCACGGGTCGACCAAGCTTGATCAGCGGGACATTATTTTCATCGGCCCATTTCTTGTCCAGGAAGGTATCATTGGCTCCGGAGTCCACCAATGCTTTTACATTCCACTTCTTCTCTCGCCCTTCTAACACCACCTCTAACTCCAACTCGGCCTTTGGGTCTGCTGTTCTTATTTTCGGGGTTTCTCTCGTTTTCTGGATAGGCGTACTTTTATTTTTATCGCAAGAGGAATTAAGCACCGATAGTTTTACATCTGCGGCCGCGCCCACTGGGGTCGCCTCTTCAGATGATACAGTAGTCTCTGAGTTAAATATATCCTGCTCGGTAGAGAAATTGTCAACACCTAAAACAGAAAACTTATTGTAAACATAGCCAGTGGAGACCCGATCCTCTACTGGCCGAACTCTTTTCCCTGGCTTTTCATCTCGTTGACCTGTTTGTCATAGAAGAAAGCCTGCATTTCTTCAAACAACATCTGGCAGAGGGCGGTCTCTTGTGCTTCTTGTGTCACCTCCCGTATGTTGGGCCTAGCAGGACCCTTTCCTTTAGCACGGGGACAATCACGCTTGTAGTGATTCCCCTGGCAGTCGAAACACTTAATATGGGAAGGGATGGGGCATGGAGGGAAGCGGGCAGCACCAATTTCCATGGGAGCGCCACGACCGGGTTGAGTACCGGTAGGAGTGAAGCGGGGGGAGTACGAGGGGCGGTTATACGAGGAGCGGGGAGCAGGTTCATCAGGGTAGTGATTGTACAGAAGTTTGAAGCGGTCCCTGGCGAGGGCGGCTTCTCAAAATGCGACAGTCATTTGGAGATAATTGCCCTGTGTATATCCCCTCCTTAGGGCCTCTTTCACGATGGCGGGGTGTACGGCGTTCTCCAGGAGGAAGCCAGCAGTTTCATCAGTGACACGTCCTTGGACCTTCAAGGACTCAAATTTCGCATAGAACTCCTCATACCGAGAGTTCCCTTGGCGCATAGTGTGCATCTGAGCTTTGGCCCACTCTACATCCGTTTGAGGGGCGAAGAATCTGTCAATGTCCTCGATCATTTCGGCTGTATCAGGCCACACTCCAGTGATGATGGCGAGGGAGAACTTGGCCTGAGCAAACCTTCCTGCTACAGGGCCTGTCATGCGGGACCATACTGCGGTACACTTGTCTTGGGGAGTAGGTAGGGCAGTTCTATTCTGCGCGACCCACACCTTCATCTTCACCCACCATTCTGAAAACTTGGCATGATCACCGGCGTACTGACCCGGGTCGGCCATCACCTCTATCCTTCTCTGGATAACATCTGCGGGGAGGGCGTTCCACTGATTATGCTGGCCCTCGATGGCTGTGATTGTTCCTTGAGCGTCCCTTAGCTCGTTGCTTAACCTGTAATTTTTGTCTCGAAGAGCGTCGAGAGTGTCGTGGAGCTCGGTAAGCTGGTCCTGGATGCCTTCCATAGCGATCTGGACGTTTTAGGGTGTGACGGGGGCGGAAGTTGTAGCGAGGTTGCTGGGGTTCAGCGGGAAGCGAACAAGGGAAGACGGACTCGGTGGAGAAAGGGTAAGAAGGGGGTGGCAGAAGGGGGTAGAGGTCGTGATTGAAGAGCGGAGTGAGTGAGCGGCGCTCAGGGATGTACGGGACAAAGAGATTTGGGTTGGGTTCAGAGGCTGGGGGACTTGGCGAGTACACCCACGAGCCTTCATGGAGGAAGCGAGGAATGATGACGAATGGTGCGAGGGTACAATGAAAAAGAAGCTAGTTCAAGTGTGACGAGACCTAAACAACAGGGTTTGTTGTAGGCTCGCACAAAGAACCAACAGAAAGAAGAAGAGAGAGAGAGAGAGACAGCTTAGAAGCAGGTGACTTTTAGGACTCGAAGACCCAAATGAACTAGCTTAGAGCTAGTTGGGCGATTGAGCGACGATACTTATACTAAGGTACATGAGGTAATGGTGAGGCATACATGAGGTCCATGACATCATAGTGATGTCATAACGATGTCACAGTGGAGCGGAACGTACTAGAAGGGGGGAGCGAGGTAGAGGTGAGGCGAGGTCCAGGCCAGGACCCGGACCGAGTCCGAGAGATAAGATAAAATAGAAAGATTAGATAAGATGAAAAGAAAAGAGAAGAGAAGAAAAGAGTACGTATCGTAACATGTACCTGTTCGTACGCATTCGACAAGTCAATCTTTGAGCGATACTTTGCTCTTGCAATGTCCATCCTGATCTGGTCCTGATCAGGGAAGGGAGTTACATCCCTTATTGTATTTTCATTTCTTTTACGACAGTCAATGACTGTTCATAGTTTGCCATTCTTCTTTGGTATACACAGCATGGGTGCAGCTTGTGGGACGCTTTTTAGCACCCACCATTCCGCGTCTGTGTACTGACAGATTTTATCTGACAACTGTTGCTTTAGCGCATCAGCACAACGAGGCAAGTGGTACGAGTACCGCTTATCCTCGTCGATCAGGGGAATCCTGTGGTTTACCTCCCGTAAAGGAGGTAATTTCAGTTTGACACCTTCGAACCTTCGTCTAAACTTTTTGAACCATCGCTCCCTTAGGCAAGGTATTTCTTTGTCCCCCAACGTTCTTTTTTGTATTGGTTTTATTACTGCGAGTGTAGGCTCACTTTTCGACTCTAACCGCCCTCCCCCCAGCAAGCCCTCACGAGGCTGTGACAGCCTTGCAGGGCATGCTAGTCATTTGTTCAAGGAGGAGGTGGCTTTAGGGGGGCATGAGCGCCCCTCTCTGGCAACCTCAGGCTCTGTGAGCATGAGGACCTTTTCGCCTGCAATCGTCATCGACTTTTCAGCGAAGTCGAGCACTACTTTGTGCTGCCTAAGGAACGGGATTCCTAGGATACAGTCGTAGCGATCAATATTAGCCACATCGAAATAACAGTCGGTCTGTTGGTGGCCCATCTTTATCATGGAGAGTCCTCCATGTGTAATTTTCGATCGGCTACCTATGCAGCCCAATTGCAGCATAAGCTGCTGATCAAGCAGAAACACTTTCATCTTCATGACCTTGGTGAAAGCTGGGCTCACAAAGTTTCCAGTGCTTCCAGTGTCGATCATCGTGTAGGCTTTACAGCCATTTATGACGGTATCTACCGTTACGCACATGTGCAATTCTGGTGTAATTCACGGGCGGGTTCCCACTTCCTGCTTAGTATGCATTGCATACCGAAAAGCACGTGTCAGCGGCTTTGCTATTGGTTGCAAATCCATTGCAGCCATACGTGGGTTATCACAGATGCAGTGTTCCTCGATGATTATGTCTCCGTGTGGTGTTTCCACCACCATATCATTGGGGTATATCCTGACTTCGTTGTTATTTGGGTTAGGCCGACTTATGCGACGCTCAGTTGCGCAGAGCTGATCATATAGCTCCCCAGGAATATCATTCCTGGTCGGCGCAGTTGTGTGCAAGCATTGGATATCACACAACGCTTGTATCCACTGTGCTTCGAGGGACCTGATGCGATTAGCCATTGTACGTATTGTACACCGAATGCGATCGATGTTCATACCGTGCCCCTCCATTTGGGCGCGGTTGCAATCTTCCCAGCCCCTATTGTACTTGCAGAACGCGAGTTGCACAGGGAACTGCAGTGCAATGGTGAGCGAGGTATTCTCCTCAGCTATGGCCTTGTCAATGTGTTCCCTGCGTTGTTGGCATTCGGGGCAATGCTCGGAGTGAGTAGCTCCGTAAACCGGTGACCAAGTCCAGGTCCCACCTGTGATTTCAGGTTGTTCTGCTTGACGAGGGTCTAGATCCATCTCGTCTTCATTTATTCTGAGCGATGCACTTCTTACTATATCGTCCTCTTCTCGGGAGGAGGTCAGGTGCTCTACCATCCCATCTCTATTTATCCACACCATTCCCCATGGTGTTTCGATGACCACTGCGTCTGGATATATTCGGACATTAGGGGTCATTACGCTCTGCAACTGTAGATCGATCATAGCGTTCCCCAAGGGCTCATCCAATGTTAATTGGGGTTGAGCTGCACGACGCATGTCTTCGCATGCTATCGATATCTCTCGAAGGGCATCCCTTCGATGTCCTTCCATACACCGGAGGCAATATGCTAGTAGGTGAAGGGCCATCCTAGTGCGCCATGCACTGATATTTGGTGTCTCCATCAGAGCACGCCTTCCATTCTCCCTACCCCTTTCGTATTCCCGTCGTGCATGATTCTCGTTATTTGTGAGAACCCTGACCAGAGACGGATTACTGTTTAGTAGCCCTTCAGCTACATGATCCACTCAGTGGCTACACTCGTCACATGCGAACTCGTGTACAGCTCCGTATAGGTCCGACCAATCCCATCGCTCGGTATCTTGTACCGTGTCAGGAATAGATCCAGTCGATCCATTTTCAGTTTGTGGGGCATCATTACCCGGACTGTCTTCTCGTATCAGAGGGTCATCCTCTTGCATCGAGGCATCGTCGTCAGGGTTGTCCGGCACTTCCTCTACTTTGTCCTCTACGCATGCATGTTCGTGCTCTGCGTCCTCTCGGACATCGACTGCATATAGCTGCGGCTTAGCCACGGCTTTGCCTTTATCCTTGCGAGGAAGGGGACAACTCAGTGCCATGTGGCCTTCTCTGTTGCAATTGTAGCAGGTGATACCTGTTAGAAACTTCTGGGGTTGCTTCCCCCTGTCATATGAGTGATTCTGCTCTTTCTGACGAGATTGATGGTCCGAGCCATCCCTCTTTATGAATTTATTCCCCTTTGAGGGGGGATTCGTCTTTCATCGATAAAGGGTGTCCCCTTTCTTTATGTACTTAAAGTTCTCGGTTGTTGGAGGGTTATGATCGCCCTTCCTCCCATGTGAGTGCGAACCACTTTGTCCTTGGAAGGATTTCCCTCCAGAGCCGGTGTGGCTCGATCTCATATGCATATTTATCGCTTTTTGCGCCGTTTCCATGTGGCGCACTTCTTCAAGGATCTCCTCGATCGTCGAGTGTTCAGCAGAAATTCCGTCAGCTTCAAATATACTCTTGATTATCGTATGCGGTAATCCACGCAAGAACTTCCTCCAGAATGAATAATCATCTGGAGGTTGCACCATTCAGTGTGCACGACGTTTTAGGTCGTTGTAGAATGCAAGAGCCCCTTTCTCGTATTCATATCTTGTGCGGTCAAATTGATCAGCCACGTTCTGTGCGGATGCTTCGTGGACAAATCATTTGAAGAGTCCACAGATCAGGTCCTCGAAGGACCAGTCCCTAATCTGCCTGTTAGGGGATTCGACCTCCTGGTCATACCATTGGGAGGCCAGCCCCTCCAAGTATGCATAGGTGTACAGGACCCTGTCCATGTCGCGGTCCGGGCCTGTCACTTTGAATGTACGGAAGTACTTGAGCAGTTGTCCTAGCCAGTTGTTGAACTCCTCGAGGTCATCCTGGCCTTTATATTTCCCTGGCTTTGGGACACCCATGGCTTTAACCTCTGGTCCCAATTGTCCTGTGGGCTGGCCCACTTGTTCCCAGATACGCTGAGCGTACCTGTGTTGCATGTAGTCGATATACCTTGTATTTCCCGGGGTGAATCCCCTTAAATAATTAGGTCGATTTCTCTGACCTCCTATGGGGCCTCCCCCGTGACCTCCACGACCATAATGATCGTCGTCATCTTCGTCATCGGAGGGGAGATCCCCTCCAGGGAAGCCACCTCCCAGTGGGCCTCCCCTATGATTCCTTCCTTTGGGGGGACCGTCCCTTGGTGGCCCATTCCCTCGTCCCAGATAGGGACGTCCGTGCTCTTCACTCCTTCATGGGGGGTTCCAATCCCCCCCGTCACTATCTCCGTCACCGTCAGGGGGTCCTCCGTCATCTGGAGGTCCACCTCTGACTGCATTCCTCACTGCAATAGCACGGTCTCGTGCCATCTGATGGAGGATGGCTGTTCCTCTTCTAGTTCCATACATATGGTGAATGATGTCTGAGTCTCGCCCGGACAGATATGCCGGTCAATTTGGCATACTAGGAGCGAGGCCACTCCTGTTGCCTCTACTTCTGACCAGGGCACTAACGCTTCGCCCTGTTGGTAGCCTTCCTGGGGTTAAATACCCCTGTGTTGAACGGTGTTCTTGTTCGTTTGTATGGATTTCTCTCGAGGCAGGTCTGTCCTGTAGGGCAGGGGTGGTTACCTCTTCCCTCTTTGTTGCTGTCCTAGTGTCTGGGCTGCTAGCCCTACTAGTTTGTTCCTCGAGGTTCTCAATCACGAGCGCTCGTCTGATACGCTCTATCATATTGGCATGATGCTCGCCTGGGTCTATCCCGTGGTTATGGAAGCTTTCAGGTCCATACCCGTAGTCTCTCCATTGCTGCTGGATATTTTCCAGAAATTCGTTCATAGCTGCTAAGGCTACCTGAGGATCGAGAGGAACTTCCTCATTGAGTTCTCTCATTGAAGGCATCTCGCCTTCAATGTACACTTGACTTAAGGGGTTCTCGATATCCTGAGGATTGTTCGGGTTTTGCATCACCCGTGAGTTCTCTAATTCGGACGGTTGAGGAGTCAATGGACTCATCACTTCGATGAATACCTCTGCCGGGCTCGCTTCCCTCGTACCCCTCTTGGTACTTTCTTCCATTGTTACTGATGCTTGGAACTCTCTGGGCATGGGCGCTTCGTTTTCAGGCTGCATAGCACCTGCTTCTTGATTAGCGCCCTGCGCTATGATCCTTGAGGTTGGATCCTCTTTTTGTTTCTTTTTCTTATCCTTTCGGACCTCGGGAGGTCCTTTTTCCTTCTGACAATTATTTTTGTCTGGAGGGGGTTCACCCCCTCCGTCGGGTGGTTTAGTCGCCGTTGCTCTTGTGTAAGAGCAGGTTGTGCGCATCATTGCAAATACTCGTTAACGCACTTCAAAAAATTGTAAGGTTGTAGTGGAATTGCCTCAAGCTCACACGTGCGAAGTGTACCGTATGGTATTCGCACAGTAAGACGTAGAGACAAAAAAGATTCTTTTCTAAAATTTTCGAGGCAATACTTATATACGAGGAGGCATGTGATACCAAGGTATCACATGCCCACACTAAGTAGCTACTATGTTCGGGGTATAACCCCTAACAGCAGCTGTCTGGGGAAAATGATTGTAGGCAGTTTGCACTGTGAGTTTATATATGCCAAAGATGGGGCAGAGGGGTGGGAAAGAATAGTGGCTAGGGGTATGGTTACCAGTTAAGGGCTCTTCCTGGCAAATCATTATGCAAGTGTTCAGATGCAATTTGTACTTCTCACAAGGTAGCACATCATGAAGTATGATTGAAAGTGGGGTGTGAGAACATGCAGTATGTAGTATTGTAAAAGAGGACATGGGTGCAATTAGCAATGTAAAGTGAACATTGGAAAAATATGGTGTATGAACAAATTTGTGACAGTACAACAATAGGCATACCCAACCTCAAAATACAATTTGAGCCATCATTCACTGGGTGAAATGGAAACACTTGCACCATTCTCTGCCATGGACCATCTGACTCAAGTCCAACTCTATGCAACAGCCTCTGGGAATGACTACTTTGGTCCACACTGAGTAAAATGGTCTCCTAAGTTTTGGAGGGACCCAAAGTAATAGTTGTCCCTTTGGGCCTTTGATCCAGCCATCATCATGCAGCTTGACTGCTGCACCCAGCATAGCATCCTGTTGCATGAACCCATCAACAAGTGGATTACTATTAAGCAGAGCATGTGAGGGGTCAAATGAAAAGCAAATGGGATATGCCTTGAAACCTGCACTTCTAGTTAAATGAAGTAACAATAGATAGAAGGTGGAGGTACATACCATCTACAGGAGGGAATGGATGAAGTATGCTGGATGGGTGGGATGCAACCATTGTAAACATCTCATTCTCCCAGACCCTCACAGTGGTGTCCCCTGAGACTGAGGCAATCCTCTTCTCATCAGGGGAGAATGCAACTGATCTGATTCCATCTATATGGCCCTCAAGAGGGCTGCCAATCTGCACACCTCCCTCAACATCCCAGACCCTCACAGTCTTGTCCCAAGAGCCTGAGGCAATCCTCTTCCCATCAGGGGAGAATGCAACTGAATTGACTCCATCTGTATGGCTGTCAAGAGGGCTGACAATCTGCACACCTCCCTCAACATCCCAGACCCTCACAGTGTTGTCCCAAGAGCCTGAGACAATCCTCTTCCCATCAGGGGAGAATGCAACTGAATTGACTGGAGCTCTATGGCGATCAAGAGGGCTGCCAATCTGCACACCTTCCTCACCATCCCAGACCCTCACAGTGTTGTCCCAAGAGCCTGAGACAATCCTCTTCCCATCAGGGGAGAATGCAACTGAATTGACTGGATCTGTATGGCCATCAAGAGGGCTGCCAATCTGCACACCTCCCTCAACATCCCAGACCCTCACAGTCTTGTCCACTGAGCCTGAGACAATCCTCTTCCCATCAGGGGAGAATGCAACTGAAGAGACTGCATCTGTATGGCCATCAAGAGGGCTGCCAATCTGCACACCTCCCTCAACATCCCAGACCCTCACAGTCTTGTCCCTTGAGGCTGAGACAATCCTCTTCCCATCAGGGGAGAATGCAACTGAATTGACAAAAGAAGTATGGCCCTCAAGAGGGCTGACAATCTGCACACCTCCCTCAACATCCCAGACCCTCACAGTGTTGTCCCAAGAGCCTGAGACAATCCTCTTCCCATCAGGGGAGAATGCAACTGAATAGACAAAAGAAGTATGGCCATCAAGAGGGCAGCCAATCTGCACACCTCCCTCAATGTCCCAGACCCTCACAGTCTTGTCCACTGAGCCTGAGACAATCCTCTTCCCATCAGGGGAGAATGCAACTGAATTGACAAAAGAAGTATGGCCATCAAGAGGGCTGCCAATCTGCACACCTCCCTCAACATCCCACACCCTCACAGTCTTGTCCCTTGAGCCTGAGACAATTCTCTTCCCATCATGGGAGAATGCAACAGAATTGACTATGGATGCATGGCCTTGCAGTAGCTGCTGTTCAACTGGCCACCCTTTCAACCCTCCTACAGCAACTCTAGCCAGCCTTGGGAATTTTGGCAACAGCATCATTGATAACAATGCATTGGAAGGAATAAATGGCAATGCAGAAGCATACAGGTGTGGAGTGCTGTGCACTATTACACTGCCAAAATTCTGAATCAACTTGATTCCATCTTCTACCAATGCCAATACATCCTTGAAGCCATTTTCTCCCTTCATTGTTGTGTCAGATGTCATCAAACACTGTACAAAAGGTACTCACCTGTAGCCATGTTACAACAGTACCAAGAGCATCCACCCCCTTTCCAACCACCCCCAGAAGGCTTATTATCTCCAGCCAAAACAGAATTTTTTCACTTCCCACTATAGCCTTCACCAACACCATAAGTTGCAAGTCAAATGCTGTCTTTTGCAAATGCTGACCCCAGAATCGACTGGAGTAGGTAAGATAGTGTGGGATGTTCTCCTTGATTCTCTTCGACAGATCAGGAACTTCAGCATTGGCCAGGTATGAGCTTTCCAATCCACAGACGTTGAATTGAAGCTCATCACGGAGAATCTGCAATGTGGCAAAGGCCATGTCTCTTCCGTCAGATGTGTCAATGCAGTAGACACCACTCCGTGAATGATCCACCAGGAAGTCATAGAACGATGCATGCAATGGTCGGACAGGACAAGACCTATCTGTAATGCCACCCAATAGCGGGGCCATGCATTCAAGAATTGCAATTATGTCATAACGGTCCTCCTTGTCAGGGAAGCGACTGCGCATCTTATTCAGAGTATGCAAGTGCAGAGGTTCGAGGGCTGACATGATCTGCTGCATCACAGAGTGGAACTGCGTCAGCGTGGTTTCGTCCTTGGGGATACTGTCTTCAAGAATTGCTCGGTACATGCCATCCAGCAATCCGCCTCCTGAACGAAGATTCATGACATTGTCGACGCGTTCCTTGACTGATACGTTCTTGACTGCACCTGGGTTCACGAATTCACAAGCCAGACGCGCCCATTCGAAAAGACCCTCCGCCTTCTGGGAGATCGCATGAACTACTGCAGGCCCAACGCCCCGAAGATGGCCCACTTTTTTCATAATGAACAATCGGACGTCACGTTCCGATAACCCTGTAGAGACGTCGTCCAGCGAGGTCGACCTCACATGCTGAGCAGCATTGAGGACATGCTCGATATCAGGCAATGAGCGGGACGTTACGAGAATGCGGACATTGCGAGGCAGTTCGGCAGTTTGGGCTGACGCAAGCACAGAAAGCAGGTGCCTCCGCAATGGTTCTGCCCCACTTTCGTCCAATGCGTCGACGACGACGAGCACATTCCCAACGATGTGACCCGAAATCTTATGCAATGGTTCCGAAATCAGTCGCTTCCACTGAAGCACGATGTCAGAGGTAGTTTTGAGAGCATCATCCTTCGCAACCGCATCCGCCAAGGCTCGCCGGAAGGCAGGATCACGTTCTGCGAGATCCCATGAAACTGTCCTGATTAACTGTTCTTCGAGGTGCTCGGCCTGCCAGTCACGAGAAAAGCAAAAGCAAGACCCGACCCCTCCAATGCTCTTAAACCACAGAGCGATCGTGTGCGCAATGGCAGATTTCCCTTTTCCAGCTTGCCCGTGGAGCCAGAGGATGCGTGGCACATTTTCAGCGGTATCATAGATCCAGTTGATAATATCCGTGAGGATCTCCGTCCGGGTACCATCAAGGCATCTCTTGGTCCAATTGACACCCACGCCTCGGGCACGGGCGAAACCGTCTAAGTCCAGTTCTTCAAGTACGCGGAATGCATCGACCTGGACGCCCCGGTCTTCGTGGTTTCGGTATTGTTGCATCAAGTCGTCTAGCGCCTCGGTGTAGGCAATAGAAACGTCGCGCGCCTCATATTCTACGTCCTTCCCTGATCTCTTCCCTGATACCACGTTATATTAGCTCGGCTGGTGGGCAAGTGCGATTGACGTACAAAAGTCCACGGTCGCGGAATAATTCTTGATGAACTGCACCGCACCACTTGTCATAAGTGCGATCTTCGCGAAGGTTTCCCGCTTGCCCGACATTTCCTTAAGGGTAGTTTCTTCCGTGAGGAATTCGTAAACCTTTCTGACTGTATCCAGGAGGCGAGAGACCCGCTCATCTCGGGTCTGTTGAACCACGAACATCTACGTACGACTACGTAAGATGAGGAATGCATACAGCAGTAAGAGCGTACTTGAGAAATGGCTACTAACATTCCCAGCGCCATACGGGCGTATGGATGGATCTGGCACAGGCATGTGGTCACAGGATGGATGCAGGACAATATATACCTACCTTAGTAAGGGTAGTAACGGCTTGATTGAAATCATTGAAGGGTTTTAGATACGTATCGGGGAAGCTTTGGGTCTCGGCGAGTGCGGTATTCGCACCAGTCGCAGGGTCGACACCCCCTACGTCCATATCCGTCACGGGACCCATGCCGAGGATTGTCGGCGACATGGAAGCCATATTGGCGAAATTTGGTTGATCCGTCGACCTCTGAGTCTGTCCAGCGAGCTTCCTTAGAGTTGTCGAAAGACTGAGACAGCATAGATTACATACATTGTAGTTCGGAGCGACCTGAAATTGTCCTCTGTGTTTGTACATCGCCCGATCAACATGGATGTCAGTGCTCCCTCCCGTGATGGGACTTGGGGAACTTGGCTCTGATGAATGAGCAAAAAACCCACATTGGCCCCTGAGAGGTACTGCCCAACGCTTGAATATCAGAGGATAAATGAGCAGTAGCTTGAGAAGATCCCTGCGATTGATTTTTGGCCAATTGACATATACCATCGCCAGAAAGGAGTGATCTGCATACCGAAGAAGCATCGAGGTTGGATAGATTTACAAGGCTGGTACGAGGTTTCTTTGACTGCTTGCCGGGCATTGCGAAGAAATGAGTATTTTGATACATACCATCGCTAGGAAAAATCAGACGACATACCGAAGGAGGAAAAGAGCTGGATGGGTTGGCAGAACTGGAGTGACGTCTCTTCAACTGATCGCTGTCCATTGATGTAACAATTGGGTGTATATTCCGTGTAAGGTTTGTGCTTTGAATTGACGTTGCGAGTGAGGGAAAGGCGAAGCTGAGGGAATGCTGTAGGCACGCTCGTGAGCGCCAACTGGCACAGCAGACACGTGGCAGCGCCCACCACTTGATGCGCATGTAAGTATGTACTGTGAGTATCATGCAGACTTGAATCGTAGAACAGGAACTGACCTGACGATGCAGCACCTTATTTGTGCGGTCAGCATCGCTACTTCGTGCCTGCTTGCTGAGAAGCATCACATAGTGGGTAGTGTGGGGGATCACGACCTTGTTGCGCTACGCGAGTGAGTCCGAAGACATCACCATTCCCAACGGAGCAGCCATCTTTCTACGTCCGAATATTCGCAGCCTTCACCTACTGCCTCTGCGTTCCACGGCCGGCGATAGGAAGACTATTGCTCTGCCAACCCTTAACCCCGGCTTGCGGGAACCTTTGGTAGTCCCCTCCCGCCAGTTATCTGTCGTGCTTACCCGCGATGTCTCCACAGTTCCGATTGTTTTCTTTGGTCGCCAATGCTGCTCTCTCCCCAGTTCCTCGTTCAAGATACTTGCCTTCCCACTCTACATCTTCACGCATCGTGAAACCGTCTCAATCATCCTCTGAGCTTAGCCGAGGTACCTTCTGCTCCTTTGTATCAACCTCGGCATAACAAGAAATGCGATTCTTAACAGTCACATGAACTGTCCATGCGACCGGCATTCACCGCATCTGTGCTCGGCATCCACTCAGTCCATGCTACGCCGTAATGAATAAACTCAACTAAGGATAGCAGTACTGTTGTTGTGGTATGAACGGGGTTTGCTGCTGTAAGTTCTCAGACCACAAATATCAACTGCAGTTGTTCTACGATTTTGGTAATGAGTGTCATTCGGCCTTCTTGGGGTGCCTTGCTATCTGATTGCGTTCTCTTCCACTGACGATGTCAACAGACGCGGTACGATCGGCGACAAGATCGTTCTCGCCATGTATCACTTCCTATTGACTCTATACCCTTCTAATCCCAGCGCTCCTCTCCTCACGGGTCGGTGGACAGACAGGCGTACGGTCAGCCGAGGATGGCTGGTTTCTTCTCAAACCAGCCCTCCCTCCCTAGGGAACTGGGCATTTTATTAGCTCGTTCGTGATGGCGTATCGCCAGACGTTGGCGTCGCAACCATGGCTGCGTCGTGATTGAAATGCTTACTACCTTGGATCCCGAAATTCCTAGGGGTGCCGTCGCCTGGAAACCACCTCGTACACTGCTTACCGGAACTGATGCCGGCACCAGCCAATGGAACAACGACCATGATCGTCCTCGACAATTTCGCATATGGATTCCAGGCGATGTCATGATCACGCCCGATGATATCCAATGAAGCCTACCTCCACATTCCCTGTTTGTTCTGCTCATGCGCCTGCTCGAGGCACTCGACCATCTCCGGGTGGCACTTGCCGAAGCAGAAGTACGCATCATAGGCGGGGGCGTCCTTATCATACATGAAGGTAACTGGGTACGTTCAGCAACAGCTGTGTGGACACCTGAAGACGTCTCTGTATTGAACGACAACCCTACCGCTTCTGACGAATTTGTTTTGGATCGGAAGGAGGAAGTGCCCTTGTACGAAGAAGATGAAGATGAGGATAAGATCACCGTCGAACTAGACGAACATGGCCCTCTGGACGGCGTTGTCGCAACGAGTCCTGTCGTCGAGTGCTTTGAGGAGAACGATGAAGACGAGGCTGAGGAGGATGACTCTCTCCTGTTCGCACTCCCCTTGATAGACTTTGGACATACACGACTCGCGCCTGGATAGGGACCTGACACGGGCATTCTGTTTGGTATGGCCACGCTCATCCAGCTCATTTGCGAGCGGCAGGGTGTTGTTCAGGCATTGGATGGTGAAGGTGTAGATGTAAAGAAAGCTTGCTGTCGCACATAAGTGCAATACGCCATTGCCATGGTACAACTACATCCAGCGGATGCGGTGTTGACCCGTACCTTATGCTTCGTGGAAGGATACTCTCCAAAGAGTCTTAGCCAACGTACGACGATGGATGTCATACTCAGAGTATTACATCGAAACACTAGAAGCTCGAACTATACGGTAGGTCAGTATGGAACTGTCCTTAGTGGCCAGTCCTGACACGATCGTCTACCCTATTATGAGCCAATAAGTGGAACGGAAAAACAAATACGGAGACAAGTCTGTCCAAAAAGCGCCGACATGAGATAACAGTCTGATCCAGGCAAGTTCGTATGTCCCCTGAAACCCCAATATTATCCAGTCTGAGCAGATCAACTACCAGCAGTCAGCCTGATGCTCCCATTGCTAACATCCGCACGCGCTCGACGTGTCCACGCACCTGGAATGTGTCCCATCCCCCACACCAACAATGGCAGGTCCGAACCCGCCTCGAATCACCGACAACCACCACGATACCCTCCCTCGCCTTCACAACCGCCTGTGCGATTGCTTCTGTCCATGCACGTGCTTCGCTGACGTTCGAAGCACGTAATACGAGGATATCCCTGCACCGTGGATAGGCGCGGCGAATGCGGATGTGAGCAGCGTTAGAGCGTGTGGTTGCGTGACGGACGGATTTCGAGTTCGTGAACGGGGAGAGGCTAGGGGCCATGTCAGGCCAATACGGAACGGGATGGTTATGAAATGGTGGACTTGCCACGCCGTACAACCCTCCACTGCCGCTCTCGTTGAGAAGTAAGAAAATATTGCTCCATAGTACGCGTAGCATACCCTCGCACGTTGCTTTCATCGGTGTGCCTTCTTTGAGGAGTTTTCGGGGAGCAAGATGGTGAATCGGAAGCGGAAGCTCAAGACGACTGAACAGCGGAAAATACAGGGGAGATGTCAGCGATATCTCATGTCGTCTGTGATGAAATTAAAAGGAACGAGATAACACGATACTTGTTGCTCCTTGCCTATCCTTAGCTGGTTGCCCACCTCACCAACTCCCGCCCGGCTCTCCCGATCTCGTATCGTCTCATTCACCTCTTCCAATATATGCTCCGCGTACGCCAGCCTGTGCCCTATTGACACCCGTTCCGCATGTGCTGTGGGAAGAGACGACGTCAATTGCAGTGCCGAAGACAGGTCGGGCGTTGGTGCGGGTGTGTCGGAATACTGCAGAACTTGTCGGATGAGCAGATGATGCCGAATTAGACACTGCACTATGAATCAGTCATCGTCAGCAAATCGTTTGTCCACGGGAAGGTAAATACACGTACTTGGTACCAGAAGGTAACTAGATAAGTCGAGATTCCTGGCTGAGGGTTCTCTCAGAGGTACTAGGAACGACTAGTAAGGACAGGTAGACTAGCAAGAAACAAATGACCGTACCTGTAGTTGAGCGGACAACTCTTGGTTGGTATCCCTGAGCGATTGCAACACTTTCCCAGCATTGGCTTGATTGATGCAGTAGTCTTGTATGATCAGTTAGTGAACACGCTTGCCCTGCCATCGGGCAACACAACGAACCAGATACACACGCATTGAGGCATGTATGTGTCTAATGTGTTTCCTACCCGGTCCAGTAGAGTCCGAATTCACGCTGTCGCTCCTCCAGAGGTAGACAGGAATGCCTGGAAGATGTGGGGTGAACTGGGAGCCAGTCATATTTAAAAGAACGCACCTTGTTCGTAAGAAGGATATCTTCGATATTGGGAAACACGACCGAAGTCGAATCTTCTTCAAGCGTACCCACCAGATGCGAGTGAAGAGCTTTCAGTGTCAAAATGGACGATTGAGGTAGAATCTACTCTACAATAAGTTGCCGATCTTTCATGTAGTCCATCTCCGTCGAGATGAGTTCAAGTATCGCTTCCTGTCATTTCCTTTCTGCTTGTATCCCTTGGAACGCAGTCCCGTCGACCAGGCTCGCTCCATGATGGCATCCCAAATGCCAAACTCCTCTCAGGTGTTGTCGAGGCATGTGGTTCTCCAGGGACAAGACGCCGAGGTATGAGTTGGAATGGAAGACCGTGCTGGAGATCGAACAGCTAGAAGCCTTCCGATGGCTCTGAGGACGATGCGGACAGTCAGAGAGTCGGCGGAATCGCATATTCCGGAGCTCTCCGAGCTCGCTGAAGACAACACGGAGTTTGACCCACTCCGAAGGGACTCGCTGCGGGCTTGCATCCGCAGACAGTCCACTGGTCCATGTCCATGCAAGGTGGGGTCTTTTACAACCATTGTGATCGTACACTAACCAAGCCCCCTACAGTAGTCCAGCACCCATGTCAACTTCGAGGCCATGATCAACAACCTGTCGTCCCTCCTACGACCCCCATCCAGAGCGAAAGCCTCCACACTAGAAGCAACGCATGCGCTGTTCGTAAGACGACGCGCCAATCTTCAGAACCTGAACCTGACCGCAACGCAGAGAAAATGTTCTTGCAGAATATCTACGACCTGTACGTGCTACTAAGAGCAGGCGGTCTGCCATTGCAGCCGTCGATACTGACCGAGTACACAAGAAAATTAGACCTCGACACCCAGATCCAATCAACCAAACCACATTCTACACGCCAGGCTCAGACCCAGATTGCACGCATACGCGACAGTGCAGACACCATACCAAGGATTATGAGAGCCAGGATATGCTTAGCAGCGGTGATGGAAGTATTGCACACTCCCCAGGTGGGCCACATTTTATTCGTGCTCCGTTTTCACACTGTGCTGATCCCCTTTTCGCCTATAGCTTCCCTAAAGCTACCTTTCCCGTCACTTCCGACAAACCCCCGTCGACACCCAGAAAGAACTCCCCAACTCCCGAAGTTACCGGCCTTCCTACTGCGAGACCTGTCGATGAGATCCTGCCCATACATAGAATCAATGCTCCGACTCCAGAAGCTACTGACCTAGCTATGACAGGACTACACGAGGCGGATATCCCTCCCATACTGGCACCTACGCATATACCCACTCAACCCCATCCTGGGATGTCTTCGTCGTCTTTCCCACCGCAACATCTTCCCCAGGGCTCGTCCGACGACATCGAGGATGACGAACAGGAGGAGCTTGAAGTGGCTGACACCATGATCTCCATCGCAGACTCAGACTCGGAATCAACCACTTTTAAGTCGCTTAATAGCACAAATATGAACTCGAACTCAATACCAACGTGGCACCTCGAACGAGAGCCTGTGAAAACCGTGTATTCACCTATGCGGCGTGGCACGAAGCGGAGTATCGACGGGAATCGGGAGGCCGCAGGCGAGGGGAATAGGGAAGAAGACGGTGGGTGATGTAGAGCTGCTACTGCGTCTATGACATCAGAGGACATGGGTGCAATTAGCAGGGTAAAATGATCATTGGGCAAAAATATGGGGTGTGAACTAATTTATGACAGTATGACAGCAGATATACCCAACATCAAAATACAATTCGAACCATCATTCACTGGGTGAAATGGAAACATTTAAACCATTCTTTGCCATGGACCATCTGACTTAAGTCCAACTCTATGCAACAGCCTCTGGGAATGACTATGTTGGTCCCCATTGAGTAAAATGGACTCCTAAGTGTTGGGGGGATCCAAAGTAGTAGTTGTCCCTTTGGGCCTTTGATCCAGCCATCATCATGTAGCTTGACTACTGCACCCAGCACAGCATTCTGTTGCATGAACCCATCAACAAGTGGATTACTATTAAGCAGAGCATGTGAGGGGTCATATGAAAAGCAAATGGGATATCCCTTGACACCTGCACTTCTTGTTAAATGAAATAAGAATAGATAGAAGGTGGAAGTACATACCATCTGCAGGAGGGAATGGATGAAGTATGCTGGAGGGATGGGATGCAACCATTGTGAACATCTCATTCTCCCAGACCCTCACAGTGTTGTCCCAAGAGCCTGAGGCAATCCTCATCCCATCAGGGGAGAATGAAACTGATCTGACTAAATCTGTATGGCCCTCAAGAGAGGTGCCAATCTGCACACCTCCCTCAACATCCCACACCCTCACAGTCTTGTCCCAAGAGCCTGAGACAATCCTCTTCCCATCAGGGGAGAATGCAACTGAACTGACAAAAGAAGTATGGCCCTCAAGAGGGCTGCCAATCTGTGCACCTCCCTCAACATCCCACACCCTCACAGTCTCATCCCCTGAGCCTGAGACAATCCTCTTCCCATCAGGGGAGAATGCAACTGAATTGACTGCAAAAGTATGGCCCTCAAGAGGGCTGCCAATCTGCACACCTCCCTCAACATCCCACACCCTCACAGTCTCATCCCCTGAGCCTGAGACAATCCTCTTCCCATCAGGGGAAAATGCAACAGAATTGACTGGATTTGTATGGCCCTCAAGAGGGCTGCCAATCTGCACACCTCCCTTGACATCCCACACCCTCACAGTGTTGTCTGCTGAGCCTGAGACAATCCTCTTCCCATCAGGGGAGAATGTAACTGAATTGACTCCAGAAGTATGGCCCTCGAGAGGGCTGCTGATCTGTGTGCCTCCCTCAATGTCCCACACCCTCACAGTCTGGTCCCAAGAGCCTGAGACGATCCTCTTTCCATCAGGGGAGAATGCAACTGAATTGACTCCATCTGTATGGCCCTCAAGAGGGCTGCCAATCTGTGCACCTCCCTTGACATCCCACACCCTCACAGTGTTGTCCTCTGAGCCTGAGACAATCCTCTTCCCATCAGGAGAGAATGCAACTGAATTGACTCCACCTGCATGGCCCTCAAGAGGGCTGCCAATCTGCACACCTCCCTCCACATCCCACACCCTGACAGTGTTGTCCTGAGACCCTGAGACAATCCTCATCCCATCAGGGGAGAATGCAACTGAATTGACAACAGAAGTATGGCCCTCAAGAGGGTTGCCAATCTGCACACCTCCCTCAACATCCCACACCCTTGCAGTCCTGTCCCCTGAGCCTGAGACAATCCTCTTCCCATCAGGGGAGAATGCAACTGAATTGACTCCACCTGTATGGCCCTCAAGAGGGCTGCCAATCTGCACACCTCCCTCAACATCCCACACCCTCACAGTCCTGTCCCAAGAGCCTGAGACAATCCTCTTCCCATCAGGGGAGAATGCAACTGAATTGACTCCATCTGTATGGCCCTCAAGAGGGCTGCCAATCTGCACACCTCCCTCAACATCCCAGACCCTCACAGTGTTGTCTGCTGAGCCTGAGACAATCCTCTTCCCATCAGGGGAGAATGCAACTGAATTGACTCCAGAAGTATGGCCCTCAAGAGGGCTGCCAATTTGCACACCTCCCTCAACATCCCAGACCCTTACAGTCTCATCCCAAGAGCCTGAGACAATCTTCTTCCCATCAGGGGAGAATGCAACTGAACAGACTCCATCTGTATGGCCCTCAAGAGGGCTGCCAATCTGCACACCTCCCTTGACATCCCACACCCTCATAGTGTTGTCTCCTGAGCCTGAGACAATCTTCTTCCCATCAGGGGAGAATGCAACTGAATTGACTCCATCTGTATGGCCCTCAAGAGGGCTGCCAATCTGCACACCTCCCTCAACATCCCACACCCTCACAGTCTCATCCCCTGAGCCTGAAACAATCCCCTTCCCATCACAGGAGAATGCAACTGAATTGACTGTAGATGCATGGCCTTGCAGTAGCTGCTGTTCAACTGGCCACCCTTTCAAACCTCCCACAGCAACCCTAGCCAGCCTTGGGAATTTTGGCAACAACATCATTGATAACAATGCATTGGAAGGAATAAATGGCAATGCAGAAGCATACAGGTGTGGAGTGCTGTGCACTATCACACTGCCAAAATTCCGAATCAACTTGATTCCCTCTTCTACCAATGCCAATACATCCTTGAAGCCTTCTTGTCCCTTCATTGCTGTGTCAGATGTCATCAAACACTGTACATAGGGCACTCACCTGTAGCCATCTTGCAACTATACCAAGAGCATCCACACCCTTTCCAACCATCCCCAGAAGACTTAATACCTCCAGCCAGAACATAATTTTTTCACTTCCAACAATAGCCTCCACCAACCCTGCAAGTCCCAAGTCAAATGCTGTCTTCCTCAAATGCTGGGTCCAGAATCGACTGGAGTATGAGAGATGGTGTGGAATCTTGTCCTCAATTTTCTTCGACAGATCAAGAACTTCAGCATTGGCTAGGTAGGAGCTTTCCAATTCACAGATGTTGAATTGAAGGTTATCACAGAGAATCTGCAATGTGGCAGAGGCCAGGTCTTTTCCTTCAGAGGTGTCAACGAAGTAGACACCACTCCGTGAACGATCCATCAGGAAGTCATAGAAAGACGCATGAAGAGGCCGCACAGCGGAGACACGGTCCACAATGCCACCCAGCACTGGAGACATGAACTCGAGGATGAGAACAGTGTCATAGTGGTCCTGCTTGTTTGGGAATTTTTTACGCATCGAATTCAAGACTGCCATAGGAAGAGGTTCAAGCGTCATCACAACTTGCCGCATCACAGAGCGATATCGTTCCAGGCCTTTCCCAGACTGGGGTATGCCCCCCTTCAGGATCGCAAAGTAAGTTGTGTCCAGGAGTGTTCTGCCTTCTTCCGACTCGAGCGCCATCAGATCCTCGTAGCGTTCTTTCCAAGTTTCTCCAGCTCTACCTGGCCTGATGAACTCACAAGCTAGACGAGCCCACTCGAACAGACCACTGGATTTTTTGACGACATTCTGGATTTCTGTTGCTTCAATGGTGGGAAGACCGTCCAGTTCCTTCGAAACATATAGCCGGATGTCATGTTCCACCAACTCCTGACGAATGTCGTCCAATGAGATTGCCTTCACATGTGGAACGTCCCTCATAACACGTGCGATGTCCGGCAATGGTCTGGACGTCAAAAGGATCCGGAAATTCGCTGGTAGATGCGCAGCTTCTGACGATTTCAGCAGGCTCAGGATATCCTTCCTCGATTTCTCCGGCCCACTTTCATCCAACGCATCGATTATCACGACCACATTCCCAACTATCTCTCCGTTAATCTTCGAGAGTGGCTCCAAGATGAATCGCTTCCACTGCTGTACCACATCGCATGTCGCCTTGAGTGCGTGGTTATTTGACACCACATTCGACAATGCGCGTCGAAATGCCGCATCACGATCTGCCAGATCACGCGCGATAGTAGTCAGAATCTTTTCCTCCCGTCGCTCAGCCTGCCTGTCACGAGCGAAGCAGAAACAGGCACCAGGAGCTCCCACATCCTCGATCCATGATGCGATTGTATGGGCAATGGCGGACTTTCCTCTTCCGGCCTGCCCCTGGAGCCACAAGATACGAGGGGCGTTGACGTCACATGTGGTAATCCAGTCGGTGATGTCCTTCAAAATTTCTGTCCTGGTACCGTCGAGGCATTTCTTGGTCGTATTCAGGCCTGCGCCCGTGGCGTAAGCCATGCCTTCGAGGTTCAGGTCTTCAAGAACGCGGTACATGTTGATCTGGATGTCCCGTATCGCGCGATCCCGATATTGTTGCATCAGGTCACCCAGATTCTTGATGTGGCCACGGGCTACGGTCTGCGGGTCGGAAACAAAGCTGTCCCCGATTCTTACCACTGACAACGTATCGCGTCAGCACACTGAAGCGGAACAGAGGACCATGAACATAGGACCTACAGATGTTCTTCTTTTTGCAATATTTTACGACGAACAGCGCTGTGGCACTCATCTCCTGTGAAATCTTCCGTAACGTCTCTTTCATGCTATCCACATTCTCAATGGTATCCTTCTCCATAAGAAATTCGTAGAGATCCTTTATGGTATTGAGGAGGCCGAACACTTCGTTGTCCAGGTTTGCTTGGTTGATAAGCAACTATTGAGAACTATATGAGCGAGGGATTCATGAGAGGGAAGGGGGAAGTACTTGAGAAGCAGCGGTGAGAATCCCTAGCGCAAACTGGACATAAGGGTGGACCTGTGCGCTTACATCAGAGCATGCAGGCGACAGAAGCTCAAAGGCAGTACATTCGACAGAGTGGTAACAAAGAAGTTGAACACTTTGAGAGGCTGGAGAATCGCCTCGATACTTTGAATCGTCGTCATCGCAGTATTGGCCTGCCCGATAAGACCAACAGCTGTTTGCAATGGCTGGGGCATGTGCTTCATCTCAACCATTGCCTGTTGTGCAACATTGATTTGGCTGCCAATTCTGGTGTCGGTTGTCTCTGTAGCGGGAGGCTCTGATCGAGTCTGGTTCGACCGATGGAAGAGATGTCCCATCCTGGAGAACAGCTTTCGAGGGGTATCCGCCGATGGTCCAGCGACCGAGGGGGCATCGGCAGAGGGGTGAGACGTTCCTTCCGACTGTTTGGGCAGACATCAATAAATACCATCGCGTGCAAGGTATAAAATGCGTACCGAGGGAATGTTAGGTGCAGTCGAACTGGGTCTTTCGGAGCTAAAAAGCCGATGTTTCTTCAACTGCTTGCGAGCCATTGAGAAATCCGTAGTTTGTGCAAGGTTTGTAAGTTGGATTCGAGGTTGAGGGATGTAAATCAAGTAGTTTCTGACTGAAGTATTGCAGTTGAGCGCTTGAGCGCCAACACGCTGTGGACACGTTGCAGGTGGCACTGCTGGAGGCCTGAAGCACGAGCCGTGTTACTCCTCGAAGACAAGGACTTCGTTTCGCTATCACTACAGTAACGCCAGCGGTGAGGACGCTCGACGTCAGTCCAGCTATTCACAAGGTGACCACGAGGATTGAACTCGACAGCTTCGATTTCAGGCTTGTCAGACTTCTTGGCTTGTTCTCTGATTTCGATCTCGACCATCGACGATGTCAACGACAAGATCATCGTCGCCTCGTGATACCTCCCATCGATCGTACACCCCTCCACCAACCGCGCCGCTTTCATCACAGGTCTGCGGACACGCAGGAGTACAGACAACAAAGGATGGTTCGTTACTCCTCAAGCCAGTCCTTTCTAGGGAGCTGTAGTTCGTTCGCGATGGTTTATCGCCGGACATCGACGCCACGATAGCGGTTGCGTCGGGATCGAAACCGTTACCTCCATGGATCCCAAAATTCCTAGGGCTGCTGTCGCTCGGAAACGATCTTATAGATAACTTAACGGAAGCGACAGCCGCGCATAGCCTACCCGCCATCGGATCCCCCAATGGAACAACAACCACGATCGTCCTCGAGAATCTCACGTATGGGTTCCCACATACCATGCATTTACGATGTCAAATTGAGAACCGTACTCTATAATGAGGACGTTCCCCCAGCAAAAAAGGAGCGTATGATTCGCACATCTGTGAACTCGACCAGTCTCAGCACCGCCATACGTCCTATGGGCTTCCAGGTATACCCCCTTGTTGATGTTCAGGAACTGAGTGTTCACGCAGACCCCGTGCTTACTCCCAAGAAATATGGTAAAGCAATCAAGCCAGAACATCTCCCAGATAGGACGTCTGTTCAGACTCTCCTTAGCATACACACGACTCACTCCTGGACAGGGACCTGACCTGGACGTGCCGCTTGTTATAGAGACGCTTATCCGACTCATTTGCTAGCAGCGGGGCATTGTTCAGGCGTTGGTCGAAGACAGCTTCCATGTCGACAACACTGGTTATCACACATAGATGTGATACGCCGTGCCACGGTATACGCGTCCAGCGGATTTACAGTCGGCCTGCGCCCTGTTTTCCACGCCTCCACGAAGATTTGATCTCCCTTCTCCTTCTCTTCTATTCTATTACCTCAGGGAAAATCCACTAGCGGAAAGAGTGTGTGAAATGGAAGGGGCCATTATCTGCCGAGGATGAATTCTTTTTTTCGATGACTCCACGCGGAAGGATCTTCTCCGAAGAAGCAAGGGTGCTACCCATTGCGTTGACAAAGATACCACCTAAACCAGCGTACAGCGATGGATGGAGGTACTCAAACTAATACACCGAAATACTAGAAGTCCGAAATATTTGTAGTAGGCGAAACCCAAAAATAAATATAGGGCGAAGTCTGTCCAATTAAAAGTGCCAGCACAAGATAAACAGCCTGTTCGATGGACGGCAAGTCCGTATATCCCTCAAAATCCCAGTTCTGAGTAGATCATTTACCAGTGGCCACCCAAATATTTCCATTGCCAACATCCGCGCTCCCGCGAGGAGTCCCCGCGCCTGCAACATGCCCCATCCCCACACCAACAATGGCAGGTCCGAGCCCTACCTCCGTGCCCCGCGAATCACTGACAGCCACCCTGATCCCCTCCCTCGCCTTCGCAGCCGCCTGTGCGATTGCTTCTGTCCACGCACGTGCTTCGCCGGACGTTTGGAGCACGTAGTACGAGAGTCTCCCCGCCCCGAGGGTAGGCACGATGAATGCACATGTAGGCATCGTCGGAACGTGCGCGGTTTCGTGCAGTGTAGATTTCGAGTTCGTGAACGAGGAGGGGCTAGCAGTGAAGACAGGTTAATACAACCAAGGGATATTTATGAAGTAGGGGACTTGCCACGCGGTATAACCCTCCACCCCCGGACTCGTTGAGGAGTAAGAGGATATCGCTACAAAGTATTACGCGCAGCTTACGCCCGCTTTTTGCTTTCGTCAGTACACCCTCTTTGAGGAGTTTTCGAGGACCTAGGTGGTGAGTTGGAAGCGTGAGGTCAAGACGACTGTACAGGGGGGAATAGGAAAAAAGGATATCAGCGAAAACTCATGTTATCGGTAGCGAAATTAACAGAACAAGAAAACATGATACTCACTCCTTGCCTATCCTTAGCTCTCTGCTCACCTCACCAAGCCTCATCCGGCTCTCCCGATCCCTCATTGTCTCATTCACCTCTTCTAATATTTGCTCCGCGCGCCCCAGAGCATTCGCTATCGACTCGCGTTCCGCGTGCTCCGTGGGAAGAGACAACGTCAAGCGCGGCGCCGAAGATGGATCGAGTAAAGGTGCAGGTGGGTCAGTGTATTGCAGAATTTGTCGGATGAGGAGAGGATATCGGGT
Source organism: Pisolithus tinctorius (assembly GCA_024663395.1). Taxonomy (NCBI): domain Eukaryota; kingdom Fungi; phylum Basidiomycota; class Agaricomycetes; order Boletales; family Pisolithaceae; genus Pisolithus; species Pisolithus tinctorius. Next base: position 536,263 of record JANFAH010000035.1, read on the forward strand.
CAGACGCTGCACTGCGGAGAAGTAGTCGTCAATGGATCGTGTTTCTACGAGAAGGTGATTGGACGCACTGGGTACTAGAAGGTAACTGGACAAGTCGAGATTCCTGGCCAAAGGGTCCTCCCGGAGGCACTATGAAGGACTGACCATCAGGAAAGGGCAGACGAGCAAGAATTAAATGACTGAACCTGCAGCTGAACAGACAATTCTGGGTTGGTATCCCTGAGCGATTGCAACACTTTCCCAGCATTGGCTTGGTTGACACAGTAGTTCTGTGATCAAATGGTCAACGAGTTTGCCCAGTCGGCTGACAACACAACGAACCAGATACACTCGCATGTGAGGCATATTGGTTTCTAACAAGTCTCCCACATGGTCTACGTAGAGTCGGCATTCACGCTGTCGCTCCTCCAGAGTAGACAGGAATGCCTGGAGGACGGGTGAGCTAAGAGTCAATCATATCCAAATGAACGCACTGTGTTCGTAAGAAGGATATCTTCGATGTTGGAAAATATGACCGACGTCGAATCCTCTCCAAGGATATCCACCAGACGCGAATAGAAGAGCTTCCAATGTCAAAGTCAACCAACCGGGTAGAACTTTATTTGGTACATACTTACCTCCACGATAAGTTGGAGATCTCTCACATAGTCCGCTTCCGTCGAGATAAGTTCGAATATTGCTTCTTGTCGTTTCCTTTCCACAGCTGGTATTTCTTCGAGCGCAGTCCGGTCGACGAGGCTTGCCCATGACGTCCCAAATGCTGGGCTGTTATCGCGTGTCGTCGAGTTATGTGGTTCTACTGAATTAGATGCCGAGGTGTGAATGGGGCCAGATATAATTGGAATCTTGCGCTCGCGATCGATGTCCGGCGTAGTAGAACGCGTGTGACGTCCAAGAAAACTCAGTAAATAAGACGTACGACTCTCTTCACCTCGTTCTTGTTCTCGATCTCGCAACGAAGGCGACAGAGACACTGCAGGTGAACGAGGAGGTGATGAAAATGCGAGCGAAGAGGCTGTGTCGAACGAAGACGCTGACAACCGGTTAGCAGCTAATGATTGTCCGCCATGCAGCTTCTTATACGTTTCGTAACGCTCGAATGCATCGTCGACGCGCGATGTACTACTCGAGTCTGAGGTCGTCTTGAGGTATGTGGGTTGAACGGACGTACTGAGTATTTCGGATATGGGTGAGAGCCTGGCGTTAGTACCTGTGCGACTGGTTGCCTCCGGATCCTCTGAGAATTCCATCATGGGGACCGGAGGAAGTTCCTTATGCCTCGTACAAGACAGAGGTTCATGTGCAGGAGGTAGAGATTCATGTCGTTTCCGTTGGAAGGCAGCCCCTATCGAGAAGCCCCTCTCGCCCTCTGGACCCCCTAGCCCCGTCGCGCCATCGACACCTACTCCATGCCTATTGGCATGCCGCGGATGGCTCATCGAACGATTGTGGTCTTTGAGGTTGCTGACGATAACTCCGGCGGCTTCCAGTACACGCCGGCGTTCCATCTCTTGCTTCTCCTGGTCCACAAAAGTCTGCGTTGCATTCACGTCGGAAGCCTCAGAGACGTCAGACACACTGTCATCATCTAGAGAGTAGTAATCGTCGTTGTCGTCGTCTTCATCGTCATCAATGCCCGTAATCTCTGGCATACGGTCCAATTTGCGAGTCTTCACCGGTAAGCTGTAAGGAGTGCCATAACCATCATTGCTCAACATCTCACGGTCAGGATCGGTGCTGTCAACGGGTTGCTTCTCGTCGCCGTCCGGCTGCAAGTCACGCCCTTCGCTAATACCGTATCTGCCGCTGAGTTGAACTGCATAACCGCACCAATCATAGTCGCAACAAGAGCGGTCCGCATGTCAAGAACGTGGAATTTCGATCGGTATTGAAATTGGTATTTTGGAAATCCGGAAAGAACAGGATAAGGTCGATGGCACGGAGTACAAGGTACGAAGCAAGGAACATGCGAGAAACAAGAGAGAGAGAAAAAGAAATATTTCAGCCTATATCCATCCCAGCGAACGAGAAGGTAAGAAGAACTCAAGGGATTGTTTTGTGCTAACAAAATGCAACTAACCCTCTGCAACCTCCATGTACGCTGCTGGGACGGCGTAGACGACACCATCCCGTTCGGCTCTCCACCAATCGGATTCTACCCGGTCGACGATGGTAAGAACGTCACCCTCATTAAACGAAAGCTCATCGGGACCCGAGCCTTCGTATGAGTAAAGGGCGGTAGCTTGAACTAAAAAGCCGTGTAACTGCAGAGTCCATGCAAGTAAAATCGGTGCGCACCTGGTTCGAGTACTTGCACATATGTCTGCGGGAAGAAACCCGATCTACCATCATTGGCGGTCGTGCTGTACCACCAGTCACCACCAGACTTGGAGGGATGTGCCTCGATCACGATGTTTTCACCAAAGCCTTGAACCAAGGTATCAGCACAACCATTTGGGTTTCAGGGAAATTACATGCTCAGATCTTCTGTCCTCTGAGCCTCGTAAGTATACAACGAGCGTACCCTGAGACCTGCGACACATTTAGGACGATAAATGACCTGTAGCACATACGCACTCACTAGTCGATTCATCAACATCTGCCATGGGATCAGAACTTCCATCTGGGACATGTTCCGAAACCCTGATGGCAGGTACATCTCCGGCGTATTCTTCTTCTCCTATGGTCTCGGGTAAACGGTCCAACGTGGCCTGGCCTGCATGATCTGCAGCAGCCAACCCATTATACCAGTCCACCGATTCCTTGGGCCGATGCTTTGACGACGGAGTCGGTTCAACCTGCGGTGGTTCTGAGACTTCGGTGACGGGGAGCGCTGGTGGGGACGATGGAGACGAAAGTCGAGGAGTGGTGTTAATATGTGCAGGGGGTGTATTGTCCCCGATAATCCTTCCAGCTGTGGCAGCGGCGCTTCGGTCATTTGTCACTGTTTTCCGCAAGACAGCACCTCCTTGAATAGCACTCAGGAGAGCACTTCGGTCGCCAGGAGCTGCAGAAGGTGCTACTGGAGCAGGCGACTTCGACGGTGCCGGTACAGCAGGCGCTGGGGGAGGAGGGGGTGCTACAGGGGCAGGTGAAGCAGCGGGTGGAGGGAACGTAGGTGATACTGGGCTCCCGATCGATTATGGTGCAGGCCCAGCGGACTGAGGCCTCGCAAGCAACAAGCTCCCAAATAGCTGCTGTGCAAGTCCCACACGCGTATCTCGTGTCGCGAGTTCCTCATCGCTGCTACCATCCTCTTTCTCGACCACTTCATCCCAGTCATCGTCGCTGCCGGAGGGCACGGTATGGTACGTGGTCTTGACTGGCGGCGGAACGCTCAGACTCTTCGGGGGAGTGGGCACAGAGGGTGGAGGTGCCGTTTGCGAACGGAAGAACGGGTTACTATTGCCCACATTAGCTGGCGAAGGCGTGGTCTCCGGAGCAGGTGCGTGTGCATCCTTCTTCAAACGATTGAAAGGATTATTGCTCGGTTTGTCAGCAGCGGCAGCGGGGGTCGAAGCTGGAGGTGCAGGGGGTGGCGGGGGTGGTGGCGGTGGCGAGGATGCAGCTTCCTCAGCTTCCACTTCGGGCGTCGGCTGGACGGAAACAACTGCGGGTGGAGTGTGCACGCGCGGCGCGGGTGGTGCAGGAGGCGCAGGTGGTGCGGGGGGGACGGGTGAATTTTGCGTACTAGACACAGCGCTGACAGCAGGACTAGCAGCAGCTTTGGCAGCTAAAAACTGATTCCTCCTTTGCTGGTATGCCTCCTCGTTCATCTTTTCTTCCTCCTCGAGTTTGCGCAGGAGAGCTTCGCGTTCCTCGCGCTTCTTGCGCAGAGCTGCTTCGCGTGCTCTCAAAGCCACATCTTCTGGATCTTCTTCAGGTTCTGCGGGTGCTGGGGGTGCTGGGGCTGGAACAGATGCTTGAACCGGCAGTGCAGGCGCAACGACAACAGCAGGCGTCCGGGGTGCAGTACCCTTTCTGGGTCGTGGTGGAGCAGGCGCACGAGGCTTAGGCGCTGGTGGAGCAGCTTTCGCTACAGGCGTGGTTGGAGTAGGAGTCGGCCTGGACACTGACGCTGTCGGTGTTAGCACCGGCACTGGACGAGGCGCAGGCGCAGGCGCTGTGGTCGTTGGTGCTGGCGTAGGAGTCGAACCCTTTCCCTCTTTGATGGCTCGTTCGGCTTCCAATCTCTGTTTTCATACCTGTTCCCAATCCTCAGCTTGGTGCTCAGCCTCTCCTGCCTTCTCCTCTGCTTTTCGTTTCTCCCTTGCAAGGTGATCTTCTACAGACGAATCGGAGTCGGGGAAACTGCGGATGTGGGTGCTGGTGATGAAACCCCCAGCGCCTGCATGCGCTCTTCCAGACGTCGCTTGGCCTGCACTTGATAATACGCCTTCCGTTGCTCAGGTGTCATCTTCTTAGGTTGCGGTGCAGGCGACCGGGATGGTGCTGGTGCCGCTCTTGGTGGAGAATTGACTCTGGAGGCTGAAGGAATGGCAGGGGCCGCAGCCGATGGAGAACATGTCGTAGACCTGGTGTCGGCGGTGTTCCCTCGGTCGAGTTGCCGATCGTTCTCCTCAGACCTATATGGTTTCTTCCCATCACGGTCATAATAGTCTCTTTTGTCCCTTTTGTCCCTCGACCCACTCCTCGAATATGGCCGATCGTCCTCGGTACCGTACCTGGACCCAGGGGCAGGACTGTACCGACTACCTTCCTCCCCTGCGAAATGTCCAAACCTCTCATTCCGCTTGTCCCTCTCGTTCGCCCACTTCCTCTTTTCCCTCTCTCTCCTTGCCTCACGTTCTTCGACTTTCCTCTCGAGCTCAGGAACATCTTCATGCATAAGCCTCATAAGCTCCCTCTCAAGCCTCCTTTCCTCGTCCTTCGTCGTCGTCCGGGTCCCGCGAGACACATACTCGAGATCCTCCTGAAGGCGCTTAATACGGTAGCGCAAATCCTCAAGGTCCCGATCGAGCTGAACCGATTCACGTTCCGAAGAAAGGTTGTCATCGGGCATCTTTTGTGTATCGAGAAGCTGATGCTTTAGTGAAGCGATATCCGTCGCAGCTGGGTTGGCTTCGTCTGATTGTGACTGGACAGCGTTGCGATCGATGTGTCGAACAGATGACTGGTAGAACCCACCGGGAGGCAGGACATCTTCATGTCGGTACACCGTAGCATCTTGACGGCCACCTTGTTGCGTCAGCGTTGTTGAAGATGAAGTGAAAGAGCGTTCTCTAAGTCGAGAAACTGGAGTATCGAGAGCAGATGGGGATCTAGCACGAGTATCGTTTTTAAGGATATCTTTAAGGAAATTGACGGATGTGTCGATATCTCTAGAAGACGGAGGTACAAGTTCTGGAGGGAGCTCGTCGGGGATTTCTGATCTAGTCCTGTTTAAATCCATAAGTCATGGATTAAAGAGACTATTTACTCGTAAGAACTTACTGCGATAAATGGTACCCATTGCTACATGGAACCCAGCGAGGTTCAGCTTGCCTCGATTATTAGCATCAGCGGGGGAGGGACCTATCGCCCGCCCATTCCATCAGTGTCTGCAAACATCAACTCGTACGCACAGACATCGATAACTTACCAAATTTTCGCCAGATCATTCCTGTCGAGAGCACTCTGTCCAAACACTTCCAACGGCGTCTGCCCGCTGATGAAGCCAGTGCTCTGTGCATCCCATGCTCTGAAGATCTGATCGTAACTCTTCTTCTCCGACTTACTCAATACCCATGGTTCTTTCGGCGCAGTCCCCCTTCCGTGCTGCTGGTTATGCTTCTGGAAACTTTGTTGCAACGACAAACCGCCGAATTGCTGTTGAGGAACGGGCTGAAGTTGCGGCGCACCGCCTGCAGCAAATGGCGCAGACAAGTTGGCAGGCATACTTATACGAACTAGATATCGTTTACAATCTGGGATCCACGAAACCAGTCATCTGTGGCATGAAGGGTGCTGGCATGCGCCCTGTGCAGCCGGTGGGTTGTGGAACGAGTCCTGTTGGCTGAGGCTCAAGGCTCGGTCCACGAAACCTGTTCTGCGCGGGATTGAGATGAAGATGGCTGCTGTTGGGGCGCAGGAGGTGGTGGGGGCGGAGGAAAGTTTTGTTGCAATTAACTGGGAATAGAAGAAACAGGAGGCGATGGGGCCCGCTGACTAAAACCCGTCTGCGCACCTGGGAATCCCGTCGACTGAGCATGCAGAAGCCCACCAGGCCCACCAGGTGCACCGTGAAACCAGATAACCGGTTTGCATAGGGTACTGGAATCCAGGTTGACGCCGAGGTATGAGTTGGAATGGAAGATCGAGAAGTATACAAGCCTTCTGATGACTCCGAGGACGGTCGAGAGTCGGCGCTAGCAGGATGGCGCGGAGTTTGACCTGCTCCGAAGGGACTCGCTGCAAGCCGCGGACAGTCCAGGGTCTTTTACGACGCGATCATACACGAACTAAGTGCTCTGTAGTCCAGCACCCGTGGCAGCTTCGAGGCTATGACCAACGGGTCGTCCCTCCTACGACTCCCGTTCACAACGAAAGCCTCCGCACTGGATGCAACGCGCTCGCTGTTCGTAAGACGACGCGTCAATCTTCTGGACCTGAACCTGACCGCAACGCAGAGAAAATGCTCTTGCAGAATAACTACGACCTGTGAGTGCTACTTAGAGCAGGCGGTCCGCCATCGAGGCCTTCGACATTCCCTACACATATACTGACTGAGTACACAAGAAAATTAGACTTCGATACCCGGATCCAATCAACCAAACCACGTTCGACACGCCAGGCTCAGCCCAGATTGCGCGCATACGCGACAGTGCAGACACCATACCAAGGATCATGAGAGCCAGGATATGATCAGCAGCGGTGATGGAAGTATTGCATGCCTCGCCAGGTATGTCACACTTGATTCGTGCTTCGTCTCCTGCTTCCGAGACAGCATCCCTCCCATACCGACACCTACCCATATACCCGTCCCCATACATCCTCGCCGTCTTTCCCATCGTAACAGTTTCCCCAGGCCTCTGATGACGACATCGAGAATAACGAACAGGAGGAACCAGAAGCAGTCGACATCACGATCTCTATCGCGGACTCAGACCCGGAATCAACCACTTCTAAGTCTCCTAGTAGCACAAATGTGAACGCGAACTCAATACCTGTACGTCCCCTCGAAGGAGAACGTGTGCAAACCATATTTTCACCTATGCGACGCGGCTTGAGGCGGAATATCGACGCGAATCAGGAGGCCGAAGACGAGGGGAATAGAGAAGAAGATGCTAAGGACGATGAGGACGTGCATAGACAGACGAATTCAGACGTAGAGGTGGGGACGGGTTTTCGCGTGGGTGTCCACTTGGGTGCCGGGCAGGGCGGCACTGAGGTGATGACGGGCCTACATGCAAGGCCGAGAGCGGGGGTGAGAGCACCCACGAAACTAAGAGTAGCAAAAAGCTCCACCCACAGAAGAAAGTCAAGATATCAGAATCTACTTTGGTGAAAACTCTCCGTGCAAAGCGCACAAAGTACGTTCCCAGATCTGCTACTGCATCTATGACGAGTATCTCAAGCTACGCCATAACCTCAAATAACGACGGCTAAGGCTGGAGCAGGCGGAGGTAAGACAATCGGAGCCCCCATCTTACCCAATTGCGCGGAGTTCATAGACGGCTTTGGATCGCAAAAAGTGAGGGCACCGTGGTGTGGAGCGGTTCTGGGTCCAGTATCGGGAGAAGCGCGACTACGTTGGTATGTAGATATCATTGAGACCTGTATCTGCTTTGCTGGATCAGAGACACATGAAGCCGATTGTGGGGAGAGTGGTTGGAACTTCCACGCTGGTAAAGAGACATGGACGACAGATGCAACCAGTCAGTCACAACTCCGCGCACCCGCGCATCGGCACAGAACGTGAATGGTATGTGTTTTGTCATGTGTGTCACCGCCGCTAGTTTCGTACTAGCTGTCCTCGTAGTACTCAAACTCGTCCCTGAATCCATGGATTTCTGGTTCTGGTATCAGCGGTTGCGGCTTGGCATAGGTGAGGAGGATAAGGGCAAGAAGACAGGGGTTGAGAAACTCAGGAAGCTGGTGTTGCTTAAGTCGGACCATGGAGAATCATGGTTCTGCCGTTAGCAGAAGGAGTGTGCTTCGGCAAGATTGGCCCTTGTCTGATAGTTACTGTGGAAAATAAAAACTGTCCAGACAAAAGGCAGATCTGATTAGCTGGGAAAATCTGTCCTGTAGCTACAAGATGATAGATGTATGTTCATAATTCAGACCTTAGGCTTGCTTGGGCATTGACCAAACATAGGCAGACAATAAATGGACCCTGCTTTGCAGTGTTATTAGAGACATATTCCCTCCTGTGTTTCCTTTCCTTTGGTGTGATATTTACCCACATACATAAGTGCTTAGACTGCACAAGTTATGTTGGAGTGTCTCAGATTACCCTAGTGTCACTTGGAGGAGAGGAACAGGGTTGGAAACTTTAGAGCTAAGACCCAAAAGTCAACCCAAAAGGAACCTATACTACAGAGATGTCTCTACACATATGAAGTGCATCTAGCCAAAGCAGGGATCATGCCACCACCAGTGGCATCATCAGCAAATGTGAGGAAGCAACATGTAAGTAAAAGAAAGGCCCAGAAGGGTGTAGAACCATGTGCCAAGAGTAGATGAGATAACTATGATAAGATAAGACAAGATGTGAGTGGGAAAAAAAAAAAGATATGTGCATTACACAAAGTTGGTGCAGGTGAGAAAGACTATGGTAAGAAGAAAGGGGCTGACAGAGTCAAGAAGCTGACAATGCCCAGGTCAAATCATGATCATGGAGAATCATGGGTGCAATATCAACAAGTAGGGTGTTCTCAGCTCTCTTCATGGCATCATCATGTGGGATCAGGACTAGTGCAAGTAGTGGATCACAGCAACCACCTATGACAAGGCTGTGGACCTTTGCCAACACTGCAACCTCTATAGCTACATTAATGACATCAAGAACAATAACCATACTGCACCCCATCACATTTACAATGCCCTACATGCCAGAGAATGTACCAAATTCAGTGCTGATCTACCAGAATTGAGAGAAAATGGCACAGGAAATGAAAAATGAGCTGAATATGATGATGGGTTGGAGTGGTATAAGGGCATCACCTGGGTAAGGCTCATGACCAGACACATATCACAAGACTCCAGGGACTTTTGACAGTATGCAACAGCTGTCTGGGAAAAATCATTTCAGGCAGTGAAGACTGTGAGTTTATATATGCCAAAGAGGGGGGCAGAGCAGCAGGAGAGAATAGTGGCTGGGGGCATGGTTACTAGTTAAGAGGTCCTCCTGGTGAATTATTATGCAAGTGCTTGGACACAATTTGTACTTCTCACCAGGTAGTGCATCATGAAGTATGATTGAAAGTGGGGTGTGATAACATGTAGTATGTGATATCAGAGGACATGGGTGCAATTCACAGGGTAAAATGATCATTGGACAAAAATATGGTGCATGAGGTAAAATGTAGCAGTACAACAGCAGATATACTCAACATCAAAATACAATTTGAGCCATCATTCACTGGGTGAAATGGAAACATTTGCACCATTCTTTGCCATGGACCATCTGACTTAAGTCCAACTCTATGCAGCAACCTCTGGGAATGACTACTTTGGTCCCCATTGAGTAAAATGGTCTCCTAAGTGTTGGGGGGATCCAAAGTAGTAGTTGTCCCTTTGGGCCTTTGATCCAGCCATCATCATGTAGCTTGACTGCTTGACCCAGATTAGCCTGCTGTTGCATGAACCCATTAACAAGTGGATTACTATTAAGTAGAGCATGCAAGGGGTCAAATGAAAAGCAAATGGGATATCTGTTGACACCTGCACTTCTTGTTAAATGAAATAACAATAGATAGAAGGTGGAGGTACATACCATCTGGAGGAGGGAATGAATGAAATATGGTGGAGGGGTGGGATGCAACCATTGTGAACATCTCATTGTCCCAGACTCTCACAGTCTTGTCATGTGAGCCTGAGAGAATCCTCTTCCCATCAGGGGAGAATACAACTGAACTGACCCAAGAAGTATGGCCCTCAAGAGGGCTGCCAATCTGCACACCTCCCTCAACATCCCAGACCCTCACAGTGTTGTCCCAAGAGCCTGAGACAATCCTCTTCCCATCAGGGGAGAATGCAACTGATTTGACATCATCTGTATGGCCCTCAAGAGGGCTGCCAATCTGCACACCTCCCTCCACATCCCAGACCCTCACAGTCCTGTCCCCTGAGCCTGAGACAATCCTCTTCCCATCAGGGGAGAATGTAACTGAATAGACTCCATCTGTATGGCCCTCAAGAGGGCTGCCAATCTGCACACCTCGCTCAACATCCCAGACCCTCACAGTCTTGTCCCAAGAGCATGAGACAATCCTCTTCCCATCAGGGGAGAATGCAACTGAAAAGACTGGATCTGTATGGCCCTCAAGAGGGCTGCCAATCTGCACACCTCCCTCAACATCCCAGACCCTTACAGTCCTGTCCCCTGAGCCTGAGGCAATCCTCTTCCCATCAGGGGAGAATGTAACTGAATTGACTGCAAAAGTAAAGCCCTCAAGAGGGCTGCCAATCTGCACACCTCCCTCCACATCCCAGACCCTCACAGTCCAGTCCCCTGAGCCTGAGACAATCCTCTTCCCATCAGGGGAGAATGCAACTGAATTGACCCAAGAAGTATGGCCCTCAAGAGGGCTGCCAATCTGCACACCTCCCTCAACATCCCAGACCCTCACAGTCCTGTCCCTTGAGCCTGAGACAATCCTCTTCCCATCAGGGGAGAATGCAACTGAATCAACTTTATCTGTATGGCCCTCAAGAGGGCTGCCAACCTGCATACCTCCCTCAACATCCCACACCCTCACAGTCTTGTCCATTGAGCCTGACACAATCCTCTTCCCATCACAGGAGAATGCAACTGATGTGACTGGAGATGCATGGCCTTGCAGCAGCAGCTGTTCAACTGGCCACCCTTTCAACCCTCCTACAGCAACTCTAGCCAGTCTTGTGAATTTTGGCAAGAGCATCATTGATAACAATGCATTGGAAGGAATAAATGGCAATGCAGAAGCATAAAGGTGTGGAGTGCTTTGCACTATCACACTGCCAAAACTCCCAATCAACTTGATTCCATCTTCTACCAATGCCAATAGATACTTGATGTCAAAGCCATCTTGTCCCTTCATTGTTGTGTCAGATGTCATCAAACTCTGTACAAAAGGTACTCACCCATAGCCATGTTGCAACAGTACTAAGAGCATCTACACCCTTTCCAACCATCCCCAGAAGACTTAATACCTCCAGCCAGAATAGAATCTTTTCACTTCCAACAATAGCCTTCACCAACCCCACAAGTTCCGAGTCAAATGGTGTCTTTTGCAAATGCTGGCTCCAGAATCGACTGGAGTAGGTAAGATGGTGTGGGATGTTCTCCTTGATTCTCTTCGACAGATCAGGAACTTCAGCATTGGCCAGGTATGAGCTTTCCAATCCACAGATGTTAAATTGAAGCTCATCATGGAGAATCTGCAATGTGGCAAAGGCCATGTCTCTTCCGTCAGATGTGTCAATGCAGTAGACACCACTCCGTAAACGATCCATCAGGAAGTCATAGAACGACGCATGCAGTGGTCGCACAGGACCAGACCTATCTGTAATACCACCCAATAACGGGGCCATGGATTCAAGAATCGCAATTATGTCATAACGGTCCTCCTTGTCAGGGAAGTGACTGCGCATCTTATTCAGAGTATTCAAGTGCAGAGGTTCGAGGGCTGACATGATCTGCTGCATCACAGAGTGGAACTGGGTCAGCGTGGTTTCGTCCTTGGGGATACTGTCTTCAAGAATTGCTCGGTACATGGCATCCAGCAATCCGCCTCCTGAACGAAGATTCATCACATTGTCGACGCGTTCCTTGACTGATACGTTCTTGACTGCACCTGGGTTCACGAATTCACAAGCCAGACGGGCCCATTCGAATAGACCCTCCGCCTTCTGGGAAATCCCATGAACTACTGCAGGCCCAACGCCCCGAAGACGGCCCATTTTTTTCATGATGTACAATCGGACGTCGCGTTCCGATAACCCTGCAGAGACGTCGTCCAACGAGGTCGACCTCACATGCTGAGCAGCATTGAGGACGTCATCGATATCAGGCAATGAGCGGGACGTTACGAGAATGCGGACGTTGTGAGGCAGTTCGGCAGTTTGGGCTGACGCAAGCACAGAGAGCAGGTGCCTTCGCGATGGTTCTGCCCCACTTTCGTCCAACGCGTCGACGACGACGAGCACATTCCCAACGAGATGCCCCGCGATCTTATGCAATGGTTCCGAGATGAGTCGCTTCCACTGAAGCGCGATGTCAGAGGTAGTCTTGAGAACATCATCCTTCGCAACTGCATCCGCCAAGGCTCGCCGGAAGGCAGGATCACGTTCTGCGAGATCCCATGAAACTGTCCTGATTAACTGTTCTTCGAGGTGCTCGGCCTGCCAGTCACGAGAAAAGCAAAAACAAGACCCGACCCCTCCAATGCTCTTAAACCACAGAGCGATCGTATGCGCAATGGCGGATTTCCCTTTTCCAGCTTGCCCGTGGAGCCAGAGGATGCGTGGCACATTTTCAGCGGTATCATAGATCCAGTTAATAATATCCGTGAGGATCTCCGTCCTGGTACCATCAAGGCATCTCTTGGTCCAATTGACACCCACGCCTCGGGCACGGGCGAAACCGTCTAAGTCCAGTTCTTCAAGTACACGGAATGCATCGACCTGGACGCCCCGGTCTTCGTGGTTTCGGTATTGTTGCATCAAGTCGTCTAGCGCCTCGGTGTACGCAATAGAAACGTCGCTTGCCTGATATTCTATGTCCTTCCCTGATCTCTTCCCTGATACCACGTTACATTAGCTCGGCTGGTGGGTAAGTGTGATTGACGTACAGAAATCCACGGTCGCAGAATAATTCTTGATGAACTGCACCGCACCACTTGTCATGAGCGCTATCTTCGCGAAGGTTTCCCGCTTGCCCGAAATTTCCTTGAGGGTGGCTTCTTCCGTGAGGAATTCGTAAACCTTTCTGATTGTATCCAGGAGGCGGGAGACCCGCTCATCTCGGGTCTGTTGAACCACGAACATCTATGTACGACTGCGTAAGATGAGGAATAAATACAGGAGTAAGAACGCACCTGAGAAATGGCTGCTAACATTCCCAGCGCCATACGGGCGTACGGATGGATCTGGCATAGGCATGCAATCACAGGATGGATGCAGAACAATAAATGCCTACCTTAGTAAGGGTGGTAATGGCTTGATTGAAATCTTTGAACGGTTTTAGATACGTATCGGGGAAGCTTTGGGTCTCGGCGAGTGCGGTATTCGCACTAGTCGCAGGGTTGACACCCCCTACGCCCACATTCCTCACGGGACCCATGCCGAGGAATGTCGGCGACATGGAATCCACATTGCCGAAAGTTGGTTGATCGGCCGACCTCTGAGTCTGTCCAGCGAGCTTCCTTAGAGTTGTCGAAAGATTGAGACAGCATAGATTACATACATTGTAGTTCGGAGCGACCTGAAATTGTCCGCTGTGTTCGTAAATCGCCCGATCAACATGGATGTCAGTGCTCCCTCCCGTGATGGGACTTGGGGAACTTGGCTCTGATGGATGAGCAAAAAACCCACATTGGCCCCTGAGAGGTACTGCCCAACGCTTGAATATCAGAGGATAAATGAGCAGTAGCCTGAGAAGATCCCTGCGATTGATTTTTGGCCAATTGACATATACCATCGCCAGAAAGGAGTGATCTGCATACCGAAGAACCATCGAGGTTGGATGGATTTACAAGGCTGGTGCGAGGTTTCTTTGACTGCTTGCCGGTCATTGCGAAGAAATGAGTATTTTGACACATACCATCGCTAGGAAAGACCAGACGACATACCGAAGGAGGAAAAGAACTAGATGGGTCGGCAGAACTGAAGCGACGTCTCTTCAACTGATCGCTGTCCATTGATGTAACAATTGGGTGTATATTCCGTGTAAGGTTTGTGCGTTTGAATTGACGTTGCGAGTGAGGGAAAGACGAAGCTGAGGGAATGCTGTGGGCGCACTCGTGAGCGCCAACTGGCACAGGCGGCAGACACGTGGCAGCGCCCACCGCTTGATGCACATGTATGTATGTACTGTGAGTATCATGCAGACTTGAATCGTAGAACAGGAACTGACCTGACGATGCAGCACCTTATTTGTGCGGTCAGCATCACTACTTCGTGCCTGCTTGCAGAGAAGCATCACATAGTGGGTAGTGTGGGGGATCACGACCTTGTTGCGCTACGCGAGTGAGTCTGAAGACATCACCATTCCCAACGGAGCAGCCATCTTTCTACGTCCGAATATTCGCAGCCTTCACCTACTGCCTCTGCGTTCCACGGCCGGTGATAGGAAGACTATTGCTCTGCCAACCCTTAACCCCGGCTTGCGGGAACCTTTGGTAGTCCCCTCCCGCCAGTTATCTGTCGTGCTTACCCGCGATGTCTCCACAGTTCCGATTGTTTTCTTCGGTCGCCAATGCTGCTCTCTCCCCAGTTCCTCGTTCAAGATACTTGCCTTCCCACTTTACATCTTCACGCATCGTGAAACTGTCTCAATCATCCTCTGAGCTTAGCCGAGGTACCTTCGGCTCCTTTGTATCAACCTCGGCATAACAAGAAATGCGATTTTTAACAGTCACATGAACTGTCCATGCGATCGGCATTCACCACATCTGTGCTCGGCATCCACTCAGTCCATGCTACACCGTAATGAATAAACCCAACTAAGGATAGCAGTACTATTGTTGTGGTATGAACGGGGTTTGCTGCTGTAAATTCTCAGACCGCAAATATCACTGCGGTTGTTCTACGATTTTGGTAATGAGTGTCATTTGGCCTTCTTGTGGGGTCTTGCTATCTCTCTTCCACTGACGATGTCTGCAGACGCGGTACGATCGGCGACAAGATCATTCTCGCCACGTATCACTTCCTATTGACTCCATACCCTTCTACCCCCAGCGCTCCTCTCCTCACGGGTCGGTGGACAGACAGGCGTACAGTCAGCCGAGGATGGCTGGTCGCTTCTCAAACCGGCCCTCCCTCCCTAGACAACTGGGCATTTTATTAGCTCGTTCGTGATGGCGTATCGCCAGACATTGACGTCACGACCATGGCTGCGTCATGATTGAAATCGTTACTGCCTTGGATCCTGAAATTCCTAGGGGTGCCGTCGCCTGGAAACCACCTCGTACACTACTTACCGGAACTGATGCCGGCACCAGCCAACGGAACAACGACCACGATTGTCCTCGACAATCTCGCATATGCATTCCATGCGATTTCATGATCACACCCGATGATATCCAATGAAGCCTACCTCCATATTCCCTGTTTGTTCTGCTCATGCGCCTGCTCGAGGCACTCGACCATCTCCGGATGGCACTTGGCGAATCCGAAGTACGCATCATAGACTGAGGCGTCCTTCTCATACATGAAGGTAACTGGGTACGTTCAGCAACTGCTGTGTGGACACCTGAAGACGTCTCTGTATTGAACGACAACCCTACCGCTTCTGACGAATTTGTTTTGGATCGGAAGGAGGAAGTGCCCTTGTACGAAGAAGATGAAGATGAGGATAAGATCACCGTCGAACTAGACGAACATGACCCTCTGGACGGCGTTGTCGCAACGAGCCCTGTCGTCGAGTGCTCTGAGGAAAACGATGCAGACGAAGCTGAGGAGGATGACTCTCCCCTGTTCGCGCTTTCCTTGATAGACTTTGCATATACGCGACTCGCGCCTGGATAGGGACCTGACTCGGGCATTCTGCTTGATATGGCCACGCTCATCCAACTCATTCGCGAGCGGCGGGGTGTTGTTCAGGCATTGGATGGTGAAGGTGTGAATGTAAAGAAAGCTTGCTGTCGCACATAAGTGCAACACGCCGTTGCCGTGGTACAACTACATCCAGCGGATGCGGTGTTGACCCGTACCTTATACTTCGTGGAAGGATACTCTCCAAAGAGTCTTAGCCGTCGTACGGCGATGGATGTCATGCTCAGACTATTACGCCGAAACACCAGAAGCTCGAACTGTACGGCAGGTCAGTATGGAACTGTCCTTAGTCGCCAGTCCTGCACGAACGTCTACCCTATTATGAGCTAGTAAGTGGAACGAAAACACAAATACGGAGACAAGTCTGTCCAAAAATGCGCAGACGTGAGGATAGTAGTCTGATCCATGATAAGTTCGTATGTCCCCTGAAATCCCAATATTATCCAGTCTGAGCAGATCAACTACCAGCGGTCAGCCTGATGCTCCCATTACTGTCATCCGCACGCACTCGACGTGTTCACGCACCTGGAATGTGTCCCATCCCCCACACTAACAATGGCAGGTCCGAACCCGCCTCGAATCACCGACAACCACCACGGTACCCTCCCTTGCCTTCGCAACCGGCTGTGCGATTGCTTTTGTCCATGCATGTGCTTCGTTGACATTCGAAGCACGTAGTACTAGGGTCTCCCTGCACCGCGGATAGGCACGGCGGATGTGAGCATCGTTAGAGCGTGTGGTTGCGTGATGGATGGATTTCGAATTCGTGAACGGGGAGCAGCTACGAGCCATGTCAGGCTGACACGGAATGGGATGGTTATGAAATGGTGGACTTGCCACGCTGTATAACCCTTAACCGCCACTCTCGTTGAGAAGTAAGAGAATATCGCTCCATAGTACCCGTAGCATACGCTCTCACTTTGCTTTCGTCGGTGTGCTTTCTTTGAGGAGTTTTCAGGAAGCAAGATGGTGAATCGGAAGCGGAAGCTCAATACGACTGAAAAGGGAAAAATTCAGGGGAGATATCAGCGATATCTCATGTCGTCTGTGATGGAACTAAAAGGAACGAGAAAACACGATACTTAATGCTCCTTGCCTATCCTCAGCTGGTTGCTCACCTCATTTGTAACTCCCTCCCGGCTCTCCCGATCTCGTATCGTCTCATTCACCTCTTCCAATATATGCTCCGCGTACGCCAGCCTGTTCCCTATTGACACCCGTTCCGCATGTGCTGTGGGAAGAGACGACGTCAATTGCAGTGCCGAAGACAAGTCGGGCGTTGGTGCAGGTGGGTCAGAATATTGCAGAGCTTGTCGGATGAGCAGATGATACCGAGTTAGACACTGCACTATGAACCAGTCATCGTCAGCAAATCGGTTGTCCACGGGAAGGTAAATAGACGTACTTGGTACCAGAAGGTAACTAGATGAGTCGAGATTCCTGGCTGAGGGTCCTCCCAGAAGTACTAGGAACGACTAGCGGTTAGGGACAGGCAGACTAGCAAGAAACAAAGGACCGTACCTGTAGTCGAGCGGACAACTCTCGGTTGGTATTCCTGAGCGATTGCAACCCTTTCCCAGCATTGGCTTGATTGATGCAGTAGCTTCTTGTGATTATTTAGTCAACGCGCGCGCCCTGTCATCTTGCAGCACCACGAACCAGATACACTCGCATTGACGCGTGCGTGTTTCTAACAGGTTTCCTCCGTGGTCTACGCAGTGTCTGAATTCACGCTGTCGCTCTTCCAGGGTAGACAGGAGTGCCTAGAAGGTGTGGGGTGAGCTGAGAGCTAGTCATATTTAAGAGAACGCACCGTGTTCTTAAGAAGGATATCTTCGATATTGGGAAACATGACCGAAGTCAAATCTTCTCCAAGCGTATCCATCAGACTCGAGTAGAAGAGCTTTCGATGTCAAAGATAGAATCTACTCCACAATAAGTTGCCGATCTTTTACGTAGTCTGCCTCCGTCGAGATGAGTTCGAGTGTCGTGTCCTGTCGTTTCCTTTCTACTGCTGATATCCCCTGGAATGCAGTCCCGTCGACCAGGAGGCTCTCCACGGACAAGATGCCGAGGTGTGAGTTGGACCGAGGACGACGAGGACAGTCAGAGAGGACGGTCGAGGGTCAGCGGAATCGCAGATCCTGGAGCTCTCCGAGGACGACGCGGAGATTGACCTGCTCCGAAGGGACTCGCTGCGGGCTTGCATCCGCGGACAGTCCACCGGTCGACGTCCACGTCCACGCAGGGTGGGGTCTGTTACTACGCGATCATACACGAACTAAGTGCTCTGTAGTCCAGCACCCGTGGCAGCTTCGAGGCCATGACCAACGGGTCGTCCCTCCCATCTGCAGCAAGACCTTCCACACTGGATACAACGCGCCCTTCATAAGACGACGCGTTAATCTTCAGAACCCGAACATGACCGCAACGCGGAGAAAATGCTCTTGCGGAATAACTACGGCTTATGAGTGCTACTAAGAGCAGGCGGTCCGCCATCGAGGCCGTCGACGCTACCTACTCATATGCGCACCGAGTGCATGCTAAACTCGGTGCTCGGATCCAATCAACCTAACCACCTTCGACTCAGAAGGCTCTACGCATGTGCGTTGTTGCGGACACTAATCCTAAGGATTATGGGAGCTAGGATATGATCAGCAATGGTGATGGAAGTATTGCATGCCTCCCCAGGTATGTCTCTTTTTATTTGTGCTTCGTCTTTTGTTTCCCTAAAAACCACTTCCCCGTCGACACAGGAGGAACGCCCCAACTCCCGAACGTACTACAGCAGGACCTGTCGATGAGACCCCAGCCGTACAGACGTAACACCCCAACCCAAAGCCTTCCAAACCCACTATGGTAGTATTAGACGAGACGGAGATCCCGCTTGTACACAGAAGCAACACTCCAACACCCAACCTGACTACGGCAGGACTACATGAGACACATATCCCTCCCATGCTGGCACCTACGCATATGCCCATCCCGATACATCTCTGCCGTCTTTCCAACCGCAATAGCTTCCTAAAACCTTGTCCGACGACATCAAGGATGACGACCAGGAGGAATTTGAAGTGGCTGACATAACGAATTCCATCGCAGACTCAGACTCGGAATCAACCACTTCCAAGTCGCTCAATAACACAACTGTGAACTCGAACTCAATACCAACGCGGCACCTCGAACGAGAGCATGTGAAAACCGTATATTCACCTGTGTGGCCTGGCATGAATCGGTGTATTGATGGGAATCAGGAGGCCGCAGACGAGGGGAATAGGAAAGAAGACAGTGAGGACGATGAGGTAGAACTGCTACTGCACCTATGACAAGTATTTCAAGCACCACAACATCAACAGCAAAGATGACAATGACAGCGAAGGCTGGGATCAGGTCTAGAGCAGGCAGAGGTAAGACAACTGGAGCCCCCCACCTCACCTAATTGCGCCCAGCGCATAGACGGCTGGGAGTCGCAGAAAGTGAGGGTACCATCGCGTGGAGCGGTTTTGGGTCCAGTATTGGGCGAAGTGGAATTATGTTGGTGTGTGGCCATCGTCGAGATCTGTATCTGTTTTACTTAGTCAGAGACACACGAAGCCGATTGTCGGGAGAGTGGTTGGAACTTCCGCACTGGTAAAGAGACATGGACGACGGACGCAACCAGTCAGCCACAACTCTGTGCACCCATGCATCCGTGCGGAATGCGAATGGTACGGATTTTATCAGGTGTGTCACCGCTGCTGGTTTCTTACTACCCGTCCTCATAGTACTCGAACTCGTCCCCGAATCCATGCATTTCTGGTTCCGGTTTCAGTAGTGGTGACTTGGCGTAAGTAGGACGGATAAGGGCAAGAAGAGAGGGGACGACAAACTCAGGAAGCTATCTGTACTAGGTTACTTTGACCTCCAGAATGTGTGGGAAGATTCACTTGCATTTGCATTTGACATCAAGATACTCATTGAGGCATTATTCATTGTTCCAAACATCCCATCTCATAACACTTTGTAGAATACACATGGAAATTAGACACCTGCTTTGAAACATTTCTGCCATTCCCTTCCATGAGCCATCTGACTCAAGTCCAATTCTGTGCAACATCCTCTAGGAATCACCATTGTGTTCCACATTGAGTAAAATGGCTTCCTTAGTGCTGGAGGTATCCAAAGGAGTTTTCTTCCCTTTGGACCTCTGATCCAGCCATCATCCTGTAGCAGGACTGGTTCAGCCAATGTGGTGCATTCCTGCATGAACCCATCCACAAGTTGATCACTGTTACACAGTGCATATGAGGTGTCCCATGCAAAGCAAATTGGATACCCCATGACACCTTCACACCTTGTGAGTTAAATGCAAACACATCAGGTGGGAATACATACCATCTGGAAAGGAAGGTAGGTCAGTGACAATGTGGGGAGATGCCATCCCAGGGGACTCTGCATAGAAGTTCATTATTTCTTCATAGAAGACTGCATCCCAGACCCTCACAGTCTTGTCCCAGGAGCCAGAGAGAATGCTCTTCCCATCAGAAGAAAATGCAACTGAATGGACAGATGAAGTATGGCCAACAAGACCACTGCCAATCTGTGTACCTCCCTCAACATGCCAAACCCTCACCACCTTGTCTTCTGAGCCTGAGACAATCCTCTTCCCATCAGGGGAAAAAGCCACTGAATGGACAGATGAAGTATGGCCCTCAAAGGGACTGCCAATTTGAACACCTCCCTCAACATCCCAGACCATCACAGTGTCATCCTCTGAGCCTGAAACAATCCTTTTCCCATCAGGGGAGAATGCAACTGAATTAACAGAAGAAGTATGACCCTCAAGAGGGTTGCCAATTTGTACACTGCTCTCCATGTCCCAGAGCCTCACAGTCTTGTCCTCTGAACCTGAGACAACCATTTTCCCATCAGGGGAGAATGCAACTGAATTGACAGAAAACATATGGCCTTCAAGAGGGCTATAAATCTGCTCACTTCTTTCAACATCCCAGAATCGCACAGATCGGTCACTTGACCCTGAGACAATCATCTTCCCATCAGTGGAGAATGCAACTGAAGTGATGTCAGAGGCATGACCCACAAGAGGGCTGCCAATTTGTAGTCCTCTCTCAACATCCCAGACCCTCATGGTCTTGTCTGCTGAACCTGAGACAATTCTCTCTCCACCAGGGGAGAATGCAACAGAATAGACAGCAGCAGTATGGCCCCTGAGGGGATTGCCAATCTCTACACCTTCTTCAACATCCCAAACCCTCACAGTCATGTCCCTTGAGGCTGAGGCAATCCTCTTCCCATCAGGGGACAATGCAATGGAATAGACAGAAGATGTATGGCCTGCAGGTAGGCTGCCTACCTCCACACCACCTTCAATATCCCAAACCCTTACAGTGTCATCCCAAGAGCCTGAAACAATCCTCTGTCCATCAGGGGAGAATGCAACTGAATCAACAGGATAAGCATGGCCTTCAAGGGGGCAACCAATCTGTACACCTCCCTCAACATCCCAGACCCTCACAGTCTTGTCCTTTGAGCCTGAAATAATCCTCTTCCCATCAGGGGAGAATGCAACTGAACTGACATCAGAAGAATGGCCCTCAAGTGGGCTGCCAGTCTGCACACCACCCTCAACATCCCAGACCCTCAAAGTGCCATCTCCTGAACCTGAGACAATACTCTTCCCATCAGAGGAGAATGCAACTGATCTTACCACAGCAGCATGACCCTCAAGAGGGCTTCCAATCTGCATACCTCCCACAACATCCCAAACCCTCACAGTCTTATCCCAAGAGCCTGAGGCAATCCTCCTGCCATCAGGGGAGAATGCAACTGAATTGACTGTTTCTGTATGGCCTTCAAGAGTGTTACCAATCTGCACACCTCTATCAACATCCCAGACCCTCACACTACAGTCCCAAGAGCCTGAGACAAGCCTCCTGCCATCAGGGGAGAATGAAACTGAACTGACAAAGAAAGTATGGCCCTCAAGGGGGCTTCCAATTTGCTCACCACTCTCAACATCCCAGACCCTCATAGTCTTATCCCTTGATCCTGAGGCAATCCTCTTCCCATCAGGGGAGAATGCAACTGAATAGACATGAGATATATGGCCCTTGAGGGAGGTGCCAATTTGCACACCTCCCTCAACATCCCAGACCCTCACAGTCTTGTCCCATGAGCCTGAGACAATCCTCTTCCCATCAGGGGAGAATGCAACTGAATTGACTTCAGCAGTATGGCCATGTAGGACAAGCTGTTCAATGGGCCAACCTTTCAGACCTCCAGCAGCAACTCTAGTGAGGCAAAGGAATTTTGGTAGGAGCATTGTTGACAACAATGTGTTTGGAGGAATGAATGGCAATGCAGAGACATAAATGTGTGGGGTACTGTGCAACATGACACTGCCAAAGTTTTGAATCAACTTGATTTCTTCTTCAACCAATGCCAATATATCCTTGAAGCCATCTTGGCCCTTCATTGTTGTGTTAGCTGTCATCAAATGCTGCACATGGAGTATTCACCTGTAGCCAGGTTGCAACAGTACCAAGAGCATCCATACCCTTTCCAACCACCCCCAGCAAGCTTATTATCTCCAGCCAGAACAGAATTTTTTCACTTCCAACAATAGCTTTCACCAGCAATGCAAGTGTCAAGTCAAATGCTGTCTTCTGCAGATGCTGGGCCCAAAATTGACTGCAGTAGCAGAGATCATGTGGAATGTTCTTTTTGATTCTGTCTGACAGATCAGAAATATCAGCATTGGCCAAGTAGGAACTCTCCAATCCACAGATGTTGAATCGAAGGTTATCACAAAGAATCTGCAATGCAGCAAAGGCTAGATTTCTTGCATGTTGTGTGTCAGAGGTGTCAATGAAGTAGATACCACTCTGTGAACGATCCATCAGGAAGTCATAGAAGGATGTGTGAAGGGGCCACACAGCAGAGACATGGTCCACAATCCCACCCAGCACCGGAGACATGAACTCAAGGATGAGAATAATGTCATAGAGGTCTTGCTTGTTTGGGAATTTTTCATGCATCGAATTCCGAGCTCATCCCAAGGGAGAGGACTATGTGAGAGATCTCCAACCTATCATGGAGGTAAGTCTGTGTGCTGCTACCTGATTCATTGACTTTGATATTGGAAGCTCTTTTATTCATGTCTGGTAGATGACTCCACACCAGTCATATTTTGCAACATCGAAGATATCCTTACCAACACAGTGTGTTCATTTGGATTGATTGACTTTCAGCTCAGCCAATATCTTCCAAGCATTCCCATCTACTCTGGAGAAGAGCCAGTGTGAATGCCGACTCTACATAAATCATGTAGCGAGCTTGTTAGAGACGCATATGCCTCAAATGCCAGTGTATCTGGTTTGTTGTGTTGTCAGATGACTGGGCAAGTCCATTGACTAACTGATTGTAGGACTACTGTGCAAACCAAGCCAATGTTGCAATTGCTTAGGAATACCAACCCAGAATCATCTACACAGCTACAGGTTCTGTCATTTAATTCTGGCTGGCCTGTCCTTTCCTGATGGTCAGTCCTTCATAGTGCCTCTGGGAGGAATCTCGACTTGTCTAGTTATGCCCTAGTACAAAGTGCATCTAATGACCTTCTTGTACAACACTATCCATTGACGATGACTGATTCTCAATGCAGTGTCTGACCCAATATCCTCTTCTCATCCAGAAAATTCTGCAGTACACTGATCCATCTGCACTAACATTTGATCTATCTTCAGCACCATGCTTGACATTGTCAGCTTGCATGGAGCATGCCGAACATGGGCCGATAGCAAATGCTCTATGGTGTGTGGAGCAAATATCAGAAGAGGTGAATGAGACAATGAGGGATTGGGAGAGCCAGGCGAGGCTTGGTGATGCAAGGTAAGGAGAACTGAGGACAGGCAAGGAGTGAATACCATATTTTCTCGTTCTGATTAGCTTTACCACCAATAACACAAGATATCGCTGATGTCCCTCTTTCCCTGTTGTATAGTTGTCTTGACCTCACCACCTAGACCTTGAAAATTCCTCAAAGAGTGTGTACCGATGAAAGCAAAAAGCGAGTGTAAGCTGCACATAATACTTTGCAGCCATATCTTATTACTCTTCAATGACTCCAGCAGTGGAGGGTTACACTGCATGGCAAGTCCCTCACTTCATAAAGACTCCTTCATTGCATTGACCTGACATCACCCCTAGCCCCTCCCCATTCATGAAGTCAAAATTTACACTGCATGAAACCCTGCACATTCTGATGATGTCTACATACGCCTCCATCATGCCTACCCTGGGCATGGGGAGACCCTTGTACTACATGCTCCCAACATCCACGAAGCACATGCATGGACAGATGCAATCACATGGGATGAGGGTGGCTATCTGGAACTCACCACTGTGGGGTGAGTACACTCAGAACAGCTCACAATGATGACAGAACATGGACAGGCATGTGGGGATTAGACAATCAAGCGTATATGCTGATACAAGATGCTCAACAGAGCAAGTGAGAGGAAAGAGAGAAAAAGAAGAGATGACCTGCACATACATGCAGCACCAGTATATATACCCCCAGGGTCCAAACAGTACAACACAGCAGGAGGGATCTGCATGCCCAGATGAGGGTAATGAAGGTATGAGTTTCTCAGTGTACAAAGTAGTCACTATATTAGTACCTAATGAAGGTATGAGTTTCTACACTATGTCAGTACCAAATAAATGAGCAGGAATCTAGCTATACTCACCTCAGTGTATGAAGTAGTCACTGAGGTGGAAAAGAATGGTGTGGAAAATTTATAGTACCATAATTAGTAAGTGCATTGACATTGGAATTTAATTCCGAGGGTCAGGGAACAATTCTGAGCCCTCTGGGTGAAACTCCAAGACACTACTGTAATTCCGGATCGCATTCTCAACAGAGGGTGTGATTGAGGGAATAGGAGATGTGACGACATGAAGCAATAGTGTGAATGGTGCATGAGTGGCAAGTGGTAAGTGGTAAGGTAAGCAAACGCTTACACCCTCCCAGCCCATAAAAAAAGGCAACCAGGGGGAGAGGGAGCATGAGTGGGCGTGAACCCTGCATCTTCTTCAGCATCTTCTTCGTCAACTTCTTTGTGAACCTCAGCATCTTCTTTGTCAACCTGACCTCAACTCTTCTTTGTCAACCTTAACACCACCCTATGGTGGGTGCTCCCTTTCCCAAGCATCTAACACCTCACAATCCTCCAGATCCTTCTTTGTCAACCACTCATCATCCTCCAGTCCATACCCTAACCACCACACCAAATACTTCTTTGACCTCCCAACCCGCTTCTCATCCAAGATCCACTCAATCAAGTTCTCCAACTGTCCATTCTCTGTGACCACAGGGCCCGGGTGAGGTAGCTCATGAGAGGGGAAGAGTGTTGTATCATTAGGCACAAAGGCGTGTAGTTGACTGACATGGAACATGGTGCATGCATTGGCTGCACGAGGCATGTCTAAGATGTAGGAGGAGGTTTCAGGTGAAGCCAACAAGATGGTGTAGGGGCCATCATACCATGGCATAAACTTTGCTACATGATTTGTTCCATTAGTAATATATTCACGACAATGATGTTTCATAGACAGCCAAACCTTGTCCCCAACTGAAAACCTTGGGTCAGGGATGCAGCATCGATTAGCCACATGAGCTTGAGCCACCTTTGCCATGAGTAAGTTATCACATGCTTCGAGGACATCCATCTCCAGACGAGCCAAAAAGGCAGCAGCATCTGCATGTTCTGTCATCTCAGCATCCAAAGTGGAGATGGGGGGTAAGAGATGTGGGGAATGACCAAGGTGGAGCTGAAATGGGGAGAATCCCATACTATTGCTAACAGTGTTCATAATATGGAAATGTACACGAGGCAGGGCCTTGACCCAGCCTTTCTGGCTATGTTTGACATGGAAGTGAACACATTGGTTGACCATCTTGTTGGTGTGCTCACTTGCCCTGTCAGTCTGGGGATGGTACAACGAAGACATCTTGAGTTTAACTCCTGTCAACTTGTGAAGGGCCCTCCAGAAGCGAGATAAGAAAAGCTTATCATGATCTGAAATGACCTCCAAGGGAAGGCTGTTTTCACAATACCAATGATCAAAGAAAAGTGTAGCAAACTCCAAGGCGGTGAGGGAACTTCGACAAGGCACAAGGCATATGTCAGTGCCAAGGCGGTCCATCATTGTGACAATCATATTGAAGCTGTGGTCCTCTGGTAAGGGACTGATGAAGTCGGTGGCCACAGAGTCCCCACAAGCATCAGGGACTGGCAGGGGATGTAATGGGCCAGCTGGTGCCATAGTTGGAGACTTGTTGCGCATACAATGAGTGCAAGCTGGGATATATGCAGATGCAAGATCATGGTGCATGTTAGGCCAGTTGAATGAATTACAGAGAGCCACATAGGTCTTGTCCATGCCAAAATGGCCCAAGGTGTCATGGGCAAGGTGAAAGAAGTGTTCTCATAGTGAATGTACACAGGGGATCACCAAGCAACCCATGAGGTACAACAGGCCATCTTGTTCCTATAGACTGGGCAGTGAGCCAAGAAGAGAGAAGAGCTGCCAACAGAAGGGATCTTCCATGTATCCTTTCAATATCTCCACTGTCAGCGACTTGTCCACCTTGACTGTGGACACTGCAGCCATGGGGGGGGCATCATCCGAGCATCGTGACAGGGTATCAGCACCCACATTATGCTTGCCTTGAATATAACAAATCGTCAGATCAAACTGGGACATGTATTCTTGCCAGTGAGCTTGACACTGGGAGAGGTTGCATTGTAGGGCAAAGTGCTGAAGGGTTCAATGATCAGTATACACCAATACCAGGGTCCCAAGCAGCTTGACCCTCCATTTCTTCAAGGCACAAATGATGGTGAGGAGTTCCTTCTCATGCACAGGGTAATTGAGTTCAGCACCACAAAGGGGGGTGGAATTGAAAGCAACTGGCCAAGCCATCTCCCAAGTGGGCCCCCAAGAGAGAATTGCCCCAGTACAGAAGTCTGAGGCACCACATGTAAGGAAAATGTGGTTGTCACCTGGATTATCATGATCAATCATTGTCAAACAGTGGGGACTGACCACAAGATCTTTGATGACCTGGAAGGCCTGCTGATGGTCATCATTCCAGACAGGGAACTTGAGTTCTGCAGCCTTGGTTGTCAATGCATTCAGAACATGCGTGTGCTCTGTGAGATTGGGAAGATGATCTGCCATGTAACAAACAAGGCCCAGGAAGGCCCACATGTCAGTAACTGATCGTGGTACTGGCCAATTGAGGATCCTTGCGATCTTCGAAGAGTCGGGCTTGACTCCATGAGCAGAGATGCAATGGCCAAGAAACAGAACTTCAGTACAAAACAACTGAGTCTTCTTAAGAGAACAATATAACTTAGTGTCACGGAGAGCCTGGAGGACTGCATGGATGTTGCGTTCATGTTCCTCGAGTGTCTGTGACCAGATAATAATGTCATCGAGATACATGTGGCAAATGCGACTGATTAGATGATGGAGGGCAGCAGACATCTGATGCTGATGAACTGCAGGGGCATTCTGCACCCCCATAGGCATGACAGTCCACTTGTACAGGCCCCAAGGTGTGTGCATGGCTAACCATTTAATGTCATCTGGATGAACCTTGGTCTGAAAGAAGGCATTGGTCATATCCAGTTTTGTGAAATACCTGCCTTTAGCACAATCACAAAGGATCTCATTGATGCAGGGTAACGGGTGGTTATTGGGGATCATGTTCAGATTGAGTTGTCGAAAATCATTGACCCAGCATGGCAACATGGCAGGATCCACCTTTGGAATAATGAATGTGGGTGAAGAGTGAGTACTATTGGAAGGCCCTAAATGCCCTGCATCCAGATGTTGTTGTAGTAATGTTTTCCATGCTTCATGATACTTCTTCAGACAATCATATGACCAAAGCTGGATCACCTTGTTGGTGTCCTTGGGCTGGACCTGGAAAAGCACATCATCAGGCAGGGCATCCATGGGTGGGATGTCACTTGGGAAGCGATCAGCAAACTCAACCTTGAGTCATGCATTGTGCTTTGTCAGCTCCTCAGCAGCCACGAGGACCTCAATGTGATGCTGTACCATGCCAATAACATCCACCCCACAGACTGGGGTGGATGCCACCTCCACAAGTTCATGATATGTGGGCAGAATGCTATGTAGCTCTGCAAGGACTGCACCCTTAAGTTGCTTGACAGCCTGAACAGTAGGGGTTACCGGTGAAGGGGCAGGAGCCAGGACAGGAGTTGGAGGATTCAACAAGTCATAACCAGTATCTTTATTAATACATGTACAGAGAGTGTGATTGATGACGAGCTGATTATGTGCAAGGAATGGGAGTCCTAACAAGAGGGGTTGTTACGTTTCACCCCTATCTTTTCTCTTTCACCATATGTTTGCCTTGTGGTTGATCCATTGGACACTATTTCCCTTCTGAGCCATCTTCTCTCTGTTCTGATGGCTCCCTATTTCCACCACTAGCATTACTTGCTCATTACATGCCTTGGACATGTGTCGCAATTGTTCAACCAATGGCGTAGTTAGCTCGTTTACATGCAGACGCCTCATGGTCTGTTTCCCTGTAGTATTTAGACTGCCGACTCAAGTCCTGGAACCCCAGACTTGAGCTGCTCAATCATATGCAGCATTCTCACTCAGAACTTCGCCCTCAGTGTCCCTAACCTGGACCACTCTTACAGGTGTTGCCTAAATCCTTTGTCATTTATGAAGGTTACTGCAGCCGTTGCTCAGTAGAAACCAATAGTCTGCATTTGAGCTCTCCCTACATCTTGGCTTTGGTTGAGCATAACAAAAGCTCAAGTCTACCAGCCTTTGGCCAAATCAGTCACTGTTTAGTGCACCACCATGAGCCCCCGAAACAATCGACATTGGGCACTGTTGTGACCCACTCATGAAGAATCGTCATCTGACAAAGAACAAGAGAGCACTGTCACTGACAACTCCTCTGAACCAGAACAACCGGATAGAGGCTTTACCTCTGGTATCCTCTTGAACCTCTTCACCCAGTCTCTCGCATTGCTTGGTACCCCCATCCAACCGGTACCCACCCCAGTCTTCCCTACACACCCACCCCCACCCCGGAATACAATGTCTGGTTCATCGATGAAGGCACTGGTCGGCAATGCCACCAAAGCCACAGAACTGAAGATTGGTGCTCCATCTGACTTTGATGGAGACCAGAAGAATGCTATGAGCTGGCTGTACTCTGTACAGACCTACCTCTTAGTCAACGAAGAACTGTATGACACAGACACCAAGAGGGTAGTCTACACCTTGTCATACATGAAGAAAGGTGTCACCCATTCCTGGGCCACCACCTTCCAGAAAACCTCTCTGGAAAAGAACCCCCCAAGCTTCGGCACCTTTGCTGATTTTGTGAAAGACTTTAAAAACTCTTTCACATCCCCCGACACTGCCAGTACTGCAATCACCAAATTGCATACCATGAAACAGAAAGAGTCAGTTGAACAGTATATCACTGACTTCCAAACTGCCGCCGCCAACTCTACCATCACGGAAGATGTCGCATTGATTGAGTTCTTCTCCCAGGGACTCAAGCCATTCATCACAAATAGAATCCATATGATGGAGACCACTCCCACTAAAATAACCAATTGGTACACACAGGCACAAAAGTTTGATGCCAAATGGAGAAAGGTCAACAAATTCTCCAGAAAGAAAGAAAAGAGGACATTCCATCCCAGGAACAGTTTCTCTGAAGAAAAAGACCCCAACACCATGGATGTAGATGGGGTTAGACTCTCAAAAGAAGAAAGAGACCATCACATCAAAGAAGGAAGATGTTTCAGTTGTGGAAATAAAGGCCATCTCTCACGAGAATGTCCTGACAAAGGGAAGACTCCCCAAAAGAAAGTCAAGAAGATCCACAAAATTGTGGAAGTAGAAGAAAGCGACGATGAAGAAAAAGTTGCTGGCCCATCTGTTGCCTTGGTAAACATTGCTAGGGCTCTTGGAAAGGGTTTTTAAATGGGAACTCTGAGTTGACACCAGAAGTTCCCCAAACTAAGGACAGTCTTGTTTCTGTTGCACCTGTACTTGTATCTTCTACACCAGAACATACTATGCAGATTCCCATTTCCCTTTATGCATCAGAAACAACCTTGAAAGTTGTCAACACCACCACTCTAGTGGACTCTGGAGCAGAAATCTCCTGCATTGATTGGGCTTTTGTCTGGAAGCATTGAATTCCCACTCAACACCTCGCTGAACCCATCCTTGCAAAGAATGCTGATGGAACTCAGAATTCCAAAGGAAGAATCCTTTTCTCTGCCACCCTCTACTTCAAGGTTAAAGGACTCGTCCATCAGTCCTTTTTCCATGTCATCAACTGTGGAACAGAAAATGTTATTCTAGGACTTCCTTGGCTCCAGGAAAACAACCCCATTGTAGATTGGAGAATGGGCACGTTGTCCATCGATGAAAAGACTGACAGGTCTAAAGAATTGAGACGCAATATCTCTTCTATTGCTGTCGAAGAACTGACTGTAAACCTTGTAACTCCCACTGAGAAAAAAGGGATAAACAAGTTTATAGACTACAAAGAACCAGAAGACAAAACCATCTGCTCACACTTTGTGATGTCGGTTGGAAAACTAGTTGGAGAAGCCAAGAAGATTAATCCCAACAATAATCTTCTTAGAAAGATCACTATGGCTACAGAGTTGGCCCAAGAAGAACATAAGAAGAAGCCAAAACCTGTTCTCCCCAAAGACTACAAAGACTTTGCTTCTGTCTTTGACAAACCCTCTGATGGAATCTTACCCCCGTCATGACCATATGACCATGCCATCAACCTTGTAGAGGACTTTGTCCCCAAGGTGGCAAAAGCATACCCGCTCTCTCCCTCCAAACGAGAGTCTGCAGAGAAATTTATAGAAGAAAACCTTTGAGAAGGAAAAATCTGCCCCTCGAAGTCTCCTCAAGCCACACCCTTCTTCTTTGTTGGAAAGAAAGATGGCTCCCTCTGCCCTTGTCAAGACTACAGATACCTAAACAAAAATATGGTGAAGGATGCATACCCCCTTCCCCTCATCTCAGATCTCGTCGACAAGCTGAAAGGAGCATCTATCTTCACAAAGATGGATGTAAGATTGGGCTATAACAATGTCCATATCAAGGAAGGAGACCAGTGGAAGGCTGCATTCATCATGCACAAAGGACTCTTTGAACTGACAGTCATGTTCTTCAGGTTGTGCAACTCCCCCGCCACCTTTCAGCGATTCATGAATGACTCCTTCCGAGACATGATCGCAGAAGGCTGGCTGGTCATCTACATGGATGACCTCCTCATCTTCTCCAATGACCCTGAAGAACACAAAAGAAGAACTTGTTGTGTTCTCGAATGAATGAGGGAACTTTTGCTCCCTCTAAAACTAGAAAAATGTCACTTTGATCTTGCCAAAGTGGAATACCTCGGAATGATCATTAAAGAAAACACTGTTGCTATGGATCCTGTCAAGGTTCAAGGAATCGCTGAATGGCCTGTCCCAATGAAGGTCAAGGATGTGCAATCCTTCCTAGGATTCACAAACTTTTACAGGAGATTTGTCCCCTACTACTCTGACATTGCCCAACCTCTCATTGACCTGACAAAGAAAACTACTACTTGGGACTGGTCAAAGAAATGTCAGAACACCTTTGAACTCCTGAAAAGAATATTCATGGCACAACCAACCCTGCGAATGCCCAATGTCTCTTGACCATTCACAATAATGACTGATGCATCCAAATATGCAACTGGAGGTATCCTCCTACAAGAAGACTCAAACGGACAATGGCAACCCTGTGCCTATCTGTCCCAATCATTTAACCCTGCCAAATGAAACTATGACATCTATGATAGAGAACTTCTAGGTGTCATCCAAGCCCTGAAGTCCTGGAGACACTATCTCCATGGATCTCCTGTCCCAGTCAAGGTCTTCACTGATCACAAGAACTTGACATACTTCAAAGCACCCCAGAATCTAAACCACTGCCAAGCTTGTTGGCTTCTTGACCTCACAGACTTTGATCTGCAGCTTGAACACGTTCCAGGAAAAGACCTGGCTGCACCCGACACCCTCTCCCAACGACCTGACCATGTCCCTGATGATGATGATGATGATGATGATGATGATGATGATGATGATGATGATGATGATGATGATGATGATGAAGACAACAAAGGAGTTACCCTCCTCCCTCAAACCTTGTTTGTTAACCTCATCAATACCAACCTCACTCAGAAGGTTGCATCCTCGTCCGAGAAAGACCCAGTTGTCCAGACGGCACTTCATGCCATAGAAAATGTCAACATGCCACTTCCATTCAAGTCACATCTCTCTGACTGGAAGTTTGAAAGTGGAGTACTACTCTACAAAGACCGGGTGTACATCCCTGATAACCCCACCCTCCGACAAACTGTCATGTCTAACCATCATGACCACCCCTCTGCTGGACACCCTGGTGTCTTGAAAACCCAACAGCTCGTCTCGTCTGAGTACTGGTGGCCTGGACTCTCATCCTTCATCCAAAAATATGTTGAAGGCTGTGCCACATGCCAGCAAAATAAGGTTAACACCCACCCAACAACACCACCCCTAATGCCCATCCCCTCGACCTTGACTCGCCCCTTCCAACAGATCTCTTGTGATCTGGTTACTGACCTCCCCATCTCTAACGGGTTTGATTCCCTTTTGGTCATGGTAGACCATGGGCTTACAAAGGGGGTAATTTTAACACCTATGAAGAAGACTGCCTCCGCTGCCGATATTGCAGCCTTATTTTTCAAAAAGGTCTACTCCTGCTTTGGGCTGTATGACAAAATCATATCCAACCGAGGCCCTCAGTTCGCCTCAGCATTTGCTAAAGAACTTGCCTCCCTTCTAGGATACTCCCTCGCCTTGTCCACAGCATACCACCCTCAGACTGATGGAGAAACTGAACATGTGAATCAGGAGGTAGAAACTTATCTCTGCATCTTTTGCCAGAACGACCCTACTTCATGGGTGGATAATCTCCCTATGGCAGAGTTCGCACATAATCACCACCCACATTCCATCACCCATCAATCGCTGTTCTACCTCATGTACAGCTATGAACCGAAACCCCTTCCGTCCCTTATCACAGACACCCATCTTCCTGCTGCCAAGTCTAGACTCAAAGAACTCTGAAAAGCTAGAGAAGAAGCCCTTGCAGCCCATGACCTAGCCAGAAAAACTATGAAAGACTGCTTGTCATGCCCCTTCTCCCCCTGCCAAAAAGGAGATAAGGTTTGGCTAGAAGCACAGAACTTAAAATGTTCCTACAAAAACAGAAAGATAGCTCCAAAATGAGAAGGACCCTTTGTCATCTCCGACATCCTATCTCCGATCATGTACTGCCTCGCAATTCCCACATGATGGAAGATCCATAATGTCTTCCATGCTTCCCTTCTATCGCCCCATCATGAAAATGATGTTCATGGACTGAACTTCCCAGCTCCACCACCTGACCTTGTCAATGAGGAAGAAGAATACAAAGTTGAGGCAATAGTTGGCCACAAAAGGTCCGGCCGTAGCCACGCCTTCTTAATCAAATGGAAGGGTTACCCTTCATCCAAAAACTCATGGCAAAAGGTCTAGACTCGGCAGCAGGAAGATGGGTGTCTGCGATAAGGGATGGAAGGGGTTTCGGTTCATAGCCGTACATGAGGTAGAAGAGGGTTCTGGCGATTAACATAGCAAGAGAGTTCTTCAAGCCAAAGGGCTTGGATGGTGGCATGGTATACAAGATCAAGAGGGGAGTTTTTGTCCACCTCATGATAGATGGTGACAATGACAGTGGGATTGGCAATGAAGAGTCGATAAGAAGCAATCATCTGATCACTGGCAAGTTGTCATTGATGACAAGCAAAGGGGGTGTGGCATTGAGAAGGTTCACAAGGGTAAGTGTATCAGCAGGGAGGCATTTCGAAAGTGATGTTTCTAATGGTATGAGAGGAATGTCAAGTGGGTTGTTTCTGAGGGGGGAAGTCTTTGGGGAAGCATTTCTTATAAGTGGAGAGTGTATCATCCACATGTTCTAGGTGTGCTTCCTTTTGCCATGAGTTTTTGGATGAAGGGTAACCCTTCCATTTGATTAAGAAGGCGTGGCTACGGCCGGACCTTTTGTGGCCAACTATTGCCTCAACTTTGTATTCTTCTTCCTCATTGACAAGGTCAGGTGGTGGAGCTGGGAAGTTCAGTCCATGAACATCATTTTCATGATGGGGCGATAGAAGGGAAGCGTGGAAGACATTATGGATCTTCCATCATGTGGGAATTGCAAGGCAGTACATGATCGGAGATAGGACGTCGGAGATGACAAAGGGTCCTTCTCATTTTGGAGCTATCTTTCTGTTTTTGTAGGAACATTTTAAGTTCTGTGCTTCTAGCCAAACCTTATCTCCTTTTTGGCAGGGGGAGAAGGGGCATGACAAGCAGTCTTTCATAGTTTTTTCTGGCTAGGTCATGGGCTGCAAGGGCTTCTTCTCTAGCCTTTTGGAGTTCTTCGAGTCTAGACTCAGCAGCAGGAAGATGGGTGTCTGCGATAAGGGATGGAAGGGGTTTCAGTTTTGAGGGGATGGGTGTTAGGGGTGGTGTCATTGGGTGGGTGTTAACCTTATTTTGTTGACATGTGGCACAGCCTTCAATGTATTTTCAGATGAAAGACGCGAGTCCAGGCCACCAGTACTCAGACGAGACAAGCTGTTGGGTTTTCAAGACACCAGGGTGTCCAGCAGAGGGGTGGTCATGATGGTTGGACACAATGGTTCATCAGAGGGTGGGGTCATCAGGGATGTACACTCAGTTCCTGTAGAGTAGTACTCCGCTTTCAAACTTCCAGTCAGAGAGATGAGATTTGAATGGAAGTGGCATGTCAACATTTTCTATGGCACAAAGTGCCATTTGGACAACAGGGTCTTTCATGGAAGAGGATGCCACCTTTGAGGTGAGGTTGGCATCGATGAGGTTAACAAACAAGGTCTGTGGAAGGAGGGTAACTCCTTTGTTGTCCTCATCATCATTGGGGACATGGTTGGGTCGTCAGGAGAGTGCATCAGGGGCAGCCAGGTCTTTGCCTGGAACATGTTCAAGCTGCAGATCAAAGTCTGCAAGATCGAGGAGCCAGTGGGCCTGGCAACAATTCAGGTTTTGCAGTGACTTGAAGTATGTTAAATTTTTGTGGTCTGTGAAGACCTTGACCGAGAATGGGGATCCATGGAGATAGTGTCTCCAGGATTTCAGGGCTCAGATGACACCTAGAAGCTCTCTATCATAGATGTCATAGTTTTGTTCAGCAGGGTTAAATGATTGGGACAAATAGGCACAGGGTTGCCATTGTCCATTTGAGTCTTCTTGTAGGAGGATACCTCCCATTGCATACTTGGACATGTCTGTCATTATTGTGAATGGCCAAGAGACATTGGGCATTTGTAGGGTCGGTTGTGCCATGAATATCCTTTTCAGGAGTTCGAAGGCATTCTGGCATTTCTTGGACCATTCCCAAGCGATTGTTTTCTGGGTAAGATTGATGAGTGGTTGGGCGATATCAGAGTAATAGGGGATGAATCTCCTATAGAAGTTTGCAAATCCTAGGAAGGATCGCACGTCTTTGACCTTTTTTGGGACTGGCCAGTCAGCGATGCCTTGGACCTTGACAGGGTCCATGGCAACGGTGTTTTCTTTCATAATCATACCAAGGTATTCCACCTCGGTTAGATCAAAATGGCATTTTTCTAGTTTTAGAGGGAGGGAGAGTTCCCTCATTCTCTCTAGGACTCAACAGGTTCATCGTTTATGTTCTTCAGGGTCGGTAGAGAAGATGAGTAGGTCATCCATGTAGATGACCAACCATCCTTCAGTGATCATGTCTCTGAAAGAGTCATTCATGAATCACTGGAAGGTGGCAGGGGAGTTGCACAATCCAAAGAACATGACAGTGGGTTCAAAGAGTCCTTTGTGCGTGATGAACACAGCTTTCCATTGGTCTCCTTCTTTTATTCAGATGTTGTTATAGCCCAATCTTACATCCATCTTTGTGAAGACAGATGCTCCTTTCAGCTTGTCAACGAGATCTGAGATGAGGGGAAGGGGGTATGTGTCCTTCACCGTATTCTTGTTCAGGTATCTATAGTCTTGACAAGGGTGGAGGGAGCCATCTTTCTTTCCAACAAAGAAGAAGGGTGTGGCTTGCGGAGATTGCAAGGGGTGGATCTTTCCTTCCTGGAGGTTGTCCTCAATGAACTTTTCTGCAGACTCTCGTTCAGATGGAGAGAGTGGGTATGCTTTTGCCACCTTGGGGACGAAATCCTCTACAAGGTTGATGGCATGGTCATATGGTTGTGATGGAGGTAGGACTCCATTGGAGGGTTTCTCAAAGACTGAGGCAAAGTCTTTGTAGTCTTTGGGGAGGACAGCCTTCGGTTTCTTTCAGTGTTCTTCTTGAGCCAGTTCAGTGGCTGTGGTGATTTTTCTAAGAAGGCTATTGTTGGGGTTGACCTTCTTGGCTTCTTCAACTAACTTTCCAACTGACATTATGAAGTGTGCACAGATGGTTTTGTCTTCTGGTTCCTTGTAATCCATAAACTTGTTTATCCCTTTCTTCTCAGCAGGAGTTACAAGGTTTACAGTTGGTTCTTCGACAACAACAGAAGAGATGTTGCATCTCAATTCTTTTGACCTGTCAGTCCTTTTGTCAATAGACAGTGTGCCCATTCTCCAGTTGATGATGGGATTGTTTTCTTGCAGCCATGGGAGGCCAAGGATGACGTTCTCAGTTCCACAATTAATGACATGGAAAAAGGACTGGCGAACAAGTCCTTTAACCTTGAAGTAGAGGGTGGCAGAGAACAGAATCCTTCCTTTGGAATTCTGAGTTCCATTGGCATTTTTAGTGAGAATGGGTTCAGCGAGGTGTTGAGTGGGGATTCAATGTTTTTGCACAAAACCCCAATCAATGCAGGATATTTCTGCTCCAGAGTCAACTAGAGCAGTGGTGTTGATGACTTTTGAGGTTGTTTCCGATGTGTAAAGGGACACAGGAATCTGCATAATACGTTCTGGTGTAGAAGATACAATTACAGGGGCAACAGAAACAAGACTGTCCTTAGTTTGGGGAACTTCTGGCATCAACTCAGAGTTCCCATTCAAAAATCCTTCCCAAGATCCCTAGCAATGTTTACCAAGGCGATGGATGGACCAGCGACTTTTTCTTCGTCATCGCTTTCTT
Organism: Pisolithus tinctorius; assembly: GCA_024663395.1. Lineage (NCBI taxonomy): Eukaryota > Fungi > Basidiomycota > Agaricomycetes > Boletales > Pisolithaceae > Pisolithus > Pisolithus tinctorius. The sequence continues at coordinate 573,508 of JANFAH010000035.1, forward strand.
CTACTTCCACAATTTTGTGGATCTTCTTGACTTTCTTTTGGGGAGTCTTCCCTTTGTCAGGACATTCTCATGAGAGATGGCCTTTATTTCCACAACCGAAACATCTTCCTTCCTTGATGTGACAGTCTCTTTCTTCTTTCGAGAGTCTAACCCCATCTACGTCCATGGCATTGGGGTCTTTTTCTTCAGCAAAGCTATTCCTGGGATGGAACACTTTTTTCTCTTTCTTTCTGGAGAATTCATTGACCTTTCTCCATTTGGCATCGAACTTTTGTGCCTGTGTATACCACTCAGTTATCTTGGTAGGAGTGGTTTCCATCATGTGGATTCTGTTCGTGATGAACGGCTTGAGTCCTTGAGAGAAGAACTCAATCAATGCGATGTCTTCCGTGATGGTGGAGTCAGCAGCAGCAGTTCAGAAGTCAGTGATATACTGTTCAACTGACTCTTTCTGTTTCATGGTCCGCAACTTGGCGATTGCAGTACCAGTGGTGTCGGCAGAAGTGAAAGAGTTTTTAAAGTCTTTCACAAAGTCAGCAAAGGTGCTGAAGTTGGGGGGTTCTTTTCCAGAGAGGTTTTCTGGAAGGTGGCTGCCCAGGAACAGGCAACACCTTTCTTCATGTACAACAGGGCATAGACTACCTTCTTGGTGTCAGTGTCGTACAATTCTTCATTGACCAAGAGATAGGTCTGTACAGAGTACAGCCAGCTCATGGCATTCTTCTGGTCTCCATCAAAATCAGATGGAGCACCAATCTTCGGTTCAGTGGCTTTGGTGGCATTGCTGACCAGTGCCTTTGTCGATGAACCGGACATCATATTCTGGGGTGGGGGCGGGTGTGCAGGAAGGGTGGTGGGTACTGGTGGGATGGGAGTACTGAGCAAGGCAAGAGATTGGTTGAAAAGGTTCAAGAGGATACCTGCAGTAAAGCCTCTATCCGGTTGTTCAGGTTCGTTGGAGGAGGTGTCTGTGACAGTGCTCTCCTGTTCTTTGTTGGATGATGATTCTTCATGAGTGGGTCGCAACAGCACCCAACGTCGATTGTTTCAGGGGTTCATGGTGGTGCACTAAACAGTGACTGATTCAGCCAAAGGCTGGTAGACTTGAGCTTTTGTTATGCTTGGCCGAAGTCAAGACATAGGGAGAGCTCAAACACAGACTAAGGGTTTCTACTGAGCAATGGCTGCAGTAACCTTCGTAAATGACGAAGGATTTAGGCAATGCCAGTAAGAGTGGTCCTGGTTAGGGACACTGAGGGTGAAGTTCTGAGGGAGAATGCTGCATATAATTGAGCAGCTCAAGTCTGGGTTTCCAGGACTTGAGCTGGCAGTCTAAATACTACAAGGAAACAGACCATGAGGCATCCACATGTAAATGAGGTAACTACACCATTGGTTGAACAATGACAACACATGTCCTAGGCATGTAATGAGCGAGTTATGCTAGTGGTGGAAATAGTGAGCCATCGGAACAGAGAGAAGACGGCTCAAAAAGGAAAAGTGTCCAGCAGATCAAACACACAATAAATGTACAGTGAAAAGAGAAAAGATAGGGGTGAAATGTAACAGCTGATTCTCATCTGAAAAGGAACAGACTCAAGTATCTCACCCATTGGAAGGGCTATCATGATGAGGATCATACCTGGGAACCTGAATCTGCCCTGAAGTCTGCCCCTGGTGCCATCAAAGACTTCTACCATCAGAACCCTTCTGCCCCTCGTAAACTCTGTGGCATGGACTCCCCCCTCTTCTCTTCCCTCTTCCAGCCCTTGGAAAACTTCACTGACACTGTCCCAACCTTCAATCACCTGGAAGTCAATTTCTAAGGAGGGGATAGTGTTACAATACATACTCTTTTGTTCTCTTTCATCTTATCTAATCTTTCAGTCTTATCTTATCACCTGGACTCAGTCTAGACCTCACCTTGCTCCTGCCACATGTTCCTCTTCTAGTATGTTCCACTCCACTATGGTATCATCATGACATCACTATGATGTCACAGACCTCATGTATGCCTCACTGTTACCTCATGTACCTTAGTATAAATACCATTGCTCAATCACCCAACTAGCTCTAAGCTAGTTCATTTGGGTCTACAAGTCCTAAAGCTGCCTGCTTCTAAGCCATCTCCTCTTCCTCTCTTCTCTTTTCTTCTTTTGGTTCTTGGTGCAAGCCTACAACAAACCCTGTTGTTAGGTCTTGTCACATCAAGGAACTTTTGAGAGTCTGCAGTAGCTGTCTGGGGAAAATCATTGTAGGCAGTTTGCACAGTGAGTTTATATATGCCAAAGATGGGGCAGAGGGGTGGGAGAGAATAGTGGCTAGGGGTATGGTTACCAGTTAAGGGCTCTTCCTGGCAAATTATTATGCAAGTGCTCAGATGCAATTTGTACTTCTCACCAGGTAGCACATCATGAAGTATGATTGAAAGTGGGGTGTGATAACATGCAGTATGTAGTACTGTATAAGAGGACATGGGTGCAATTCACAGTGTAAAATGAACATTGGAAAAATATGGTGTATGAACAAATTTGTGACAGTACAACAATAGGCATACCCAACCTCAAAATACAATTTGAGCCATCATTCACTGGGTGAAATGGAAACACTTGCACCATTCTCTGCCATGGACCATCTGACTCAAGTCCAACTCTATGCAACAGCCTCTGGGAATGACTACTTTGGTTGACATTGAGTAAAATGGTCTCCTAAGTTTTGGAGGGATCCAAAGTAGTAGTTGTCCCTTTGGGCCTTTGATCCAGCCATCATCATGTAGCTTGACTGCTGCACCCAGACTGGTCTTCTGTTGCATGAACCCATCAACAAGTGGATTACTATTAAGCAGAGCATGTGAGGGGTCAAATGAAAAGCAAATGGGATATGCCTTGAAACCTGCACTTCTTGTTAAATGAAATAACAATAGATAGAAGGTGGAGGTACATACCATCTACAGGAGGGAATGGATGAAGTATGCTGGATGGGTGGGATGTAACCATTGTAAACATCTCATTCTCCCAGACCCTCACAGTGGTGTCCCCTGAAACTAAGGCAATCCTCTTCTCATCAGGGGAGAATGCAACTGATCTGATTCCATCTATATGGCCATCAAGAGGGCTGCCAATCTGCACACCTCCCTCAACATCCCAGACCCTCACAGTCTTGTCCTCTGAGCCTGAGACAATCCTCTTCCCATCAGGGGAGAATGCAACTGAAAAGACTTGATCTGAATGGCCCTCAAGAGGGCTGCCAATCTGCACACTTCCCTCAACATCCCAGACCCTCACAGTCTTGTCCCAAGAGCCTGAGACAATCCTCTTTCCATCAGGGGAGAATGCAACTGAAAAGACTTGATCTGTATGGCCCTCAAGGGGGCTGCCAATCTGCACACCTCCCTCAACATCCCAGACCCTCACAGTCTTGTCCTCTGAGCCTGAGACAATCCTCTTCCCATCAGGGGAGAATGCAACTGAAAAGACTGGATGTGTATGGCCCCCAAGAGGGCTGCCAATCTGCACACCTCCCTCAACATCCCAGACCCTCACAGTCTTGTCCCAAGAGCCTGAGACAATCCTCTTCCCACCAGGGGAGAATGCAACTGAAAAGACTCGATCTGTATGGCCCTCAAGAGGGCTGCCAATCTGCACACCTCCCTCAACATCCCAGACCCTCACAGTCTTGTCCTCTGAGCCTGAGAAAATCCTCTTCCCATCAGGGGAGAATGCAACTGAAAAGACTGGATGTGTATGGCCCTCAAGAGGGCTGCCAATCTGCACACCTCCCTCAACATCCCAGACCCTCACAGTCTTGTCCTCTGAGCCTGAGACAATCCTCTTCCCATCAGGGGAGAATGCAACTGAAAAGACTGGATGTGTATGGCCCTCAAGGGGGCTGCCAATCTGCACACCTCCCTCAACATCCCAGACCCTCACAGTCTTGTCCTCTGAGCCTGAGACAATCCTCTTCCCATTGGGGGAGAATGCAACTGAAAAGACTGGATGTGTATGGCCCTCAAGAGGGCTGCCAATCTGCACACCTCCCTCAACATCCCAGACCCTCACAGTCTTGTCCTCTGAGCCTAAGACAATCCTCTTCCCATCAGGGGAGAATGCAACTGAAAAGACTCGATCTGTATGGCCCTCAAGAGGGCTGCCAATCTGCACACCTCCCTCAACATCCCAGACCCTCACAGTCTTGTCCCAAGAGCCTGAGACAATCCTCTTCCCATCAGGGGAGAATGCAACTGAATTGACATGATCTGAATGGCCCTCAAGAGGGCTGCCAATCTGCACACCTCCCTCAACATCCCAGACCCTCACAGTCTTGTCCCCTGAGCCTGAGACAATCCTCTTCCCATCAAGGGAGAATGCAACTGATCTGATTCCATCTATATGGCCCTCAAGAGGGCTGCCAATCTGCACACCTCCCTCAACATCCCAGACCCTCACAGTCTTGTCCTCTGAGCCTGAGACAATCCTCTTCCCATCAGGGGAGAATGCAACTGAAAAGACTGGATGTGTATGGCCCTCAAGGGGGCTGCCAATCTGCACACCTCCCTCAACATCCCAGACCCTCACAGTCTTGTCCCCTGAGCCTGAGACAATCCTCTTCCCATCAGGGAAGAATGCAACTGAAAAGACTCGATCTGTATGGCCCTCAAGAGGGCTGCCAATCTGCACACCTCCCTCAACATCCCAGACCCTCACAGTCTTGTCCCAAGAGCCTGAGACAATCCTCTTCCCATCAGGGGAGAATGCAACTGAAAAGACTGGATGTGTATGGCCCTCAAGGGGGCTGCCAATCTGCACACCTCCCTCAACATCCCAGACCCTCACAGTGTTATCCCAAGAGCCTGAGACAATCCTCTTCCCATCAGGGGAGAATGCAACTGAATTGACTAGATCTGTATGGCCCTCAAGAGGGCTGCCAATCTGCACACCTCCCTCAACATCCCAGACCCTCACAGTCTTGTCCCAAGAGCCTGAGACAATCTTCTTCCCATCAGGGGAGAATGCAACTGAATTGACCATAAATGCATGGCCTTGCAGTAGCTGCTGTTCAACTGGCCACCCTTTCAACCCTCCTACAGCAACTCTGGCCAGCCTTGGGAATTTTGGCAATAGCATCATTGATAACAATGCATTGGAAGGAATAAATGGCAATGCAGAAGCATAAAGGTGTGGAGTGCTGTGCACTATCACACTACCAAAATTCCGAATCAACTTGATTCCATCTTCTACCAATGCCAATAGATACTTGAAGCCAAAGCCATCTTGTCCCTTCATTATTGTGTCAGATGTCATCAAACACTGTACATAAGGTACTCACCTGTAGCCATGTTACAACAGTACCAAGAGCATCCACACCCTTTCCAACCATCCCCAGAAAACTTATTATCTCCAGCCAGAACAGAATCTTTTCACTTCCAACAATAGCCTTCACCAACTCCACAAGTGCCAAGTCAAATGCTGTCTTTTGCAAATGCTGGGCCCAGAATCGACTGGAGTAAGAGAGATGGTGTGGAATGTTCTCCTTGATTCTCTTCGACAGGTCAGGAACTTCAGCATTGGCAAGGTACGAGCTTTCCAATCCACAGATGTTGAATTGAAGCTCATCACGGAGAATCTGCAATGTGGCAAATGCCAGGTCTTTTCCGTCAGACGTGTCAATGAAGTAGACACCACTCCGTGAACGATCCATCAGGAAGTCATAGAACGATGCATGCAGTGGTCGGACAGAAGAAGACCTATCTGTAATGCCACCCAATAACGGGGCCATGGATTCAAGAATCGCAATTATGTCATAACGGTCCTCCTTGTCAGGGAAGTGACTGCGCATCTTATTCAGAGTATTCAAGTGCAGAGGTTCGAGAGCTGACATGATCTGCTGCATCACAGAGTGGAACTGGGTCAGCGTGGTTTCGTCCTTGGGGATACTGTCTTCAAGAATTGCTCGGTACATGGCATCCAGCAATCCGCCTCCTGAACGAAGATTCATGACATTGTCGACGCGTTCCTTGACTGATACGTTCTTGACTGCACCTGGGTTCACGAATTCACAAGCCAGACGCGCCCATTCGAAAAGACCCTCCGCCTTCTGGGAGATCGCATGAACTACTGCAGGCCCAACGCCCCGAAGATGGCCCACTTTTTTCATAATGAACAATCGGACGTCACGTTCCGATAACCCTGTAGAGACGTCGTCCAACGAGGTCGATCTCACATGCTGAGCAGCATTGAGGACATGCTCGATATCAGGCAATGTGCGGGACGTTACGAGAATGCGGACGTTGCGAGGCAGTTCAGCAGTTTGGGCTGACGCAAGCACAGAGAGCAGGTGCTTCCGCGATTGTTCTGCCCCACTTTCGTCCAATGCGTCGACGACGACAAGCACATTCCCAACGATATGACCCGAGATCTGATGCAATGGTTCTGAAATGAGTCGCTTCCACTGAAGCACGATGTCAGAGGTAGTCTTGAGAACATCATCCTTCGCAACTGCATCCGCCAAGGCTCGCCGGAAGGCAGGATCACGTTCTGCAAGAGCCCATGAAACTGTCCTGATTAACTGTTCTTCGAGGTGCTCGGCCTGCCAGTCACGAGAAAAGCAAAAACAAGAGCCGACCCCTCCAACGTTCTTAAACCACAGAGCGATCGTATGCGCAATGGCAGATTTCCCTCTTCCAGCTTGCCCGTGGAGCCAGAGGATGCGTGGCACATTTTCAGCCGTATCATAGATCCAGTTGATAATATCCGTGAGGATCTCCGTCCTGGTACCATCAAGGCATCTCTTGGTCCAATTGATACCCACGCCCCGGGCACGGGCGAAACCGTCCAAGTCCAGTTCTTCAAGTACGCGGAATGCATCGACTTGGACTCCCCGGTCTTCGTGGCGCCGGTATTGTTGCATCAAGTCGTCTAGCGCCTCGGTGTAGGCAATAGAAACGTCGCGCGCCTCATATTCTACGTCCTTCCCTGATCTCTTCCCTGATACCACGTTACATTAGCTCGGCTGATGGGCAAGTGCGATTGACGTACAAAAGTCCACGGTCGCAGAATAATTCTTGGTGAACTGCACCGCACCACTTGTCATGAGCGCGATCTTCACAAAGGTTTCCCGCTTGCCCGAAATTTCCTTGAGGGTAGTTTCTTCCGTGAGGAATTCGTAAACCTTTCTGACTGTGTCCAGGAGGCGGGAGACCCGCTCATCTCGGGTCTGTTGAACCACGAACATCTACGTACGACTACGTAAGATGAGGAATTCATACAGCAGTAAGAACGTACCTGAGAAATGGCTACTAACATTCCCAGCGCCATACGGGCGTATGGATGGATCTGGCACATGCATGCGGTCATAGGATGGATGTAGGACAATATATGCCTACCTTAGTAAGGGTAGTAACGGCTTGATTGAAATCATTGAACGGTTTTAGATACGTATCGGGGAAGCTTTGGGTCTCGGCGAGTGCGGTATTCGCACCAGTCGCAGGGTCGACACCCCCTACGCCCATATCCGTCACGGGACCCATGCCGAGGATTGTCGGCGACATGGAAGCCATATTGCCGAAATTTGGCTGATCCGCCGACCTCTGAGTCTGTCCAGCGAGCTTCCTTAGAGTTGTCGAAAGACTGAGATAGCATAGATTACATACTTTGTAGTTCGGAGCGACCTGAAATTGTCCGCTGTGTTCGTAAATCGCCCGATCAACATGGATGTCAGCGCTCCCTCCCGTGATGGGACTTGGGGAACTTGGCTCTGATGGATGAGCAAAAACCCACATTGGCGCCTGAGAGGCACTGCCCAACGCTTGAATATCAGAGGATAAATGAGCAGTAGCCTGAGAAGATCCCTGCGATTGATTTTTGGCCAAGTGACATATACTATCGCCAGAAAGGAGTGATCTGCATACCGAAGAACCATCGAGGTTGGATGGATTTACAAGGCTGGTGCGAGGTTTCTTTGACTGCTTGCCGGGCATTGCGAAGAAATGAGTATTTTGATACATACCATCGCTAGGAAAAATCAGACGACATACCGAAGGAGGAAAAGAACTGGATGGGTTGGCAGAACTGGAGTGACGTCTCTTCAACTGATCGCTGTCCATTGATGTAACAACTGGGTGTATATTCCGTGTACTAAGGTTTGTGCGTTTGAATTGACGTTGCGAGTGAGGGAAAGACGAAGCTGAGGGAATGCTGTGGGCACGCTCGTGAGCGCCAACTAGCACAGCAGACACGTGGCAGCGCCCACCACTTGATACGCATGTATGTATGTACTGTGAGCATCATGCAGACTTGAATCGTAGAACAGGAACTGACCTGACGATGCAGCACCGAATTTGTGCGGTCAGCATCGCTACTTCGTGCCTGCTTGCTGAGAAGCATCACATAGTGGGTAGTGCGCGGGATCACGACCTTGTTGCGCTACGCCAGTGAGTCTGAAGACATCACCATTCCCAACGGAGCAGCCATCTTTCTACGTCCGAATATTCGCAGCCTTCACCTACTGCCTCTGCGTTCCACGGCCGGTGATAGGAAGACTATTGCTCTGCCAACCCTTAACCCCTGCTTGCGGGAACCTTTGGTAGTCCCCTCCCGCCAGTTATCTGTCGTGCTTACCCGCGATGTCTCCACGGTTCCGATTGTTTTCTTCGGTTGCCAATGCTGCTCTCTCCCCAGTTCCTCGTTCAAGATACTTGCCTTCCTACTCTACATCTTCACGCATCGTGAAACTGTCTCAATCATCCTCTGAGCTTAGCCGAGGTACCTTCTGCTCCTTTGTATCAACCTCGGCATAACAAGAAATGCGATTTTTAACAGTCACATGAACTGTCCATGCGACAGGCATTCACCACATCTGTGCTCGGCATCCACTCAGTCCATGCTACGCCGTAATGAATAAACCCAACTACAGATAGCAGTATTGTTGTTGTGGTATGAACGGGATTTGCTGCTGTAAAATCTCAGTCCGCAAATATCAACTGCTGTTGTTCTACGATTTTGGTAATGAGTGTCATTTGGCCTTCTTGGGGTGTCTTGCTATCTGATTGCGTTCTCTTCCACCGACGATGTCAGCAGACGCGGTACGATCGGCGACAAGATCATTCTCGCCATGTATCACTTCCTATTGACTCCATACCCTTCTACCCCCAGCGCTCCTCTCCTCATGGGTCGGTGGACAGACAGGCGTACAGTCAGCCGAGGATGGCTGGTTGCTTCTCAAACCAGCCCTCCCTCCCTAGCGAACTGGACATTTTATTAGCTCGTTCGTGATGGCGTATCGCCAGACATTGACGTCGCAACCATGGCTGCGTCATGATTGAAATCGTTACTGCCTCGGACCTTGAAGTTCCTAGGAGTGCCGTCGCCTGGAAACCACCTCATATACTGCTTATCGGAACTGATGCCGACACTAGCCAACGGAACAACGACCACGATCGTCCTCGACAATCTCGCATACGGATTGCATGCGATGTCATGATGACGCCCGATAACATCCAATGAAGCCTACCTCCACATTCCTCGTTCGTTCCGCTCACGCGCCTGCTCCAGGCACTCGACTATCTCCGGGTGGCTCTTGCCGAAGCAGAAGTACGCGTCATAGGCGGGAGCGTCCTTATCATACATGAAGGTAACTGGGTACGTGCAGAAACGGCTGCATGGACACCAGAAGGCGTCTCTGTATTGAACGGCAAGCCTACCGCTTCTGATGAATTTGGCTTGGGTTGGAAGGCGGAAGTGCCCTTGTACGAAGAGGATGGAGATGAGGATAAGATCACCGTCGAACTAGACGAACATGGCCCTCTGGACAGCGTTGTCACAGCGAGTCTCGTCGTCGAGCGCTTTGAGGAAAACAATGAAGACAAGGCTGAGGAGGATGACTCTCCCCTGTTCGCACTCTCCTTGATAGACTTTGCACATACACGACTCGCGCCTGGATAGGGACCTGACACGAGCATTCTGCTTGGTATGGCCACGCTCATCCAACTCATTCGCGAGCGGCGGGGTGTTGTTCAGGCATTGGATGGTGAAGGTGTAGATGTAAGGGAAGCCTGCTGTCGCACGTAAGTGCAATACGCCATTGCCATGGTACAATTGCATCCAGCGGATGCGGTGTTGACCCATACCTTACACTTCGTGGAAGGATACTCTCCAAAGAATCTTAGCCATCGTACGGCGATGGATGTCATACTCAGACTATTACACCGAATCACTAGAAGCTCGAAATATACAACAGGTCAGTATGAAACTGTCCTTAGTGGCCAGTCCTGGCACGATCGTCTGCCGTATTATGAGCTAGTAAGTGGAACAAAAAAATAAATACGGAGACAAGTCTGTCCAGAAAGCGCCCACATAAGATGATAGTCTGATCCATGGCAGGTTCGTATGTCCCCTGAAACCCCAATATTATCCAGTCTGAGCAGATCAACTACCAGTGAGCCTGATGCTCCCATTGCTAACATCCGCACGCGCTCGGCGTGTCCACGCACCTGGAATGTGTCCCATCCCCCACACCAACAATGGCAGGTCCGAACCCACCTCGAATCACCGACAACCACCACGATACCCTCCCTTGCCTTCGCAACCGCCTGTGCGATTGCTTCTGTCCATGCATGTGCTTCGTTAACATTCGAAGCACGTAGTGCTAGGGTCTCTATGCACCGCGGATAGGCACGGCGGATGTGAGCATCCTTAGAGCGTGTGGTTGCGTGAGGGATGGATTTCGAGTTCGTGAACGAGGAGCAGCTAGGAGCCATGTCAGGCTGATACGGAACGGGATGGTTATGAAATGGTGGACTTGCCATGCTGTAAAACCCTCCACAGCCACTCTCGTTGAGAAGTAAGGGAATATCGTTCCATAGTACGCGTAGCATACGCTCGCATTTTGTTTTCATCGGTGTGCCTTCTTTGAGGAGTTTTCGGGGAGCAAGATGGTGAATCGGAAGCGGAAGCTCAAGACGACTGAAAAGGGAAAAATTCAGGGGAGACGTCAGCGATATCTCACGTCATCTATGATGGAGCTAAAAGGAATGAGAAAACACGATACTTATTGCTCCTTGCCTATTCTCAGCTGGTTGCTCACCTCATTAACTCCCGCCCGGCTCTCCCGATCTCGTATCGTCTCATTCACCTCTTCCAATATATGCTCCGCGTACGCCAGCCTGTTCCCTATTGACACCCGTTCCGCATGTGCTGTGGGAAGAGACGATGTCAATTGCAGTGCCGAAGACAGGTCGGGCGTTCATCAGTAAACTCAGCCAAATTACAGCATGCACATTAGACAGTTTTTGAATTCTTTGCGAGCTCGGCAAGCGCTGGCGAATATTAAGCGCTTGAAAACCCAGGTTTTTGAACGCTTAGCTTTACTGATGTTGGTGCAGGTGGGTCGGAATATTGCAGAACTTGTCAGATGAGCAGATCATACCGAGTTAGACACTGCACTATGAATCAGCCATCGTCAGCAAATCGTTTGTCCACGGGAAGGCAAATAGACGTACTTGGTACCAGAAGGTAACTAGATGAGTCGAGATTCCTGGCTGAGGGTCCTCCCAGAGGTACTAGGAACGACTAGCGGTTAGGGACAGGCAGACTAGCAAGAAACAAATGACCGTACCTGTAGTTGAGCGGACAACTCTCGGTTGGTATTCCTGAGCGATTGCAACCCTTTCCCAGCATTGGCTTGATCGATGCAGGAGCTTCTTGTGATCACATAGTCAATGCGCGCGCCCTGTCATCTTGCAGCACCACGAACCAGATACACTCGCATTGACGCGTGCGTGTTTCTAACAGGTTTCCTACCCGGTCTACGTAAAGTCTGAATTCACGCTGTCGCTCTTCCAGGGTAGACAGGAGTGCCTAGAAGATGTGGGGTGAGCTGGGAGCTAGTCATATTTAAAAGAACGCACCGTGTTCGTAAGAAGGATATCTTCGATATCGGGAAACATGACCGAAGTCAAATCTTCTCCAAGCGCATCCATCAGACTCGAGTAGAAGAGCTTTCAATGTCAAAGATAGAATCTACTGCACAATAAGTCGCCGATCTTTTACGTAGTCCACCTCCGTCAAGATGAGCTTGAGTGTCGCGTCCTGTCGTTTCCTTTCTGCTGCTAATATCTCTTGGAACGCAGTCCAACCAGGCAAACTCCTCTCGCATGTTGTCGAGGGGTGTGGCTCTCCACGGACTGAATTGGAATGGAATCTCGCACTGGAGAGCGAACAACGTGAAGCCTTCCGATGGCTCCAAGGACGACAGGGACAGTCAGAGAGTCGGCGGAATCGCAGCTCCCGGAGCTCTCTGAGGACGACACGGAGTCTGACCCGCTCCAAAGGGTCTCGCTGCGGGCTTGCATCCGCAGACAGTCCACCGGTCCACGTTCATGCAGGGTGGGGTCTTTTACGACGCGATCGTACACTAACCAAGTACCCTACAGTACTTAGTCCAGCACCCGTGGCAACTTCGAGGCACGACCAACGGGTCGTCTCTCCTACGACCTCCATCCACAGCGAAGGCCTCCACGGACTCGCGCAGGCAGTCCGCCGTCGAGGATGTCTCCGTTCCCTACGCATATGCATACCAAACCCGACCTCGATACCTGAATCCAACCAACCAAACCACCTTCGACACGCCAGGTTCTGACCCAGACTCCACGCATTCGCGTTGTTGCGGACACCAATCTCAAGGATTATGGGAGCCAGGATATGATCAGCAGCGTTGATGGAAGTATTGCATGCCTCGCCAGGTATGTCACACTTTATTCGTGCTTCGTCTTTTGCTTCCCTATAAACCACTTTCCCCACCACTTCCGACGAGCCCCCGTCGACACACAGAAGGAATACCTCAAGTCCTGGAGTTACTACAGCAGGACCTCTCGATGACACCCTACCCATCACAGAAGCAAGACCCCATCACCACAGCCTTCCAAACCGACTACGGCGGGATTAGACGAGATAACGATCCCGCTTGTACACAGAAGCAACATTCTAACACCCGAACCTGACTGCGACAGGACTACACGAGACAGATTCCCTATCATACCGGCAGCTACGCATATACCCATCCCGATACATCTTCACCGTCTTTCCCACTGCAACAGCTTCTTCGAGCCTCGTCCTACGACACCGAGGATGACGAACAACAGGAACTTGAAGTGGCTGACACCACGATTCCATCGCAGACTCAGACTCGGAATCAACCACTTCTAAGTCATGTAATAGCACAAATGTGAACTCGAACTCAATACCAACGCGGCACCTCGAACGAGAGCATGTGAAAACCGTATACTCACCTATGCGGCGTGGCACGAAGTGGAGTATCGACGGGAATCGGGAGGCCGCAGGCGAGGGGAATAGGGAAGAAGACGGTGAGTAATGTAGAGCTGCTACTGCATCTATGACATATATTTCAAGCACCACGACGTAACCCCAAAGATGACAACGACAGCTAAGGCTGGAGCGGGCGGAGGTAAGACAATCAGAGCCCCCTATCTTACCCGATTGCGCGAAGTGCGTAGACGGCTTGGGATCGCAAAAAGTCAGGGTACCGTCGTGTGGAGCGGTTATGGGTCCAGCTCGGGAGGAGTGGGACTACGTTGGTATGTGGCCGTCATCGAGATCTGTATCTGCTTGAACTCGTCCTCGAATTCGTGCATTCCTGGTTCTGGTTTCAGCGGTGGTGGCTTGGTTTAGGTGAGAAGGATAAAGGCAAGAAGAGAGCGGACAGCAAACTTGGAAAGCCGGTGTTGCTCAAGTTGGACCATGGAGAATCATAGTTCCGCTGTCAGCAGGAGTCTGCTTTGGCGAGATCGGCGCCCTCTTTTGATAGTTACTGAGGAAACTAAAAAACTATGCAGACAAAAGGCATACCTGATTAGCTGAGAAAATCTGTCCTGTAGCTGCTAGATGACAGATGTAATTCAGATCTTAGGGTTGCTTGAGCATTGATCAAACAAAGGCATACAATAAACAGACCCTGCTTTGTGTTGATGTTGTTGGAGATGTGCATTTCCTTTGGTGTGATGTTTACCCACATACATAAGTGCTTGGAGTGCCTCAGATTGTCCTACTGTTACTGGGAGGAGAGGAATAGGGTTGAAAACTTTAGTCTTTGGTTGTTGCTATTTTCTGTGATAGATGGGCATTGTTCTGTGAACTATATATGTGGCCAGTGCCACAGGGAGTAAACAACAAGTGCACTGGGGAATGTTGAGGTATATATAATGGGAGACTATGGGGGAAGTGCATGGTAGCACTTTCTGATCCCAAACAACAGCAGAATCCTGCTGGGGCATGAGCTGCAAAACCTGAATGGTAGGAGGTGGCCAACAACTCATAGCAAATGCCATAGCCTGGGGATTAGGAGGATGTGAACTTACTGGCATGTTTAACTGCAGACTGGGGGTAGGACATAATGCAGGGAGGAGTTGTGAAGGGTAGGGTCTGCTTGCATGTAAAGAGCAAGAAGTTGTGCATGCCTTCTGAGGTAACATCAGCAACTTGACAAATTTTCTGAAGGTCTGATTTCCTTCTGACATGCTGATGATCTGAGAAAATGAGGTTCAGAAGTTCAGATTTCTCTTCCACTATTCTTATGACCTGAGAAAAATCTGATATCAGAAATTTGCAGATTTTTTCTGACCATCAGACCAACATTCAGAATGTCAGAAATAAAATCTGAACTTTAGAATTTTAGATATCTGGTTCATCAGAGCATCAGGATGTCAGATGTGAAAATCAGAGCTTTAGAAACAAAATCAGGATTTCAGAAAGTTACTGATGAAATCAGGAACAAATTGTTGGCCCAATGACCCTTGCTCTTCATGACCTCAAAAGGGATGTTTTTGAATAGGTATTCTAGAGTTGAACTGATGCAGATGCCATGCCCCTTGGGGGCTGGAAAGCCAGCATTCTTGAGGGCTGAGTCTATCATTTTGAGGAACTTCTGCTTGGTCAAAGGCCAGTGACTGCCTTGGGAGCAATATGCAAAAAGATGTTTTGTGCAGGGGAGGATCATTGGCCTTGAGATGCTTTTCCAGTGCTTCCTATTCTTTTTTGCCCAACAAATGTCTTTGTGCTGCTGAGCCATTTTGGTTCACAGGATGTGGAGTTTTGTTACCTCAAGACCCTGGCAAGTGGACACTGACACTCTGATGAGCCACATGAGTTGCTGGGTTGAATGCATTGAGGTTCACCATGGTAAATTCTCCTGTGTGAGCAGTGGTGAAGATGGTCATGAGGCAAGTGAAGATGGCTACATTGAGGGGGTTGCTAAGGTTGAATTGGGAACCAATTTTGGTGATGGTGTCAACTGTGTAGGGCTTGTGAGGTGGGCACTTCAGAGAAGGGGGGGGATAAAGCCTTGGATGGTTTGAGTAGGGCATTAGTTTCTGCTTAATTCTTTGACCAGGCAATACCATGGAAGATGCTCCATGCACAAACCCCACAGAAGTAGTTTACAATAGTGGTATTGGCAGAGATGTTGGACATGCTTGATATGGACAGGGAAACAAGTTCAGAAGAGGCAGAGGCTCATTGAGTTTCTGTTTCTGGGACTCCTTTTGCATTGCAGAAGGTGTGGAAGGTGAGGAGGCCAGAGCCATAAGTTTCTCTTGTTGAGATGGCATATATGTTGGAGTTTATCCCTTTTACCTTAGTTGTGATTCACCGAGCACAGCATTACGTAATCCAAAAGCGGACACTTAGCAGTTTATTTTTTCCTTACTGCACCTCAGCTTCAACCAACTTGAAGTCTGAGGTGGGACT
Source organism: Pisolithus tinctorius (assembly GCA_024663395.1). Lineage (NCBI taxonomy): Eukaryota > Fungi > Basidiomycota > Agaricomycetes > Boletales > Pisolithaceae > Pisolithus > Pisolithus tinctorius. Next base: position 589,263 of record JANFAH010000035.1, read on the forward strand.
CCTTCCATTCATTATATTGGAACACTTACTTACCTACCTACAGTATATTCCTCTCTATAGGTAGTTAATTGTTCAGCTTCAACCAACTTGAAGTCTGAGCATATTCCTCTCTATAGACTTGACAATCCTGCAGCTCGTCATCCTCCAAAAGGTTATGAGCCCCACTTGCAAGTTCTAATCCTAGGAAAATTGAACACATCAAGTCTGGTACAAAGTGTCTACTATGTCTGGTCCATCAGCATCCACTTCTGGTCCCTCAAAGGTTCCGGTCTCCACCTCAACAGTAACCTCTACTACACCTTTGGGTAAAGCTACTCAAGCCTCCAGTCGACTCTATGACATACTGTCCCTTGAAGACAATGGTTCGAACTTCCAGACGTGGAAGTACCAAATTATGATGATCCTAGATGTCCGTGGACTCTGGGAGCTCGTAGAAGGAAAGTTGAAGGCACCTGATGCAGCAGCTGATCCAGTTGCATGCGCAGACTGGCACTACAAGGATAAAGAAGCAAGGGCTCAAATCATGCTTACTCTAAAGGATGACCCACTTAGTGGTGTTCTGCATGCCACAATGGCAGCAGAAGTCTGGAAAAAGCTATGCGAGCGCTATGAAGGCAAAGGGAAACAAACGATAGCCTACCTTATCGGCGAACTATTTTGTGGTACCCTAGCAGATGATGTCTCGATGGAGACACAGCTTAATGCCATGTGGCAGAAGGCAACAATCCTAAAGTCTCTTGGACAGCCCCTCAAAGACTCTCTTGTTGCCATAGCCATGGTCATCTCCCTTCCAACCTCGTACTCAACCCTTCGCACTATACTCATGTCGTCTGATGAGAAACTAACTCTGGACTCTGTCATTTCCCAAGTCTTGATAGAAGAGAAGTCTTGCTGCACCTCTTCGGCACAAACTGCCCTCGTAACAAAGACACCTAACACAAAGGGAAAGAGGAATGACAAGAAAAAGAAAAAGGCTTGTGGCTATTGCAAGAAGACGAACCATGTCGAAGATGACTGCTACAAGAAGAAGGCTGATGAGGCAGCCAAGTCCCCGTCACAGGCTGAAAAGGATAAGCCTAAGGAGGACAAACTTGTTGCTAAAGTCACGCACATCCCACCTGCTGAAGACAGCGCTCTACGTCTCTTCATGGCCACTGACAATGGCGAGAATTTACACACGTGCTGGGTCATTGACTCTGGTGCCTCTGTGAATATGTGCTGTCAGCAGAAATGGTTCACTTCGCTGAAGATGCTCTCACCCCCACAGCCTGTAATCGTTGGAAATGGAAGCACAATTCCTGCTACTGCCATCGGACAGATTGAACTTCGTATGGATCTCCCAAATGGGAAGACCAGTAGAATCCTACTACAGAAGGTCTATTTCGTTCCAGACCTCAGCGCAAACCTCCTCTCAGTGGCATACCTTGCCACTAGAAATGTCCAGGTCACCTTCACAGGTGGAACATGCTCAATCACCAACGGTACAGACACTGTAGGAGTGGGTCATCGCCAAGGCTCACTCTACATCCTTGCAGCAAGAACTCACTTTCCGAGTCATGGAGCACTTGTCGTACAAGGACCATCTCCACTACTTGACCCTACTCTTACCTTCCCGGCACTCGCAGCTGCAGCACCAAAGTCTGTAGCCACACTTGACTTGTGGCATTGACGACTTGGGCATGCAAATATAAAATCTGTGCTTAAACTGGTTAAAGCGGGAATGGTTGAAGGCATGGAGCTTACTGGCACTGAGGACTCGAACTCAGTATGCCAACCTTGTCTCGAAGGGAAGCAACACTGTAAGGTGATACCCATCAAGTCAAACATTGAAAGCCCAACAGTACTCTACCAGACGTACTCTGATGTATGTGGCCCCATGGAGACTACAGCCTGAACTGGACACTGCTACTTCATAACCTTCATTGATGCTCACTCACACCACCTTGTGGTTAAACTAATAAAATCCAAGGACAAAGTCTTCCCCTCAGTGAAAGACTACCTCGCTCGAGCTGAAGTCGAGACTGGCGAAAAAGCAAATTATTTTCGGAGTGACAGAGGTGGGGAGTATGGCTCAGATGAGTTCAAGGCCTACCTCAAGTCAAAAGGGGTCCACCATGAGAAGACGAATGCCTATACCCCACAGGAGAATGGCGTTGCCGAGCGGATGAACCGCACACTTGTTGAAAGTGCACGGGTGATGCTAAAAGACGCTGGACTGCCAAATAGATATTGGGGGGATGCTATCCAGTATGTGGCCTACCTAATCAACCGATCACCAACCCATGCTATCTCCAAGGATGTCGCGCCATATGAAGCCTTTACAGGGATTAAGCCATCACTGGCCCATATCTGAACCTTTGGCTGCACCGCACACGTACATATACCCGAGGAAAAAAGAAAGAAGCTAGATGCAAAGTCCTTAGAATGCATTCATCTGGGCTTTGCGGAGAACAAGAAAGCATACCTATGCTTACACCAGCCCACTGGTCGTGTCTTCAAATCCTGGGATGTAGTGTTTGATGAGGGAAGCACAGCAGTGGGCCTAGATCACGTCTGGATAGAAGAAGATCCTGCAACCGTGGTTAGTAAACCAGCGGACATAAGAGGGAATGCCCAAAAGGGCAATACGTCGCACCTGGATACCATCAGGGCTTTGGGCATGGAAGACCATGCTCACATGGAGTCTGATGATGGGGATCTCGAGTCTAGTGAGGGAGAGAGTGAAGACGTCGTCCATGAGGTCGAAATTGAGTCAAACAACACACCTGATCACTCAGGATCAATGGTAGATCATTCCCCACAGCACTTGGAGGGTAACATTCCAGGAAGCGGCCAGAGTCCTAAAAAAGCGCTTGAAATGGCCTCAAAACCATCAGTAAAGCGAGCTAGGACAACGCCGAAACCTACCATGCATAAAGCGACACCCCCGCAGCCCTATCCAACTCCAATTCCGCCTCGAGAGACCCGCAGGTCCACCAGAACACGAAAAGTGCCACCTAGAGATGATGATTATTGTTTTTTCATCAATTCCTATGACAGGGCAACCTTACCTAGTCAATGGCTTGAGGCGCTGGAGGGTTCAGGTGCAGAGTGTGAGGGTGGTAGCCCCATTGACGAAGTCGCTCAAGAGCGAGAGCGTGCATGTGGCAACAGCGAGGCTGAGGTGGCTGGGACGAATGAGGAAGTGGCTTACAAAGCATACACAACACATGACAATGAACCTTGCTCGTTCAACGATGCAATGCGATGCACCGATGCAGATCAGTGGTACGCTGCGATGATTGACAAATTACAGACCTTTAAGTCCATTGGACTGTATGAGGAAGTTGCCCTGCCTCCTGGCCGTAAACTGATTGACTCGAAATGGGTCTACAAGATCAAGCGAGGGCCAACCAGTGAAATTGAGAGGTACAAGGCTTGTTTGGTAGCCAAAGGCTTTACACAGGTACACGGGATCGACTACACTGAGATGTTTGCGCCTGTCACCAAGTTCGCAACCATCCACATACTCCTGGCGCTTGCTGCTAAGTATAATCTCGAAATTCATCAGATGGATGTTAAATCCGCATTCCTAAATGGACTATTAGATGAAGAAATATACCTTCGCCCCCCTCTGGGCTTTCCTCCTGACAGCAACAAAGTCTGGTGGCTGCTACAAGCACTCTATGGCCTTAAACAGGCCCCCAAGTCATGGTACTCTCGTCTTCAGACTGTTTTTGAATCCCTGGGCTTCACTCGAAGCCAGGCCGACCATAGCCTCTTCTTCAAAGTCGAGAACGGCATACTAATTGTTGTTGCTGTCTACATAGATGACAAGCTAATACTCTCAAAGTGCTGCACGACTATTGAGCATGTCAAGGCTCAGCTCTCACAGGAGTACGAGATGAAAGATCTGGGGGAGGCACGTTGGATTTTGGGAATGGAGATACTTCGTGACTGTGATAAAGGTATCATACAGCTCTCACAGAAGAGATATGTCAAGAATATTCTCGAATGCTTTGGAATGAGCAAGGGGCGAGCTGTCGCGACCCCCATCGAGCCTAACCTAAAGCTTGAAAAACTAGAAATTCCAGAGGCCGACACCAAGTCATACCAGGGCGCTCTCAGAGCCCTTATGTATGCAATGCTAGCAACGAGGCCTGACCTTGCCTTTACTGTAGGCATGTTGAGCCATCATGCTGCATGCCCTGGGCATGAACACACTACTGTGCTAAAGTGCATTTTTCACTATCTGCGATGCACCCCCGATGTCCGTCTTACCTATAAGCGAGACTCAAATGCACATGTGATCAGGTATGTAGATGCAGATTGGGCAGCGGATATCAACAACTGCCGCTCTGTTACTGGCTATACTTTCATCCTTTCTGGTGGAGCTGTTAGCTGGTCATCGAAAAAGCAATCATCTGTTGCTCTCTCGAGTACAGAAGCTGAGTACATGGCCACATGCACTGCCATGAAGGAAGCTATCTGGATTCATACCCTAGTCCTCGAACTTGAGACTGTGTTGTCGCACGAACCCACTCCCCTCCTCATCGACAATCAATCTGCTATCTCACTGGCTCGAAATGCAATGTTCCATGACCGCACAAAACATATTGTGATCCGTCATCACTTCATACGAGAGAAGGTGGATTCTGGAGAAGTAGTTGTCAACTATGTGTCTACCAATGACCAGGTGGCCGACATGCTGACTAAGGGTGTGTCTAGGGAGAAGCATGTTCGTTTCTCTGAAGCTATGGGTATTATTTTCTTTTAATTCCTTCTTGACTATACTCGTTGAAGGGGCATGTTGGAGTTTATCCCTTTTACCTTAGTTGTGATTCACCGAGCACAGCATTACGTAATCCAAAAGCGGACACTTAGCAGTTTATTTTTTCCTTACTGCACCTCAGCTTCAACCAACTTGAAGTCTGAGGTGGGACTCCTTCCATTCATTATATTGGAACACTTACTTACCTACCTACAGTATATTCCTCTCTATAGGTAGTTAATTGTTCAGCTTCAACCAACTTGAAGTCTGAGTATATTCCTCTCTATAGACTTGACAATCCTGCAGCTCGTCATCCTCCAAAAATATATGTGGGCTATCACATCATAGACTTGCTGGGAGTCTCCTTTGGAGAAAGGTGGGGATGATGGTCTGGTGCCAGCTGGCTTCCAAGCCATGATGTCATAACCGTGCGTTCGTCATAGGTCTTTGCTCACTCCGCATCCCTTTCCGCCGTTTCATCCGCTCACTCTGCACCAACTCTGCCCAACTTCTGTTGGTTGCGAACCGTCTCCCCTCCGACTGCTGTCAGACTTGTGTTGCCCTCCTACCGGACTGAGCGGTCCGTTCTCTGAGGGGTCATGTGACTACCTTCGCAGTCAGGTACTCCGCAGTGCGCTCACCGCGTGGTCCAGCGCCTGGACTGTTTCCTTTTCTGGATGTTCTGTGTTACCCGTTCGTATGTCCTCCGTCTACCCTTCATTCGTCGTCCAGGAAATTTTACTTGAAAACTTATGAGTCTCCATATGTCAGTTCCGATTCCGGTTACTGTACCCCCATAGTAGTATAAAAACATGTACTGTACTCCGCTGTTCTTCAGTACGAATATCAACTTAGTTCCTACTCCCTCCGATTCCATCTTCTGTCTGTCGGAGTTATCTCCGACTCTCCGTCTGTACTCTCCCTCTGAAATATGAGGGCTGAGATCGTGCAAGGGGGTAGCGCACGAGCTAAACCCGACGCCCTCACTCCGCTCCACCTCTGTCTCGGCGGACTTCATTCCTGCCATCTCTCCGCTAGTCGGAGTTCTGTGTGTCGGACTTGCTTCCGGACCACTCTCTAGACCCTATATAGCGTCGGAGTTGGTCGGAGTAGGCCCAGACTTGACAGTATATTCGTACTCGCACTTGTACGATCTCATTTCCGTCCTCCGAAAAAACTTACATCGTTATGAGAACTCGAGCTCAATCCCAGAGAGAGGTCGCTGAGAACCTCGCTACAGCGCTAGCCAATCCACGTCGACTCCCTTCCGTCGTCGAACAGTTCCAATCCTTCTCTGCCCGACACCGCTCTCGCGCTGAAGGCGAAAGCGCTTCGCAAGCTGGTCGCTCCGACCTCCACCCATCAGCTTTCCATACTCCATCTCCTCGTAACCGAGATGATGGACCCGACCCCGACCCTGACTATCCTGATGGTGATCCCGACGGCGGGGGCAGCGGTGACGGGGATGTCCCCGAAGACCCGGCTGAGCCGCCAGAGGATCCCCTCGTAGCTCTTGCTAGAGCTGTCCATGCACTTGCGCGGTCCAGCTCGCGCACTGGGGACTCCGCTCCGAAAACCAAAGTCCGCAAGCCTGACACCTTCGACGGCTCCGACCCCAAGAAGCTCCGCGAGTTCCTCGTTCAATGCGAGCTGAACTTCCAAGACCGCCCTCGCGCATTCCGCTCCGACAGAGCAAAGGTTACCTTCGCTCAATCTTATCTCAAGGGTATGGCCCTGGCTTGGTTCGAGCCAGATTTGCTAAACCCCGACAACTATGACCGCCCGCTCTGGATGGACGACTACCATGAGTTCTTACAAGAGCTCACAACTAACTTCGGTCCGCATGATGCCATAGCGGATGCCGTCCAACAACTCGAGAACCTAACCATGAAAGATGGGTCTCGAATTACTAAATACGTCGTGGAGTTCAATCGCTGGGCTTCACAGGTCAAGGACTACGGTGTCGGTGCACTCCGCCACCGCTTCTATAGCGGACTTCCAGACCGCATCAAGGACGAGATCGCTCGCGTCGGAAAACCTTCTACCCTCGCACAACTCCGTGAACTTGCTCAGACCATCGATGTGCGTTACTGGGAGCGCAAAGCAGAGATCTTGCGCACCACCAAGTCCACCTCCGACAAGTCGCAGTCTTCCAACTCCAACAACAAAACTAAATCATCGTCCTCCTCGTCCTCCGCTCCAAAGTCCGACGCCAAGGGCAAGGGCAAACAGAAAGATCCGCCCAAGTCTGACACGTCTAAGTCCGATATTGCCCACCTTCTGGGTAAAGATGGCAAACTCACCTCCGCTGAACGCCAGCGCAGGATGAAGAATCACCTCTGCCTCTTCTGTGGCGAGGCTGGCCATTCCGCCAAGGACTGTCCCAAGTCCACCTCTCGCGCAGCCAAAGCCCGTGCAGCTACGGCTGAAACTCCGCCTACTCCGCCTGCGGAGAAGGCAGAGTCAAAAAATTAGTCCGCTCCTCCAGGGAGCTCGCACAGCCTGGAGGAAGCGTTGAACCCAACTGTGCGCAACCAGACATCCGACTCAACGCGTCCGCTCTTTCTAGTCCCAATTCTTTACTTCCGTCTGTAACTCTTCTGGATTATTCTGTTGATACTGTTTCTGCGTTGATCGATTCTGGTTCTTCTCATTGCTTCATAGATCTGTCTATAATCAAAAAATATGACATTCCTGTCTCCTCCGTTTCTCCGCCAATTCCGCTCCACTTGTTTGATGGTAGTACAAATGCTGTCATTTCCCAAGAGGTAGATCTTTCCCTCCACTTTCCTTCCGGCGATGCCAATTCCGCTTCGTTTTATGTTACTCTGTTGGATTCTTCTTGTTCGCTGGTATTAGGACACAACTGGCTCACCCGCTTCAATCCGTCGATTGATTGGGTACTGGGCAGTATATCGTTCAAACCACCGCTACAGGGAATGCCGACGCCCCAGGCGCCTTCGTCACCTTCCGCTGCGACCTCCACTCCGGATCCAACACCCTCCGCTCCGTTTGCAGTTCCGACTGCATCTCCGACCGACTCACCGCGCTCCGCTCCGCTCGTCTCGCTCATCAATGCTGCTGCATATGTCAGGGCCTGTGCTCTCCCTGGCTCTAGACAGTTCCGCTTACAGCTCTCCACTGATGATGTGAAGCTTCGTGCGTCCTCCGCTTCATCTCCACCTCCTGACCTCTCCTTGGTTCCTTCTGAGTATCACGAGTTTGCCGACATCTTTAGTAAAGACAAGGCCACTGAACTTCCGCCACACCGCTCGTTCGATCTCAAGATCGACCTCGAGGAAGGAGCTTCTCCGCCCATTGGTACAATCTACTCTCTTTCTCCGCCAGAGCTTGATGCTCTCTGCACCTTCATTGACGAGCATCTTGGCTACGGTTTCATCAAACAGTCCACCTCCGCTCACGGTGCCCCTGTCCTCTTTGTAAAGAAGAAGGACGGTTCACTCCGCCTCTGCGTAGACTATCGAGGGCTCAACAAAATCACGAAAAAAGATCGCTATCCGCTGCCGCTCATCTCCAACTTACTCGACTCTCCCAGCTGCGCTAAAGTCTACACCAAGATCGACCTCCGCCATGCCTATCATCTAGTCTGCATCACAGACGGAGATGAATGGAAAACGGCTTTCCGCACTCGTTATGGTTCTTACGAGTGGTGGGTAATGCCATTCGGTCTGACTAATGCGCCTGCGGCCTTCCAGCGGTTTGTTAATAGCATCTTTGCGGACGTGCTCGATGTCTGCGTCGTGGTATACCTCAATGACATCTTAGTCTATTCGCAGGATATGGAGTTGCATCGCGAACACGTAAAAGAGGTACTCCGCCGCCTTCGAAAGCATGGCCTTTATGCCAAGCCAGAGAAGTGCGGGTTTCACTCCGACTCCGTCGAGTACCTCGGTTATGTTCTTTCTCCTTCCGGTCTCACCATGTCCGCTGAGAAGGTTCAGGCAGTCCGCGACTGGCCTGAGCCGCAGAAGGTGCGAGACATCCAGTCTTTCCTCGGCTTCGCAAATTTCTACAGACGATTCATTAATAACTACTCCGACATCGTCATTCCACTCACTCGCCTCACGCGAAAGGGTGCTCCTTGGAACTTTTCCGAGGAGTGCCGCTCCGCTTTCCTCTGCCTGAAGGATGCCTTCAGCTCCGCTCCTATCCTCACTCACTGGGTTCCTGACGCTCCGCTTACAGTTGAAACCGACGCCTCCGACTATGCCATTGCTGGCATTTTGTCGATCACCTGCTCTGACGGTGAACTCCGCCCAGTCGCTTTCTACTCCCGCACCATGACCGCGCCAGAACTCAACTACGATACCCACGACAAGGAGCTGTTGGCTATCTTCGAGGCCTTCCGCCATTGGCGGCATTACTTGGAAGGCTCCGCCTTACCTGTCGATGTGGTGACGGACCACAAAAACCTTGAGTACTTTTCTACCTCGAAGGTTCTCACTCGTCGACAGGCCCGCTGGTCAGAGTACCTTTCCCAGTTCAATCTTTCCATCTGCTTCCGACCTGGCCGCCTGGGAGCCAAACCCGACGCACTTACGCGACGTTGGGATGTCTACCCAAAAGGGGGGGATAGGGACTACGCGCAGGTAAATCCTCACAATCTCCGCCCTATGTTTACACAGGAGCAACTCGCGTCGTCCCTCCGTACCACCACCCTCGTGGCACCTGTGCTCCGCGCCGCCATGGTCTTCGATGTTGAGTGCTTGCACTCCGACATCATCTCCGCCCTACCCTCTGACCCTGTCTCCGCCAGCCATCTCCCAACTCTGACTAAACCTCGGTGGTCCCTGGACTCCGACGGTCTACTCCGCCTTGATGGTCGTATCTTTGTCCCTGACATTGATGACCTCCGCCTTCGAGTGCTTCAGTTCAAGCATGACCATCCTCTAGCAGGCCATTTCGGGCAAAACCGCACCCTAGAACTCGTCCGCAGGGACTACGTGTGGCCCAACCTCCGCTCCGACGTGAAAGAATATGTCAGGTCCTGCACCGCCTGTGGACGGAGCAAAACTCCGCGTCACCGCCCTTATGGTCTACTGAAGCAACTCCCCGTCCCAGAGAGACCTTGGAACTCCATCTCCATGGACTTCATCGAACACCTCCCCAACTCCGATGGCTACTCTGCCATACTCGTGGTAGTGGACCGCCTCTCGAAGCAAGTGGTGTTCATCCCCACCCATGACTCCATCACCTCCGCCGAACTCGCTAAGCTCTTCCTAACCCATGTCTTCTCCAAGCACGGGGTACCAGCCAATGTCACCTCCGACAGAGGTCCTGAGTTCGTCTCACACTTCTTCCGCTCTCTAGGAAAGGCACTTGATATGCATCTTCACTTCACTTCAGGCTACCACCCAGAAGGCGATGGCCAGACCGAGCGAACGAACCAGACCCTCGAGCAGTACCTTCGTGTCTACTGTAACTACCAACAAGACAACTGGGCGGAGCTCTTACCTCTAGCGGAGTTCGCTTTCAACAACGCACCAAGTGCGACTACTGGAGTCTCTCCCTTCTTCGCTAACAAGGGATACCATCCAAACTTGTCTGTGGTCCCTGACCAAGACTTTACCTCTCCGAGGGCTCACGACTACGTCATCGAGCTCTCTGCCCTTCATGATTTCCTCCGCTCCGAAATGTCCGCCGCTCAACAGCGCTACCAGGGTCCAGCAGATGCTAGACGCATACCTCCGCCTGAGTTCAAGGTTGGAGAACAGGCCTATGTCAAAGCCAAGTACTTCCGCTCAACTCGTCCTTCGGAAAAACTCTCCGAAAAGTACTTAGGTCCGTTCACCATCTTGGCCAGGCCAGGTACGCACTCCATCACCCTTAAGCTCCCTGACTCTATGCGCTCGGTACATCCGGTCTTCCATGTCTCACAACTGGAAGCCGCAGCGGCTAACCCTTTCCCAAACCGACAACAACCTCCGCCTCCGCCAGTGGATGTCGATGGTGACCTTGAGTACGAAGTATCAGAGATACTCGACTCTAAGGTGGACCGCCGTCGCCGCCATTGTCAACTCTTGTATCTAGTCCGCTGGGCTGGTTACGAGAACACCGACGAAGAAACCTCTTGGTTGCTTGCAACTGAGCTGGATCACGCTTCCGACATAGTATCTGCTTTCCATGAACGCTGTCCGCATAAACCTGGCCCGTACCAACCTCCGCCATAATACTCCACCTACATAAACTTCCTCCGTGGGCCAACTCCACCTCTTACCGAACTACCTTAAGTACTTTAGAACTTTCTCCACTTATTCGTTTCACTTCTCAGAGTCACAAGCAAAAACCACAAGTCTATCTCGTAGTAATACAAAATATACAGACTAAAGACAGAAAAAGAAAAAGAAAAAAGAAAACAACACTACTCTACTCTTCCATCGCTTGTCCTCCGCCACCCTCCTGTTCTTCATCGCCTTCCTGCTCCCCTTCGACTTCTTCCTCGTTATCCCCCTCCGCACCTTCATCCGCTTCCTCTCGCTGGTCCTCCGCCGCCTCCGACTGCGGCCTCTTCCATCCTCCTCCTGCGCGTTCGAACTCGGCCACTCTGGCCTCACGCGCGTCCTCCCTTCTCCTCATCTCCGCCCACTCTGCCCAGGCGCGGTACAGCGCCCACTTGTCGGCGGTCCGCTCTGCAGCCTCTGCCATCCGCTCCGCCACCTCTGCCATCCTCTCGAAGGCCAGCGCAGCGGTCTCATGCGCTTCGGCCTGCCTCTCCATGGCCTGCAGCTGCCGCTCCCTCTCCCACTCCGCCCACCACGTGTGTACTCCCGCCCCTGAGGGACCCTCAAGCGGTGTTGCTGGCTCCTCCTCGCCCTCTCCGCCTGCCTCCCGCTCGTCGTCCGCTTCCTCCGTCTCTGTCGCTTTCTCCTTTCCCTTCCCCCGCGTCCTCTTCTTCTTCTCCCCTCGGGAGCTCCCCGTCCCTGCTCTCTTCCATGAAGGCCCCGCCGCCGCCTCTTCTCACATCCAGCTGCACGTCTTCTTCTTGTTGTGGCAGGGCACGCAGGCCCTGGTCTTGCCCTGTCCCGGCTCGCACTGCCCCGCCGTCAGACTCGCTATACAGCGAGTGCAGGGGGCTCTTCTGGTCGCGGTGACCACCACGGAGGCCCCAGGGACCTTCTGGGCGGTGTTGACATCGTACACCGTGCCGCATAATCTAAGAAAATAAAAACTGCGAGTCAGCTCCGCCTGACTCACAGTACTCCGCCACTCACCTTTGTGCGGCCTCATTCCGCTTGGCCTGAGCCCTCTCCTCAGAGGCCCTCTGCCTCTGCCTCTGCCTCTCTGCCTCCTCCTCTGCCACCTTCTTCCTTCGAGCCTCCTCTTCCTCCTCCGCTCTCTTCCTCCGCTCCGCCTCCAACCTCTCCTCCTCCGCCTTCCGCCTCTTGGCCTCCTCGTGTTTGGCCTTGCGCTCTGCCTCGCGTTCTCTCTCTCTCCGCTCAGTCTCCTCTCGACGGTGCACCTTCTCCACGGACTTCTCCCGCTCGGTGTCGGTGGAGTCGTCTGTGAGAACGGCCAGTTCTTCATCCGCGACTTGGGAGTAGTTGCGGACGTGGCCAGGGGTTGGCTGGGGGGTTCTGCTCTGGCGCTGGGAGGACATGATGATGGGGGATGGGATACGAAGGTTCGGTACCCTAACACATGTTTTTAAGCGGCACTTCGAACTCCGACAGAGCTCCGCTGCGGCTAAAGCCATCATCCTCGAGGCATCAAAATAATTTCAAATGATCAACTCGTGTTGATCTCGTCCCGTACATGCGGCCTTCAGGGGTTCAGGCCCTAAGGGGGGGGCACTGTCATAACCATGCGTTCGTCATAGGTCTTTGCTCACTCCGCATCCCTTTCCGCCGTTTCATCCGCTCACTCCGCACCAACTCCGCCCAACTTCTGTTGGTTGCGAACCGTCTCCCCTCCAACTGCTGTCAGACTTGTGTTGCCCTCCTACCGGACCGAGCGGTCCGTTCTCTGAGGGGTCATGTGACTACCTTCGCAGTCAGGTACTCCGCAGCACGCTCACCGCGTGGTCCAGCGCCTGGACTGTTTCCTTTTCTGGATGTTCTGTGTTACCCGTTCGTATGTCCTCCGTCTACCCTTCATTCGTCGTCCAGGAAATTTTACTTGAAAACTTATGAGTCTCCGTATGTCAGTTCCGATTCCGGTTACTGTACCCCCGTAGTAGTATAAAAACATGTACTGTACTCCGCTGTTCTTCAGTACGAATATCAACTTAGTTCCTACTCCCTCCGATTCCGTCTTCTGTCTGTCGGAGTTATCTCCGACTCTCTGTCTGTACTCTCCCTCTGAAATACGAGGGCTGAGATCGTGCAAGGGGGTAGCGCACGAGCTAAACCCGACGCCCTCACTCCGCTCTGCCTCTGTCTCGGCGGACTTCATTCCTGCCATCTCTCTGCTAGTCGGAGTTCTGTGTGTCGGACTTGCTTCCGGACCACTCTCTAGACCCTATATAGCGTCGGAGTTGGTCGGAGTAGGCCCGGACTTGACACATGAGCCTTTCCCTGGATGGGCATCAGAGGCATGGTTGCAATTTTTGTCAATGGGGTGCTGGGAGGGAACAGTTTGTGGGTTGATTTGGGTGACAGAAGAGCCATTGGGCATGCTACTAGGGATTGGTGGGGAGGTTGTGGAGGGATCAAGCACCAATGATAGTGTTAGATTTGGCAAGTCATGCATAGCCCGAACGCGTCTGCTCCGAGATGTGAGAAGTATTTTCTGTTTTAAGGTTTTCACACTTTACATTACTATTGACCATGCAAACTAACTTTCGCACCTTTGCGCCTATTGTATTCATTGTGTCTCGCACTTATGTGTGTGTTTCTCATTACTTACAAAGAATGTAGTGCGTCTCAAACAGACCACCATTGTCATGTAAATTGCGGATTCAACACCCGCAAGTTTCAGTATTGTAGTTCCTACAGTATTTAGTCTCGCACAGTAGATTCGTCACCTCAGACATTGTTGCTACTTGTGCGCGACTGAGGTGAGCACAAATACCTTCCAATTTCTTTACTATACTCATTCTCGTAACCAGATTATTTTGTATAGGTGAATTCATAGACGTTGTCGCTACTCGCGCATGACTGAGATTATTTCGTATAGATATATCTGTAAGATAGGGGCATGGGGCACACTGCACTTTGCAGGCAGCAATTCTGCTGGGAAGTCTGTACAGTCAATGATGAGGGGACAGAGATTTGGGTGGATGAGCACTGGAGGGAGGTGTCACATACAGTAAGACAGGTCATTAAGGTTTCCCATGTCATGCTGAAAGCCAGCAAAGTGAAGTTTGGGTGCTATTTAATGTGGGGGTCTGCCATTCTGAAAATGGTATGAGTGTGAAGGCATGTCTTATGAGTTGGTTGAAGTGAGTGGAAAATGGACAGGTCTTGTGATGATGAGGAGAGATGTGCAGGATGTGCAGGAGCAAGGAGATGGGGGCACAGGAAAAGGGAAGGAATGCCTCTTACCTATGGTCATCCAAAGACTAAACTCAGTGACATTGCTCATGCCTCACTTGGTCACATAGTGACAAAGAAAAACCCAAAATAAAATGCAAATGAGGTCTCTGGGCAAGGTATTACAATCCTTTATACAATAGAGATGACTCTACACATGTGAAGTGCATGTAGCCAAAGCAGGTGTCATGACATCTCCAGTGACATCAAGGGGAAGTGTGAGGAAACAGCACATAAGTAAAAGAGAGGTCCAGAAGGGAGTAGGACCTTGTGCCAAGATTGGATGTGACAACTATGATAAAATAAGACAAGGTCTGAGCAGACAAAAGGAAAAGATATATCCATTACACAAGGATAGTGCAGGTGAGAAAGACTATGGTAGAAAGAGAGGGGATGACAGACTCAAGAAGCTGAGATTAGCCCAAGTTAGATCATGGAGAATCATGGGGGAAATATCAATAAATAGTGTGTCCTCAGCCATCTTCATTGGCATCATCATGTGGGATCAGGACTAGTGCAAGTATTGATTCCCAGCAACTGCCTATGGTAAGGCTGTTGACCTTTTCCAAAACTGCAACTGCTATGGCTACATCAATGACATCAAGAATAACAACCATACCTAACCCCTTCCCATTCACAATGCCCTTCATGCCAAAGAATGTACCAAAATCAAGAGGAAATCACACAGGAAATGAAAAAAGGGCTGTAGAGGGAGAGGTGCTGGAGTGGTATGATGACAACACCTGGGTAAGGCTCATAGGACTCAAGAGACTTTGACAGCATACAACAGCTTTCTGAAAAAATCACTGTAGGTAGTGAGCACTGTGAGTTCATGTAGGCAGAGGAATGGGTGAGAATGGTGCTCAGTGGCATAGTTAGTAGCTAAGAGATCATCCTGGTGAATTATTATGAATGTGCTTGGATGCAACATGTCCTTCTCACCAGGTAGCATGTCATTAGGTGTGATTGAAAGTGGCATGTGATGTCAGAGGACATGGGTGCAATTAGCAGGTTAAATTGATGGTTAGAAAAATATGGTATATGAACTAATATGTAGCAGTACAACAACAGGAATACCCAACATCATAATACAATCTGAGCTATTATTCACAGTGTGACTTGGAAACATTTGTACCATTCTTTGTCATGGACCATCTGACTCAGGTCCAACTCTATGCAGCAACCTCTAGGAATGACAGCTGTGGTCTGCATTGAGTAAAATGGGCTCCTAAGTGTTGGGGGAATCCAAAGTAGTAGTTGTCCCTTTGGGCCTCTGATCCAGCCATCATCATGTAACTCAACTGCTTGGACCAGCATAGCCTTCCATTGCATGGACTCATCCACAAGCAGATTACTATTGAGCAGTGCATGTGAGGGGTCAAATGAAAAGCAAATGGGATATCCCTTGACACCTGAAATGCTGGTTAAGTGAAATAAGAATAGATAGAAGATGAAGCCACATACCATCTGCAGGAGGCAATGAATGAAGTATGCTGGAAGGGTGGGATGCAACCAGTGTCAACATCTTATTCTGCCAGACCCTGATAGTGTTGTCCCAAGAGCCTGAGACAACCCTCTTCCCATCAGGGGAGAATGCAACTGAATTGGCTGCATCTGTATGGCCCCTAAGAGAGCTGTGAATCTGCACACCTCCCTCAGCATCCCAGATTCTCACAGTCTTGTCTCTTGAGCCTGAGACAATCCTCTTCCCATCAGGGGAGAATGCAACTGAAAGGACTCCATCTGTATGGCCCCCAAGAGGGCTGCCAATCTGCACACCTCCCTCAGCATCCCAGAACCTCATGGTTTTGTCCCAAGAGCCTGAGACAATTGCCTTTCCATCTGGGAAGAATGCAACTGAATTGACACCAGAAGTATGGCCCACAAGAGGACTGCCCATCTCCACACCTCCTTCAACATCCCACACCCTCACAGTCCTGTCCCTTGAGCCTGAGACAATCTTGTTCCCATCAGGGGAGAATGCAACTGAATTGACAAAAGAAGTATGACCCTCAAGAGGTCTGCCAATCTGCACACCTCCCTCAACATCCCACACCCTCACAGTGTTGTCTCTTGAACCTGAGACAATCCTCTTCCCATCAGGGGAGAATGCAACTGATAAGACTCCATCTGTATGACCCTGAAGCAGGCTGCCCATCTGCCTATCTCCCTCAACATCCCAGACCCTCACAGTCTTGTCCCTTGAGCCTGAGACAATCTTTTTCCCATCAGGGGAGAACACAACTGAATTGACTCCATCTGTATGGCCCTCAAGAGTGCTGCCAATCTGCATACCTCCCTCAGCATCCCACACCCTCACAGTCTTGTCCCAAGAGCCTGAAACAATCCTCTTCCCATCAGGGGAGAATGCAACTGATAAGACTCCATCTGTATGCCCTTCAAGAGAGCTGTCAATCTGCACATCTCCCTCAATGTCCCAGAACCTCACAGTCTTGTCCCAAGCACCTGAGACAATCTTCTTCCCATCAGGGGAGAATGCAACTGAAGTGACTCCATCTGCATGGCCCTCAAGAGGGCTGCCAATCTGCACACCTCCCTCAACATCCCACACCCTCACAGTGATGTCCTCTGAGCCTGAGACAATCCTCTTCCCATCCAGGGAGAACACAACTGAATTAACTCCAGAATTATGGCCCTCAAGAGGGCTGCCTATCTGCACACCTCCCTCAACATCCCACACCCTCACAGTCTTGTCCCAAGAGCCTGAAACAATCCTCCTCCCATCTGCAGAGAATGCAACTGAATTGACTGCAGAAGTATGGCCCACAAGAGGGCTGCCAACCTGCACACCTCCCTCAATATCCCACACCCTCACAGTCTTGTCCCAAGAGCCTGAGACAACCCTCTTCCCATCTGGGGAAAATGCAACTGAATTGACTCCATCTGTATGGCCCTCAAGAGGGCAGCCAATCTGCACACCTCCCTCAACATCCCAGACCCTCACAGTCTTGTCCCTTGAGCCTGAGACAATCCTCTTCCCATCAGGGGAGAATGCAACTGAATTGACTGCAGAAGTATGACCCTTGAGAGGGCTGCCAATCTGCACACCTCCTTCAACATCCCAGAACCTCACAGTCTTGTCCCTTGAGCCTGAGACAATCTTCTTCCCATCAGGGGAGAATGCAACTGAATTGACATAAGAAGTATGGCCCTCAAGAGGGCTGCCAATCTGTACACCTCCCTCAACATCCCACACCCTCACAGTCTCATCCCAAGAGCCAGAGACAATCCTCTTCCCATCAGGGGAGAATGCAACTGAATTGACAAAAGAAGTATGCCCATGCAGTACATGCTGTTCAACTGGCCACCCTTTCAATCCTCCTACAGCAACTCTAGCTAGCCTTGGGAATTTTGGCAAGAGCATTATTGATAGCAATGCATTGGAAGGAATAAATGGCAGTGCAGAAGCATACAGGTGTGGAGTGCTGTGCACCATCACACTGCCAAAATTCTGGATCAACTTGATTCCATCTACTACCAATCCCAATATATCTTTGAAGCCATCTTGTCCCTTCATCATTGTGTCAGATGTCATCAAATACCAAACATTGGGTACTCACCTGTAGCCATGTTACAACAGCACCAAGAGCATCCACCCCCTTTCCAACCATCCCCAGAAGGCTTAGTATCTCCAGCCAGAACAGAATTTTTTCACCTCCCACAATAGCCTTCACCAGCACCCCAAGTGCCAAGTCAAATGCTGTCTTCTCCAAATGCTGGGTCCAGAATCGACTGGAGTAGGAGAGATGGTGTGGGATGTTCTCCTTGATTCTCTTCGACAGATCAGGAACTTCAGCATTGGCCAGGTATGAGCTTTCCAATCCACAAATGTTGAATCGAAGGTCATCACGGAGAATCTGCAATGTGGCAAAGGCCATGCTTTTTCCGTCAGATGTGTCAATGAAATAGACACCGCTCCGTGAACGATCCATCAGGAAGTCATAGAACGATGCATGCAGTGGTCGGACAGGAGAAGACCTATCTGTAATGCCACCGAATAGCGGCGTCATCGACTGAAGAACCGCAATTACATCATAATGATCCTCGTTGTTAGGGAAGTGACTGCGCATCTTGTTCAGAGTATTCAAGTGCAGAGGTTCGTGGGCCGACATGACCTGCTGCATCACGGAACGGAACCGTGTCAGCATGGCCCCATCCTTGGGGATACTGTCTTCAAGAATCACTTGGTACATGGCGTCCAGCAATCCACCTCCTGAACGAATATGCATGACTTTGTCGACGCATTCCTTGACTGCTCCGTTCTTGACGGCACTCGCGTTCACGAATTCACATGCCAGACGAGCCCATTCAAATAGACCTTCCGCCTTCTGGGAAATCCCATGAACTTCTGCAGACCCAATGCCCCGAAGATGTCCCATTTTTTTCATAATGAACAATCGGACGTCACGTTCCGATAACCCTGTAGAGACGTCGTCCAACGAGGTCGACCTCACATGCTGAGCAGCATTGAGGGCATGCTCGATATCAGGCAATGTGCGGGACGTTACGAGAATGCGGACGTTGCAAGGCAGTTCAGCAGTTTGGGCTGACGCAAGCACAGACAGCAGGTGCCTCCGCGATGGTTCCGTCCCAATTTCGTCCAATGCGTCGACGACGACGAGCACATTCCCAACGGTATGACCCGAGATCTGATGCAATGGTTCCGAAATGAGTCGCTTCCACTGAAGCACGATGTCAGAGGTAGTCTTGAGAACATCATCCTTCGCAACTGCATCCGCCAAGGCTCGCCGGAAGGCAGGATCATGTTCTGCGAGATCCCATGAAACTGTCCTGATTAACTGTTCTTCGAGGTGCTCGGCCTGACGGTCACGAGCAAAGCAAAAACAAGAGCCGATCCCTCCAACATTCTTAAACCACAGACCGATCGTATGCGCAATGGCAGATTTCCCTCTTCCAGCTTGCCCATGGAGCCAGAGGATGCGTGGCACATTTTCATCGGTATCATAGATCCAGTTAACAATGTCCGTGAGGATCTCCGTCCTGGTGCCATCGAGGCATCTCTTGGTCCAATCGACACCCATGACTCGGGCATGGGCGAAACCATCCAAGTCCAGGTCTTCAAGTACGCGGAATGCATCGACCTGGACGCCCCAGTCCTCGTGGCGCCGGTATTGTTGCATCAAGCCCTCTAGCACCTCGGTGTAGGCAGTAGAAAAGTCGCGCGCCTCATATTCTACGTGCTTCCCTGATCTCTTCCCTGATACCACGTTACATTAGCTCAGGCGGAGACCAGTGTGAATGACATACAGAAGTCCACGGTCGCGGAATAATTCTTGATGAACTGCACCGCACCGCTTGTCATGAGTGCGATCTTCGCGAAGGTTTCCAGCTTGCCCGAAATTTCTTTAAGGGTAGTTTCTTCCGTGAGGAATTCGTAAACCTTTCTGACTGTATCCAGGAGGCGGGAGACCCGCTCATCTCGGGTCTGTTGAACCACGAACATCTACGTACAACTACATAAGATGAGGAATGCATACAGGAGTAAGAGCGTACCTGAGAAATGGCTACTAACATTCCCAGCGCCATACGGGCGTATGGATGGATCTAGCACAGGCATGCAGTCACAGGATGGATGCAGGACAATATATGCCTACCTTAGTAAGGGTAGTAACGGCTTGATTGAAATCTTTGAACGGTTTTAGATATGTATCGGGGAAGCTTTGGGTCTCGGCGAGTGCGGTATTCGCACTAGTCGCAGGGTCGACACCCCCTACGCCCATATCCATCACGGGAACCATGCCGAGGAATGTCGACGACATGGAATCCATATTGCCAAAATTTGGTTGATCCGTCGACGTCTGAGTCTGTCCAGCGAGCTTCCTTAGAGTTGTCGAAAGACTGAGACAGCATAGATTACATACATTGTAGTTCGGAGCGACCTGAAATTGTCCTCTGTGTTTGTAAATCGCCCGATCAACATGGATGTCAGTACTCCCTCCCGTGATGGGACTTGGGGAACTTGATGGATGAGCAAAAACACACATTGGCCCCTGAGAGGCACTGCCCAACGCTTGAATATCAGAGGATAAATGAGCAATAGCCTGAGAAGATCCCTGCGACTGATTTTTGGCCAATTGACATATACCATCACCAGAAAGGAGTGATCTGCATACCGAAGGAGCGTCGAGGTTGGATGGATTTGCAAGGCTGGTGCGAGGTCTCTTTGACTTCTTGCCGGTCATTGCGAGGAAATTAGTATTTTGACACATACCATCGTTGGAAAAGATCAGACGACATACCGAAGGAGGAAAAGAACTGGATGGGTTGGCAGAGCTGGAGCGACGCCTCTTCAACTGATCATTGTCCATTGATGTAACAATCGGGGGTGTATTCCGTGTGAGGTTTGTGAGTTTGAATTGACGTTGCGAGCGTCAAGTCAGGAGGGAAAGAGGAGTGTTTTGGGCGCGCTCGTGAGCGCCAACTGGCACAGCAGACACGTGCCAGCGCCCATTCGACTTGTATCGTAGAACAGCAACTGACCTGACGATGCAGCACCGAAATTGTGTGGTCAGCATTGGATTTTCTTGCTCTCCCTCTGCGCTGCCGTATCACACCAGTCCCGAACACCGCTGCTTCGTACCTACTTGCCGAGAAGCATCACATAGCGGGTGGTGTGCGGAATCGCGAGCTTGTTGCGCTACACAAGTGAGCCTGACGACATCACCAGTCCCAATGAAACAGCTTCCTGGCCGACCGTTGCGTTGCGTGTACAGATGACCGTCTGTGAGGAAATCGTCCAGTCACTGGCAGCGATCGATCGATCGATCGGTCTAGTCCCCGTCGTCTTCTATTTCACATTATAGCGCTCTCACGCGTCGTCTGCTTTCCCTAGCGTCAACTTCCTGTTCTCAGGTATGCACCCTGTCGTCAACCTTACCTTGTATCTTAGCCTGTTTTCACCGTTAGGTTGGCTATTTCTTCGCCAACGCACGCAACCATAGAGGATTATCACACCATTTGTTCTACGTCCGAATACTCACAGCCTTCGCCTACTGCCTCCGTGTTCCACGGCCGGTGATCGGAAGAGCATTACTCTGCCAACCCGCATAAACCTTTAGGAGCCCCCTAGTACATCAGTCACTCGTCAGTCATCTGTCGTGCTTACCCGCAATTTCTCTACAGCTTCGGTTGTATCCTTCAGTGCCCTGTGTTGCTCCTTCCCCAGCCCCTTGTCCAAGATACTTGCCTTTCCACTCTTCATCTTCACGCATCGTGCAACCGTCTCAATCATCCTTCGAACTTAGCTGAGGTACCTTCCGTTCCTTTGCATCAGCTTCGGCACCACAACAAATGAGATTATTAACGGTCACTCGGACTGTCCATGTCATCGGGCATCCGCCACGTCTGTACTCGGCTTCCCCTTGGTCCATTCTACGCCGTAATGAATGCACCTAACTAAGGACGGCAGTAACGTTGTGGTATGAAAGGGGTTTGCTGCTGTATAACCACAGACCACAAAAAATAACAGCAGTTGTTCTGCAATTTTGGTAATGAATGATATTTGGCCTTCTTATGGTGTCTTGCTATCTGATTTCATTCTCTTCCACTAACGATGTCAGCAGACACGGTATGATCGGCAACAAGATCATTGTCGCCATGTATTACTCCCTATCCACCCCATATCATTCTACCCCCAGCACTGCTCTCTTCACAGGTCGGTGGACAGAAAGGCGTATAAAAGCAACAGAGGATGGCTCGTTCATGCTCTTCAAACCAGCCCCTCCTCCTTAGAGAACTGGCATTCTACCTTCGACGCTGCAACCGTGGCTGCGTCATGATTGAAATTCCTAGGGGTACTGTCGCTTAGTAACCACCTCATAGACTCCTTATCGGGACTGATGGCAACACCAACCGATGGAACAACGACCACGATCGTCCTCGACAACCTCGCGTATGGATCCCACTCGATCTCATGACTACGCGCAATAACATCCAACCGGACCTACCTCCACATTCCCTGGTTGTTCTGCTCATGCGCCTGCTCGAGGAACTTGAACGTCTCCGCGTGGCACTCACTGAAGTAGAAGTACGCATCGTAGGCGGGAGTGTCCTTATCGTACATGAAGGTAACTGGGTACGTGCAGAAACGGCTGTGTGGACACTAGAAGGCGTCTCTGTATTGAACGACAAGCCTACCGCTTCTGACGAATTTGGCTTCGGTCGGTAGGAGGAAGTGCCCTTGTACGAAGAAGATGAAGAAGAGGATAAGATCACCGTCGAACTAGACAAACATGTCCCTCTGAATGGCGTTGTCGCAACGAGTCCTGTCGTCGAGTGCTTTGAGGAAAACGATGAAGACGAGGCTGAGGATGACTCTGCCCTGTTCGCACTTTCCTTGATAAACTTTGCACATACACGACTCGCGCCTGGACAGAGACTTGACACGGGCATTCTGCTTGCTATTGCCACACTCATCCGACTCATTCGCGAGCAGCGGTGTGTTGTTCAGGCATTGGATGGTGAAGGTGTAGATGTAAAGAAAGCTTGCTGTCGCACATGAGTGCAATACGCCGTTGCCATGGTACAACTACATTCAGCGGATGCGGTGTTGAGCCGTACCTTATACCTCGTAGAAGAATGCTCTCCAAAGAGTCTTAGCCATCGTACGGCGATGGATGTACATACTTGGACTATTACACCGAAACACTAGAAGCTCGAAATATACAACAGGTTAGTATGGAACTGTCCTTAGTGGCCAGTCCTGGCACGATCGTCTACCCTACTATGAGCTAGTAAGTGGAACGAAAAAACAAATACGGAAACAAGTCTGTCCAAAAAGCGCCCACATGAGATAATAGTCTGATTCATGGCGAGTTCGTATGTCCCCTGAAATCCCAATATTATCCAGTCTGAGCAGATCAACTACTAGTGGTCAGCCTGATGCCCCCATTGCTAACATCCGCACTCGCTCGACGTGTTCACGCACCTGGAATGTGTCCCATCTCCCACACCAACAATGGCAGGTCCGAACCCACCTCAAATCACTGACAACCACCATGATACCCTCCCTCATCTTCGCAACCGCCTGTGCGATTGCTTCCATCCATGCACGTGCTTCGCCGACGTTCGAAGCACGTAGTACCAGGATATCCCTGCATCGTGGGTAGGCACGGCGAACACAGATGTGAGCAGCGTCAGAGCGTGTGGTTGCGTGACAGATGGATTTCGAGTTCGTGAATGGGGAGATGCTAGGGGCCATATCAGGCCAATATGGAACAGGATGGTTATGAAATGGTGGACTTGCCACACTGCACCTCAGGCAGCAGTTTTTTGGAGGGACAGCAACAATGTATCTAACAGACCCTACCTCCAGCAGTGGTTCCCAGATGTATCTAATTATGGTTCTGCAACATAAGTGAAATAGGGTAATTTACCCCTATTCCCTGTGCTTCTGATGGACAGTGTTACTGATAATCCCTCTGTTGACCCTCACCCAACCATCTCAAGAGCCTCTCACCAACCTCCATAGATACACATTTATCATTCCAATATGGCATCCCATGGCTTCTGAGTGATTGCATAATCAATATGTGGCAACTTGTTACAGGCATTCAGTGGCTCAACCATCTTGGGAGCCTCTCAAGAGCCTCACCAAACCATCTCAAGAGCCTCTCAGCAACCTCTGAAGATATATATTTATCATAGTAACATAGTAACCTGTGCTTCTGAATGATTATGTAATCAAGAAGTGTCATTGTTAATGAATCTGAGATCTGTGGGCCCTGAGATCTCAGATCTGACCTGCACTTCTTTGTGATTATGTAATCAAAAAAGCGGACTGAACACCCTGCTCTCCCCTGGCTTTTTCTGCTTCACAACACACTCTCCCTGCCTCGTGAGATGTTCTACTGAGTTCCAATGGAATGTTTGTATGTTATTTCATAGATACACATGCAATTTTGATTCAGTCAAGTGCCCTGGAAGGATGCCACAATAAATAGGGGTAAAATGCGAACTCTGTCCGCATTTTTGCAATTCTTGACATATGAACATGTGGATTGTGTCCCCAGGCAGCCTTAACATACATCTACAATGTATCAAAATCCCAAGGCATCAGCACCAGCCCTTGCAGAGATATAATTAGTTCTCCTCCTCCACACTGTATGGGGTACAGGCTAGTATCCTTGTCATTTCTGGATTTTCTAATGCATTGGGACTATTGAAGGTATACAGTACAATGTCTAATTAGAAGGGGTTGGGTAATTTAATTGAAAGATGAGATGCTAGACCGCTTTTTTGGTTTTTTCTGATATGGCCACCACAGGACTCCTGTATGGATAACTTGTGATGTAATACCTTGGAATGGCTCTTCTCTAGTAGGTCTACCAATATCCAGAATTACAAGTCCATCCATTCAGGATTGGAGGAGCAGGAAAGAAAATGAGTTCTGAAGAGTGTGGGAAAGTGACCGAAGATTTTAGGAGACATTGAAAACATACAGAAAATCTGTAATACTACAACATACAGAGATGAAATGATCATTATATGTGCATGGTTAGATTGCTACTGTCATTTGACACCTCTCTATGTTGGAACATAAAGTGCCCCTGTGGTACTTGACCACTGTGCGATGTTTTGGCTGCTTACATAAGCTGAAATAGCGCACATACTTGTAGTATTTGCTACTAGTATTCCCTCAGTAGTTTGTTCACTACTGAGGGTAAGTCTGTTTATATTACAAGTATTCTACTATACTGACATCCTGTAGTAGCCCAGACCCTTCAGTCACATGTAATCCAGAAAGTGGGTCATCCAACATGCACATTTGGTCCTGAAAGTGGTGTTGGCCGACCTCACTGGGGGATGGATCCACACCCTGGAAGTGGTGGCCTTACCCCCTGAATCCATGGCCATTCTTCCCCTCCAGGTGATGTCAGTGATCTCACAGGGTTTGAAACTTGCAATGAGCATGGGTAGCCATATATAGGGATCCTTTTGATTCACACCATCTACAGTTTATCTATAGACCAAGACCCAGAGCTCTCTTGGTTGGTTGATGAGCTTTAGTTGATTTCTTGCTTGCCTCTTCACCCTCCTTTTCCATCTTCTGATCAACATTGTCAAAGTCGGGCAACACCCCTGACTTCCTTTTAGGGCAGAGTTGGAGAGTGTTGGGCTGCGGAGTACAGCAGTCAAAGTCCGAAGTGAATCTGACCACTGGGTGGCGAGATATTCGATGAACAGTGAGCAGAGGGGTATGAAGGAAAGTCTCGGAGGCTGAGGTCAGAGTCAGAGCCAGAGATCAGAGGTCAGAGGTCAGATGAGAGGGCATTGGGTTCAGCTAGCATGCTGCCCCCTTGTGTGAGCTCAGCCCTTGTATTTCAGAGGTGGAGTGGACTCAGAGGAAGTGGAGATGAAACTCCAGAGGGGACTGAGAGGAAGTCAAAGGTGGGGACTTTATTTGATATTTGTACTGATTACATTGGAGAACTACATGGCCTTTATATACAATGTAGGTCAAGGGCAGTGCAGTGCAGAATGTAGACCAATAAGTGTATAATGGGTTAGTAGTCCCTCCGACACAAGGGATAGAGGTTAGGGACAACAGGGACCTTAACTGAGACAAGGAAACTACTACAATGAGGAAGAGAGGGTAAATACTGAAGGAGCAGAAGAATGGAGAAAACTGACATGAGGGCGGAACCCTATCTAGAATGCAGGGCTGCAAGTCCGACAGCCCACATGACCAACCTTAGGGCGGAGTTGAGCGGAGTTGGTCAGATCATGGACAGGGGACCTTGGAGAGGTGTGGAGGTGTGTCAGGAGGGTCAGAGGAGTGTGGGAACATGTCAGAGGAGGGCAGAGAAGCATGGGAATG
Organism: Pisolithus tinctorius; assembly: GCA_024663395.1. Lineage (NCBI taxonomy): Eukaryota > Fungi > Basidiomycota > Agaricomycetes > Boletales > Pisolithaceae > Pisolithus > Pisolithus tinctorius. The sequence goes on from JANFAH010000035.1 coordinate 615,364, forward strand.
CATTGGAGGAGGGTGGAGTAGGTGTTAGGGGCTTACACCGGTGTCATGGCCATGACAAACATCCCCACTGCCTCCCCTTTTTCTTTTCCTCACATCCTTTCTTGTATTCCAGGATTCCTTCATGCCACCCCCCTGGGTGGGACAGGAATCCCCTGCACTGACCCCAGTTGTTTCCTGTGCACCAAGCCCTCTGCTTGAGCCACCAGAATTCTGCTGCAGTCTTGCAACTACCAGCCCCACTGCACCCATAGCATCTTCCCCCTTGTGGATATCAAGACCCAAGCCTAGCAAAAAGCCCAGATTAGCAGCTTCAGGGTCATCTGATTCTATGTCCTGTGCTCTTTTGCACTCCCTCCACAACAAACCAAATCCCAGTACAATGGTAAGACCTTTCTGGGTGGATGCAAACTTTTCACTTTGCAATTGATACAGTGCCTTCCAGAAGGAATCCCCATTGCCATCCATCTCCTGGGGCAAATACTGGGCACTCCAGGCCCAAGATGCCCAGATTGGTTGCCATGAGTGCTGGCAAATGCCTCTGAGTCAATACTACTGCTTGTCATACTATACATAGCAAATAGTGAGGTCATGTGACTCCACTGTCACCATATTTGGCTTCTACATTCTAAATACTAAATTGCCATTTGACATTCTCATAATTGCAGTGTCGAGCCAAGCCAGCACCCACTTGGCTGAGCAGTAGTGGTGGGTACCCTTGGGACTTCACAGAAAATGTATTGCAGTAGAACTACTGGATCATTTACTACATGTAACCATTTATTGAGACTGGAAATTGGCCCAGTGCCAACTGGCCACTCTGTAAATAGTATACATAATGTTCCATTCTTAAACCTGAACCTGATTCTAATTCAGGGTCGCAACATGTCTGACTGAGGGAGGTGCATCCGAAGTATGGGTAAACATGTGTGATAATTGTGACAGCCATGACGTTATTCATGTCACAATCAAGGTTGTGTCAAGATTATCATCAATCCCACCCAACATCGAGATCTGTGCATCCACATATCCAGATTGACATGGTCTCTTGCTACTCTCTTCCTGCCACACAGTGTCTCCCTCACAGGCCACCTTTGCGCTGTCCCAGCATCTGGCCCTGCTGCATCTTTGGAAAATTTTTGGTATGTCATCGTCATCGCTCTCTCACTCAGCACCTCCCATGCCTCTCCCTGTCTAAACACAAAATAGGTACATCCTCCCTGCAATGCCACATCTCCCTTCAAAAAAACAAAAAAGGTATGTTGTTGCACTTCTCATAGCATCTTTATAATACTCACATCACACACTAGGACGCTACCAGTGTTTTCAATCTCTATTGCACGCTGTTCAGTGTCTCTGTACCACTCACAAAACCCATCTCACCAAGTCTCATCTGAAAAAAGGTATGTTGTCCCAACTTGCAGCATCCCTCTACCACTCACAAAATACCCCCTTGCTGTGTCTCATCCTAAAACAAGGTATATTGTCCCAGTTCTCAGCATCCCTGTACGACTTACCAAACACCCCCTTGCTGTATCTCATCCTAAAAAAAGGTATGTTGTCCCAGCTCATAGCATCCCTCTACACTTACAAAACATCCCCTCGCCTTGCCCACAAAACACCCCCTTGCCATGTCTCATCCTAAAAAAAGGTATGTCATCCCAGTTCCTGGCATCCCTGTATGACTTACAGAACACCCCCTTGCTGTATCTCATCCTAAAAAAAGGTATGTCATCCCAGCTCATAGCATCCCTCTACACTTACAAAACATCCCCTCGCCTTGCCCACAAAACACCCCCTTGCCATGTCTCATCCTAAAAAAAGGTATGTCATCCCAGTTCCTGGTGTCCCTGTATGACTTACAGAACACCCCCTCAGCGTGTCTCATCCTAAAAAAAGGTATGTCATTGTCAAGTCCGGGCCTACTCCGACCAACTCCGACGCTAAACAAGGTCTAGGGAAGGGTTCGGAAGTAAGTCCGACACAGAAGAACAGAACTCTGACTAGCGGAGTGTTGGCAGGTGTTAGATTTGGCAAGTCGCACGTAGCCCATTCCGAACGCATCCGCTTTTGGTCGTGAGAATTAATTTCCGCTTTAGACCCCTTTCTTACTCAACACTACTACTGAACGCGCAAACTAACTCTCCGCGTCCTTATGTTTATTGTATATAGTGTCTCGCACTTATGTGCGAATCCTCTTGTTATGCACGAAGACCATAGCGCGTCTCACAACGAGACAATACTTATTGTAAACAGGTTCAACACCCGGTGTTTCACTTCTATTGTTACATTACAGTATTTAGTTCTGCACTGTAGAACCCATCACCTCAGACGTTGTCGCTGTCTGCGCGCGACTGAGGTGAGTACGATATCCTTCCACTTACTTTACTATGCTTACCGCGCACGTAGTTACTTGCATAGGTAAATATATACAGACGTTGTCGCTGTCTGCGCGCGACTGAGTTACTTGCATAGATATTGCTGTGAGGTTATGAGCCCCGAGCTCTAATAGCCTACGAACGTCTCACCATCGTTTCGATATTCTCGCTGTTAAGTCGACCCTCATCTCCCCGCGATGACCACTGCTATCCCCGTCACCACCGATACACTCCCGGGCAACGTTCCGAAGCTCGATATCAAAGGCGCGAACTGGGCGATCTTCTCCCTTCGCTTCCAGACCGCTGTCGAAGCTAAGGAGCTATGGTCCCACTTCGATGGAACCTCTCTTTGCCCTGCCGGTACGACCTCCACTGACCAGGATGGATTCGTGACAGTAGTCCCTCCCGACGCTGACGAACTCGCTAAGTGGCAGAAAAGCGAAAATATGGCGAAACATTTACTTACTCAACGGATCCCCGATTCCACTGCCCTTCGGGTGTGTAGCCTTAGCAGCGTCGCTGCCATGTGGAATGAGATCGTTCGCGAGTACACCGAGAAGGGAGCTTATGCTCAAACGGATCTGCGAACGAAGTTTTTAGGCATGCAATGCCCTGCCGACGGCGACGTCCGCCAATTCCTGGATGATCTGCGTACGAAGAGAGACAAGTTGGCAGCCGTCGGCGTACAGATCGAAGAAAAGGACTATCGATCGACCATCATCCAATCCTTACCCAAATACCTCGCCAGCTTCGCATCTGGTCAGCTCGCAACCGCTCGTTTGTACAGCCCAACGCAAACTATCGACCCCGATATTCTCATCTCCCTTATTATCGAAGAATCAGAAAGATGAAGCCGCAAGGAGACGCAGCACTCACGTCCTAAGCAAAGAACCCGTGAAGGCGACGTAGCCTTGGCCATGACCCCTGGAAACTCTTCTAATCGAGGACGAGGGAGTTGGAGAGGTCGAGGAGGAAGCTCCAGAGGGCACGCTCGCCAGCGTGGACCCTGCTGGAACTGCGGGTCGAGGGAGCACTATAAGTCTCAATGTCCTGATCCTGATAAAAAGAAAGAAGCTACATCCACTGCTACAAATGGATCCGCTCACGCTGTGACGCTTGACTCTGATGAAGAGGGCGCCTTCTCAGCCCACGCCTTGGATGATGAGGTGACGCTCCCTGATCTATTGAGCATATCCTCGGACGACGATGATGAATATCGGCAACACTTCACCGCCTGCGACGAGGACTGGTTCAGTGAGGTGGAGGAAGTGGATGGCGAGGACTCACCTTGCGGAAACGGCTCGAGTCCTGATGAGCCCACTGAAACCTCCCCAGAATTCACAAACCTTGTAAACGACAGCCCTATTAATGCGCGTGTCGTCGAACTCTACGATTCCGGATCCACTCGTCACATCTCCCCCTACAAGGAGAGATTTGAGGCCCTAACGAGCATACCGCCTAGGTCGTTCTCAGCGGCGAACAAACAACTTTTTAACGCCACAGCTGTGGGGGAGATGGTCATAGAAGTACCAAACGGGTATGATGTGACTAAATTGAGACTTACGGAGGTGCTATATTCGCCCGAGGTAGGATACACCCTCGTATCCGTCGGCCGCCTTGATCAGCTAGGGTACTCCATCACCTTCGCTGAAGGCACCTGCATCATCAGGAACCCCACCGACGACATTGTTGGACGTGTCCCCAAGTCCAAAGCCGGTCTCTATCGCGTCATTCACAACGACGATCGCGACCAAGCGAACTCCATGACTGAAACGGTTACCGTCATGGAGCTTCACCGAAGAATGGGTCACATATCTCCGACCGCTGCCCGCCGCTTAGCTGAAAAGGGACTCGTGTCAGGACTGAAATTCGACTTGTCAAAGGACGAACCGACCTTCTGCGAAGCTTGCGTATATGCGAAGGCGACCAGAAAGCCTGTCGCAAGGGAACGCGTCGGAGACCGAGCTACTGAATTCGCGGAAGAAGTGCATACCGACCTCTGGGGACCTGCACCTGTTGAAACTCTCGGAGGACGGCGTTACTACATCTCGTTCACCGACGACAAGACACGACTCACCTATATCCATCTCCTCCGTCAGAAAAGTGAAGCTTTCTCGGCCTATAAAGATTTCGAGGCCTGGTGTCGCACCCAACATAACGCCTGCGTGAAGACTCTTCATTCTGATCGAGGCGGCGAGTACCTAGGAAAAGAATTTGTGATGTACCTCAGGGCAGCTGGTACAAAGCAAAAACTCACCGTACACGATACCCTGCAGCACAACGGCATTGCTGAGCGCCTTAACCGCACGTTGCTGGAGAAAGTACGTGCCATGCTACATGAGAGTGGATTACCTCGCACCCTTTGGGGCGAGGCAGTACGTCACGCCGTCTGGTTGAAGAACAGAACCCCCACTAAAGCGCTTGATGGAGGAACGCCTCTCGAAGCTGCGACTGGGAAGAAACCTGACCTTAGCCGAGCCCGCGCATGGGGCTCAAACGTCTGGGTACGAATTGAGGGAGGAAGCAAGCTGGGAGGACGCGTCGCTGAAGGCCGATGGGTTGGAATAGACGATAACAGCCCCAACGGATGTCGCGTATACTGGCCTGAAAAGAAGTCAGTCACTGTCGAAAGAAACGTGTACTGGGACCCCTCCTCGGCTGAGCCGTTACCTCGTGAGGGGGAGGAAGAAGATGCGTACTTACCAAACGCGATGCTAACGTCTACAGCGCCCGTCGCAGAGACTGCCGCAGCTCCATCACCTCCACCAGTCGCTCCAGCTCAACCCGTGCCTCCACCGCTTCCAGCCGATCCACCTGTCGCGAAACGAATCCGAAAACCCAGCCAGCGCCTCGCAGAGATTCTCGCTGGAAAAGGTAGTACCAACCGTCGCGGTACACCTGAAGTACCAAAAGGAGTTCAGTTACCTACCATTGTCGAGGAACGTTCAAACCCTGTCAGGCTCGAGGGGGAGCAAGAGACTGCTGCAGCCCTACTCGCATCTATCATTGAAGACTCGGACGACGACCTATGTCGGATTGACCTTGCTATGGCTATGGACGAGATTACTGCCGAAACAGAAGCCCTCGAGCCCAGCTCGCTAGCTGAAGCTCGTCGCCGTCCCGATTGGCCGCAATGGGAAAGTGGAATAAGAGAGGAGTTAGCGACGTTACGGGATGCAGGAACTTGGGAACTCATCGACTTACCCCCCGGTGCAAACGTCGTAGGTTCAAAATGGGTGTTCCGGGCCAAAAAGGATGCCGCAGGAAACATCGTGCGGCACAAGGCCAGACTTGTCGCCCAGGGGTACTCGCAGGTCGAAGGTGTCGATTACTTCGATACGTTCGCACCAGTAGCAACGCTCGCGTCCATCCGTGTTGTACTCGCGATGGCTGCTCGCTCCGATCTACAACTCCATCAGATAGATATCAAAGGAGCGTACCTAAACGGCACACTCACCGACGACGAAGTCATTTACATGCGCCAGCCTCCCAGATTCGAATCTGTCGATCACCCGCACAAGGTCTGCCGCCTTCGCAAAACTTTGTACGGCCTAAAGCAAAGTGGTCGTCACTGGTACCAGAGGCTAGTCGAGATATTAGTAGACGAGCTCGGGTTCACCCAGTGTTCTGTCGACCAAGCCGTGTACTTCCGACGTCGCAACACCGGCGAGCTCATAATCATCGTCGTACACGTCGACGACTGCACTATCGCCGCCACACTTTCAAGCGAGATTGATGAGTTCAAAAGGGACATCAGAAAGTACGTCGAGATAACTGACCTTGGCGAGCTCCATTGGTTGCTCGGGATAGAGGTCACCAGAAACCGAGATGAACGCACTATCTCACTGTGCCAGCGTCCCTACATCGAATCGATCGTCCGATGCTTCGGCTTTGATGAGTTAAAACCCATATCAAACCCCATGGAACCTAGCACAAAGCTGCACTCCGGTCAGTCACCCTCCACCGGCGCTGAATACGCTGCGATGAAACACATACCATATCGTGAAGCCGTTGGCTCGCTGATGTATGCCTCCCTGGGTACCCGTCCCGACATCTCATATGCCGTGACCACCGTCTCCCGTTTCTCCGGAAATCCTGGGATTCCACACTGGGAAGCAGTTAGAAGAATATATCGTTACCTTCTTGGAACCAAGAATTTGAAGTTGACGTACGGCGGGACACCCAACGCGCTCGTAGGATACGCAGACGCAGACGGAAGTATGGCGGAAGACCGTAGAGCGGTCTCAGGGTACGCTTTCTTGATAGACAGTGGCGCCGTGTCGTGGTCCTCAAAACGACAGGAAATTGTCTCGCTGTCGACGACTGAAAGCGAGTACGTGGCAGCCACCCACGCGGCCAAGGAAGCCTTATGGCTTCGGTCGCTCATCGGAGAGCTGTTTGGGCCACTCGCTGAACCGACCACGTTGTTCTCAGATAATCAATCAGCTATCGCACTCACCAAAGATCATCAATATCACGCACGCACCAAACACATCGATATCCGTTTCCATTTCATCCGCTGGGTCGTTGAAAACGGCAAGATCCGCTTAATCTACTGCCCCACCACCGATATGGTCGCCGACACCCTGACCAAAGCTTTACCGTCGCCTAAGGTGAAGCACTTCGCCGTCGAACTCGGTCTACGTCCTACTTGAGGGGGAGTGTTAGATTTGGCAAGTCGCACGTAGCCCGTTCCGAACGCATCCGCTTTTGGTCGTGAGAATTAATTTCCGCTTTAGACCCCTTTCTTACTCAACACTACTACTGAACGCGCAAACTAACTCTCCGCATCCTTATGTTTATTGTATATAGTGTCTCGCACTTATGTGCGAATCCTCTTGTTATGCACGAAGACCATAGCGCGTCTCACAACAAGACAATACTTATTGTAAACGGGTTCAACACCCGGTGTTTCACTTCTATTGTTACATTACAGTATTTAGTTCTGCACTGTAGAACCCATCACCTCAGACGTTGTCGCTGTCTGCGCGCGACTGAGGTGAGTACGATATCCTTCCACTTACTTTACTATGCTTACCGCGCACGTAGTTACTTGCATAGGTAAATATATACAGACGTTGTCGCTGTCTGCGCGCGACTGAGTTACTTGCATAGATATTGCTGTGAGCAGGAATGAAGACTGCCAAAGCAAAGGCGGAGTGGAGTGAGGGCGTTGGGTTTAGCTTGTGTGCTACCCCCTTGCACAATCTCAGCCCTTGTATTTCAGAGGGAGAGTACAGATGGAGAGTTGGAGATAACTCCGACAGACAGAAGATGGAATCAGAGGGAGTAGGAACTAAGTTGATATTTGTACTGAAGAACAGCAGAGTACAGTACATGCTTTTATACTGCTACGGAGGTACAGTAATCGGAATTGGAACTGACATACGGAGACTCATAAATTTTCAAGTAAAATTTCCTGGACGATGAATGAAGGGTAGATGGAGGACATATGAACGGGTAACACAGAACATCTAGAAAAGGAAATAGTCCAGACACTGGACCATGCGGTGAGCGCGCTGCAGAGTACCTGACTGCGAAGGTAGTCACATGACCCCTCAGAGAATGGACTGCTCGGTCCGGTAGGAGAGAAACACAAGTCTGACAACAGTTGGAGCGGAGATGGTTCGTAGACGATAGAAGGTGGGTGGAGTTGGTGCGGAGTGAGCGAATGACCGGCAGAGAAGGTCGCGGAGTGAGTAAAGACCTATGACGAACGCACGGTTATGACAGTCATCCCAGCTCACAGTGTCCCTCTATGACTCACAAAATAAATAAAAAAGGTATGTCATCCCAGTTCCCGGTGTTGCTATATGACTTACAGAACACCCCCTCAGCATGTCTCATCCTAAAAAAGGTATGTTGTCCCAGCTTGCAGCATCCCTCTACTGCTTACAAAGCATCCCCTCACCCCATCCACAAAACACCCCCTCACCATGTCTCATCCTAAAAAAAGGTATGTCATCCCAGTTCCCAGTGTTGCTATATGGCTTACAGAACACCCCCTTGGTGTGTCTCATCCTAAAAAAAGGTATGTTGTCCCAGCTCGCAGCATCCCTCTACTGCTTACAAAGCATCCCCTCTCCCCATCCACCCCCTTGCCATGTCTCATCCTAAAAAAAGGTATGTTGTCCCAGTTCCCAGTGTTGCTATATGACTTACAGAACACCCCCTTGACATGTCTCATCCTAAAAAAAAAAGGTATGTTGTCCCAGTTCCCAGTGTTCCTGCACCACTCACAAAACACTAGTAGGCTATCAATTCATATCTCCCTCCTGCCACACTGCATCTCCCTTGCTGTGTCTCATCTAATAAGGTATGTTGTTGCACTTCTACTTCATGGTGCCCAGATGATACTCACATATCCCCCCTCTCTGGTCTGCTTATCCAGTGCCCAGTGTTGTGTGTAGTTGCATACATTGGCTTGTCTTTTCCATAAATATGTAGATATTTATCCTTGCTCCATGATATATGTACAAACTAAATGCATTTATTGTTATCTTATTGCTTGTCCCCTACCCCTTTTGTGTCTTGTAAAGATAATAAGGTATGCTACTGTTCCCATCTGTCACATGTTGCTGCCACTCACTAATGTTGGCATACTAGACTAAGATGGTGAAGACCAAGCAGACAGCTAAGAAGACCACTGGAGGTAGAGCTCCCAGGGTATATCTTGCTGGTCTGAAAGCTAGGGAAAAACAAGCTGCCAAGTCAAGCAAGGCCCATGCTTGGAAGGCCCCTGTTGCCAAGAAGAGAAGGATGAGGAACTTGGCAAGTCTCTTGTTATATTCCATCCATCTTTCTAACATTCTATGCAGTTCTGTGTGATGTGCAGGGATGGAGGGACATTGTGGCCTTGTGATCAGGCAGGTTGCAGAAGGGTAGTGTGTAACAAGTGTGTTGTGGTACCTGTGGATTGCCTTGAAGAGGTCACCCAGCTTCCTGTGACCTTCAGGTGTGTTAACCCCCCTTTTATGAATTAATTCCATTGACTCAAACTCTGGATGAACTTCAGGTGTGTTGCCTGTCATTGGAAAATGACAAGATTTGAAAGTCCTCAGCCCTATTTTGTAAGTGCATATTGCCACCCCAATCACTTCTAACTCCAAGTACAGGGCTTCTACTTGTCAGGCAAGCCAGTCCTGAAACACCCTCTTGTGGTCATTGGGGGGTTTGAGCATGCCACCACCTCTGAAGTGGCTGGTAACTCTACTGCCATTATCCACCTCCACCTTGAGTCTCTGGAGCTTGGCCATGCCCCTGTGCATATCCTTCACACCATGTTGCAGGGATATTTCACACAAGACACCTACCACTTCTCACAACTGCCCTTCAACTTTGCCACTGAGGAGTCCAGAGCTGCCTATGACACTGCAGCATCAGAGCTAGCTTCAAGTCTGACTATCTTTGCTAAGGTAGTCATTTTCCTTACTACCCATACTGATGAAGACAGGGGGGATCTGTTCTCTGGAATGGAGAATAAGATTCCAATAGCCACAGAGGTCTTTGAGGTAAGTCACCATTGTTTGACTGTCACTCCCATCTGACCAGTTGCAGTTTCTGCAAGGCCTTCTGTTACCTTTCTCCAACATTGTCAAGGGTGGAGACCTCATCCTCTTTGTATGTGGTTCTACTGTAAGGAAGGAGGAGAGCTTCCAAGGACTGAAGGCAGCTGTGCAACAGTAGGTTTTCTTTCAATGTTGGTGGTTATGGCTGACACCATATCAGTTTCAAGCCAAGGTCCATGCTGCTTTTTGATGCTGAGAGACTTCAACTAGTCACCACCATTCCCTTCCTCATGAGTGTCCTTGACTCCACCCTTGTTCAAGGCTTCCATGTCCAAAGTGCAGTCAGGTATGCCCTGAATGACTGTGGTATGTTGGGTAGGCACTCCAACATCATCTTGATGTTGTGGTAGGAGAAGGTAGTGGTGGAGAAATTTATCTGGACTGACAAGTTCATCAGGCCTTGGGGACAACAATTGCCTGCCCAGTGCCCTCAGTGTTATAGCATTCAGAAGTGGGAAGCTGGTTGTTCAGGGCAGACTTATTCCTATGAGTGCAAGAATCCTGGCTGTGGGAAAGACACACAGGGCACATCTCAGCCTCCCCAAACCTATACTATCTGCATATCCAAAGGGGCTACCAAACTGACACAGGGAAAGGGGCAAACATCATCCTGGCTGTTGGTATCTTTGTAAAATACCATACCTTGATACATATGATATGCACCTACTACAATCAAAAATAACTGCTTTGTGTTTTCAAATTTCATATGACATTGAAGGTTCAGAAAAAAAAGTAATTTCCTGCAGGACAACTCCTCCTTAAGTACTGATACACAACTGAGTAAATTTGTCCAATGTTAATTCCAATACAATGGCCAGGTTGGTAGAGTTAACTTCAATACCACAGGATAAGGATAGGATATAGGATTTTTCCACAACCATGTGTGTTCAGCCAGCTAACTACCAAGAAAGTAGTGTACTGAGTAACAAGATTGGCCAGCCCCACTAACCCACTATCAAGATATTGGTCTTTCTTGCAAAGTGTCTGCCCAACCATAACTCCAGGTCATGGTTCATTCCCCCCACCACATCAGCTGATGCCACTGCCAGGACATCAGCCCCTCCCCCAGCCATGTCAGCTAGCCCCACTTCCAGGTCATCAATCCACCCCATAGCTGCATCAGCCAACCTCACTTCTAGGACACTAATCTATCCCATAGCTGCATTGGCCAACCCCACTTCCAGGTCACTAATTCATCCCATAGCTGTGTCAGCCAACCCCACTTCCAGGCCACTAATTCATCCCATAGCTGTGTCAGCTGACCTCACTTCTAGGACACTAATCAATCCCATAGCTGTGTTGGCCAACCCCACTTCCAGGTCACTAATTCATCCCACAGCTGTGTCAGCCAATCCCACTTCCAGGCCACTAATTCATCCCATAGCTACATTGGCCAACCTCACTTCTAGGACACTAATTGATCCCATAGCTGTGTTGGCTGACCCCACTTCCAGGTCACTAATTCATCCCACAGCTGTGTTGGCCAATCCCACTTCCAGGCCACTAATTCATCCCATAGCTACATCAGCTGACCTCACTTCTAGGACACTAATTGATCCCATAGCTGTGTTGGCCGACCCCACTTCCAGGTCACTGATTCATCCCATAGCTGCATCAGCTGACCTCACTTCCAGGTCATCAATCCATCCTATAGTCATGTCAGCTGACCCCACTTCCAGGGCAGTTGATCCATCATCCTGTGACATAGGCTGACCCCACCTTCACAGTTCAGCCTACCCACCCCTAGGGACCACCAGCCGATGTTGGTTAGTCCCAGTTTCATGACAAAATGTACATGTTGGATGACCCACTTTTAGGACTACAAGTGACTGAATCATGTGAGTAGCCTACAGGTACATTAATACACTCAGTAGTTTGTTCACTACTGAGGTAGCCTACAGATATTTCTACACTCTATACCATCTTTCTGTTGTCCAACCTGTCCACTGAGTTCCCATTGCATAGATGTGTTACAACATATCCAGATTTGGCAGGGGAGGGGTGGATCACTTCAGGAAGCATAACCATAATTAGATACATCTGGGAACCACTGCTGGAGGTAGGGTCTGTTAGATACATTGTTGCTGTCACAAAATATATATCTGACAGACCACCATCCCTCCAAAAAACTGCTGCCAAGGGTGAAAATTCCTAGGGCTGCTGTCACTTGGAAACCATTTTGTTGATAAGGTGCCTGTCATCAGAGCCTATCAGGAAAATAACACATTGACTATTTTGACTATTTTGTGACTATTGTGACTATTTGTGACTTTTTTTGAAGGAATCTACTATCCATGCTTTTTTTTGACCACACACAGCATTGAAGAATGAAAAGAGAATGGAATCTATTAAGACAACTCAGGAATACTAAGTAGATGATATATCTAAGCCAAGAAGACTAGAAAATGTCTCAAAATTTAGAGATATTGAGCCATTGGTGTGATACACACTCTCTGAGAGAAAAATCACAATATCTCTTTGAAACCTCCATCAATTTGAATGTATGTGGTATCTACTGAAAGCTATGAATCAGGTGGTTTGAATGAGACAAAAATCAGTGAGAACAGTGCAGTCATACCAGTTGGAGATGGGTAACATACCTGTGGGAACAACCAACAACCTCAGGGGCCAGTGTTCCCACAGGTATGATTCCCATGTCCCACAGGCATGGTAGCACTGTTGGAGGTTTCAAAGAGATATTGTGATTTTTCTCTCAGAGAGTGTGTATCACACCAATGGCTCAATATCTCTAAATTTTGAGACATTTTCTAGTCTTCTTGGCTTAGATATATCATCTACTTAGTATTCCTGAGTTGTCTTAATAGATCCCATTCTCTTTTCATTCTTCAATGCTGTGTGTGGTCAAAAAAAAGCATGGATAGTAGATTCCTTCAAAAAAAGTCACAAATAGTCACAATAGTCACAAAATAGTCAAAATAGTCAATGTGTTATTTTCCTGATGGCCAATCACCCAATGCGAACAACAACCACAATCGTCCTTGAGAATCTCCCATATGGGTTCCACCTACCATGCATTCCCAATGTCAAACTGAGAACCATACTCTATAATGAGGTCATTCCCCCAGCAAAAAAGGAGTGTATAGGGCCACTCAAAGTTGCTAGAGGTTTGGCTAATTCCTCAGGTGTTTGTTGGGTGTTTGTGGTGAGTTTTGGCTGAGAATATCAGTATTCAAACTCCAACTGCTCTTGTCTAATATGTTGTCCATAGCTGCCATGGAGTCTGAGCCATCTGCTCCTCCCCTGGCAACACAACCCACCAGATCAGCGACAAAAGCAGTGGTCCCTCATGTTATATGGGAGAAAACTTATGCTGCATGGACCAATCATCTTATCAAGTGGTGTAGGACCCACAAAGCAGAGCAGAAGAAGCTGTTTTCTGACTCCACACAAGATGCTCGAGAGGAAGGTAGGAGTAAGCAACAATTGCGACATGGGAAGAATGCGATATACATCGAGATCATGAAAGCGATCTTCTCGGTTGATGAGTCCCCTGAATTCCGAGTCCTCACTCAAGACAATCCAGCTGTTTTTGCCACTCCGGTCCATAGTCGGCTTGACATGTATGTGCATCTCTTTTAAACAAAAATTCACTGCTCAATGATTACAGTTTAAAAACAAAGTACCGAAAGCAGAATGCACTACTTTATATATATATATATATCTCATTTAAAGTGCGTGAGGGCTGGTTTGCCCTATGTTGCACTATTCTAATGTAAAGCGTACTAACTAGGGCCCCCTGTGGCCCGCCTGAACCCCACAAGTGTGTGAATGCCCTGGTGGCAGAGTTTTGGCTCCCCAACAGTCTGCCGTTCCCGCCGGCCGTTTTAGACACACCGCCTTGTAGTGGGATCGGCTTAAGACTTCTGCTAGCCTGCTTTAATCTATCTACGCTGACCTGGCTGCCGTTTAGGCTAGCTGATATCGAATGTGAACGTGTCCTTCTATGTCCCATTGTGCGTGATTGAGTGTCTGATGCGCTAGGTTGTTACTTGTGGGCGAGGGTAGGTGATCTAGGGGACACGGGTGTGTTTATTCAGCGTTAAGCCAGATGATGTATGTTGTGAGGGGGCGGGTATGTGTGTGGGCATGTGGTTCAGGTATATGGTACGTGCGTGCTGGGGCTACTCCCGTAGCTTAGAGTGGAGCACAAGGCTCTACTGGTGGGAGCGTTTCGTTACGGTGCACCTCCTTTCTGGTGGTCTTCGGCTCCGATTTGTCATAATTCCCTGTAGGGTGCGTTATCATTCGTTCAAGTTTAGTCTGGGGTTCCCACCGTGTGTGTGTTGTAATCGTTTCGTGGCCGTTATGTATTTGAATAAATGGGTTTGGGCTTTCTTGTTCGAGAGCAGGAACGTCAACGAGTTGGCATCTCTTCCTAGCGCGTTGCGAAGAATATGACGTTCTCTGTCATATCTTGGGCACTGGTAAATGTAGTGGTATACGTTTTCTGGCCTGTTGTCTCTGCACTGTAGACAGTAAGGTGAGTCGCTTCACTTGAATTGGTAGAGGTAGCTGTTAAGTGGAATGTGGCCTGTGCGAAGTTGTATGTATGTTCTGGTTTGCTTCTTCGGTAGCAGAGCGGCTAGTTTTGTGAACGAGTTGCTGGGCAGTTGGGGATCTATGGTGGATATGCGACGATAGCGGGGGGAGTTTTTCCATTCCTTCACCCATAGGGACTTTAGTTTTGCGGTGTGGACTTGTTTGAGAGCGGATACGCTTTGAGGTAGTCAGTTCCTCAACGGGAGGGGTAGATCTTTTGGCGGGCTGGAGGATTCGGGTCTTGTTGCTGCCGTTTTTGCCTCTCTGTCTGCGAGCTCGTTCCCCTCCACGTCCATATGTCCTGCTATCCATTGTACCGTGATATCTTTTCTTGTGAGCTCTTGTCTATTGAGAATTTTGCGGATGGACGATCTGAAAAGCAAGAGTAGGTGGTGACCCGGTTTGGCAGATGGGTGCTCACTAGATCTTATCGCTGCCTGGTTGTCGACGAGTATAGTAGCTGGGAATGTGACTTCATTTCTTGTTTTCAGGAGTTGTGTTGCTAGCAGCATTGCTGCTGCTTCCACTTCAAAGACCGTGTGTTTCGATTCGTGACCGAGGTGATATCGGAGCGTGGCTATGTGTCGGTGGTTTACGAACAGGGCTGTGGCTGCGCCCACATGACCTCCTGTGCAGGATCCATCAGTGAATATGAGTGTGTGGTCTGAGACTTTCCTGAGGTCTTCGATTGCTTCCTTTTTGCTTGTGGCAATTTTGATTGTGTGCGAGGGGAGAGCACTGGGGGGTATTGGGTAGGGGTTGATAGTTTCGATTTCTCCTGGTGAGACTTTCAGGTCGTGTACTAGCCGGTGGAGGGCTGTGCGATGTCTCTTGATGTTCGTTTTGGCGGTCCTTCTTATGTGTGGGTGCAACGGGTGTGACTCCGGTAGCGAGGATAGTCGTAGTGCGGCTCTGTAAAGCGTATGTTGAATGAGTAAGGGTGCTGGTAGGATATTTGCATGTGCTAGGAGTGCGTCAGTGGGGGTAGTTTTCAAGGCTCCTGTCGCTGCCAGGGCTGCTGTTCTCTGTACTGTCAGTATGTGTTTAGCGATACCTTTTGAGCCTCTTGTTTTGGTCAGGTGGTCTTCGGTGTAGGTTGGCTGGAGCCAGACGGGGGCTGCGTACAACACCTTTGGGACTACTACCGATTGGTACAGTTGATGCATAAGTTTCAGGGGGATGCCCCATGATGCCACGGACAGTCTCCTCAGGAGGAGAGCTTGCTTCGTTCCTTTCGCTACTGCCTGAGCCACATGTGTTTTCCACCTCAGTTCTTGGTCGAGTATTACGCCTAGAAACTTGTGAGTAGCGGATGGCGTTATAGTAATGTTCCTTAGCGTGAGGGGTGGCCTGGCTTTCGTTCTGCTGAGTGTGAAATCCATAAGGGCAAATTTGCTTGTTTCGAAGCGTGAGTTATGCTTGTCTGACCAGTCGTAACCACCTTCTTCTCTTTCCATCATGTCGGCTATTGTAGCGTGGGTGTCTGCGAAGGTTTTGCCTATGGCTATGAAGGCCGTGTCATCTACGAATGCTAGCGTTAGTTCTTTTTTACCCTTTGCTGTGTCAACCAGGTCCGAGCTGTATATGACATAGAGTATCATTGATAGGGGGTCGCCCTGTCCAATTCCGTTCTGGATGGGGAACCAGCTGGACTCGTAATCATCGAAGTGTATCTTGGTTCTCCTGTTCGTTAGCAAACATTCCGTGTATTGGACTATTTCCAATGGGAGTCTTCGTTTTCTCATGTTGTGTAGGAGTCAATCTTTGACTGCGTTTGGGAATGCTCCTTCGATGTCTAGGAACAGGGCCGACACCACTTGCTTTTGTCTCCAGGCATGTCGGATGGTGGTTTCGAGTAATAACAACGAGTCTTCTGTCGAGTGTCCTGGTCTTCCCCCGAAATGCATAGCTGGGAGTAGCTGATGTTTCTCCAGTATGTATGACATGCGGTCTGCCACTACTGCTGAGAGTAGCTTCACTGTGGTGTTGAGCAGCGCTATTGGGTGGTAGGCTTTAGGGGTTGTGTAATCTGGTTTACCTGGCTTTCAAAGTATGACCGTTGTTGACTCCCTCCACGGATCGTAGTAAGTTCTGAGTGTGAAGACTGCATTGAACAAGGGTAATAGGTAGTCGGTTAGGACGGGGGTTCTTTGGAAGACGATGTTGGCCACTCCGTCGGGTCCCGGTGCCTTGTAAGGGCTGAGGCCTTTGATCGTGCACATCAGTTGGTCTTGCGTGATTTGGGTCCAGCGTGCTGCTGGGTCCGGGTAGTCGTATGTCAGAGGTACTGACGAGTGGGTCGGGGGGGGGGCGGGAAGAGTGCCCGCGCGAAGGCCTTGCTTTTGTCTTTGTTTGAACTGAGCGTGGTTTCTTCGCCTTCGTCGTTCGTTCCCTTGAGCGTAGGTATCCTGGTCTTGCTACCATCTCCGTAGGGCTTGGAGATGTATCCGTTCGCTAACCACAAGTCTTCGTTGTTAGCTGCTTCGAGCCAGTCTCGCCAGTGGGTCTTCTTTGCTTCCTGGATGGCCTTGTTGTAGGCTTTTGCTTTGTTTTTACGAAGACTGTGACTCAGGTGATCTCGGAGTGCTCGGAACATGAAGGAGGCTTTACTTAGCGTTTTTAACTCGTTGCGTAGCTTTGTGAGCTCCTTCATCCACCAGCGTTTATTGTGCGGGTGGGGTTTTGTTCTGGGGACTTCCTTCTCTATCGTTCTGCGTAAAGCCATATCAACACCTCGCGCTTTGTTTTGGAATTCTTGTTCGCTGGTGATCGTCGTTGGTGGTCCAATTGCCCTGAGCTCTGTTTGCAGCGTACTGTTGAACTTTTGCCAGTCCACATCCCGGTAGTTGAAGGACAGAGGGGATGTGGATGGCGTGAGGGCTGTTTCTAGGCTGATCAGTATTGGGACGTGGTCGGTATTGGGTCCTCGGTTCTCTGGGCTGGTATTGCACTCTACTACGTCCTCTAGTGCTGTTTCTGTGCAAAAAACGTTATCAGGTCTTGTCCAGTTTCCTGAGGAAGACTGGAGCGTCGGTATGCCCTTGGGAAGCGCTTGTACTAGACCGTAGTCTGCTACCAGTTCCAACAACTTTTGTGCCAAGGCAAGGGCCGTCGGGGTGAAGAGGTGGTGATTGCGTTCTTCGTCCCACAGTGGATGGTGCCTGTTGAAGTCTCCTAACCAGAGCATTTGGTCTCTTTCTGTTGGGTGTAAGTTTCTGATGTTCGAGGCTAGGAAAGTGTTCAGTTCCTCTATTGTTCAGTCGTGCTTGCAGTCATTGTATATGTTGAAGAGCGTGTATGCGCCTTTTGCTGTTCTGATGTGGGTTACTGCGACGTCCGCTGATGGGAATGGGATCTGTTCCCATGAGTTAGTGCTGATTCGTGAGTTGATGAACATTACCGCTCTTGGTCTGGTTCCTTGTGCCAGTTTTGTGGATGGGTAAACTACCCTCCACCTGGCGTTGGCTCTAGTGTTACCGAGTTGATCTATCAGGGGTTCCTGTAATGCGAGTATGTCCCAGTCTTCTGCAATTTTGCTGTTTATGAGTGAGTGAAGTGCGATATGGGAGGTATTCAGGTTTTGTTGCCAGATGCGTAGTTTGGGTAGTGCGTTATTGTGGTGAGGGTTGTCAGGCATCATTTAGGGACTGGTGGATGGGGGATGGGTCTACTGGCAGGGTGTTTGCTGCGGTTGTTGATTGGGGTGGGGTGGGGAGGGTGCTGTGTATGGCGTATGGTCGGGGTGGAGGTCCGCCCCTTCCTCCTCGGATTCTGTTGGGTTGTCCGTGTCTTGGTGCGACGGTTTGGAAGTTTACTGCTTCACCTAGCGTCAACTGTCTCAGTCGGGTCTGGGTTGCTGGTAGGGTTGCTGGTGGTATGGTTGGTATTATAGGGTCTGTTGGGCGTGGGGGTAGTTCAACTTGGGTCCATTCTTCTGCTGTAGGGAAGTAGGGCATCCTATTTTCGGGAGTGCGGTCGTCCATGGCATTTCGTCTTCTGATGAATTCCGGACAGTTTCTGTCCGTGCTGGCGTGTGTATCATCCTTGCAGTTTATGCAGTGGCGGGCGGTAGAGTTGCATTCTGATGTTCGGTGGTGTTGGGCACATGTTCTGCAAGTGTCCATTGCTTGGGCGCAGTCTCTTGCGAGGTGTCCTATGAGCTGACACTTCAAGCATCGTAACGGTTCCTTTTTGTCTTTGTGCAGCCGTAGTCTGTCTAGGCCCCAATACAGGCCGTGTCTCAGGAGTTGGTTGGCTGCTTCCGGGGAGGCTAGGGATGCTAGGGCATGGGCTACTTGTTGGTTGGGGGCACATTTGGAGGGGTCTTTAATCCATTTGATCTGGGTGATCGAGCCGGGTGGGATGTTGTTCTCCTTTTCCATTGCATGGAGGGTATCTGGGTTTTCTACGTCAGTGGAGACGGGTAGGAACAGGATTACCAGGTTATATTGTCTGTCTTTGATCCTGACCGTTCTGCCTAGGCTTGCTAGGAAGGTCTCTTTAATTCCGGCTTCTTTTATCCAGTTCACGGCTTCTTGGCTGTTGAACTCAAGCAGGATTCCATTGTTGTGTAGGCGGGTGATTGATTTCAGATGAATTTCCGGGCCGTTGACTTGGTCTATTGTGTCTAGTGCTTGCTTGATTGAGTCGATTATGTTTTCCCTCATGGCATTGCTGTTGAGTGCGGGGTGATTGCTGTCAGGATCTATCAGTAGTTACCTTTCTTTAATAGCAGAGTGGGCCTTAGCGTGTTCTGTTGTGAGGCGCTTGCCGAGTGGGATATGGTTCAGGTTAACTGTTGTCGTTAAGAGAGCATCCCTGTATGGCGAGTGGCGGGGAGCGAGGGGGGTTTGGGTCTTGAAGTGCTCTTTTATTTCCTCTATCATCGTTCTCAGCGTGTCCATATTGATGGCCAGGTCCTGTACTTGGTCTTCTAGATGTCTGAGGTTCGTGTGGTCCGGAGCGTTGTTGATCATGTCGAGCTTCTTAGCGAGATTATCGTTCATCAATTCAAGGTTCTTGCCAGTTTTTTCCAGGTTATCGGCCACCGACCAGATCTTTGCTACCTGGGGAGTGATTGCAACTACGACCGAGGATTCTATCTTGCTGGTTACCTCCTTGGTGACAGAGTCGGCTATGGCTGAGGTCGCTAGTTCCCTGACTAGGTATGCGGTGGCTCGTATGGCTGAGCATAGGGTGTTAGATACTCCTTTGGCTTGCAAGATGCAGAATAGAGCGTGAGAGATGTGTTCTGGCGTTGCTGGCTCGCCCTGGATGGTATAGAACTGATCCAGGTAGTATTTTGCTGTTTCCGCATCCTTGACTTCTGCATCTGGATCGTCGACGATGTCCTCTAGGGCGAAGCCACTACTTCTCGTGTTTCTACCGGGCTGTGTAGAGCTTGGCATTCGGGGTACTGTTGGGGGTCCCGATGTGGCATGGGAGCTTGACCTCGAGGACATTCGTCCTGTCGAGGTCATGGGTCAGTGGACGAAGTGGAGACTCACTAGGTAGTGAATTCGAGGGAAATTGCTTGAATGCTTGTGTCACAAGGCTGAGGTCTAAGAGGCGCTGCTATACGTCACTGTTGCTTGCGACGGGCTCTGCTTTTCCTGCTGGTACTGCTAGGATTTCAGGGTCCTAGTCGGGGTGTCACGTGGAGCGGAGTCAAGAAGCGTGAATGCACTACTTGGGCAGACAGGTGCTGGGTGCGCCTATGAGGATCTCACAAGCAGCAACAGCACAAAAAATATAATTGGTATGTGACTATTTCATTCCTAATTACATTAGTTTACTGATTGTTATCAGCGACGATCGAGAGGGAGTTTCCTTGGTGGGGAGAATTGCATGGGTGGTGGCACACAAATCCTGCCTACAACAGCACCTGGAGTGCTGCTGATAGTGGGCAGGATTTCGCTAGGCGTGCAGTTGAACTCTTCAAGCTGCGGCCAAACCCACTGTCTGGAGATTCTGTCGATCCTGCTGCAGGCCCGCCGAATTCACCTCAGCTGGAAGACAGTGAAATAGAGGAGGGTGGCAACTTTCGTATTAATGACAACTTTTTTGCAGACGATTCAGAACTGACGAATGTTGACAGCGACCCCCCCTTGTCACACATCGAGACGCCATCATTTCCCATACCATCCCCCTCCCCACTCCTCTCTGAGCAAGAGCTGCCACTGCCTGTTGTTCCATTGCCCTCTCCATCCTCTCCTGGATGGCAGTCAACATCAGCCAACCCATTGTGTCCCCCCCATTTTTCTAACTGGTTGTCACTGTCATCCCTCCCTGCTAATTCTGAGTGGTTTTTGCTCACCCCCCCACCATCCTTTAATTTTTCTGAGTCATCTCCTGTCATATCTCCTCCCCCCTCTACTTTTAACAGGGCAAATTCTATCAGCTTGAATGACGACCTCCCTCCCTTCGTATCCCATCATCCAAAACTCCAGCCAGCGCATCCGTCCCTCGAGCAGGATCGTCCCCTTCTTAAACACCGGTCAGCCTCCACTCCAAATACAGATGACTCCTCCAACTCTGACATTGCTTCATCCAACCTATTCTCAGCACTTCATCTCTCATCATCTTCCCCCCCCCAGCATTGCCACTTTCTCCGATGACAGCGATTCCAAGCTGTCATCAAGGCCATCCCATAAGCATGCATGGGATACCCCTGCTGACAAGCTTTCTTCGAACCTCATGTCTGCTTCATTAACTTTCATTAAGCAGTTTCAACAGGTGCAGCAGGATAGGTTGGAGGTCAAGCATCACTGGCTCGAGTATGGATACTGGAGGACTCGACAGAAGACCACCACTCTCTCAGCCGATTGTGAACACCAACTTACTATGCAACACAAGCTGTTCGCACATGAGGAGACAGTGGCAGCTCAAGAGTTGGAGAAGATGAAGCTCACCGTCAAGTTGGAGGAACTTCATGTGCAGAACCTCACCTTGCAAAAAGGCATAGCTGGTGGTGAGGATCAAGGCCCTTCGTCTGGTACTCAAGATGTTTATCCACTTTGAAAACAGTGTACAACAGAATATTGATTATCATTTAGCATGCATCCCCATCCCCCCCCCCTTGTTGTATTCTTGTCTCCCCCCTGCCCCCCTGTTAGATTTGGCAAGTCGCTCGTAGTCTTCGTTCACTAATTGATGCTACTTTTGCTTACCGTGGGAAACACTTCCCGTTTACGGGTCTACATGACCACAATACTTAGTTGTTCTCGAGCGCTGACAATACAGTGCGACAACTTTTGTTTTATTGTCTTCAAATGTTTCATATGTATAATTATCAGTACAAGGACACACGCTATGACCATGCTTGTAGTTTCACACCGGGTTCAACACCTGTGTCTCACCCCTTGTTTCGTATAGCGTACTTAACTCGCTACTGTAGTAACAACCACCTCAGACGTTTGCTGCTCGCGCACTCGACTGAGGTGGGTATAGTGTCTTATGCTCGCATTCCTGTACTTTGCACTCATGTCGTTACCTTAGGTCTTGTTATAGGTAATGCAGATACAGACATTTGCCACTCACACACTTGACTGAGGTCTTGTTATAGATTTCTGTGACCCCCATGTATACATCTACTTCGTATTCACACTACAATAGCATGTAGTAGTACATATGAATGTGGATGTTTGTCTTTGCTATCTAGTTTGTTATCACTTGCTAGATCCCTCAGTTGATAAGCATGCACGCTTTTTGGCGGAGTTTGAATCTCCAGTCGGAGCTTAAATTTTCGCTCACAAACTCACAACTCAACCGCACTTGAGTTTGCTCGCGTGTTGTTTCCGCATTTAACTTTGAGCGGCCCTTATGATTCGCACTTCTGCGAACACGACCAGTCTCAGCACTGCCATACGTCCTACGGGCTTCCAGGTATACCCCCTTGTTGATGTTCAGGAACTAAGTGTTCACTCAAACCCTGTGCTTACTCCCAAGAAATATGGTAAAGCAATCAAGCCAGAACATCTCCCAGATAGGACGTCTGCTCAGACTCTCCTTAGCATACACACGACTCACTCCTGGACAGGGACCTGACCTGGACGTGCCGCTTGTTATAGAGACGCTTATCCGGCTCATTCGCTAGCAGCGGGGCATTGTTCAGGCGTTGGTCGAAGACAGCTTCCATGCCGACAACACTGGTCGTCACACATAGATGTGATATGCCGTGCCACGGTATACGCGTCCAGCGGATTTACAGTTGGCCTGCGCCCTGTTTTCCTCGCCTCCACAAAGATTTGATCTCCCTTCCTCTTCTCTTCTATCCTGTTTCCTAATACCTCAGGACAAAACTACTAGCGGAGAGTGTGTGAGTGAGACGGAAGTGGTCATTATCTACCGAAGACGAATTCTTTTTTTCGATGACTCCACACCGAGGGATCCTCTCCGAAGAAGCAAGGGTGCTACCCATTGCGTTGACAAAGATACCACCTAAACCAGCGTACAGCGATGGATGGAGGCACTCAAACTAATACACCGAAATACTAGAAGTCCAAAATATTTGTAGTAGGTGAAACCCAAAAATAAATATAGGGCCAAGTCTGTCCAATTAAAAGTGCCAGCACAAGATAAACAGCCTGTTCGATGGACGGCAAGTCCGTATATCCCTCAAAATCCCAGTTCTGAGTAGATCATTTACCAGTGGCCACCCAAATATTTCCATTGCCAACATCCGCGCTCCCGCGAGGAGTCCCCGCGCCTGCAACATGCCCCATCCCCACACCAACAATGGCAGGTCCGAGCCCTGCCTCCGTGCCCCGCGAATCATTGACAGCCACCCTGATCCCCTCCCTCGCCTTCGCACCCGCCTGTGCGATTGCTTCTGTCCACGCACGTGCTTCGCGGACGTTTGGAGCACGTAGTACGAGGGTCTCCCCGCCCCGAGGGTAGGCACGATGGATGCGTATGTAGGCATCGTCGGAACGTGCGCGGTTTCGTGCAGTGTATATTTCGAGTTCGTGAACGGGGAGGGGCTAACAGTGATGACAGGTCAATACAACCAAGGGATATTTATGAAGTAGGGGACTTGCCACGCGGTATAACCCTCCACCGCCGGACTCGTTGAGGAGTAAGAGGATATCGCTACAAAGTATTACGCGCAGCTTACGCCCGCTTTTTGCTTTCGTCAGTACACCCTCTTTGAGGAGTTTTCGAGGACCTAGGTGGTGAGTCGGAAGCGTGAGGTCCAGACGACTGTACAGGGGGGGAAGAGGAAAAAAGGATATCAGCGAAATCTCATGTTATCGGTAGCGAAATTAAACAGAACGAGAAAACATGATACTCACTCCTTGCCTATCCTTAGCTCTCTGCTCACCTCACCAAGCCTCGCCCGGCTCTCCCGATCCCTCATCGTCTCATTCACCTCTTCTAATATTTGCTCTGCGCGCCCCAGAGCATTCGCTATCGACTCGCGTTCCGCGTGCTCCGTGGGAAGAGACAACGTCAAGCGCGGTGCCGAAGATGGATCGAGTGAAGGCGCAGGTGGGTCAGTGTATTGCAGAATTTGTCGGATGAGAAGAGGATATCGGGTCAGACGCTGCACTGCGAAGTAGTCGTCAATGGATCGTGTTTCTACGAGAAGGTGATTGGACGCACTGGGTACTAGAAGGTAACTGGACAAGTCGAGATTCCTGGCCAAGGGGTCCTCCCGGAGGCACTATGAAGGACTGACCGTCAGGAAAGGGCAGACGAGCAAGAATTAAATGACTGAACCTGCAGCTGAGCAGACAATTCCGGGTTGGTATCCCTAAGCGATTGCAACACTTTCCCAGCATTGGCTTGGTTGACACAGTAGTCCTGCAATCAAATGGTCAACGAGCTTGCCCAGTCATCTGTCAACACAACGAACCAGATACACTCGCATGTGAGGCATATGGGTTTCTAACAAGTCTCCCACATGGTCTACGTAGAGTCGGCATTCACGCTGTCGCTCCTCCAGAGTAGACAGGAATGCCTGGAAGACGGGTGAGCTAAGGGTCAATCATATCCAAATGAACGCACTGTGTTCGTAAGAAGGATATCTTCGATGTTGGAAAATATGACCGACGTCGAAT
Organism: Pisolithus tinctorius; assembly: GCA_024663395.1. Taxonomy (NCBI): domain Eukaryota; kingdom Fungi; phylum Basidiomycota; class Agaricomycetes; order Boletales; family Pisolithaceae; genus Pisolithus; species Pisolithus tinctorius. The sequence continues at coordinate 639,928 of JANFAH010000035.1, forward strand.
CCTCTCCAAGGATATCCACCAGACGCGAATAGAAGAGCTTCCAATGTCAAAGTCAATCAATCGGGTAGAACTTTATTTGGTACATACTTACCTCCACGATAAGTTGGAGATCTCTCACATAGTCCGCTTCCGTCGAGATAAGTTCGAATATTGCTTCCTGTCGTTTCCTTTCCACAGCTGGTATTTCTTCGAGCGCAGTCCGGTCGACGAGGCTTGCCCATGACGTCCCAAATGCTGGGCTGTTATCGCGCGTCGTCGAGTTATGTGGTTCTACCGTATTAGATGCCGAGGTGTGAATGGGGCCAGATATAATTGGAAACTTGCGCTCGCGATCGATGTCCGGCGTAGTAGAACGCGTGTGACGTCCAAGAAAACTCAGCAAATAAGACGTACGACTCTCTCCACCTCGTTCTTGTTCTCGATCTCGCAGCGAAGGCGACAGAGACACTGCAGGTGAACGAGGAGGTGATGAAAATGCGAGCGAAGAAGCTGTGTCGAACGAAGACGCTGACAACCGATTAGCGGCTAATGATTGTCCGCCATGCAGCTTCTTATACGTTTCGTAACGCTCGAATGCATCGTCGACGCGCGATGTACTACTCGAGTCTGAGGTCGTCTTGAGGTGTGTGGGTTGAACGGACGTACTGAGTATTTCGCGCGTGGGTGAGAGCCTGGAGTTAGTACCTGTGCGACTGGTTGCCTCCGGATCCTCTGAGAATTCCATCATGGGGACCGGAGGAAGTTCCTTATGCCTCGTACAAGACAGAGGTTCATGTGCAGGAGGTAGAGATTCATGTCGTTTCCGTTGGAAGGCAGCCCCTATCGAGACGCCCCTCTCGCCCTCTGGACCCCCTAGCCCCGTCGCGCCATCGACACCTACTCCATGCCTATTGGCATGCCGGGGATGGCTCATCGAACGATCGTGGTCTTTGAGGTTGCTGACGATAACTCCGGCGGCTTCCAGTACACGCCGGCGTTCCATCTCTTGCTTCTCCTGGTCCACAAAAGTCTGTGTTGCATCCACGTCGGAAGCCTCAGAGTCGTCAGACACACTGTCGTCATCTAGAGAGTAGTAATCGTCGTTGTCGTCGTCTTCATCGTCATCAATGCCCGTAATCTCTGGCATACGGTCCAATTTGCGAGTCTTCACCGGTGAGCTGTAAGGAGTGCCATAACCATCATTGCTCAACATCTCACGGTCAGGATCGGTGCTGTCAACGCGTCGCTTCTCGTCGCCGTCCGGCTGCAAGTCACGCCCTTCGCTAATACCGTATCTGCCGCTGAGTTGAACTGCATAACCGCACCAATCATAGCCGCAACAAGAGCGGTCGGTATGTCAAGAACGTGGAATTTCGATCGGTATTGAAATTGGTATTTTGGAAATCCGGAAAGAACAGGATAAGGTCGATGGCACGGAGTACAAGGTACGAAGCAAGGAACATGCGAGAAACAAGAGAGAGAGAAAAAGAAATATTTCAGCCTATATCCATCCCAGCGAACGAGAAGGTAAGAAGAACTCAAGGGATTGTTTTGTGCTAACAAAATGCAACTAACCCTCTGCCACCTCCACGTACGCTGCTGGGACGGCGTAGACGACACCATCCCGTTCGGCCCTCCACCAATCGGATTCTACCCGGTCGACGATGGTAAGAACGTCACCCTCATTAAACGAAAGCTCATCGGGACCCGAGCCTTCGTATGAGTAAAGGGCGGTAGCTTGAACTAAAAAGCCGTGTAACTGCAGAGTCCATGAAAGTAAAATCGGTGCGCACCTGGTTCGAGTACTTGCACATATGTCTGCGGGAAGAAACCCGATCTACCATCATTGGCGGTCGTGCCGTACCACCAGTCACCGCCAGACTTGGAGGGATGTGCCTCGATTACGATGTTTTCACCAAAGCCTTGAACCAAGGTATCAGCACAGCCATTTGGGTTTCAGGGAAACTACATACTCAGGTCTTCTGACCTCTGAGCCTCGTAAGCATACAACGAGCGTACCCTGAGACCTGTGACATATTTAGGACGATAAATGACCTATAGCGCATACACACTCACTAGTCGATTCATCAACATCTGCCATGGGATCAGAACTTCCATCTGGGACATGCTCCGAAACCCTGATGGCAGGTACATCTCCGGCGTATTCTTCTTCTTCTATGGTCTCGGGTAAACGGTCCAACGTGGCCTGGCCTGCATGATCAGCAGCCAACCCATTATACCAGTCCACCGATTCCTTGGGCCGATGCTTTGACGACGGAGTCGGTTCAACCTGCGGTGGTTCCGAGACTTCGGTGACGGGGAGCGCTGGTGGGGACGATGGAGACGGGGGTCGAGGTGTGGCGTTAATATGTGCAGGGGGTGTATTGTCCCCGATGATCCTTCCAGCCGTGGTAGCGGCGCTTCGGTCATTTGTCACTGTTTTCCGCAAGACAGCACCTCCTTGAATAGCACTCAGGAGAGCACTTCGGTCGCCAGGAGCTGCAGCGGGGGTTACTGGAGCAGGCGACTTTGACGGTGCTGGTACAACAGGCGCTGGGGGAGGGGGTGCTGCAGGAGCGGGTGGAGCAGCGGGTGGAGGGAACGTAGGTGATACTGGGCTCCCGACCGACTGTGGTGCAGGTCCAGCGGACTGAGGCCTCGCAGGCAACAAGCTCCCAAATAGCTGCTGTGCAAGTCCCACACGCGTATCTCGTGTCGCGAGTTCCTCATCACTGCTATCATCATCCTCTTTCTCGACCACTTCATCCCAGTCATCGTCGCTGCCGGATGGTACGGTATGATACGTGGTCTTGACCGGCGGCGGAACGCCCGGACTCTTCGGGGGAGTGGGCACAGAAGGTGGAGGTGCGGTTTGGGAACGGAAGAACGGGTTACTATTGCCCACATTAGCTGGCGAAGGCGTGGTCTCCGGAGTAGGTGCGTTTGCGTCTTTCTTCAAACGATTGAAAGGATTGTTGCTCGGTTTGTCAGCAGCGGCAGCGGGGGTCGAAGCCGGAGGCGCAGGAGGTGGCGGGGGTGGTGGCGGTGGCGACAATGCAGTTTCCTCAGCTTCCACTTCGGGCGTCGGCTGAACGGAAACAACTGCCGGTGGAGTGTGCGCGCGCGGCGCGGGTGGTGCAGGAGGCGCAGGTGGTGCGGATGGGACCGGTGAATTTTGCGAACTAGACACAGTGCTGACAGCAGGGCTAGCGGCAGCTTTGGCAGCTAAAAACTGATTCCTCCTTTGCTGGTATGCCTCCTCGTTCATCTTTTCTTCCTCTTCGAGTTTACGCAGGAGAGCTTCACGTTCCTCGCGCTTCTTGCGCAGAGCTGCTTCGCGCGCTCTCAAAGCCACATCTTCTGGATCTTCTTCAGGTTCTGCGGGTGCTGGGGGTGCTGGGGCTGGAACAGATGCTTGAACCGGCAGTGCAGGCGCAACGACAGCAGCAGGCGTCCGGGGTGCAGTACCCTTTCTAGGTCGTGGTGGAGCAGGCGCACGAGGCTTAGGCGCTGGTGGAGCAGCTTTCGCTACAGGCGTGGTTGGAGTAGGAGTCGGCCTAGACACTGGCGCCGTCGGTGTCGAAACTGGCACTGGACCAGGCGAGGGAGCAGGCGCTGTGGTCGTTGGTGTTGGCGTAGGAGTCGAACCCTTTCCCTCTTTGATGGCTCGTTCGGCTTCCAATTTCTGCTTTCGTACCTGTTCTCGTTCCTCAGCCTGGCGCTCAGCCTCTCTTGCCTTCTCCTCTGCTTCTCGTTTCTCCCTTTCAAGGCGATCTTCTACGGACGAATCGAGAGTCGGGGAAACTGCGGATGTGGGTGCCGGTGATGAAACCCCCAGCGCCTGCATGCGCTCTTCCAGGCGTCGCTTGGCCTGCGCTTGAATGTACGCCTTCCGTTGCTCAGGCGTCATATTCTTAAGTTGGGGTGCAGGCGACCGGGACGGTGCTGGTGCCGCTCTTGGCGGAGAACTGACTCTGGAGGCCGAAGGAACGGCAGGGGTCGCAGTCGGCGGAGAGCGTGTCGCAGACCTGGTGTCGACGGTGCTTTCTCGGTCGAGTGGCCGATCGCTCTCCTCAGACCTATACGATTTCTTCCCGTCACGGTCATAATAGTCCCTTTCGTCCCTCTCGTACCTCGACCCACTCCTCGAATATGGTCGATCGTCCTCGGTACCGTACCTGGACTCAGGGGCAGGACTATACCGACTGCCTTCCTCCCCTGCGAAACGTCCAAACCTCTCATTACGCTTGTCCCTCTCATTCGCCCACTTCCTCTTTTCTCTCTCCCTCCTTGCCTCACGTTCCTCAACTTTCCTCTCGAGCTCAGGAACATCTTCATGCATAAGCCTCATAAGCTCCCTCTCAATCCTCCTTCTTTCCTCGTCCTTCGTCGTTGTCCGGGTTCCGCGAGATACATACTCGAGATCCTCCTGAAGGCGTTTAATACGGTAGCGCAAATCCTCAAGGTCCCGATCGAGTTGATCCGATTCACGTTCCGAAGAAAGGTTGTCGTCGAGCATCTTTTGTGTATTAAGAAGCTGACGCTTTAACGAAGCGATATCCGACGAAGCTGGGTTGGCTTCGTCTGATTGCGACCGGACAGCGTTGCGATCGATATGCCGGACAGATGACTGGTAGAACCCACCGGGAGGCGGGACATCTTCATGTCGGTACACTGTAGCATCTTGACGGCCACCTTGTTGCGTCAGCGTTGTTGAAGATGAAGTGAAAGAGCGTTCTTTAAGTCGAGAAACTGGTGTATCGAGAGCAGATGGGGATCTAGCGCGAGTATCGTTTTTAAGGATATCTTTAAGGAAATTGACGGATGTGTCGAGATCTCTAGAAGACGGGGGTACAAGTTCTGGGGGGAGCTCGTCTGGGATTTCCGACCCATTGAGTCCTGTTTAAATTTATAAGTTATGGACCAAAGAGATTATTCACTCGTAGGAACTTACTGCGATAAATGATACCCATTGCCACATGGAACTCAGCGAGGTTCAGCTTGCCTCGATTATCAGCATCAGCAAGGGACCTATCACCCGCCCATTCCATCAGTGTCTGCGAATATCAACTCGTACCCACAGACATCGATAACTTACCAAATTTTCGCCAGATCATTCCTGTCGAGACCACTCTGTCCAAACACTTCCAACGCCGTCTGCCCGCTGATGAAGCCAGTGCCCTGCGCATCCCATGCTCTGAAGATCTGATCGTAACTCTTCTTCTCCGCCTTACTCAATGCCCATGGTACTTTTGGCGCAGTCCCCCTTCCGAGCTGCTGGTTATGCTGCTGGAAACTTTGTTGCAACGACAAACCGCCGAATTGCTGTTGAGGAGCGGGCTGAAGTTGCGGCGCACCGCCTGCAGCATATGGCGCAGACAAATTGGCAGGCATAAACGAACTGGACATCATTTGCAATCTGGGATCCACGAAACCAGTCATCTGCGGCATGAGGGATGCTGGTGCGCGCCCTGCGAAGCCGGTGGGTTGTGGAACGAGTCCTGTTGGCTGAGGGCCGAGGCTCGGTGCTCCAAACCTGTTCTGCGCGGGATTGAGAAATGAGGGCTGCTGCTGTTGGGGCGCAGGAGGTGGTGGAGGCGGAGGATAGTTCTGTTGGAATTGACTGGGAATAGAAGGAACGGGAGGCGGTGGAGGCCGCTGACCAAAACCCGTCTGCGCACCTGGGAACCCCGTCGGTTGAGCTTGCAGAAGCCCACCAGGCCCACTGTGAAATGCGGTTTGCTGAGACTGAAGGAACGCTGGAGGACGCGCTCCAGGATATCCAGTGGGCTGAGATGGAATCCCGCCAAACCCTGCACCCATCGATGAGACAGCACCGGGCTGGCCACCAAAATTTGCTGGAGATTGCTGAAACAGAGCATTTTGGTTTGGATGTTGACCTGGCTGGAATTGCTGCTGCTGCTGTTGCTGTTGAACGCCAGGATAACCCGTTTGCATAGGGTACTGGAATCCAGGTTGGCCCCACTGCGACATCCCACAAAGAGTTGGGTAGATTTACACCAATAGACTAATGAAGAGCAGAGTTAGGGTCAGTTTCAATTCGAAGAGACGAGAGAAAGGAAGAAGCAAGGCTCGACAATTCAGAGCGCCGTCGAGCTCGACGGCAATCAAGACGATAATATCGCGGTCGACTGAGAGTCGGCGACTGCGCCTGTTGGTTATGTACTTAACCAATGAAATTATGTAATTAATTATGCCATTGGTCACAAGTACTCTGTGTACTGACGATCAACAACCAGATGCAGCAACAGCAGCACTACTAGAACTAGCACTCGCAGCGGCCCTCTGCTTATCCTGACTCAGCTTCTCTGCATAAATAAATGTAATAACGACGTAATCCAGCATGTGGGATACAGAAGGTGAAACTTCCAGATACGGTGCATGCGACGGCGACATAATGCCAAGGTTTCGTTGGTGATACTTGGCGAGTTCGAGGTCGGACCCTTCTTCCTTGAGCTGCAGACATAAATCAGAGTCACCGGAGATGGAGAGCCTCAGACTCGCAACACACCGTACAATTCGTGCTCCGAAGGCTCCACCTGTAGGTTTTACCATCTGGCCCAGTAAAGATGCGGCTCCTGTCCCAACTGTTATTCTCATCCCGCCCTACACCGTTGAAGGAACTTACGACGAGAACCATTTCGTTTTCAGCAAAGAATTCCCTGACACCTCCACACCAGTCGCTTTCAGCCAGATCTTCGGGTTTCTGAACATGTGCCATGTGATGATGCCTATCACATCACCACCATCATTGTGGGGGCCATGCTTGGTTATGGTTGTCTTGGAATGGAAGAGTCCGGGGCTCGATATGCTATAGAGTTGATGGCCACGTTGGTCGCGGATGATGGTGTTAAGGTAGTCGTTCGTACTGAAGACGAGACGCATGTTGCGGCAATCTTTCAAACTGCTCGTCGGACGGTGCTTGTATAAGAAATTGTGTTCATCTGGTGGAGCCAGTGATGCAGTGCACGGCACCGGACAAGCACAGCCTAGTCAACGCCATACTCAAGACTGAAGCGATAGTACGTACACATAAGGAAGCCTCCATGGTCGGAGTGGTGTCAACTGCGCCGTGGCCACAGCCTCTCCGCGCAAAGCCGGCTATGCAATAACTTAAACGCCCTCCCGCAACTCACCACTGCCAAGAAGTAATCCTGACGTCTATGTACATGCCTCCGGGGCTCGCGGCTCAGTTCGGAGTATAATACCAGCAAGTCGTGCTGATTGCAGTCAGGGCAGCACGACTAATCCTCCCTCCTATGTAGAACAACATGCAGATGAGTGCGGAAGCAAAACATGCAGCCAATCTACCATCTCACCTGAGGTATGGAACTGGCACCCCAGCCTTATGCCCTACACGCTGTACCGAGATTGTATTCATGGCAAACCAACCCTGACTTTCCTTTAACTTCTCTGATGTGGAGACTACATAAGGATCAGTGTCGAGCGGCGTAACACCAGGGCGTGGTTCTGCATATTCGTAGAAATCAGGGACGCAATTATAAACAAGATTCAGTTCAACCGGGCATTCGTCGGTGAACGAGATGTGCAAAGCACCCGGGGCACCGTGGAGCCCGGAACTGAACAATTTCAAAGTAGGCGAACGTTGTGATATCCGCCAAACCAGGGCCGCAGGGATGGTATGCAGTAGGCAATCCAAGTTAACGTCCGGCCTGAGTATGCATCTTCCGAAGGAGCGAGCCACGCGAAACTCCCACTTCCAGCTGTATATTCCCATCAGCGCAAAGCGACCGCGTCCTAACCAGTGCCAACATAGAAATTGTAAGGACAGCATCGCAGGTAGGAGCCATGTTTCGCCGGTAACCACGGCAGTGAATTGTTATGGACTGAAGGTCTCCGATGAGGTATGACTTGATGTACTCCCAAATGAATTCTCGAGAAAAACAAGGAGACTAGGAGAGTGTACGACTCTCACCCTCCGTTAAGTCAGGCCAGATTGAAAAAGTGAGATGCGCAGAAGGGTCAAGTGTCGACTCTCTCGGTCCGCCGAGCTCGCCCGCAGGAGACAAGGCACCTGTAGGAAACCAGTACCGTGATGAAACCCGTAGCGCCCAAACGTTCCGAGTGTGGCATACGGTACCCGTTTCGAAGCAATTTAGCGGTGATTGTTGGAGTGGCCATGTGCCAGTGGACTGAAGCCACCTTGAGAGAACCCCTGATCCCACATACAGCAAGCAACTGAAGCCTGTTGAGGCAGTGAGTATCATATCGTATTCAAGGGGATTCTTAAAAGATGTCGAATCGTAGATTTGAAACTCGAGGTTTGGTATTGGTGATCTAAAAGCTCTATCACTCAAGCTCAGGTGACCTCGCACACAGACAATGCTTCAATGATGCCAGTGCAGGGTTAGCCACCGGCGCCTGTTACTAAATCTCCACTCACCACACGCATGCAGCATGATCTCGTCGGCTGGCTATCCACAAAGATATTGTGTGGGTCAACATCGTCAGTGGCGTTGACTATACCCAGTGCCCTACTGTGCCCATGGAGGAAGTAACGGTGCGAGCAATGACTCAAGCTGAAGTATGTGACAAGCTGTGGTGTCTTACATAAACCATGCTTCGCAGCTCTCACTTCGAGAACAGGAATCTGGCAGTTCCAGTGTACTGTTGACTTTCACAGTCGTGCTACATACATCATCCAGGTATCTGGCAGTGGTCGGTGAGAACAAGTCGCAACCATGCTGTGCGCACGTCACGTCCACGCGTCGGAAGCCAATGTTCCCCTGCAAGACGCGTTTTTCCAACCGAGATGACATCTTCGTTATCGTGCGTCGTTGCCTCGGAAAAAAGGCTTTTTGGGCACGAACCTTCGAAGCGTCGGAGTACATGTATATATCACTCGATATCTTTCACGCCAGGCCCGCTGCAGTAGTGCGATGTTGACGGCGCGATACCGTGCACCACCTCATGTTGATGCCTTCTCTCAGGGTCTTGTCATCACCACGCGGCTCCTGTGTTCCGTCCACTGGGTCGCAGTGCTATCGCTGGATGCGTTCTACTTCTTCCAGTTGTGTCGGGATCACTCGTTCGATGTTGAGGGTTACTCTACGTCCCATGTTTTGCAATGTCTATTGGGGGTAGCCTAAGTCCGTGGCCGCGTGCTACCTCGATGTCGAAACCATGCAAAACACGTGCGTAGCTTAAAGGTTCTGCGTTGTTTGTCGGCTGTACTCATTTTTTCGAGGAACGTTCTCAGTAGGACCGTGATCGCAGCTGGGACTCGGTGACGACATATACCTTCCTCCGGTGGCGGAGTGTAGTTGGGGTAACCCCCTGGCAAAACAGCCAAGCCAATCAGTCCGGGGCCGTCGCGATATGACGGTTGTTATACATTCCAACATGTTGAATCCGCACGGCTATTGGCAGTGTTATTCACCCAACACATTGCGGAACGTATTTCATTGATTCATGTGACGTACTAGGTGCAGGGATACGAAACGCAGTATCGGCGCTTCTTCAGGATATATCAGAAGGCTTGAACTTGTGTATGGCATTCAGTAGTCAGTTTCGTTCTCGCCATGGCTGCTGAGCAGCATGAGCCGCCCTTTGCTTGCAAGTGTCTACCGCCTAAGCTGGGTGCCTCCTCTAGGAATCTCGTGGTGTGCATCGACGGTACATGCAATCGATTTGGAGTCAAGGTATGGTTTCTCCTTCGTAGCGAGGTCATCCAAACTAAATAATCATTTCAGAACACAAATATCGTCGAACTTTACAGTCAACTTGAGAAGTCGGACGAACAGCTCACTTATTACAGCAAGGGGATTGGCGTAGCACCAGAAATACCCGGTCATTATGATCTCACGCGCCAAATATCAGATGTCATGGACATAGCCGTTGCTCGGTAGCGTCATATCATTGCAAAGTTAACCGTTAGCTGATTTGTTCACAGGCACCTGGAAGAAAAGATCATGGAGGCCTATGAATGGTTGTCTAACACGTACAGAGATGGAGACAAGATATTTCTATTTGGTGAGATTCGTGTGACCACCTGACTTTCCCGCTGTCTAATTCAGTTACCTAGGTTTCTCTCGGGGCGCATATCAGGTGCGGGCCTTGGCTGGCATGATCGAGAGGGTGAGCACTTTCCAGCAGTATACAAGCACATGTTAACTTGAACATAAAGGTTGGCCTTGTACATCCCGGCAACAGCGCGCTGGTATCTTCGTATGTGTGATTTGTAATATCATATTAACCTGACCTCAATCCGTGCCCAGTGCTTATGCCGTCTACTCCAAATCAGACGATGGTTTTAACGAGTTCCAAACTCATTTCGAAGAGCCGGCCAACAATTCAGAGCAACAGCTATTGGCTGAGAGCTTCAAAACGACATTCTGCAGGGCAGATGTCCGAGTTCATTTCGTCGGTGCCTGGTAAATCCCCCCAACAGTCATCTCATATGGCGCTGATCCGCTCTCAGGGACACGGTTTCATCCGTTGGTACTTTTCGAAGCAAGCCGCTACCCTTGACGATTACCTCTTGTGATCACGTCTGCCACTTCCGACACGCCCTCGCGTTGGATGAAAGGCGTGTCAAGTTTCTACCAGAGTACGTGTATGGAGGTCGGGCGAACCCAGTGAACGACGATCATATCAAAGAAGTTTGGTTCCCAGGCAGTCACTCAGACGTGTAAGTTGACGCTTCGTTTCTTTTCTTTTCCCTAGAATTATCGCATTAACCATACTTTGACAGTGGCGGCGGCAACAGACGTAATCCGAGACTACAGTCAGGGGATATCCCATTGTTATGGATGCGTAGCGAAGCCAGCACAGCTGGGCTCCTTTTCAAACCGTCAAATCTCATGTGGAAAATTGATGACCTAGACAAATCCATAACGCCACCTCTTAACTTATTATGGTGGGGGTTGGAGTTGCTGCCCTTCCGACGCCTGTGTTACAATAACACCAACCAGACTACTTTCAGGTGAGGAAGCCTTCCATCTAGCGTGATTAATATCTCAACATTACAAATGTAGGCCGCACATGGGTGGTTCTCGTCGAATACTGCCAGGACAGAAAGTGCATATATCAGCTTTGTTCAAGGCTAATTACAAACCGTACGCGAGATTCCACCGTAACTTTGAGTCATGGCCGCCAGCTCTGTTCTGGAATGACCCCAAATGCCACGATAACCTCTCCTCTTTGTCTTCCACATGGGAAACCGATATATTCGACAGCCGGTCGGTGCAGAGTCTTCTTGATGCTCAACAACCGCTGAGGGCCAATTTGGACGCCCTCGAAAGGTTGTCGTTTATGGCTAGCTTTGGTATGTTCATGCCCTCTTCCACTGCAAGCCTTTATGACGAGCTAGCAACGTAGATAATGGTCGAAAGGCTATTGCACACGCTTCGAATGCCCAGCAAACATTGGCATTGCTACTAGATCATCAAAACGACTGGATACGGATTTGCGCTGCCATGACGTATTCCGAAGTCGGCTGGGAATGGCCACTACAATTCGATAATGCCGCGGCCGAACTGAAGGGTCCCGAACGTCTCGCAGCAGACGTTGAAAGCCTCTTGCACGACAAGGACAAAGGACAACAACTTCACGCATGCATGTCTTTGCCGTCGCTATGTAAGAATAGCAGGCTTAGGGAGATACTGCTCGAAGATCGCAATTTTCGACGGCTCATCCGCCTAACTAACGCCTGTAATGCTGGCTTTGATCGAAAGCAGAGGGAACAAGAGGGAATCTCCGCATCAACCGTAGCATTGCATAGTGCCCAGGCACTAACATCGCTATTAGAACGTAGGCCTGCCTTTCATATCATTGATTCCATGCTGATATTTAATGGAAATCTCTGTCTAGTGGATGGCACTTTGGCTTCGAAACTCATTGCCATGGGAGGTGTAAAGGAACTAGTGAATGCGTTGCACGATGACCGTGCGTGAGGATCATGCCACGTTTCTGTATGTTGTGCTGATGCCAAACAGATGACGCCGTCTTAGTAGCAGTGCTACGCACGTTGTACAGCTTAGCTGGTCTCCGTATGTATCCAGCCCCCGACCTCTTTCCGCAAGTCATACTTAACACTGTAACAGGTGATTCACACACCATCATGTCCCGTGAAGATATCGTTCCAACATTACTGAGCCTTGCTCGGCGGTCTGACGACTTTGTTGCACCGGCTGCTGTAGAAGTGGTCTGTCCAATAGCCGCTGATGGTAATCGCCCCATAGACAATTCAGAGCCTTTCGCTGATTGCTATTCCCAGAATCGATGCGGGCCACCTTATTAGAGAGCGGCGCACTTTCACTATTTAATGATATGCTCCGCAAACGTTCGGACGCAGTGATGGAAGCTGGTGCGAAGGGATTGGCCACTTTTGCGAAGCATGGTATTGCAAACGTCTTTCTTCTGCGAGATGCCATCATCTGATGAGAATGCCCTCGGAACAGATGAGCAGGCAATCATTAAAAGTGGTCTCTTGATGAAGCTAGCGAAGGACGCCCGCAGTCCTCGAGCCAGCCACCGTGACGGTTCTATCCACGGCCTCGTAGCTCTCAACGCTGAAAGTGAGAAGAGTTCCTTGGTCTTCGTCTAGAGTGCTAACTCCCAGGCATGATTCAGTTCCTGTGTTGGTGCAACGTGCCCTCGACGAGGCGCGGACCGTTTCGGACCTCATCTCTCAATTACGGAAGAAGTCGCATGCCCTACCTGCGGCTTCTGCCCTATTACACCTCATGGCTATTGGTCAGTTCGGAACTTGCCAGTTGGACCCGCTCTGACATCCAGCAGATCACGTAGTGGATATGGTCACCAAGTCCGAGGCGCCTGGCTACATCTTGAACATGTTAAAGCGTCGCTGGTTTGACGGAGACAATGGCGAAGACGGTGTAGGAGTCTTACAGCGCGTCCTGGAGATTGGTAAGTGAAAACGATCTCATAGTGATCTCAGCGCTCACTAGCTGCAGGTCCGCTTAGGGCTGCCATTCTGGACCTCGGCATCGTGGATGCGCTCCAAAGTATGCTGGCAGGGGAGAACAGCGATACTGTGTACGCTGGCCTGCAGTACCTACGAGAAGTCATTAAGCATGGTCAGTTGTTGCGACATGTTGAGATGTCGTTCTTAACGTTTGACGGCAATGTATGTTTTCTAGACGACGGCAAGAGCATCACCTGCAAGGAGTCGATAATCTCCCCCTTGTTGAAAGCATTGGCCCGTCCTCGCTTGCCCTTGCAAAGAAATGCAGCCGCCATCCTACGTGCGGCCTTGATTCACAACGGTGAGCCGTGCATCATTCCCTCAATCACGTGTGTCTCACCTTCTTCATCAGAACACCTGCGCCCCGTTATTGTCGAGGGACTCTTGTCAAAACTGGGCAGCCGGAAGGCTGCAGAACTTCTTGGCGTTACGACTGCTCTACGTGTCTTGTCTTTCGATCGTGCGTTTATCCTACCTGCTGTCTCATGCCAGAATGACAGTAACACCACTTTTTGCCTTGCAGAGGACGTACGCGACGCAGTGGTCATGAATACCAATTTCTGGGGGCTTAGTCATGATTACTACAACATTCTGAAGCTTGAATATGACAAAACAGGTCCCAATTTCAGTACGTGTAATCATCATCAGCGCCATGGGCATTCTTAAGGACTAACGACGTCATACAGGGGAAGTTTACCAGTCTGTAGGCTTCTTGATCAAGTGTGTTCAAGGAGTCGTCAGCCACAGACAGCCAGACGACAGTCAGTGGCTAGAATCTGCGCCTTACGAGTTCCGAAAGGATCATAATACCGTCCTACGTTTGACGAACGCCTTGGAGAGGCTTTCTCTACCGCTCTCTACGCTTTTTAACGCTCTCGGCAGGCACTGAGGTATGCGAGTTCCAGGCATATGCTTGGTATGGCTATTATGTACTGTGCGCAATGCACGCAAATACGTATTTATATAAGTCACTTATACTAACTTATCCAAGCGTATCGATATATTCTTAATAAATTGTATCAACCGAGTTAATAGGTGTCCTCACCCGCGTTGCGGTAATTGACTTTGATCACTGCCGTAGTTCATACCATGGAACAAAGTCTTCCTAAACTGTTTCCGGGGAGGCCAACCCGTAGTCGTAGTCTCTCCGTTTTGCACTTCACCAGAGAAAACGACGACTCGTGAGAAGTGAGACAGCATCATGGTCGTCGATTAGGTGCGGCGCGACATGGATACATACCATGGGCAAGTTCTCCAGGGCTCCAATTCGGATAACTGAAAGCATTGCAAATGTTTCCCACGTACCTGCCCAACCAAGTTCGTAGAGGCTACAAAACTTGGTTATCATAACATCGAGAATACAAACGTTCGCTAAAACGCTTCAGTAAGCTACGTGAGCAATCCGGTGCAGCGTCAGTGTGCCACCTGAGGGGAATGACCTACGCCCATTCTTGCCTGCAAAGATATCTAACTGTGTGAACACGCGAGTTCGCCTCTTCCCAGCAACCGATCTGCAAGGGTGGGTGTAAACACGTAAATGGATAGGGCTGTCGACTTCACACCCACCAGACAACAAATTCCCTTGATCGTCTGTTGAGGGTAGAGGTAGGGATTCAACCAATAGAGGACGCGCAATGAGTTTGCAGAATACCGCAACGCGTTGAGGACAACGAATGGCGTATGGGCCGTGTCGGATCCTGACGAATCTGGTGTTGTGATTGAGACGACTTCAAGCTTTGGAATGTATTTGATGACGTCTGCCAAACTTCCAACAGGGGTCTAGGTCGGTGTCGTGGGTGATATCCACGGTAATGAACTAGCCTCCGCGCCCACTGACCAGGGGACCGAACTCCGATGAGACTACCGTTTCTGGTAGTGCACTTCAGTAGCGTATGGCAGACTGCAAACAAATCCAGTGCAGAACGGATGAACATAGCACGATAAAGGCAGCGCCTTGCCATCTGTTGCCATTGTTTGCAGACGAGAACCCGACGCAGAGCGACTTTCCGTAAACTTCTGGGACCAACACGTAGGGAACGTAGGTCGCCAATTTAAAAATACGTTCCCACGACATCGGCCGTCTTCTATGGAAAGCCGGACAATCACGCTCGAATAAGGAAAGTCCAACGGCAAAATGCCCAACTCAAAATGGAAATGGCCGACGGCGGACCTCGATCACTCCAAGTACTTTTTTTTTTTGCCATCGTCGTAATGAAAAATGAAAAAACGCGTTTGTCGAAGTACTTTTTTTTTTTGGCCATCGTCATAATGAAAAATGAAAAAACGCGTTTGTCAAAGTACTTTTTTTTTTTTGCCATCGTCGTATTGAAAAAAGAAAAACACCTTTGTCAAACTTGTGACCGCATTTCCTACATATCTATAATTGCAGTGTCAATGCCATCTCCTTATCATAGCCAACAAGAAGTTCCCCTCAGCCACAGGCAAGCCCTCCCGTGCAAGATGCATCACAAACTGGTCGCCCACAGGTGGTTCCACGGATTGAGATTGCCTGTAGCAATCGAGGATAATGTCAACGTCAGATAAGCCATAGCCGTGGGAAGCAAGATATTGAGCTACTATTCCGCCCAATGGTTGAGCTCGGGCCTTGACCTCACATAATGTACCTACTTTGTACCGTATCATATGACCAAACGAGGTTGACAATTGGCTGTGTTGCACAGACCAGCTAAAGTCGAGCCCACCTCTGAGTTGTCATCATGTCACACAGCATAGCCATGATCATTGGATGTCACCATACTGCACAGTGTGGCTGAGGGGTTACTACTATATACATCTTGCCTGGATAATCCTGGCATGGATTCTGGCAAGTTGGGAAAGGTCTGGTACTAACCTGGTCTGGGCTCACTGGCATGAGCCCAGCATGTGTCAGCAATTGCCAGTGGGTCAGAAGGCATTCCACTGTAATTCTATTGGTTTGGTATGAATGCCATGCTAATTCCAGTAAGCTGGGACAAATGCTGGGATAATGCCAATAAGCCAGGAAACATACCGGTCTTATGCTAGTGGGCCGGCACAGATGCCAAGGTGGTGATGGTCAGTTGGCATGGATGCCGAGCTAATTCCAGTTGGCCGGTATGGATGACAGCAACCACACTATTTCCAGCGGGTCGGAAGGCATACCAATGTACATCCATTGGGCCGGTATGAGTTACGGCAATTTCTAGTATGCCGGGTCACATACCGGCCTTATGCAAGTGGGCCGTGACAGGTGCCTGGATTATGGTGGGTAGTTGGAATATACGTCTAGCCAGCTTTCATGCCGGGAATAGTAAGCCGGGACCCATACCGGTATAGTGCAAATATGGCAGAATAGAGGATAAGCTGGTGTTGGTGTGTGGGCATGGATGCTCATCTAATTCCAGGTGGGCCGGATGGATCACAGCCTCCAGGATATTTGCAGTGGTTTGGAAAGCACACTAGTGGGGTGCTATTCGGCTGGTATGGCTTCCTGACATTTCCAGTTAGCTGGGCCAGATCCCATGTTATTGCCAGTGAGCCGGGATATCTACCTGGCTGAATCTAGGGGACTGGCAGGGGGCCAAGGCCAGTGCCAGTTGGTTGGCATCAATTCCTAACTAACTCCAGTTGGCCGGAATGGATCACAACCTCCAGGCTATTTACAGTGGTTCAGAAGGCATTCCAGTGGGATGGTATTGGGCCGGTATATGTTCCAGCCAAATCCAGTCAGCCAGGTCAAATTCCCAGTTGTTGAACATGACCCGGGACACATACCGGCCACATTATAGTGGGCCGGCACAGGTTCAGGGCTGTTGGCAGTTGTTTGGCATCAATTCTGAACCAACTCCAGTTGGCCAGGATGGATGAGACCCTCCAGGAGATTTACAGTGGTTCAGAAGGCACTCCAGTGGGATTCAATTGTGCCAGTATATGTTCCGGCCAAATCCAGTCAGCCGGATCAAATTTCCAGTTGTTTATCATGACCCGGGATACCTACCGGCCACAATGTAGTGGGCCGGCACAGGTCTAGGGCTGGTGGCAGTTGTTTGGCATCAGTTCTGAACCAATTCCAGTTGGCCGGGATGGATGACACCCTCCAGGCTATTTACAGTGGTTCAGAAGGCACTCCAGTGGGATTCTATTGGGCCGGTATATGTTCCGGCACAGTCTAGTCAGCCGGGCCAAATTCCCAATTGGTGACCGTAACCCGGGACACATACCAGCATTATGCTAAGGGACCGGGACAGATGCCCAGCCTATGGTGGTTGATTGGCATGGATGCCCAGTTAAGGCCACTTGATGTTACCGGTTTAGATGATGGGCTAGTCTTTTGGCATCCCCTGGTGAATGCATGAGCCATACAAGTAGTGTCACATATATTTTGGCTGGGCTGGGAAGCTATTGTCTATGGGGCTGATATATCAGTGGCCCGTGTAATAAGGCTTGGCTGGACCTGCAGTGTTCTGTTTGGAACGGTGGGAGCATATATCAGTGTGCCGTGTGCATCGGCCTCAGCCCAAATTGGAGTGCCCATGTACTATGGAGGGCTTATAGTCCATTGTACTGTGACCTTGGAGTGGGCCCAGATATTGTGATCCTGTAGGACAGGCTGGACGAATACTCCAGTGTTTCATGGTGTACGGGAGGCCCACGATATGGTGTCCCGTCTGTCTCGAGTCAGCCCGTGTATTATGATCACCAATCCATGTGTTCTGGCACATATGCCACGGTCTCATGCACAACAAGCAAGCCAATCTCCCAGTGTTCCGTCTGACTGGATTCGGCTCGAGTTGAAGTGTTCCACCAATTACGGGCCAGCCCTAGTCGGACTTTGGGAGAGGTATATGGCAAATAACTTGGCTTGGGATGGCATATAATATCCATAGAACCACCTTTACATGGACCCCCTATTGGATAAGTGTAGGTTATATGGAAGGTCCCACTGGACCTGCAGGCATCAACCAAGTCCGGACATTCTGAACTCTCATCCAATCCCCATGGGGTATCCCTATCCAGTTGTGTATGTTGTCCCTCATGTAGTAGGCAAAGCAACATCGGTTCCCACCCACAGAACTAACCCCATGTTGAAGAAGCCGGCCGGAAAATGCAACTACAGTGCCAGGGTTGTAAAGGAACTGAAGGCCAAGTGTGGGGATATCCAATACACAATCTTCATAATCGCCAACCGTGACCAGCATGTCATACCAATCGGACTGTGAGTGTGGGTCCCGGTGAAAGGGTGTGGTCTGGTTAGAGATTATGGAGACATTAGTAAAAACCGACGGCCAGTGCTGCAAGGCATCCTGCATATCTTGGTTATGCTGACTCGACCATGTGTCCAACGACTGCATGGCTTGCCTTCCAGCCTCATACAGGCCTGGGTGCATAATCGAAAGCGCACCGGAGAGGATGGCAGCTGGGAGGTAAGACCGCTGGGACCATTCACGACCGGCATCCATCCGTAGGTCAGCGGAAACTGACGGGGCAAAGTTCAGGGTCTGGATGCCACTTGAGAGACATACCCCTGAGGTAATATAGCCATACCATATGCCCCTGTTGGTGCCTGGCCGGGGAAAACTCCAGGCACCCCGGTGACTGTGAAGTGTGATTGAAATATTCAGCATTTTTCCGCCAGGAGCCACTTGTCATACTCTTGGACATTGCGTGGTGAAGGGGGTCCGGAGTGGCAAGCATATGTGTCTGCAGGGATGCCTGAATAATATAGAGTGTAAAGGAAATGTTCGAACTGACTTGCAAATCATTGGTGATGGCGCCAGGAAGGTACCACAATGCAATGGTATCGCCGGTACCGAGGATTACCGTAGGTTCATCCACAAAGCCGGTCAGACTTGATGGATGCGCTGCCAGGTGGCCTGCCTCCCGGGTTTCATCAACCCCCAATTCCATAGCTGAAAGACGCTCAGAAAGCTGGATCAGATCGATGCCACTTTGCTCTGCAATACAATTTAGATTTGATTTTACATTCAGCCGGGACATCAGCTTACTTCTATTATTGTATGCCGCATGCATGCTGGCCACTATCTGATTCATAGCGACAATGCCGTGTGTTGGAATCTGGAGTGGAGGATCTGGTTTGGGGGCATTCGGTCCTGGGAAGGTTTGACTGGAGAATTCCCAGCGCATATAGTGTGTAATATCCCGGGTGGCGCTGTGATTTATTGCCATTAAGATCAGAAGACGATATAGCGAGCATGGTGTTGATGATGGGTAATCTGGTAGCTGTAGTGTGTAGTATTGAACCGTGGCTATGTATGCCGGTGTTTTCCAGACCATAGTGAAGCTGCCATGGTTACACGGCGTTGGTAAATTACCATTCAAGCCTTCAAAAACAGGTGCCACTATGGTGGCATAGTACCTCCGGCTTCCACATATTATTCCAGCATGGTATGGGTACCAAGATAGAGGCGATAGATGGTGAGTTCTGCTATGGCTCCGGTGCTAGCTACACTTCCGACCACACCGGTTCCATTTCATGGTGTTCATGTTCCTTTATACACCATGCCAAAGCATTAGATGATGGACCAGGGCCTTTCAACCTAATTTTGTATTCCACAGCCATTGAGAAAACATGATGCAGCCTTTTCTAGCACAGGTCCGGCAGTCCCGGTAATGCACGGATACAATGTTCTACTACGGGTCTGGCACTAGCTACACTTCCTACCACGCCGGTCATATTTCAGCATGTGAACCTTTCATTATACACTGTCCACAAGCATTGGACGATAGCCTGGGGCCTTTCCAACTAATTGCCTATTCCACAGCCATTGAGAAAATGCAACATGGCCTTTCCCAGTACAGGTCCGGCAGTGCCGGTAATGCATAGATACACTACGGTTGCATCATCAGCATTGTTCAGATTGATATCCAGCCACTTGGCTCATGATAACCGCTGCGCCGGGATAGGCCACTTGCTATTCTGGCCTCCCGGGATGTGATTATTGATGATCTCTTATCTTGCAGTTATCACATGTGTCAGCCACATTGCTATGTAATAACATTTTCACCCGATCCAACTCTACTCCGAATCACCATGGATGTCAGGACCGCTAATCTATCCTACCTCTCCATGATAATCCAATACATCGGTGTCCGATTTAGATGGTTCACATATGCTTTGCAGCAGGCCAACAACCCAAGCGATCGACTGCCAGATGACTGGTATCAGCAGGTTCAGGTGGAAACAGTGAGTTTGTCGAAATGGATGCTGGTTTGCTGTGTCACAGACTTTTCCACAGCATATATTGAAGCAGGCCCTGGCTACCTGCAACACATATGGGACAATCATGAAGGTCCCATATGTTGCCAATGAACTGCTTTGGTGGACGGCCGTACAAAATATGGGAGAGACCGCCCTGCTGGCAAACATCATGGAGTTGAATGTGCTGCAGGTCAAAAGAGGAGAGGTGAGACGTATGATCCACACCGGTCCTATGCCACATACCTGGTGGACAAGGGACCCTACCCATCTGGATGGGTATGATCGTCGGTCATTGGAGGAAGTTTTGCAGGAGGCCAAGGAATTCTTTGTTGGGGTTGAGGTGTGCGGTGGTCATTTTTCGATCATTCCATTGAATCCATCTGTGCCATAGGAAGGAAAAGAGAGTCTCCCACTGCTGTGTGACATGGACCAGATGCCATCAGACAGCATCGGCCGGATGATTGAAAGCTGTGACGAGATGATCCATCA
The DNA here is from genome assembly GCA_024663395.1 of Pisolithus tinctorius. Lineage (NCBI taxonomy): Eukaryota > Fungi > Basidiomycota > Agaricomycetes > Boletales > Pisolithaceae > Pisolithus > Pisolithus tinctorius. The sequence goes on from JANFAH010000035.1 coordinate 660,564, forward strand.
GGAGGAGGAGGAGATTCGCTGGCTCCATGGTGTGATGGAATTCTGCAGTGAACGGCTCACCCTTTTTGACAGCCTTGGACAAGTACAGGACCAGCTTGAGGACTTCCGAGTCAATTCAGTTACCCGGCCAGGAGCCAGCAATAAGTAGGGTGCTGTCCTCATTACACATCTCATTAGAATCTTGATATGTAATTTCCCTGGTTTCATACTATCTAGAGATATATGCACATTACTCTGCCAATTCCTATCTTGAAGTACATCCTAGTGTTCCTGCTAAATCCCGATACATCTGGGACTGCCTAGCCGAATAACATGCGAAACTGGTATTGCCCACTGCCAATGCCTCCATATGCCGGCCTCTCCAGAATTTCTCCTTGTGTAAGAAGAATTTCTGTGTCCACCCAGTCTCCAGTGTGAGTAACTCTAGCTCTTCTTCCCAGCGATCCCGTAGCGCTTTTGTACGCAGCCAGTTGACTCGATAAACTGTGATAATTCAGTCAGTATTTCACACAAGCCCAATTGATCTGCCTACATTCCGACATCCTGTCATTCATGGCAGAATCCTGGGGAAGGTCCACGGTCCAAAACCAGGCCAGAGTGTCATCACGATGACCTCTTGCATTTGGGTCTGCAATTGTGGCACTCACAGTCAGGTCTGCCCTATTCAATTCTTGGTATTTGCCAAGAATGTCCTCCCCAGCCCCCAGTGCAATAAGTTGCTTTTGGCACTGGCGATAGATGGCGGCATGCCGCTGAACCATTGCCTCTGCATTGGATATCCGGCCCCATGCCCGGGTTGTCATTTTGTAGTTCCCTCCTTTCCGGACATCTGTACGAAATATCACGGCCTTGTCCACGAGGGCCAGACGCAATTCATGCAATGCATCATTTGCCTGGCCCTGTCTCAGATGTATTTCCTGTTCCACAAGACTGCCGAGGCCCATGTCATGGAAATACTGTGCTCCGATATATGATGGCAGTGGAACATCGCTGACCTCCTGGTGACCAGGATGATCAGGGAGGAACGGATCATCAGTTTCGTCATTACTGTCCCCGTCGAGTGGGGCTATACTTCTGGGCCTTTGCCTGGGGTCAACTTGCCAGTCATTTCCGATGAACTGGGCTGCTCCATGTACTAGTGCATCAATCTGTGATTGCAACCAGTCTTGCCAGCGCAAAATCGACAACTGGTCTGCCTCTGTTGCCCTGGCGTCCATATGTCGTGTATCCATAGCAAGCACTATTTGAGCCTGCTCAGCCTTTAATGCCCGTGCAATCCAAGTAGCTGAACCGCATGAGCTGCTGAATGAATGGTCCTTATGGATTAGGTCAATCTCAATGGCTTTCATGGTGGGTGCTACCATGATGTATGTAAGTTATGGGACAGATGATACAGTTGGCCCCCTTACCCTTCTCCAGCCAGACTTCATATATGTCCATGGCCTGTGGAGTATTCCGCCGGCATGACTGCGCCACAAGTTCTTGTTCCACCCATAACCGACGCAAGCCATCTGGTACCTTGCTATCCAACTCATTGAATTTATCTTGGATTGTTGCTAATGACTGCTTGGCAACCTTGAACTTCCGTTTCAATGCCGATGCTATGTGCAAGTAATTAAGCGGTGGTCAACCAGGTACTGTGATGACATACGCATCCGTATCATTTTGAGGAAGTTACTATCATTCATTTGGAAGTCCAGCAACTCCTGACGATGTGCTGTCACCATTCCCCGGGCTGATGGTGAGACTATGTTGAGAGAAGACCAGAGGGTCTCCATGATTTCACCGTCCACCCGGAATAAAGTTTGGAGCATATCTGGCGAAGCACTCTGTCTGATGGCCATGGACATGCCATAGTCCAATGCTGGGCTGAATCTGTAATCCGGAAGGCAGAGAGAGATATCTATTTTCCTCAAGCTGGCAGGCCAAGTTCTTGCTATACTGACAATTGATGTCATAAAAGGTTATGACCAGTTGCCGGGGGTCCAATCCATGGTGCATGGCATGGACCAGAGCATAATCCATATTGACCTGCCTGCTATATTGTTAGTCATGACCAGGGACTATGAATTGGTGCGTACTGCTCTCCCTTCTGAAAGTCGACCATTGCATGAGGTACAAAACAGCCATGCCTCGCACAGGCACATCCACCAATCCCGGTCAATTCCAACTTATTCCTTTGTGCATTTGCTTGATTAACAGCCCGGTGGTTATTGCAGTCAGATTTCTGCATGACGCAATCAGTCCGGTGCGTTTGGAGATATCATGGCGCACCAACTTCTATTCTATTTATGGTCCCAGTCAAATATTCCTTGTATGGAGCTGATGTGACCATGAAGCCATTTCCATCCATGAGCCAGACCTCTTCGGCAGCATTCTTGGGCAGCATATGCTCGGCCTTGAAGTTGCCGTCCATCACAAAGGTCCTAGCAAACCGCCAGCTACACAAGTCAGGCTAACAATGCCTTTGAAACAATGAATAGAATACAGACTCAGAGAGAGCGATATCCTGATCTGGTACATTGATCCCTGGCTGGGGACAGGCAGGGCAGAAGAGGACAAGTTCACCGGCCTGGGGATCAGGCGACTGTTGATGGAATCCCTGCCATTTCAACAGCTTTAGGAGCCTCCACATTCTCGACACCCTGAGCAATTCCCTATACCTATTCTTCGACCGGCATGAGCGATGTGGCATATGGTAGGCCAGGGGTGATTGCACTCACCGGCACTAGGTGAGGAAACGCGCTTGAGGTGACTCTCTGAAGTTTGCTGTAATAGTTCATGGCGGAGGTTCCACATTCAACATTGTCCCTGATGAAGTCGTCCAGCACCTGGAAAGTGAAAGCCATCCTTGGTGCCTTAGTCGTAGCCAGGAATAGGCCAGCCATGGTAAGCTGAAGATGTGAATCCTCAGACCCAGGGCAGTTGCAATACTGCACATTGCAAAAGTGCACGCCACCAGTGTCCACAACTGTCAGATAGTTTCTATCATCCAGTGGGTTGAGATGTGCTGGTTGTTGACTCTCCTCAATGTCCTCCCACTCATCATCTACATGGCTGGCAGCATCCTCCCAAGAACCTTCTCCTGCCGGGCATGGTGCTCCGGCATGGCCCAAGTGTAGCACCAAACCAACCTATGATATCAGTCATCACAGATGATGGGTTGAAACTGGAACTCACCAGCCGTAGAGTGAAGTCTTCAAAGAATCTTCCATTCCATTTTTGTACCCGATGGAACGGTCTGAGCTTGTGTTGCTCGATGCAACATGTTTTACAAGACAATGGGCGATGCACACAGTCCATGCATCTATATGGTGCCCCTTCTGCTTTACACACAAAACAAGCCATGACATCGGGTGGGGCCTCCATGTCCAGGAGCACAGACAGGTATCTACTCTTATAGGGCAGCCACTCTTCCAGATAACTGTTCTGTAATACGGTAAGGCACACATTGCCAGCACCGGGATGTTTGATAATGCACACCTGGCTTTTTGGAATTCTTGATGTCCTCGGTGGTGATGCATCATCCATGTAGCAATATAGGTCAGCATCATTACCCTGGACTAAATTGGGTTCCTGGATGCTCGAAGATCCTGCCCTAGTAGGTGATTCGTTGCTTTGGCCGGTTGCATATCTTGCCTTCTTTCTCGGAGTAAACTTGACCATCTTTTCTTTGGATCCCCTGGTTGTTTTCACTTTTTCCAAGTGACATGGGTTACTGGGGTGGCTGCTGCAGCTCAGGCGATTCGTGACTTGCCCATGTCTAGTATCAAGTCCTTGCAGGATGTCTGCAGGCCTCAGCCATACATGCCTCATTGTGATGCCTGGCATGACTATGATTTGAGTTGGATCTCGGAATCAATGTCAGAAGATCCAATCGGGATCAAACTATACTTTATCTATATATAGTAGCAGACTGGATGATAGGACGAATCGGCTTACCATGTTTGGCTACGGTACCGATCGACTGGAACAAGACTATACTAACAATGGGTATGTATCATGACCGGAACATTACTCGGCCCCTGGAACTTTATTCAAGAATGGGTGACGGTAACTATGAGGAACGGACTCCAAATTTTCTTTCAACAAAGGGTAACATTACCTGCAACTAACCAACCCCAACACCTTCTCCAACATTCAGAATGGCCAGCAGTGATCACAGTACTAATGGTGTTAATACTTCAGATGAGGAGGACTTTTCCTCCAATGAGGAATCTAGCTCGGATAGCACAGAGACAGCAAAATCTGCGCCGGGAAAGCTGAGACTGGATGAACTTCAAATCCTCCAAGACGGTCTAAAGGATTGGAAGGAAGCTGACACAAACAAAAGGGCCTCACTGATGGAGGGCATGCGGAACAAAATCAAGCAGCTGGATGCCAACAAGAGCCTCAAACAAAATGAATGGAATAGAAAACGGACAGTAAGCTTAACAGTATTGATGTGCTTGCAGTCGTGTTAAGTATATTTTACAGGCCATCAAGAACTGGATGTATAACAACAGTCGGTCCCGGGCATGGAAGGCCTTGGTCAAGTATGGCTCCAAATGGACGGCCCTAAAGGTGATCAAGCTGCAGTGTAAGAAGGATATCCAGCAAGTACTTGTGAAGGCCGGAATACAGCCTGGGACATTGGCTATGATCAAACACTATCAACCGGCCATTCAGAAGGTAGTCCAGTCATTGACCAAGGCTGAATTGGACCAGGCAGCACGTTTGGCGAAAGAGTGGAACGAGAGAAAGCCGCCACCTGAAGCCCAGGCAGAGTAAGCATCCAAGGTCTCCCATGGGCAATACTAACTTAAATGCAGGGCCGCAACAAGTAAGGGCCGAAAGTATGCAAAACAGTTTGCGTACGACATGTGGAAGCAGTGTGGGATGAGAGTGGTGATCATGTCGGCATGGAAGGACAAGGATGGCGAAGTGATGGTTGGAGTGTGAGTGCTTTCCTGACAGGCTTCACCATATCTGACCGGTGTAGGAATGACTTCAATGACGAGCTGGGCGATGGAGAGCTCTATTCGGATTGGGAAGACCTTCATGGAAAGTGGTCAGCCTACGCAAAGAAGGCCTTCAGGGCCAATGGTACGGAGGATGGCAGCGGAGAGGATGAGGCTGGTCAAACCACAGTAAAAGCACGGAAAGGAAAAAAGCGGTCTCAATTCTCCCTGTCCACCAATGACGATGGCACGCCCGTTCTCGAATCTCTTGGACTTATGGACACCGGAATTGAAGGACATCATGAGGGTATTCGTAACCAGCCATTATCGTACGTGCCAATTTCCACGGGCGATGAGTTACTAACATCTAAACACAGGCTTGGCTTGTGGGAAGACGAATGCCAGTGTACCTTGGGCCGCAATAGCTGACAACCGGGCATCCTACGTGTCTTCCAAGTATCTTCCTCCCAATATACCATTCAAAGAGCCCACCAGGCTGACACATCATGAACTAATTGAAACCTTGGAGTTCTGGAAGGAGCGACAGCAGGAGCACCCAGAAGATGTCTTCCAGTTCCAAAGGTGGAGATCTCAGGATGGTTCTCTGGAGGAGCCGGTCTCCAAACACCAATGCCGGTCAGACAAAGCCAAAGGGAAGAGACCCTGGACGGAAGGTGAGGTCATGATCAATTTGGATATACATAACTGATGGCGCATTAAGTAAATTCCGATGATGGCTCCAACTACGGACATCACTCAGAGGAGGAACCAGCTCCTCCCACAAAACCTTCCACCAAACGGCAACGGATAGATGGTATGTCGGAGCTGGTCAGATTTTTTACTGGTAACCCTAACATGACCTTGGAATTGTGTGCTGTAGATCATCCCACTGGAACATCCAATGCACAGGAGGACAACAGACGGCGGAACCAGTCCACATCAGACCGGCGCAATACGGCTACTGCATACCCCAATCCAGCTGGTAAGTGGTATCCGGCAACAATGAATATTGCTGATAGAATTGTATCAGACAATCATGCCAATGATGGTGTCGATTCAACAGCAAGGAAGCCCAAGCCCAAGCCAAGAATCAGATCCAATGGTCGGTTTCCATGCACACTTGGTTAATCCTCTCATTACAGCATTCTACAGCAGCCCAGAATGATAAGACGGTCATATCACCTAATGATGGTAGGTATACATCCATAACACAATTACACACGCTTATCTATGTCAGGAGTTGATCCGGTGGGTAGGAATTCGAATGCCAGGCCTAGAGGCCGTGCGATGGACAGGGACGATAGACTGTTGGATCAAGCAGAAGCGGATGGTGTGGCTCGTTGCCCAGAGCGGAATCGTAGGCCCCCACGGCGGCCAGATGATAATTATCCTACTCCAACAATGAGGAGGCAAGGTAGAATTGAGGCCGGTACCTAATGGTTTCCCATAGACTGGCGACAAACATATATAGTGCACAGTGCAAGAATTGCCGGTGAATTACCGGCCCCATAGCTACCACGTACCATAACCCACTGTCACAATCCAATCACGGCCAATTTGTGCACTTCTCCAATTCCATTCAACATAATGTTCATTGAAATGAGTTAAATATACAAATTAAAGCTGGTCTGGTTTAAGACGGTAGCCTACAACTGCCGCTCTTCCTCCACAAGATTTGCTAACTGTTGCCGGAATCTGGTAAGCATGGCATGCCGCTCAACATGTGATCGCCACTCCCTGGTTGCATCCACCAGGGTATTCGCATAATACCTATATGCAGTGATCAGATTGGCATCGTGTGCGGCATTGATGTCTGGCTGACGCGCCCCACTCCTAGCCACAATACCGGAGATCCGCCTTGACATTTGAACTGGTAGACATGTTTAGCTATGGTTGTGTAGGAACTTCTGGACTTACGCTCGGTTTGTGGAGTATCAACTCCCGGCTGTATGGCGAACTCCTGGGAGACTGCGAAAAGCTCTGAATGCGACAACGGGATTGGAACTGGCGATGGGGATCTAGCCGGTGGTATCGATGTGGAGCTGAATGATGCAGGAGCGTCTGAAAGGTCCATAGGTTGATGAGGACCGGGGAAATTGCCGCCAGGCAATGTGAATGTTGTTGGGCTGGGAACCGGGATAGGATTGTGACGGGCTGGTGACACAGAGGCAGTCAAGGACCGAAATTGGGGCTCATGCAATAGGATGAGCGGTCGTGATGATTGGCCAGCTGCTTGAGTTGGGTAGATGTGAGCTGATGATCTTGTGGCAGCAGGCGACTGAAATGCCGGTTCTTGTAAAGGACTGACCGGTGGGGACTGAAATGGTGGGGGCAACCCCCAAGGCGGCTCGTGCAATGGAGTACCTGGGGAAACAGGCGGTGGTGATTTGTCCCATGCCGGCTCAAGTAATGGGGGTGCTGTCAGAGAGGTGTGTTGATATGGAGTCCCAAGGAGGCTCAACCAATGGGCTGCTAGAGGAGGGAGACGGTGCAAATGACTCCCATGCTGGCTCTATCAAAGGTGATCTGGGCGAACCAGGGGACTGGAAGGAGGGTTCCGGTCTGGTTGTGCGTGTTGTTTGAGCTGGGGACAGCTCGAAAGGTGGCTCGCATAACGGGGATGATGGCGTGTCTGGCAGGTCATCTTCAGTAAGCATTTCCTGATCCTCATCGAGAGATGTGAGCCGCTGCATATCATGGCGTGACGGAATTACTGCACACAGTCATTAGAAGTAATGGTCCTTGGACCGGCTGACTTACAGAGTTTATCTGGACTGCCAGAACTGAATCTAACATTTCTGGGAGCCATATGAAAGTTCGAAACGTTGTAGGCGCCGTGGGGATTACACCGATGTTTGAGAATGATTTCGGTACCAGTGATAAGACTAGAACATGGCCGGCACCGCCGGCAGGCACCTTGTTTACCACGCCAGAACCCAGTCATGACCAGTGGGTTTTGCCGTGCGGAGTCAATTGTCAGGCAGATGCGCAGATGTCGAACAAAGCGTCTCATTTTGGGCTGGAGTGACCTTATAAACAAGGTGATTGTATTACACAATATTTTTTCACGAGTCATCATGCAGGATGTGCAAGTGCATACATAATGTAAATGGGCACTTAGTGGAATGACTGTCAACTGCCATACAATACTCCCAGCAAAATATGTTCAATGGTTTAAACCAGTACATTGAATATTGTAAATCACAGCATCACCGGAGTGAGCATTTGTATTGTGCTTATGTAAGCCTGTTGAATGGTGTATGCTAGCCAGCGAATTCACCACACCGCTCAAGCACCCACCACCTGCACACCCAGGGTTAAACAGCACTATGTCTACCGCCAACACCAGCACCTTCATCTGGCACAATCGACTGACAACATCCAGCCGGTCATCACCACTGAAAATGCCAAGGCAGATGGTCGAGGAGGCTGCCAGGGTTACAATGCAGGAACTAAAAGGGCTTCGCGGCCGGATGGTACGCACTGGCGCAAAGCGGCTCAGCTTGTGTGGGCCCAGCTGGTAAGTGAAATTGCAGCCATGATATCCATTCCTGACATCTATGTAGGGAATGGTCCGCACGGTTGTTCAACATCTACCCCTGGCATTCGAGATTCCTCCGCATCTTATTGCTATTGATATGCACATGGTTGACCCGGCAATAATCGTAGCAATGCAGACGTGGCCCCCTTTCAACCAGATGATGACAGCACGAGAGGGCCGATGTGAAGGATCATCCATGGTATCGCCTTCGTCACCAGCCTAAGTCTCACCCATATTACAAGGTGATGGAGGAGCTTACCGGGCCTTCGTCGAGGGCCGAGCACCAGGCACAGCCGGTGGGATAAGGGGAAGGGGAAAGAGTTGGGTACGGATGAGGCTCAAGGGACTCGGCTTCCAGGTGAGCACTGATTCTGACGATGGCAAATTGGGTAGACCACTGACACGGGATCCGAACATGCACCCACAGACATTACGGCTAAGACCACTGGAGTTGCGATGCAGAAGCCGGGAAATGAAGAGGATCAGAACCGGGAGAAGGCACGGGGCCATAGCCAGTCAAGACGTGGCCGGGCCAGCAGCCAAGCCTGTCGATGCCAGTGATCAGACCAGTAGAGGCCGGAGCCAGTCAAGGAGACCAACGAAGAAGGCAAAACCAGTCGACGAGGATGTGCAGGACCGGCGAGACATCAACAACCTCCCAAGTCTTGGGAGGTAGTGCCGGAAGCTGAGCAGTGTGTGAGATGCCGGGACAGGAGTTTGGCCCTGTACGGTGCTAGCTGGCAGGGCATGCTGGCAATGCCACTGTACGAAATACTCATGCAGCTTGTTCAAGGGGAGGGGAGACAAGTCTGAGATGCAGCAAAAAGCCTCCCGATCAAGGCCTCGCCAGCAACGATCCCCAGAAGACACCGCCGGCCTTCCCAACCACTTCAATGCTTGCTGCGCCAGCTCCATCGACCGGTCAACGAGCCAAACGTCAAAGGGCACCAAGCTGAAATCAATCCGCCGGTCCATCCAAAATAACAAGCTGTCATTCATCTCCTGGCCCACGGACTGGCCGCCCCAGTAAGTTGTTCACAGTCCTATATTTTTGGCTAATCGGTTGAACTAATATTTCTATTGAGTAGTGGAAATTATTACTCCGTCATGGCTATCCCGGTCACGGTCTCGTGCAAGAAGCGCTGCAACAGACCCACCCATCACTCCAGCGCTGGACTACTACAACCGGTGCCGATGATCTGTGCCATTGTGACGAATATCGGGAAGAGGTTACCATCCTAAAGCGGGAGAATGCTGACATGAGGCGGGAGATAGAAGTAAACCCGTACTGAGCTTGCCGCTCTCCATCAGGTGGTAGATGCCATCCGTAATCACCTATTCCTGGCCCCAGACGTGCTTAACCATCCTCTGGTCCCATTTCATGCTACCTCCAACCCTACACCGGTACCTCACATGCCGGTCATGGTCGAACTTGGCACTGCCACCAGTGTTGTAGAGGTTCAATCATCCCGAAGCGGCTCAAGACAGGAGTCCACTGAACCCCCCCCGGCTTCATTCGAGGGAGGTGCTGGCTTGGAAGTACCTCCTTCAAATGTTGAACCTGTGCATGGACCTGCTGGAGGTCCGGCAATCTCTATTACTCCGCCACCACCAGCAGTTGGATCAGCGCCCGAACAGGAAGGTAGGATGGAGGTCGACTAACATTAATGTACATGTCATTTCACAATCCATTCGTGTTTTTTTGTCTTTGTACTTGTACTTTGTTAGCTGGAGCAATATATTCTATATTGTCAAAATGCGATCTCCAGGAAGAAGTAGCTACCGCTGCTGGTAGTTGTTACTGTATGCTTCAGATACTGGAAAACAATCTGGTACGGTGATGTCTGTACCAAGGCCGTGGTGTGACAAGTGCTAAGGGCCAATGGAGTCATGGTTCACCTAGATGATTGAATGATGACTGGCTGGCATAACTCAATTGCTTTTGCTGTATAGCATGATGGTGGCTTTCATGGTATTGTTCTGGCTTCCTGGAGGCCGTAAGGCATTGAATTCACAGTTTAAATGTACTGGGTAGTTGGCTAGTCTTCTGGACATTACCAGAGCCACCATTGTGGTAATACATGCATCTCTGGCATGGTACTGGTACCAGTACATACATACACTGTGGACCTGCTCCTGGGAGGTCAGGCAGGTCAGGCATGGCATGGTATGATTTCTGGGCGGGCCTCCATGCCATTGGTGCCAGGAAAGCTTGACTGATGGCCTCATGGCATTGGTGGATGTGCCGGAACTCCTTACAATGGTGCTGTGACAGCCTGCATGATGGCCTCATGGAATTGGGGATGTGCCAGAACATATGGCATAGGTGCCGGCACGGCTTCCACAGTGTTGGTGTTGTGCTGGAACACATTACGATGGTGCCGGGATGGCTTGCATGATGGAGTCATGGAATTGGGGATATGCCGGAATACATGGAACCGGTGCCGGTCCGGCTTCCATGGCATTGGTGCTGTGCCAGAACACATTACAATGGCATGGGTTCCGGGATGGCTTCCACAGCATTGGTGTTGTGCCGGAACACATTACATTACAATGGTGCCGGAATGGCCTGCATGATGGCCCCATGGCATTGGGGATGTGCCGGCACTAATTGCAAAGGTTCCGGGATGGCTTGCATGATGGACCTATCACATTGGGGATATGCCGGAATACATAGAGCTGGTGCCGGGACGCCCTCCATGGCATTGGGGATGTGCCGGAACTCATTACAAAGGTGCCGGGATGGTTTGCATGATGGACCTGTGGCATTGGGGATATGCCGGAATACATGGAACTGGTGCCAGTACACATTACAATGGCACCAGAATGGCCTGCATGATAGGCCTCATGGTATTTGGGATGGCTGGAACATACGGCATTGGTTCCGGCACGGCTTCCATGGCATTGGTGTTGTGCTGGAACACATTCCAATGGGTGCCGGGATGGCCTGCATGATGGCCCCATGGCATTGGGGATGTGCTGGAACACATGGACCTGGTGCTGGTGCTGGCTTACAATACATTGGTGCCAGGACAGCTTCCATGATGGCCCCAAGGCAGTGGCGATGTGCCAGAGCACGTGGCATTGTGCCAGTTCACATTCAATCAGTGCCGGCATGGACGGCTTCCATGGCATTAGTCCTGGGTTTGTGTTGGCCTGGATCACATTGCTTTGGTGCTGGGACGCGTTGGATGGCATTGGTATTGGGTCTGCCCATGTGGAATCGATCCCAGGACAGCCAGCATGGCATTGGTGTTGTGCCGGCCTGCATGGCATTGGTATTGGGCCTATTCCTATTGCATTGGTGTTGGCCCGGCTCGCATGGCATTCGTCCCAGGATGGCCTGCATGGCATTTGTGGTGGGCCGGCCCATGTGGCAGTGTTGCCGGGACGGCTAGCATGGCATTGGTGTTGGGCCGGCTTGCATGACAGTGCTGCCAGGGGTGAACTCAGGCGCTGAGCCCATCCATACCTTCTGGGACACCCAACTCTGGGCTTACCTGGGACTACTCATATTGCAGTGGCTACACCCTAGTCCCACAGCTGGCTTGTACCCCATGATGACAATTCTAACCTCTGCGCGGCCATTCTCTATAGTGACTCCTACTTATGGGCTCAGCTGTATGCTACGGTGACACTCATTTATTGGCCCCCCCCCATAGTCCATGATGACACTTACTCCCCAGCCTGCTTGTAACTGACAATGACAATTCAAACCACAGCTGCACCATTCCTCATGACAACATTTCCTCTCAGGCTCAGCTGTACTACATGGTGACACTCATCAGTTGGGCTCTCCCATACTACAAGGTGACAATAGGTTCATGGCTCTCATGTAACCCACGTGCACAAGCCATACATGGGCTCAACTTCCGCTGGCCCGTCACCAACGGCCAATTGTCAGCCTCCGCTGACCGTCTCATACGGCCTAACCAGGTGCATGGGCTCTTGACCTGGGAGCTTAAATCCGAGTTCGCATGAGGAACATATTGGCTGGAAAGAAGACCACAAAGGCTACGGATGTGTGTGTAGATGATCGGGCTGGCAGGGGGACCTGAAGAGGGAGGGGGGGAGAACAGATGATGGGTAGAGTGCACACATGTGCGGGTATGAGATGTGGATGGCGATGATATCATCGAGTAGGTGGGGGACGTGGGAGTGGACATGGAAGGAATCCTACATCTTGAGGGAGGGGATCTTGGGGTGTTTGAGGAGCTTACTAGGTCTGCGTCAACTTGGAGAGTGCGGAGACTGTTGGTGATTGCATCTACTATACCACAGTTAAACCTGTCAGTTTGCAAAATGTGAAGTCAAAAATCACCATCATTAAGCACTTCAGTAGATGTTAGCAAGGGAGGCATGAGTCCTTCAATGCCTTTCACCACAACGAATGCTAAAGCCTCCCAGAATGAGGCAGTGTGACGCTTTTTGAGATACTTGAATGTACCCTCGGCGCGTGTTACACTTTCCCTAATTTGTTGATGGATTAAGTGTTGCAAGTTGAAAAGGTGTGAAAGTGCTTCACCTAGTACGGTGAACCCCAGGTGGTGCACCTATTACCACAGCGTGAAAGCCTTCGTCATCGTGGAGCAGGTTTCGCATGTTTCGAGAGTCGCCCAATGCAGCAAGTAATTGTGTAGGGCTCGGGTTGGCTGGCAGTGCATTCACGATGGGCTGCAGTGTTCTGCATACAAGTTGGGCCTCCCGTTCGGAAATACATTGAATGGCGATTGGTAATGGCGGCGATGCTCTCCCACACTCCATGCGAGGACTACATTGCTTCATGTCAGTACCGCACACAATAATTGAGTGACATGTAAAGTACCAGTCCGAGTCTCGATAGATGCCTGTCACCAGGCCACCAATGACTGCCCACATGTACTCTACGTTAGTTGAGGGGACGGCCATGTTGAATTGGAGCAAGGACCGCTTCAGCAAGAGCAAGCACCAATTTATAGCAAGCATCAATGAGTGTACTACACAAGATTCACGGAAGCCATACAGCCAAAGAACCTTTACTTTCAACAGTAATCAGAAACACCCCTCCTGTGTTGTGAGTCTTTCCTTTGCACGACGCTGTCCCTGAGCTTTGGGCCTTCCCCTTGCCAAACACCTCTAGCTGGAATCCCGGCCATTTGCAATACTTGTTACAGACGTGCTGGTGCTCAAACACTGCAACTTCATCCTCCAGATTACCTTCCCCAAACAAGATCCAGCCTTGGTTAACGTCGCTGGAAAGCAAGGTGATTCATCAGTCTATTACACACAATCAGAGCGTCAGGTGGTTATTGCGCACGGTGTCACACACCAAAGGTGTTGTGGACATGGTTACAGCTGACTCTGCCTAACTCGTTGATGAGTTGCGCACAATGCCCAAGCATGCAGATGAAGACTAAAGGCCTCATGCGTAGAAAGACTGTCAGACGTGAACAGTCATCCTTTGCACAAGATCGAGTCGTCAGTGCTAAAGAGAAAAGAGGAAGTGAGTTAAGCGCGCATTAAAGGTTTTTAGCGCCCATGTACGGCATTCCGGTTTTCGTCATATCTCTGCCATTTCCAAAGATATCGACTCCATTCCCATGCTCGCTTAAAGTGCTCAGCCCCACGATTCTTCCTTCCAGATTTGGAGAGGATCCTTGCACCCTGCGCGTTTCTACAGCACTCCATCCATCAGATGCTCATTTCGCTAAGTCCATCAATCATGGCCACCTCTTCGTCAATCATCTCGCTTGTCTCATTTGCCAGAGACAGTGGCTACGTATATCTGCCAGGCATTCCCACCAGCTTCCATCCTGAAGCCCCCTGGTTCATCCCATCATTGTCAGCCCTGTCTCGTCCCATGCAGCTTGGTCAGTGTGTTCTCCTTGTCAGTATGACTTCCAGAAGGACATTCTTTGGTCGCCTCAGGTCTGTCACTCAGTTAGAAAGGTCTTATGTGGTCATTTCAGTCTCCCCGGTTGATGAAGCATATGGATCGTTCCTCCCTGCTCCCTGCACTGTCTTTATTCCAGTCTCGTCCATCATTCTTCCCACATTGCAACAGCTGCAGTATAATCTACTGTCCTCCAGCCTCCCTGATCGCATTCATGACAAGTATGACATGCATCTTGCCTTCTTACTGCAAGATCCAGCAGAAGACGTCCCCCCTTCTCCTCCTCCTCCATCAGAGCCCCATTCATGAAGTTTTTGTTAACTTCGCTGAGAGGATGGAAGGGTGGGAGACACGATCGCGTATGCTCTCATTGCCCCACAGACCCCCAATGCCCTAGCCCCCTTTGACACCTGACTCATGCCCTTCAATTCTGGAATTAATACTTCCCTATCTGGAAACACCATCCATCTGTCATGCCATCTTTGGATCTAGAGATGTCTCCACCGAGATCTAACTTGCATCGCCACCCCCTAATGTGATATCAGTGTGCTTACTCAGTTTCTGATTCTATTTGACTCGTTTTGTGACATTTTGACTATCCTTGACTCATTCACTGCCAATACTTACCAATCCTCTTTGCTTGCTTACTTATCATTTCTCGCTTACTCATCATGATTACTCAGTCCTTACTCATTACTTACCAAGTGTTTGTGCCTTGTTTGTCACAAGCTGTGCTCCCCCCTCAGTATATAAACCCCCATGTACTTAGCTACCCACAATCAATCAGGAAGCAATTCAGAAGCAGTCCAGCAGTCAGTCCAGTGCCCATCTCGTCGTCGACAGTTGAGGCTCCACGAAGGGGTCTATCTGTCATCATTCACATACTTGGTAGTTGAGGCTCATTCGGAAGAGTCTATCTACCACCATTCATTATCTGAAGCTCCATCCACACTTAGTCAGCAAGTCTTGCTTAGTCATCCTCCCACTCCTGCATAACTCATCATCAACTTGTGCAAGGAGCATGTTTCCTTGAAGCCCATTACTTGAAGTACCTTTCGGCTGAACACCTTCACTCTGTTCAGCATCCCCCATCCAATCATCACTCATTCATCTTCTCCTGCGTAACTTGTCGACAACTTGCGCTAGGAGCACCTCTACTTGAAGTTCCCCCCACATTTAGGTTTCTGCACTCCAGGTTCCGCGGAGGCACACCACCACTCGCTCTACATTTGTCTTTTGTGTTGGTTTTGGTTGGTTTTCACCACCTTTCCACACTTTGACTCACAACGGGTGGGTGAGAATTTGGGGATCTGATAACAGCGTCGTACTGCCTGCATAAGAAGTCACAGAAGTCAGTATATCAACGTACTATGATTGGATCCGAGGCAACTTACCTTGGTAATCAGAAATGTATACTTGACCATTCATGTTGCTGTATTGGACATGTTGTGTGAATGCAAGAAATTCTGCCGTTTCATACCCGTACTTGCTGGGTTCAGGGAAGGGATTGGGGTTGCTGTTGTGAATAAACTTCGTGAACTTCTTCGAACCGCCGCCACTGATTCCATCTGGGCCATCGTCAAATCTAATCAACTCCTTGGCAAGGTACATAGCACTGGCAGAGCCAGGTTTTGGGGCATGAGGCCCTGTGGGACCACCCAGACGGTGTGAATACACGACCACTAGGCCAGCAACTACGAAACGCAAGATGGGGATTTCGAAAGGAGGGGGATCTGTAGATTCGGAGATGCAATGATGGATGTAGTTGTAGGTCATGTTGAGGAGCGCCTTCGACCAGTACAAAATGTTGGCCTCCCGAACTAGCTTTATCGACTCTTCATGCAGTGTCAGTCATGTATAGGGTGGACCACCCTGTGCGACATCATACGGACGCTTGAGGACGATTTCTTCATTTGGGGTAGACCCAAGGGAGTTGGCCACGCTCCCGAAAATGTTGATTCAGGCGCATTGTGCTGTCTTAAATGCACCTACACCGATGATGTTGTGACTGGAGTGAGTTACCAGGATCGTACCAGAGAGAGAATTGATCTTGTTGATGTCGAAGGTGTCGTTTCCCCTGACGAGCTCTGTTATGTCACGAGTGGGTATCGGATAGAAGTTGATCGGTTCGAATTTCTGCTTAAGTACTGATGTCACAATGCATTAGCATAGGTCAATGAAGATTGTAGTGTGACGTACTGGTCTGTAGCTTGAACTTCCCTCTGCCTCCGGACTGGAGTGTGGTTTTGAGACGGTCCAGGGTCTGGAAGCAATGCAGTGGCGGGCTTATTATGAGGCAGAGTGAAACCTGTTGCACTTGAGATACTGTTCAATTCAGGGTCTGGAAGCGACATGGCAAGAGGCTTCTTATGCCAAGGTATGGTGAGACCTGCTGTGCTCGAGATATTGCTGCTTGATTCGAGGTTGTCAAGGTCTAGAATCGAGGTGACAGACTTCTTATGAGGTGGAGAAAGACCCGTTGTACTTGAGATACTGCTTGATTGGCGATGGCGGCGTTTGGCGAGCATACTTGTACCTGCCTCCATCATCAAAGAGGCAGATGGCTCTGTCTGGTCGAAGAGACACCGGATATCATGAGAAATAGGGCGATCGAAGAGGGTCGTAGTCGATGTCCATGAGGCAGATACAGCTGGAGCCTCGGAACCCTTGGGAGTGGTGGCGGCATTAGTGACAGACGTCACAGGAAACATGGATGTGCCTGCCACTGCAGTGTCATCGAGTTTCTCCTGGAAAGCCTCAAGCTCCTGCCACTGGCTTGCAGGGACGACAACGTAGAGACTGAACTGCTTGGCCTTGAAGACCATGGCTCGGGAATTTTTGCGGGTGGCCGGATGGAGGCACTGGGCATAGAAGTATGGCTCGTTCGATGTCAGTGAGTGTCGGAAGAGATCCACCCACATCGCGTCGCGCACTACAAACTCAGAGTCCCGCCACAGGAATTCAGGACGGAAAGCTTGGATACGTGGGGTGATTGTGCGGAGGGCGATGTCCACGAGCTCGGCTGCTGAGGCCAAGGCATTAATGTCCTTCAGGCCCTTGCATATGTTCTGTTATAACACGTTAGCTATGTTGACAGGGAAATGCCCACATAATACACATACTCTGATGGGATTGCCCCGAAGACCTTTCTTCCTAACCCCAGATTCATATAACGCCGAAACCTCCAATGATATTGTTTCTGCAGGTGGGGGGCGGTGGGCCACACGTTGCCAGTGTTCACACTGAACAGCATACTGCAGGTGCCACGGAGTATAGCCAACAGAGCCGGCAGGCAATGAAGCGCCTGCACCCGCTGGTGCCATGGCTGAAGGCACGTGAATGTTGGGTCCTCGGATTGGAAGTTGTGGATGCGGCATGCGGCTGATGCTCAGCGGTTGGATCGGAACGGGCAGAGGTGGCATGCGAAGGTTCACCATAGCCATGACTGGAGGGGGATTAATTGATGCTGTATAAAAACTAAGTAAAAAAATGGACAGGGAATGGTCATTCATAACTCACCACGTGACCGAGCAGCACCCACAGATTGGCGAATGGCTTGTGGACTTGGTAGTGACGCTGTCAAAGGGTAAGTGGATATTTGCCAGACATAGAACTGGAAAGTTTACTAACCTTGGGCTCGGCTAACAGTTGTCGAAGGCTTCCTCTGATAATGTGCATAGCAACTACCACATACATACCTGCCAGGCTTGGTCTGGTCAACGGGTGCGACGTAGTGGCAAGGTTCACCCAGGTTGATGATGACTGCGCAGGAAGGTCACTGGCAAAGCCTTGCTACTTGTGCATATGCGTCTTCACTGAACTGTGTGACAAGGTGTGAGCTTGGATCGGTAGTGGACATGTCAGTGATTTTTACCGCACCTGTATATGCAACACACAATGATTTATACTGCACATGTATATGCAATGCAACAAGATTTGCAATGCAACAAATGTCCGCCGGACATGTGAGGACAGGGGAATCGAGACTTGAGATCGCAAGCCTTCTGTTTCACTCGTGAGTTACGAGTCTCTTTACGTCCTCGCCGTTCTGACTCTTCAATAATCAGGGAGATGAGGATATCAGGATCAATGGTTTGTGTTGGGCTGTACAGGCGGGCGGTCACTAGCTGTCCAGACACGAAGCTAGCGAGGTACTTAGGCAGCGACTGTATGATGGTCGAACGGTAATCCTTTTCTTCGATCTGTATGCCGACGGCAGCTAACTCGTCTCTCTTCGTACACAGATCATCCAAGAACTGGCGGACATCACTGTCGACAGGGCACTGCAAGTTCAAAAACTTGGTGCGAAGGTCGGTCTGTGCATAAGTACCCTTTTCCGTGTACTCGCGAACAATCTCATTCCACATAGCCACGATGCTATTAAGGCTACACACTCGGAGGCCAGTGGAATCGGGGATCCATTGGGTAAGTAAATGTTTCGCCATATTTTCGCTTTTCTGCCACTTAGCAAGTTCATCAGTGTCTGGAGGGACTACAGTTACGAATCCATCTTGATCGGTGGAGGTCGTGCCGACAGGGGAAAGGGAGGTGCCATCGAAGTGGGACCACAGTTCCTTAGCTTCGACAGCAGTCTGGAAGCGAAGGGAAAAGATTGCCCAGTTCACGCCTTTGATGTCAAGCTTCAGAACATTGCCTGGGAGGGTGTCAGTGGTGACAGGGATAGCAGTAGTCATTTTGAGGGGTAATTGAGAACTGGTTTGGCAGTGAGAATATCGAAACAAAAGGTGAGACGTTCGTGGGCTTATTTAGAGTGTGGGGCTCATAACCTCACAGAAATATCTATACAAGTAACTCAGTCGTGCGCAGACAGCGACAATGTCTGTATATATTTACCTATACAAGTAACTAGGTGCACGGTAAGCATAGTAAAGTAAGCAGAAGGATATCGTACTCACCTCAGTCGCATGCAGACAGCGACAACATCTGAGGTGATGGGGTCTACAGTACAGAACTAAATACTGTAATGTAACAATAGAAGTGAAACACCGGGTGTTGAACCCATTTACAACAAGTATTGTCTCATTGTGAGACGCGCTATGGTCTTCATGGATAACAAGAGGACTCGCACATAAGTGCGAGACACTGTAAATACAATAAACATAAGGACACGGAGAGTTAGTTTGTGCATTCAGTAATAGTGTTGAGTAAGAAAGGGGTCTAAAGCGGAAACTAGTTCTCACGACCCAGAGCGGATGCGTTCGGAACGGGCTACGTGCGACTTGCCAAATCTAACAACACAATATGGGCGATCTACCTTGACCTCCTCTCCCTCCTATGGCAGCAGCCAGATATCATTCCCATCGTCGAGGGGGCCATGTCTGACAATGAAGAGCAGAATGATGACGTACCTCTGATAGATGGACTTCAAGACCTTATCAAGAATGATCAATATATGGGCGGCCTTGGAAATGGGATGGGATTGTGTAAGTCAAAATATACTAATGGTTAGAGTGAAGAAACGAGGCTGACCTGTATCATCTCCTTAGAAGAAGAACATGTCCGTGCCCTGCAAAAACTTGAGTGTGACGAGGAAGAGGTTGATGGTGCAGACGACATGGAGATGCCGGGTGCGTTCCTCTGGGTGGATTGCTTCTCCGATGTTGGTTCAGATGATGAAGCAAGTGACGTCGAGGCGAGTCTGTGAATTCTTTACCTACGTCTACGAAATCTACTACATACATTTCATGTTTTTTTCTTTTTTCAATACGACGATGGCAAAAAAAAAAGTACTTTGACAAACGCATTTTTTCTTTTTTCATTATGACGATGGCAAAAAAAAAAGTACTTTGACAAATGCATTTTTTCATTTTTCATTATGACGATGGCCAAAAAAAAAAAGTACTTCGACAAACGCGTTTTTTCATTTTTCATTACGACGATGGCAAAAAAAAAAAAGTACTTGGAGTGATCGAGGTCCGCCGTCGGCCATTTCCATTTTGAGTTGGGCATTTTGCCGTTGGACTTTCCTTATTCGAGCGTGATTGTCCGGCTTTCCATAGTCTTCCTTCTGCCACCAGCAACCAATTGTAACTCGGTACAAACACCAGTAAATACCTCCTATCCACCTTGCGAATACGTACCAAACTACACGTGGTCTTCGGTTTTGTATGAAGCTACGTTGCATGACTTTCGAGCAACAGACTGCATGCGCGTATTGTGAAGAACACTTGGCGGCCATCAAGCAAGAACATGCAGTGTAGAATCCAGTCGCCCACGTTTGACGCGCTGTGCAACGTCTTCTGGAAATCCTTTACAGATCGTCGCAAGGCCGCGAACGGATCTCAACTGGATGGGCAGTGTGCTGTCCGGTAAGGTCGGAGTATACGGGAGACACCAACTATCAGGCATGTGCGACTGAGTCGAGGGATAGAAGCGTGGATATGTAACACTTTTATGGCAAAGCACAGTGGCAGTAAACGACAAAAATGGCTGGTTAGAACGTCACTATCGGTATGGCTTGCCTCTGAGAGCCCTAAAATTCATCTCGCTTCGCCCTTCCACGCGCCACAAGTTCATCTACCCTTACGACGCCCTCCAAATCCTGCAGCGCGTGGATCACTTCCTGCTTCACAGCAGGGTCACTAGCTGACGGAACCATGAAAAACGAAGACGTCCTGCCAACTCGCCAGCCTGTCGTGAATACTGGAGATCGTGCAGTGCAGGATGGGCGTGTGCGATGCTGGGCGGATTGGAAAGGAACGAGGACGTCCCGGCAAGTGTAACAGCGAGCTCCATGTAGAGTGTGGGGTGAGCGAGCCTGGGTGTCTGACAACGCTAAACCGTAGATCAGCATGACGCAAACGACATTTCAGACGCAGTCTATCCATTCTTGTCTGTCCATACCTGTAATCCGGGAGAATAAATGTAGCCCAAAACACGGCTTCACGGGAGATCGCTGAACTCCTTGATTACACCGATTATGAAGTGACGCATGACACCTAGCAACCTTACGCATATCTCCGAACATGTACAACTTTAATCAACTATGCGTTACCAAGTCCAGCATTTACATAATTACATGGTACGTAAAACCTCAGTCCACTGTCAAGTAAATTCATATTGGTTCCTTCGAGGGCATTCGATACGTCGGCAACTTGGCTTGTCACAATTTATACTGACCTCTACAAATTTGATGTGTATGTATTCTCGCCCGTAAATCACTTCAACCGGGGCACAGAAGCGTTCTGTGCTCGTAAGCATGTAGAAGAATGTCAACTATGACATCATCCCCACGATTGACGTCAAAGCAAACCTGAAATGATCGCGATGGCGTCTAGTTCTGCGCTTCCACGACTTTAACTGTACGACACATTATGGGCAAAAACGTAGGGAAAATATTATCCGTTTACTCACCAGACAAGGGGTTTCCGTCATGATCCTCCAAACGGAATGCATCTCCGATCAGACCCTGTTCAACTGCGTCGGAGACCACAGGCAGATTATACCTAAGGAGATCCTCCACAATTTGTTGGTCTAGCAGCTGCACTATGTGGAGTGTAGGAAGCTCCTCTTTAAGGACAAGAAGAGCAGAGAACAGGGTCTCAAACATTGCCTGCACTGGAGTCGTCTGATGCTCAATCCGAGGTATTCAATGTGGGGCAGAGAATGCGTCGGCATGTCTGAGAACGACAGCAAGAAGAGCGTTAAGCGGCGGAGATTTGGGCACGTTTGTTTTACCATGGGCAGATAAACTGAGATGAGCTCTGGGTCACCGATAGCACGGAGCTGTACCGAAGTGAGGTGTGGGCCGTAATGATGCAAAAAAACTCCTCCATGAGGCCTCTTGCCACCGTGGGTGGGCATGGAGAACGAGTTCGCGGAGACTCAGAGGTGTCCCCTGTTCCTGCTCCCTGTACCGAAATCCTTCGATGAGATCTCGCAGACAGAGGGTGTGAACCGAAGTAAGGGTAGAGTTGGTTATAGTACCATCTGCCCACTGTCGTAGGCCTGGCAAGTTTAGGATACGAAGTTTGGGCAGGTCCTTCACCAGTACCTCAAACTGACGCAGTATGCGAGGGTCCGGCGCGTTATCGTCTGAAGCGGTCCAATCAATGATTCGCAACGAAGACGCACAATCTCGCAAAGCGTGGACAGTGAGCGGCAAATAAGTTTTCGAATAACTGCCAGAGAATGTCCCTGAAAAGATTGCGACGTTAGGCAAGAAGTCAAAGATGCCTGCCAATGACTTCTGGTCCGCGTCTCCTTCAATATCATTGTCAAAGATGATATCCACCCGCTGCGTCCACCATCCGAGAGGGTCCACTCCTGAAAAAGTTCCCTTTCCCTCGTTGTAGCTCTGCAGAGTGCTGCGGAGAGAGAGTAGATCGCGAGTGTCTCGGATGTAAATGGCGCGATAAAGGTAGCGAATTGCAAGGTGCCACCACTGCTTGCACACACGAACTATAGCGCCGTTCGTGAGGAGGGCGCTCCAAAGCGCCGCACGACACTCAGAGTTGTAGGGATGACCGATAAGGTGTGATCTTTCCA